>CM062929.1:89181188-90381188 GCA_031878705.1 Tapirus indicus | reverse complement strand
GCCTGTGATCCTCAGACTGGGATGACGGACACTGCTAGTGAACAGGGGACAATTTTCCCCAGGGCACCCTGTGGCCCTGAAGTGTCACAACGACCCCTCCTTGAGGGACCACCACTTCCTTACTCACAGAGAAACCTTGTTCCCTAAATCACGGGCCCTCAGACACTTTGCCCTTTAAATAAGGCAGGAAGAAGGAAATACCCCCCTCTGGCAAAGGATCTGGGTCACTCTGACAGAGACACAGCCTCCTCCATTCCACCCCAGGTGTAGCTTCAGATAAGGGGTTTCTGGACACAGCTTCCCACATCTGCTTAACGCAGTGGTTCCCGGGGAAACAGGGTCCAGGTCCACTTGCACACTGCCCTGCTTTGCTCTGAACCTGTGGGAACACCGCTTCGTGTCAGTTTCCCCAGATCCCACAGGAACTCTGCCTTTTCCTCTGTTCTCAGGAAGCCCCACGGTCCCACCACGTGCCCGCTCCCTCATTGCAGTCGGTCAGTAAACACAATTTTGTGGGACTGCAGATTTGCTCCTGGTGGTCTAAGGCTGATGGGCTGCAAAAGTTCCCGACTTACACGGAGGTCAAAATTGCCCGCAGGAGATGTCATGAAAGTCCAGGTGCAGGAGTTTTCCTGGTGTGATACTTCCAAAGTTACCTTCTTACCTGGACCCTCTTCCAGCTGCAGACTTCTCAGAGGTCAGTAAATCTGGAATGTGCTCTATGCCCCACCTATTCACATACCCACCTACCTGAGTTCTTGAATTCACTCTTGCACTAGCTATTCCCTCGGGATTTAAGCCAGCAAGGTGGAACTTCAGTCACTGATGGCAGGGCTGTGAGGGCCTCAGCAACGTGGCCCAGCTTGGCTGGAGGCTCTGCAGACTGATGCAATCTCTCTGAGAGTTATCTGGCAATTCATGAGAAGAGTCATAAAAATTATTGTTCCCTATGACCAGTTGTACCACTCTGGGGCATAGATTTCAAGGAAAAATTCAACAAACGAAAAACAAGTTGTCCAAGGATGTTTTCTGTTATGCTGTAGGTTACAGTTAAAACCTGGTAAAGGTTCAACCACTCAACCACGGCCAGGCTGGGTAAGGAATGGGAGAGCTAACGGTTATTGATCCTTACTGTGCTCCATACGTGTACTAACTCATAATCCCCACAAAGAGCCTCCTATGACCCCCACTTGACTATGCAGAAGCAGAACTGCAGAGAAGTTAAGACACTTCCCTAAGCTTGAACAGCTAGTAAGGGAAACCACCAAGATTCACACCCAGGGCCAAGTCCCACTCCACTTTATGAGCCCGCACAATTTCTCTATACTCAAAACTAACTATTGTGTTGCTAAAGGGAATGACAATTTTCATAACTAACTAGGAAAGTGTAAAGGATGATACAATAATGATAAATGAAAAGACAGAAATAAGAAGGATGTGATGCAGAAACGACAGTATTGTTAGTGTTTGCAAATGAACACAGACTTGCCCTTTCAGGAAACGGGAGGCAAATAACAAATTCATTATTTTTGAGAGGTCGGTAATGCTGAGTAGCTGAGTGGAATGAAGACCACCCAGCTAGAATGACATTGTGGCATTAGGGCTCTCCTTTCACTGGGGTAGGTAAACAGATATTCTTAGGGACATTAATGTATTTTAACATATTGATGTTAAAAAAAAATCCTTGAGACCAGAGTGATACTGAAAGGAAATAAAACAGGGATGGGGAGGAAGGAAGAAAGCTCTTCTCTACAGGAAGATACCCAGTAAATATAGGAGTGGACAGTGGCTGCAGGGGAACAGGATATTCATTCGGTCTCAAAGTATCACCCCACAGATCACCTTATTAGTTATAAAGGGGAAAAGGCACTTTACCATGGAGAGAGGTGACAGACTCCAGCCTCATGAAGTGATTCAACCTAGCATTACCAATAAGGGGACAAACCTAGACTTGTGCCTCCTGATTCAAGGCACTGAGGAGGACACAACATACTTATAGTACAGTAATATAATACAGTTTACTATATATACCAGAGTAATATAGTAAAGAGTCCTAGGACCCAGCCTACAGAGGTGCAGATAATATCCAACTAAGGCAGTTTCCCAAACATGCTCCTAAGAACTCCCTGTAGGGCTTGTTACAAGCAAAGCCCCAAATCCAGAATTCCAAGGGTATTCTTTTTATTGTGCAAAGGTGGGAATCTCTGTCCCAGGCAGCCTTCCTAACCGAGCACCTAGGTCCTGGTTCTAGCAGAAAGGCTAGTACCGTAGTCCCTCCTTGTCCACAGGGGACAAGTTCCAAGACCCCAAGTGGATGCCTGAAACCACAGATAGTACCGAGCCCTATATATATGTTTTTCCCTATAATACAAACCTATGATAAAGTTTAATTTGTAAATTAGACACAGTAAGAGATTAACAATAATTAATAATAAAATAGAACAATTATAACAATATACTGTAATAAAAGTCACTGTAGGTCTTAGCTACTTCAGCATATGACTTTTTTTCTTTTCTTATCAAGAGCAGCACTCTCACCTTTTCACTTAAAGGAAGCACCTTACAGCTTCTCTTTGGCATATCCGATTGCCAGCATCACCACTCTTGCACTTTGGGGCCATTGTTAAGTAAAATAACGATTACTTGAACACAAGCACTGCGATACTGGGACAGTCGATCTGATAACCCAGACAGCTACCAAGTGACTGACGGCGGGTGGCTGATACATCTGGAAACGCAGGACAAAGGAGTGATTCACGTCCTGGGTGGAATGGAGCAGGACAGTGTGAGATATCGTGATGCAACTCCAAACAGTGTGCAATTAAAAACTTATGAATTGCTTATTTCTGAAATTTTCCACATAATATTTTTGACCACAGTTGACCATGGGTAACTGAAACAGCAGAAAGCAAAACCACGGATAAGGGGGGACCACTATAAATGCACCATGGAGTTGTCCAGTGTGCGGCTGGAGGACACTGTCTCATCATGCTAGCTGGGTCTTGAGGCCAACATCTGTAACCCAGGCCTAAGGCCCCTACTTCTTAAGTGATTGTGAGACTGGTTCTAAAGGCAGGTGGCAAGAGTCAGCTTGGGATGTCCACCTCATGGACTCACTCAGGTGCTTCCCTCCTCCTCCAGAAGGAAGGGCAGCACAAATAGGAGTTGGTGAGGGAGAGGGGTGATGGACATGCTAAAGAAAGAAGAAGCTGGTCACACCCTGCCATCCTCCAAGCCAGAAATATTCCCCTACTTTGGGGGGATTGAACTGGACAAGCCCTTGGAGTTTTGATGATTACCCTGGAGTTGAATATTAGACTGCACTTTCTGCTGCTCCAGAGTGACCTGGGGGACCATGGTTTCACCCAAGGGGCAGGGCGAACCAGCAGTCTTGAGGGCCAGGCGTGAGCAGAACAACTCTGATGTGCATGCCTGCACCTACCATCTCCTGCTCGTTCAAGGTCAGGCCCCCTGAGGAAATCAGCACTTAGAGGATCAGGGGTCTTCAATACCACTCCGTCACTCAGCAGAAACCTCCTGCATCGCACGGAGCGGCAGGTTCCAGTCCACAGGCAGGCCTGGTTGTAGCACTGGCCTTCTCTCCAGGGGTTTGTGAAGCTCACAGTGAGAAAGTCTCAGTCCTTGCACAGCCTGAATTAATGTAAATGAATGATAATGGCCACCTGTGGAAGTCACCCTGGAAAACAAGTGTCTTGGAATTGATCAGCTGTGCTGCCCAAGTGTGCCCGCACATCCCCTCAGAGGGCTGGGGAGGAATGGGGACTTGTGCTTGCCATGTGCCCTGGTGGGGTCAGCAGCCCTGTAGGTGGGGCTGAGTGAGGCTGAGACGCCCCTCAGGCTGCAAGAGGAGGTGCTTGGTCCACACCACCTCCTCCTCTGGCCTGCAAGCTCCCGAAAGTCTTCGGCATTCATCCAACACTTGCTATGCACGACTCTGGGCCATGTACTGTGCTCCACATCCACAGAAAACACAAAGAGGTCCAGAAAGAGAGATGGGCTGTAAGGAGATGGAGAGACCATCAAAGAGGAACTTTTGGATGCTTTCTGTGTGATGAGCTGTGAAGAAATCCCATAAGCAAGCCAGGGTAAAGAGCTCCATTGTCCTTTAAGTTTCCTTGAGTCAGATTTCTACCTTCTTGGAAGCATCTCCAGGTAGGGTCAAGCCTCCAGGAGGCCCAGCTTGACCTGGGTTACAGTTACAGCAGGTGCCTTAGATGGTCACCTGGGGATCTGGTTAGAAAGCAGATTCTGATTCAGCAGGTCTGAGCGGGGGACGCATTTTGCATTTCAAACAATCCCCCAGGTCCTGGGAGCACCTTAAGAGGCAAAGTTTTTAATGAGGAAGATTACTGGAAAGGAGGGGTTGAAGAATCCATAATTTTCCATCCTCCCTGCTGCAGACTCCCGAGCAGGGAGGGAGGGAGCAGTTCCTCAAGGCAGCTGGGCTGGACCACAGGGTCCCTCCAGTGCATCCAGCTTTCTCTTCTGACTTGGAGTTTCCAGACTGTACTGTGACCCTGAGCGAGCTTACCCATGGGGCTGTTAGGAACAACCAATGCCTTTTTGGGGACCAGGTATGCCACACCATAAATATATCAAAACTTTCTTTCTGTTTATTAACTGTTATCTCCGGAGACTTGCTACATGACAATTTCCTGCCATCTGCTTACCCCTGGATGAACGAATGAAGTTGAGTTTCCCAACATGCAGAGCTGAGGAGGAGGTCCTGGACTTGTGGTCCACTCCTGCCGGCATCTCTCTCCCTCTCCATGCCATGAGATTCTGTCTCAGCACCCCCTCTCCTTCCAAACCCAGGGTTGCCTGGTTCCAACCTGCAGACCCTGGGCTTGGGACCCCCTCACTCATTCTCACCAGCAACCCTCAGGTCTGCACCCACTATCATCACTGCTGGTGTTCCTCAAGGCCGTCTTTGGGTCCCTGGCTTCAGTCCTGCTCCCACTGACCGTGATCTCATCTTGGCCTCTGTAGTTTCTACATCAAGAGTCCTTACAGGTTGATACGACCACTTTGAAAAACTGGCAGTATTCACTAAAGCTAAGCAAACACCTACCTCTGACCCAGCAGTTCTACTCCAAAGAAAATACCCAACAGAAATGAATGCTCATGCCAACCAAAAGGCATGTACTAAAATGTTCATAACAGCCCTATTCAAAACAGTCCCAAACTGGAAACCATGCAAATGTCCATCAACACTGGAGTGGATAAATAAATTGTGGCATGTTCCCACAGTTGAATAATCTGCAGCTGTGGGAATGAACAACCACTCCCAATAATGCGGATGAATGATGCTGGGTGAGAGAAGTCACACTAATGAGCACATCCTGAAGGGTTCTGTTTACATGAAGTCCTAGGACAGGCAAACCTCTAGGCTGCCAGACCTGAGGATGATGGTTGAACGTGAGGGTAGATATAACTGGGGGTGGGTGGGTGTAAGTGAGCCTGTGGGGTCTGGGAAAGCTCTTTATTGCAGTGTGGTGTGTACAAGTATAAAAGTTCATCACATGCACACTTAGGAGCCACCCCGTGGGGAGAATCTGTGGGTGTGGTGGATGCCACAGGCCTGGGGCAGGGCCCAGGGTTCACACTGTGCAGCCATGGCCTTCCACCATCTCCCTCCCCCACTTACCCTGTTTCCTCGCCCCCCCCCCCATATCCACTAGGGTTCCAGATCCTTCTTTAGGCCAGTGGCCTCCTGCCTGCTTCCAGGTCAGATGCCAATGACACACAGGCCTGGTGGGCCCGTCCTCTCCTCCAAGCTCCCAAGGACTCTGTCTCAGCAGCCGGTCATCTTAGGTGGAAGTCCGGGACCTCGAACCGTTTTGTTCCCTGTGGGTCTAGTCTCCCCTTCATCCATCTTCAGCTGCTCTGTTGGGTCCTCTTGCCGGGAGCCCTGCAGTACTTTCCTCATGGGCTCCTCTGCCTCTCAGACACTGCTGAGGACCACCCTACACGGGCTCAGATTGGACACTCCCTCAGTGGAGGGCTGAGCCCAGCACCGCTCCTACAAACTGCAACTCCATTAGGCTAGCTTCGTAGGCCAGTCTCAACCCCTCCCTGGCAGGTCCTCGGGCTGGGCCTGGGGCTGGGCAAAGGGGGACTTGAGGAGGTGGCAGGTGAAGGTGGGCACCCGATCATGTTTAAATGATTGAAAAGAAATCAAAAGAAGAATTCATGATATGTGAAAATTATATGAAATTCAAATTTCAGTGTCCATAAACCCAATGTGATTGGAACACAGCCACGCTCATTTGTTCACATTTTGTCTTAGGCCACTGTCACACTTCCACAACAGAGCTGAGCACCTGTGACAGAGACTGTATGGCCTGCAAAGCCTAAAGTATTTACTATTTGCCGTTTACAGAAAGAGTTTGCCACCCCTGACCTGGAGCGTGCACTCTGTGTGGAGCGGCTCCTGTGTCCCCAGCACTGCCTTCCACGCACTGGCCCTACGAGTGGACACTGAATAAAGTTGACCACAGTGGTTCTGTGTGTAGCCGGCCAGGCAAGGGTGGACTGGGGGTTGGGGAGGTGGCTGGCCTGGGCAGGTTTCTTGAAGCCTCTTTAAAATTCCCTAGATCACATCAGGGAAATGCACGTTAAACCACAACAGGGTACCAGAACTCACCTGCAGAATGGTTCACGTTAAAATGACTAACAGCACCAAGTGTTGGTGAGGGTGTGGAGCCCTGCTAATGAGAGAGTAGAATGGTAGAGCCACGTTGGAAAACAGTTTGGTAGGTTCTTACAAAATAGTTCAACATACACTTATCATATAACCTGGCCATTCCACTCTTAGGTCTTCATCCAAGAGAAATAAAATATACGTCCACAAAACAACTTGTGCAAGAATGTTCACAGGACCCTTATCATTAAAGCCCCAAACTGGAAACAGCCCAGGTGACTACCAAGAAAAATGAGAAAACAAAGTGTAATATATTGAAATAATGGAATACTGCTCAACAATAAAAAGAAATGAACTACCAGTATGCATATTGACATGGGACTCACAAACATTATGCTGAACTAAAAGCCAGACACAAAAGAGCACAAACCATATGATCCATTTGGAATCATGATGGAATCCAATGATTCCATACGAAGTTCCAGAATTGGCACAGGTAATGTGTTATGATGGAAATCAGAACAGTGGTTGCCAGGGGCCAAGTGTGGGGAGATTGCCTAGGGACTTTCTGGGGTGACAGAATAGGGGTATGGGCTACACGGTGTGTGTATTTGTCAAGATTGTTTGAACTGTATACTTAAGATCTGTACACTTTACTATATGAAAATACCTCAATAAAAATATTCTTAAAAAAAATTCATGAGCCAGCCCTGATGGCCTAGTGGTTAAAGTAGGGGGCACTCTGCTTCAGTGGCCCGGGTTTGGTTCCCAGGCGTGAACCACACCACTTGTCTATCAGGAGCCAGGCTGTGCCAGCAGCTCACATAGAAGAAGTAGAAGGAATCACAACTAAAACATACAACTATGTACTGGGGCTTTGGGGAGGGAAGAGAGAGAGAGAGAGAGAGAGAGAGAGAGAGAGAGAGAGAGAGAGAGAGAGAGAGAGGAAGGTTGGCAACAGATGTTAGCTAAGAGCAAATCTTTCCCGGCAAAAAAAAAAGTTTTCACTAGGTCAGAAGTAAAAGCTAGAAAGATCTTAAGTGCCAAACACAGCCTCCATCAAACAGGCAGCCTTTGCAAATCTAGGCCTCTAGGAAGCAGCCCCAAGTTCCCTCTGAGATTCATTTTGTGCAGAGGAATTCCAACTAAAGCTTTGAGCCAACTGCGAAGAGTCCATCCAAGAGGGAAGTGAAGGAAGGCTTCTTTTGGAAAGCCTATTTGCTTTGCTAACTGCTTAACGCTGTTTGGTTTGGGTGGAGTCCTGGCCAGGCACTCTCATTGAGGAAACAAGAGAATCCATGGCTCTCCAAGGAAATTTGTGGGGTGGGGAGGGAAGGTCAGTGTCCCTATTCTCAGAATTTTCAATTCTTCTGTTTTATTTTAGGCAACTTTTCATTATACAATAAGCAATTGAGGGCCCTTACCCATGAGCCCAGTACCTGCAGGACCCAAGGGTTCACCAGGAAGGGGCAGACCTGGCCCTTTTCCAGGGAGGGGATCTTCTCTCAGCCCACAGGTCTAAGGGGAGACCCTGATGAGATTGAAAAAAATCTAAGGGTGGCCTTTTCATTTTGTTTTTGTTTGCTGTGCAGAAGCTTTTCAGTTTGAAGTAGTCCTACTTATTTAATTTTGTTTTTGTTGCCTTTGCTTTTGGAGTCAGATCCAAAAAATCATTGCCAAGACCAATGTCAAGGGGCATACTGTCTGTTTTATTCTAGGAGTTTTATGGTTTCAGGTCTTGCATTCAAGTCTCTAATCCTTGAGTTAATTTTTGTGTATGGTGTAAGATAGTAGTTTACTTTCATTCTTTTGCATGTGACTGTCCAGTTTTCCCAGCACCATTTATTGAAGGACTGTCCCTTCCCCATTGTATATTCTTGCCTCCTTTGTCACAAATTAATTGACCATATATGTGTGAGTTTATTTCTGGTCTCTCTATTCTGTTCCATTGATCCACATCTGTTTTTATGCCAATACCATATTGTTTTGGTTACTATAGCTTTGTGGTATAGTTTGAAATCAGGGAGCATGATGCCTCCAGCTTTGTTCTTCTTTGTCAAGATTGTTTTGGCTATTTGGTGTCTCTTGTGGTTCCATACAAATTTTTAGGATTGTTTTTTCTAGTTCTGAGAAAAATGGCATCGGAATTTTGATAGGGATTGCACTGAATCTGTATATTGCTTTGGGTAGTATGGACACTTTAACAATATTAATTCTTTCAATCCTTGAGCATGAAATGTCTTTCCATTTATTACAATCTTCAATGTCCTTCATCAATGTCTTATAGTTTTTAATGTATAGGTCTTTCAAAAGCTTCTGGATAGCAAAAGAAATCAACAAAATGAAAAAGCAACCTACTGAATGGGAGAAAACATTTGCAAATCATATATCTGATGAGGGGTTAATACCCAAAATATATAAAGAACGAATACAACTCAAAGGCAAACAAACAAACAATCCAGTTAAAAAAATGGGCAGAGATGGGCCCAGCCTAGTGGTGTAGCGGTTAAGTTCGGGCGCTCCGCTCCGGTGGCCTGGGGTTCATGGGTTCAGATCCCAGGAGGCATGGACCTACGTACCGCTTATCAAGCCATGCTGTGGCAGGCATCCCACATGTAAAGTAGAGGAAGATGGGCACGGATGTTAGCCCAGGGCCAATCTTCCTCAGCAAAAAGAGGATTGGCAATAGATGTTAGCCCAGGGCTGGTCTTCCTCACCAAAAAAAAAAAAAAAAAAAAGGGCAGAGGATCTCAATAGACATTTTTCCAAAGAAGACAGACAGATGGCCTACAGGTACATGAAAAGATGCTCAATATCACTAATCATCAGGGAAATGCAAATCAAAACCACAATGAGATATGACCTCACACCTGTTAGAATGGCTGTCATCAAAAAGACAAGAGACAACAAATGCTGGCGAGGACCTGGGGAAAAGGGAACCCTGGTGCACTGTTGGTGGGAGTGTAAATTGGTGCAGCCACTGTGGAAAACAGGATGGAAGTTCCTTAAAAGATTAAAAATAGAAATACCATATGATCCAGCAATTCCACTTGTGGGTATTTATTTTAAGAAAATGAAAACAATAAATTTGAAAAGATATATGCACCCTCATGTTCATTGCCGCATTATTTACAATAGCCAAGACATGGAAACAACCTAAGTGTCTATCAATGGATGACTGGATAAAGAAGATGTGGTGTATATACACAATGGAATATGGCTCAGCCATAAGAAAAGAATGGAAACTTGCCATTTGCAACATGGATGGACCTTGAGGGCATTATGCTAAGTGAAATAAGTTAGAGAAAGACAAATACTGTATGATTTTACTTATATGTAGAATCTGAAAAACAAAACAAATAAACAAAACAAAAAAACTGAGCTCATGGATACAGAGAACAGACTGGTGGTTGCCAGAGGTGGGGGGAGGGGTTGGAAGAAATGGGTGAAGGGAGTCAAAAGGTACAAACTTCACCAGTTATAAAATAAATAAGTCCTGGATGTACAGCATGGTGACTATAGTTAACAATACTGTATTGCATGTTTGAAAGTTGCTAAGAGAGTAAACCTTAAAAGTCCTCATCACAAGAAAAAAATGTAACTATATTTAGGAATGGATAGTAACTAGACTTATTGTGGTGATCATTTTGCAATATATACAAATATCATGTTGTATACCTGAAACTAAAATAAAGTTATATGTCAGTTATATCTCAATAAAAAAAATCTAAAAGTTGAAAAGAAGAAGAAAGGATCATGTACTTTCAGATGGGAACAAAATGGTAAGATGTAGTTAAGCCTAAAGGGAACATTCTGAAGGGAAACCTACTGTTTTAGGCTGTTGCCTTCCTGGAGTTCCAGTCTTCATTTTTTAACCTGCTTTATTGAGATATAATTTACATACCATAAGTTACCCACTTACCTACTTACAGTGCATGATCCAGTGGTTTTCAGCATATTTACAGAGTTGCACAACCATCACTATAAGTTTAGATCCATCTCATCATCCCAAAACCCTGGTACCGGATCAATTAGCCACTCCCAATTCTTCCCCCACACCCCAGCCCTGGGCAACCACCAGTTTGCTTGCTGTCTCCATGGATTTGCCTATTCTGTGTTTATATACATTTTGTATAAATAGAACCAGGCGCTTGTGATCTGTACCTAGCTTTTTTCACTTAGACCAATGTTGTCAAGGTTCCTCCACACTGTAGCATGTATCAGTACTTCATTCATTTTTACTGGCAAATAATATTCCAATGTATGGAGAGGCATTTTAAAAAATCCTTTTAAATCTCTTCATCTACAGAAAGCTGAGAACTCTGGTTTCTATTCCCATTTCTCCTTGTGGCTTTAGAACAAGTCCTTGCAGGCCTCTGAGCTTTGGCATTTTTATCTGCAAAACCCTTTGATCCTTAGCTGTTCTGGGGGTGGGTCTGGAGGAGCCACGCAGCTGTATATGTTGAGCACCTTGCATCTTGGAAGTTATATTTGGAGCCATCCCATTGCCCTGTGTTCTGTGCCATAAAAACGTGGCTCTGGTGCTTTTCTGACCTTTGAGAGGCTTCTCGAGACAGGACACCTTATAGGGGCTGCTTCTGAGCTGTATAAATCCTGGGGCAGACACTAAGATTTATAGGGCTGCACTTAAGCTTTTAAACAGAAACCTTTATCCACCAATCTATTAACACAGAAAGGTAAGAATCAGAGGCAGTCAAAATATAAAGGGGCAGTTAAGGCCTGGAGATAGTTTTTATTTCTCAACTGTATGTTTCTGAATATTTCAAAGCTCATTATTACAGTGATGATTGATTCTTTAGCAGAAAGACCTGCTTTTGATAAATAACTGCCTGCAAGGCCTGATGTGATGAGGAAAAATTTATCTGGAGACACTTTAACTTTAGAGGCAACATGGCACAGCAGTTTGGGGTTTGAAAGCCTCCAGACCTGGGTCTGAGCAGGGCCCTTCATCTCCTCACTCACTGACCTTTAGCTTCTTCAGGCCCAGCTCTCGTCTCCTGACCACTACCTGCCCCACGGGCTGCTGTGACAATGAAATCATTGGCTACACAATAAAGCAGTCGGCTCCAGGCTGGACACACAGTAAGCACTCCATAAACACAAGCCATTGTTGCTATTGCAACTCAAAATTGAGGGATATTACATCTGAGCATGCTTATCTGACCGTCTTTCCAGATAATTTTCAAAGTGAATGCAAGGGTCTGGGGTGTGAAGAGGCCTTGGAGGCGCCTGGTTCTGACCTCCCTCTGGTGCAGGGACCCCCTTGAATGCTGATGGGGCAGGCGTGCACACGACAGAAGAGCCTATCTTCTTTCAGGACACCTTTCCCGTTAAACAGTGAGAGCCTGACAACAGCTTCCGCAGCACTTTTACCCGGGTTTGAGCTCCGGCCTCTGTAGCAACACAGGCAAGGCCAGGGTCTGACCATCCCGGCTACATTGAAGATGGCTGTCGGAGTCCTGCCCACCCTGAAGCCTCTCTTCCCAGGACTGTGACGTTGCGATTTATAATAAGAAATACAATTTTGGTCTTCGTCCTATTCTGGGTTCACAGCTCCCAGACCCTTGGGATTTCCTCAGCATAAGGGCAACAGGAGCATCTTTTGTTGTAACATTTGGTCTTTTGTCCTAGGTCCCATAAGCCCTTTCAACTTCACCTGAGTTTATGTTAATGAGGTGATTTTTGGAGAGCCCATAGGTAGCCGCAGGATGGGGACTGTTTGCCAGGGGAACCAACCACATGATTAGAAGGTTGGAACTTTCAGCCTCCGCCATGCCCAACCTCTTGGGGAAAGGAGAGGGGCTGGAGATCTACTTAATCACCAATGGCCAATGATTTAATCAATCAAGCCTACATACTGAAGCCTTCATAAAAATCTCCAAAGTACAGGGTTTGGAGAGCTTCCAGGTAAGTGAACATGGGGAGGTGCTGGGAGAGTGGTGTGCTAGAGAGCATGGAAGCTTCCAACTCTTCCCCCATACCTTGCCCTACACGTCTCTTCCATCTTGCTGTACAGTTGTGTCCTTTGTAACAAATCGGCAATATTACTGTGTAAGTAAACTGTTTTCTTGAGTTCTGTGAACCTCTCTAGCAAATTATCGAATGTGAGGAGGGGGTTGTGGGAACCTCTGATTCATGGCCAGTTGGTCAGAAGTACAGGTAACAACCTGGACTTGAGATTGGCATCTGAAGTCGGGGGTGGGGGAGTCTTGTGGGACTGAGCCCTTATCCTGTGCTATCTCCCAGTAGATAGTATCAGAAGGGAGTTAAATTGCAGGACACCCAGCTAGTGTCCAAGAATTGCTTGGTGTGGGCTAACCCCCTACATCTGGCCTCAGAGTGGGTGTTGATAGTCAAGTGTGAGTGGTGAGGAGAGGAGCAGAAGGAGAAAACAGTTTTTCCCCACAAGAATGAACAGCCCCAGTTGCTTCAGACATTCCTCACATTTCATGGTGTCCAAACAAGTCACTTTAAAACAACTCTACCAGAAATTGTACACCCAAGTGTGGTTTCCTTCAAGTTCTTACCTCGGGAGATTCTCTATTTAAAACATTACTGACGCTGCCATGATTCCGTGCTCTTCTGAAAGTTCCCTTTTGGAATTGCCTCATTACTTTATAGCCATCCTTGATTTTAGCCAAAAATGGTATTATCCCAGTTTGATTATCACGTTTGCCTTCCAATGATTCTGAAATGGCTTGAAAAATCAAATCTATCCTGAAACAAAGATTTGTTGGGCCTGAGAGTATTCAAAACGATGTGCTGGGAGTTCTTAAAGGAATGCAAAAACTAAAACCATAACAATGAAAAGACAAAACTATTTTGTTAACTTTTAAAACTCTCTCAGTGAAGAAGCCTTTCTAATTATGACACAAAATCCAGAGGTCATTACATCATAAAGTCAAAAATTAACAACAAAATGGGGAAAAATTTGCAAAGCATTCTATCACAATGGTGAATTTCCTTAATATATAAAAATCTCCTGAAATCAATAAGAAAATGACCACAATCTCACAGAAAAATTGGCAAGGGACATGAAGAGATGTTTCACAGAAAAGGAAATAATTCTTAGACATACAGGATGAATTAGATCAGTGCACAGTAAAACTACCAGGTATCTTTTTTTACCTGCCAGAATGGCAGAGCAAACAGTTTGGCCGTAGCCACATTGGTGAGGGCTCAGGGAAGTAGGCACCAAAGCTACCAGTGGAGTTGTATGAAAATCTGGCAATACGGTCACAATTTAAAATGTTCCTGCCCGGCCTAGCAAAGAAAATCATCAACAAAATGAAAAGGCAACTTAACGAATGGGAGAAAATATTCGCAAATCAGATATCTGATAAGGAGTTAATATCCAAAATATATAAAGAACTCATATAACTCAATAGTAAAAGAAACTAACAATCTGATTTTAAAAAATGGGCAGAGGATATTTTTCCAAAGAAGACATACAGAGGGCCAACAGGTACGTAAAAAGATGCTCAACATCATTAACCATCAGGGAAATGCAAATCAAAACCACAATGAGATATCACCTCACACCTGTTAGAATGGCTATGATCAAAAAGACAAGAAATACCAAGTGTTGGCAAGGATGTGGAGAAAAGGATGTGCACTGTTGGTGGGAACGTAAACTGGTGCAGCCACTATGGAAAACAGGATGGAAGTTCCTCAAAAGATTAAAAATAGAACTACCATATGATCCAGCAATTCCACTTGGGTATTTATCCAAAGAAATTTAAAACACTAATTCGAAAAGATACATGCATCCCTCTGCTCATTGCAGCATTATTTACAATAGCCAAGATATGGAAACAACCTAAGTGTCTACTGATGGATGGATGAAGAAGATGAAGTATATATACAACGGAATACGACTCAGCCATAAAAAAGAATGGAATCTTGCCATTTGCGACAACATGGATGGACACTGGGGGCATTATGCTAAGTGAAATAAGTCAGACAGAGAAAGACAAATACCATATGATCTCACTTATATGTGGAATCTAAAGAGCAAAACAAACAAAAACCAAGCTCATAGATACAAGAACAGATTGGTGGTTGCTGGAGGCAGGGGAATTGGGGTGGGTGAAATGGGTGAAGGTGGTCAAAAGGTACAAACTTCCAGTTATAACATAAATAAGTCATGAGGATATAATGTACAGCATGGAGACTATAGTTAACAATACTGTATTGCATATTTGAAAGTTGCTAAGAGAGTAGATCTTAAAAGTCCTCATCACACACACACAATTTGTAACTATGTATGGGGACAGATGGTAACTAGACTTATTGTGGTGATCATTTCGCTGTGTAGACAAATGTTGAATCATTCTGTTGTACACCTGAAACTAATATAATGTTGCATGTCAATTACACCTCAATTTAAAAAAAAGTCACTGAGACTTCAAGATGTGATTTCACATCTTGGCTGGCTGTTTCTGTTCTGTGTGAGGTTGGTTAACAACAGCAGGTAAACCCTTGGGAGTGTTTCAAGTGAACTCCTTCCCTAAACTCTTCTAACAGTCTCAAAACTTTGTTTTCTGGAAAAATGTAGCCTTTTAAAGGACTCAACACCCACAAGGGCCCCTAGCTCCACAGGTTTTTCATTACCTCCACCTGCCTAGGACAACAGTGGTTCTTTGGACTGGCAAGGCTGCCATTTTGACCACTTTCTTTATCTCATTGTTGAGACTCCCATCCTTGCTCTTCACTAGGGCAGGGCAAAATAGATGCCCAAGGCCACACAACAACAACTCAGAATCTGACCCCAGAAGTCAAGACAAGGTCTCTCAGTAGGGTGCCTCAGTGACTCAACCTAAGATAGAGAGCTTGTTGGCACTTTTTCTATTTCCTCAAGATTCTTAACGATCCATCCCTTGAAGATGAAGGGCAAGCAAGCTGTACTTTTCTGAATATCAGAGAGGGTACATTTCATATTAGAGAGTAAGAATCAGTTAAATTCCATTGTTTTCTAATTTATATTGGTGCATTCTTCTCCACCATCATTCAATTTAAGCTGCAATTTAGGGTCCCGTCATCCACACATGGGAATGCCACCAGCCCCTGCAGGACCAAGGCAGCTCGGTGGGCACCAGAAGGGGTGGCTGTTCTAAGTGGGAGCAGGATGGTGCGGGACATGTCGGCAGGAGGTAGTCTGTGGGGTGTACAAGGAAGATGAGCACACAGACGCCCATGTCCTCTGTGAGGTGGACACGTGGGAGGGAACAGAACTCTTCTTGTGTCCCCAGTGTGCATCTTTTACAACATGTTGGGATGTGCATATGTAGCTATTTTTGAAAAAACAAGAGCCCTACTTTATCATCACAAAAGACACTCAAGAGTGAAATCACTTGCATATTTTGCTGGGCTCAAAATATTCCATGACTTATTTGGCAGTCTTTTGGGAGACTTCCAGTTTACACTTTTTCAAATGTGAGATCACTAACCTATAAATGGACAAAATCAACCTTCACTTTTACCTTCATGCATCTTTGATTCCTTGCCTCCAGAGTTCTTTAAATATTTAAACTGTCAGATACTATGGAAGGACAGGGGCTGGGAGACCAGGGCGGGTGATAAGGTGTGTGGAAGAAGCTAGGCTTTTGTGCCCTGGTCAAGTGAAAGCCTCCTAGCTTTAGTCCTCATGCAGCTTCTTATTCAGGGGAAGCATCTTTCCTGCTTCGTCTTTTCTTGCTGTGTCACATGCAGACCTCCAGGCCTCTGCCCCACGGTTTATGTTTGGGGAAACCACTGGGCAGAGGAGAGCTGGTTCCAGTTCTGTCAGTAGTTTGCATCATGGTGGTCTCCCTCCAGCCTCCTGGAATTGGGGTTGTAATGGTCACCCCACTCAGGCCAGGTGGGGACACTCAGGAAAGGGTGGAGGCCCTTCCCTGTCTGGGCATCTTGCAGGCACAGCACTTCTCACACATAGAAGGTTTTGGATCCCTCTCCTACCTCCCCCACAGGGAGCTGAGACTCTGGGAGGTGGAGTAAAATTATCCTCCTACTTTTTTCTGCAGAGTCCTTTTCTCTCCCCACAAGCCTCCACTATGAGGGCATATCCAGCAGTCACGTTCGCTCTGGTCCCACCGTGGCCCTGGGCGGTTGAGGGGCCAGACCCCTCTCCCTTCTATCAGGTCCCAAGATTGGCGTGGGGGCTGTGAGCATATAGTGCTCAGGGCGAGGGTCTGCCCAGTTTTGTCTGCCATGCTACCCCTTCCCAACTGTGCCAGATTCAAGCCAGATCTTGGCTGAACGCCCTGCAGCCTGGGCTCAGTGCTTGTGCGAGAACACCACGCCTTCCCTGGCACATGCCGCAGGTCACAGTCCCAGAGAGGACAGGGAGCTTTGACAAACCGCTGGGAAGGTGGGGGGCTCCCCCACCAGACCCCTACAACAGCCTGGGCCTCCACAGGGCCAGTTACTGATGGGGGATACGAGGGGCCAGAGGCAGATCCCTTGGGCCCTTCTGCTGTTGCTCCCTCACGAGTATGTCTGCTGTCAGACACACCAACAGGACTGAATTGTACCAGCACCTCTGTCACCCCACTTGGGCAGCTTTCTGTTTAAACTTTGGTGACCAGGGACCTCAGGTGCTTTCCCACTGGTGCTGGGGTGGGTGTGCTCCTGACGCTCACTGAGAAGAATCACAGAGGAGCAGAAACCCTTGGAAATCCTTTATTCTGAGCGGGACACACGAGGTCCAGCGTATTCTGTGTACTGCACAATCACGGCAGGAATGACAGTGGACCCGGAACCTGAACCTGAGCACAGCATATGGCCATCTGCCAGACCTCACACAGCCAAGGCAAGAGGGTTGAGTGGGTGTCCTGTAGAGCCCCCGGGGGATGGGCTGTGACCCCAGATACTAGTGGAGCCATGAGATGGCAGTTCCAGGGACTGCGGCCCGGCTGCCCCATGGGGGGGTTGTGCCTTCTGACACGGGTTGGTTGTAAATGCCTCGCAGTAGTGATACATTCACTGGGGTCAGGACACAGGTGCGACACAAGCACTCAGCACCACACACAGAGACATCACTCATGCAGGACAGCCACCATATTTAACAGCAGTTCAGCTCACATTTAGACCTTCTCGGAAGAGCCGGGGCACATGAGGGCCATGAAGAGGTTACTTCCCCCAGCCCCTCTTCTTAGTTCTAGTGTCAACTCCAACAGTTGGGCTGAGCCATCCAAGGACTGAGCAAACAGGCCTCTGCACGACTTCACACGACCACACCCACGGAGGAGACAAACAGGTTCAAGTCCAGAGTTCACAGTGTCCCGCCCAACCCACCCTCCCAGAGGGTGCGATGGTTCCCACTTGGCTCACCCTGAGAGCAGCCAGGACAGCCTGGACAACCTCCTTACTGATTCTCGGGGAGAACGTGGAGGTCTGCCGTGGGGGCAGGGGAGACAGGGGCAGGGAGACAAAACAAGACACCCATCACAGGGATGCACATCACGGACGCCTCAACCCTGCAGACAGCGACGGTGGGGGACAGCAGGGCTGTGTCACCCCGGCCTCACATGTGCCCTTTGCCCTGTCTGGTTCACTGCCCACCTGAAGCCAAAGCAGGCAGGAGGAGGCTCTGGGCCTGGGCCGCCCTCCAGCCCTCTGCCCATCCAGGGCAGGTTTGCAAGGCCGAGGGAAGGAGGGGTTGCAGCTGAATTGTGGCCTCCTCCTAACATGTCCAGGGATCCCAAAGGGGTCTGTTATGGAGATGAAACCACTTCTGTGAGGACCGCCAGGGCAGCTTGGCTGCTAGGAGACCGGACTCTTCTGTCTGTTCAGGGAGTCGATGTAATGAAAAATGGCCCCCAGAGCCCAGCTGGTCTCAACATTGTCGATTTTCCGAGTCAGCTTGAAAAGATAAAGGGAGGGGCACAGGGGACCACCATGCATGTGTGAAAGGCGGGCCTGCTTGGGAGGCCGGAAGCAGTGGTCCAGCCTCTCACACCATAAAGGGCGCAGGGGCCTCCAAAAAGTGAGTCCTCACCTTCAGAACCTTGTTTCCGGGGAAGCCGAATTCTCGGAGAAGTGAGCTGACATAGGTGAGATCCATGCACAGGAAGGGGTTGCTCTGTGGCTGGGTCTCCACTGTCCGGCACACTGTGGGCAAGACGACCGGCTCCCATCAGGTTCCAGGTGGTTCACTCCCTGGGCTGGGGAGGGTGCATGCAGACCCTGCTCCACTCACTCCAGCCCCTAGCCCCCCACCACTGGGCCGGCCCCAGGTCCTCGCTGCTGATTTAGACAAGACTGCAGCTCAGAGCAGGAAGGTGATCTGCCAAGAGCACACCAGGAGGCAGGGGCTCGAGGCCAACCCACTCTCCACGGGGCCTGGCAAGAGGGACTTGAACGTCTTATTCTAGTGTTATGGGCGGAAAGCCACAGTCTCATGGGCCATCATCTCTGTGCCTGTGATCCTGGACACCTCTCTGAGGTGTGGACCTGGGTTTTCTGGGGAATGAAAACACCAACAAAGCTGGCTTAGAACAATCCACTCTTGTTCTCAAGGGGGATGGGCAAACCCATCAACAGCCTTCCCAGAATTCTGCTCCAAACCTTTTCCCATTGAAGAGTCGTAGACACCCAGTGTCCCCAGGATAAGCGCAGAAGTGACAAGAAAGCTTAAAAAAAGTCACTTTGGGGAGGGGAGAGAGAGGAAGGATTTTATATGGGGAAACATACAAAGTTGAATTCTCTTGATCTGCAACTTGGACTGGCCACCAAAATAGACTATTTACAACCAGCCTTCACTTCACACAAGCAGCTGGGGCAAGTGCGAAGGGGATGAGGAGGAGGGAGAAGGGAGATGGGCAGGGGTGGCCCAGGGCTGCCGGGTCAACCTCCTGCGGCACCCCAGGGTGCAGCACTTCATTCCCCACATGCCGGGCTCTGCTGTACAGGGGTCCCCAGCTTCTTCGGGTTTGTGTGACAATTGTGAATCTGCTGGGAAACTTTCAGGGGAAATTACTCTTAGGGTTACCCAAGTCAAAGTGAAAAGTGAAATCAAGGGAGTCCGTTCCTCACAACCCTGGGACTACAAATAAAGCCCTCACAGCTGGGGACACTGAGATGCCCCCACCTGTGCCCACTCAGGATGCGGCAGACCTGTGGTCAGGGCCCAGCATGGCGACCCCACATACACTCTGATTTCCACATTCTCACACCTCTGAACACTCGTCTGGTTGACAGAATCAGAACCAAACCCGGGAACTCGGTGCCAATGCCTGCCTCACAAGCACTGCAGCGTGCCTGCCACGTGCCGGGGCAGTCCCGTCTCCAGGCCCCGGCCCTCCTCACCTGGGCAGCGCAGCCGCCACTCACCGTACTTGGCTGCGATCTCAAAGTCTCCGACGATGAGGCTGCCTCCCTTCTCTGCATCTGCAGGACGAGACCAAGTGCCCCATCTGCATCAGCCTCGCAGGAGCAGCAATGCCCCTGCGGCCCCGAGGCTGGCACCTGGGGAGCCCGGAGAGGCAGAGGCAGGGCTAATTCCTGGCCAGCTGCAGGCCTGGCTGTAAGCAGGGCAGTGGCCCCACATGCACCCATCTTGGCTTCTGAGGTGATAGTTTGGGATGGGCAGGTGCTCCACGCAGGACCATATGGGGGTGGTCAGCATGGTCAGGGGCCTTAGAGGGTCCCCTAGAGGAAGCTCATCAGGATCCCTGGACCCCAGACTGAGCAAACTCTTAATTTTAAGTTACAAAAAAATAAAAACACAATTAGAACTGTTCCCTGAAGTTGTGGCCCTGAGCTAAACAATGGTATTCTGGTATCAATTTCCTGAGTGTGGGAGAAAAAAAAAAAAAAAAGCAAGGAGTGGTTTGTTAGGTCTTAGGACAAAAGGGCAGGGCCTTTATGAGGTTCTCCAGAAGGGAGCGGCCCCAGGCCTCTGCCATTCCCGAGGAGGGAGACGCGAAGAGCTGCGTCCCCAGTTCTCAAAGATGGCGACTGTTTCTTCAATGCTCCCCAAAACCTCTACGTTTGATAGAGGGTCCCTGAGGTGTCCCACACATTTGTTTGGTATGAGGCAGCTACTCAATGTGTTGATAAAGGAAATCTCCTCCTGACTTTTCCTTGAATTTGGGCGTCTGCTAAGTCAGCAAATGTCATTGTTAAGGGTGGATTCCATTTCTGAAAACAGACCCAAGCCATTCCTTCAGAGCCATGTGTGACCATAAAGGGGAGTTAGAACAGCTCCTCTGAACAGCCCGGCATCTCCTGAGGTCACCTCGGGAAGGGAAAGGGCAGCCTGCAGCCAGAGCAAGGGACCCCAAATTGACAAGGGGATACAGCCAGCCCAAGAGGGCAGGGCCCCAGCAGACTGCCAGGCCAAGTTGGGGTATGGTGGACTCTGGGCACCACAATGTCCACAGCCAGCAGAAGTCAGGAGAACATGGATGAGCGCCCCCTTGCTTCAGCTATGGGAAGCCCGCAGGGCACAGGACACGCAGCCACGCGGTCAGCTGCTGGGGGGTGCCAGGGACCTTGTTCCGTGCCACAGAGCGGGGTGAGAGAGGTTACCTTCTACTTGGACCCCCCTCGCCCCGCCGGCTGGCTGCCTTCCACACTGGGCCCAGGCAGTGGGCGCTCAGTGAGCTTGGAGATGCTGCCAGAGGCCGTTGGGTCCCAGGGGCCAGAACCTGACATCATCGGTTTCTTCTGGGTGGCTGTTTATTTACATTAATGTTCTTATCATTACCAAGGCAATGCGTTCTGATATTCTCAATCTATTGCATTAAAAAATATTCTGGTCGCAACCCACTAAAATGCCTTCACAACGCTCTCAAGTTTCTCCTCTGAGTCTGAACACCACCAGCCTTGGCAGACTCCTAACATCATCTTCTGCCCTGACCGGCTCAGGGGGTCGGGGGTGTGAAGAAGTCAGAGTGAGGCTCCATAAGCCCCTGAGGGAGATTTGTGGGGTGGGCTGACTCCTCCCTACACCAGCCACGTGGCTGCACCACAAATGGCTCCCTCAGCCAGAGACTCAGCGGAGGCAGGAACGGCAGAGGGTCTGAGGTACACAGCTAAGCCACTTCTGTCTTAGAGCAGAATAACTCAACAGCAAGCAACCGTTCCTACACAGACAATGCAACTTCACTAAGTGGCTCAAAGAACTGACGTATTTATAAAAGGGGGCTTATTACTTCCTATTCAGGTGACAAGACGCCTGCCCTCCTAAGTCTTCTTCTCTCACCCAGAGGGAGGCTGACAACACGGTTGCTCCTGCCACAGGCCCCCTGCCTGGGAACCAGACTCGAAGTCCTGGCACAGCCCAACTGGGCCCCACCCTTACCTATGAGACCGACATCTGCTGCAAGGTCATGATAGTAGGAAAAAGCATAGAAATCCACATCCTTCACATCTGCTGTTCTATGCACTCGATTTCGGAGGACCTCTGACACTCTGCTGGCGCACAGCTCGTGCAGGTTCCCTGCCAGGCAGAGAGAGCATGAAACCAGCGGTCAGTGGGCTCTGAGCACTGGGCCATGCTGCCCCTGGGGCCCTTTCCCAGTGATTCGAGAACCTGACCTGGAGGGTGAAGTGGGACCAGAAGCCTGCACTGACCCCACCCCGAGTTGGGAGGCTCACCAGCACCACACACATCCATAGCAACCTTTCAGGAGCCACAGCACTGCCGGCCCCAGTCAAGGGAGAGAAGACCGGAGCACGAAGGTGCTGGAGAGCACGGCCCCCAGCCAGACCCACGCAGCCGTCTTGGTGCAGCCCAGTGGTTCCAGTCTGCACTGTTTACCCTGCACTTGCCCTCTGCCAGCTTGCACTGAGCTCTGCACATGCTATGTCCTGCTCTATCTCATGAGCCACCTTGGAGGTGGGGCCTGACCCTCCTTACGCCACAGAGGAGGAAACTGAGGCCTAACAGGCAGCTTCCCAAGCTCACAGAGCAGGTCATTAACTCCTTGCTTGGAAGGAGAACACAGGCCCTAGAGGTTAATGGACATGATGTCCCACAGCCCATGCCTGGACCCAGTTTCCCATCTTACCCGAGACCTCCCAGCCTCTGCCAGCAGTGCCGTCCAGGACTCACCATGGCTCAGAGCCACGCCCTTCCCTTTGGACCTCATTTCCCTCCACCCTCCCTTGTAGGGAGAGACACTACTTCCTCTTTGTTCCTCAAACACAGCAACTACCTCAGGGCCTTTGCACCTGCTGCTCTCATGGCTTACAGAACTGCTGCTTTTGATCTGAGTGGCTCATTCCACATCTCTTCATGTCTTGGCTCAAATATCACCCCATGAGGCCTTCCTTGGCTGTCCTATTTAAAACTGCAATCTCCAGGGGTCAGCCTGGTGGCGTAGTGGTTAAGTTTGTGCATTCCACTTCTGGCGGCCAAGGGGTTCACAGGTTCAGATCCCGGGCACGGACCGACGCACCGCTTGTCAAGCCATGCTGTGGCAGCATCCCATATAAAGTAGAGGAAGACGGGCACGGATGTTAGCCCAGGGCAAATCTTCCTCAGCAAAAAGAGGATTGGCAACAGATGTTAGCTCAGGGCTGGTCTTCCTCACACACACAAAAACTGCAATCTCCCCCTCACCACGCTCTCTCCCCCTGCCGTTCTATTTTTCTTCAAAGCACTTTCTCATGTGTTTTACAGCCTGACTCCTCCCACCAGAATGTCAGCCCCATGTGGGCACAGATCTTGTCTGCACTATGCAATGCTATGGGCCCAGTGGCTGCAGCAGGGCCTGGAACACAGCACGTGCACAAGTGGGTGACTGAGCCAGAGTGACCTGCACACGCATGGATAATAAGTAACATATATTTGGTCTTCGTACCTGGCTCCTGACACAGAGCTTCCAAAACCCTTGTAATCCTGAGTGCTAAGATTAAGAGAAGTTTCTTCTGTTATTCATAATAAGCCCCTTTATAATAATAACATACTTGAGTTTATGCTAATGAGGTGACTTCCTGGGTCCCTTGATGACTTCAGGAGGGGGGTGGTTGTCAGAGGAACCAATCTTGTGATTAGAGGGTTGGAACTCAGCCCCATCCCCAAACCTCCCAAGAGGGGAGAGGGGCTGGGGATTGAGTTAATCACCAATGGCCAATGATTTAATTAATCATGGCTACATAATGAGCCTCCATAAAACCCCTAATCAATGGGATTCAGAGAGCTTCCAGGTTGGTGAACACATAGAGATGCTGGGAGGTGGTGTGCCCAGAGAAAGCATGAAAGCTCTGCGCCCCTTCTTGCATACCTTGTCCTGTGCATCTCTTCCATTTGGCTGTTCCTGAGTTGTATCCTTTATCATAAACTGGTAATAGTAAGTAAACTGTTTCTCTGAGTTCTGTGAGCTGTTCTAGCAAATTATCTGAGGGGGGTCATGGGAACCCCCTATTTGTAGCCAGTTGGTCAGAAGTACAGGAGGCCCAGGACTTGCTATCAGCACCTGAAGAGAGGGGCAATCTTGTGGGGCTGAGCCTGTGGGGTCTGCACTAACTCCAGGCAGTGTCAGAACAGAACTGCAGGTGCCTGGAGAACTGGCTGGTGTAGGGAAATCCCCACACATTTGGTGTCAGAAGTGTTGTGAGTACAGATAGCTTTGTCACCAAAGGCAGACAAACCTCATGCCCATGTGCCCAGCCTGGAAACATTTCTATGTTTCTTTTAGAAGAAACTAAAAGAGCACAGACCAACAAAAACCATGTGGGGTGAGTGGGGCCAGGCAGGTGCGACAGTAAACCCATGGTCAAGGGGAACAGCCTCTCCTGTCCTTCTCAGTTGGGAGGGAAGCTGACTCGACCCAAGGAGAAGCCGTTTCTCCCTCTAACCAGAGATGCGCTCACAGAGCTTGTGGCCAATAGCCCGGATTTGGCTGTCTGTCTCAGAGCTGAGAGACGTTCAGGTCCTTCCTCACTGGAGGCTTGTTGGGATTGGCGACAGATGAGGAAGCCTTGCACAGAGACCCTGCGGGAGTTGGTGGTTCCCAGTGCGCTGGCAGGGGCCCCCTGGAACCCTGACGAGGTTCACAGAGCAGTTTCCATTTTACGGCCAAGTACGAGCTTATCTGTGAAAGAGGTTTGGCAGCAGTTTCCCTGCTCCTCAGAGGTATCTGGAAGGTACAGGGGAAGGGCAGGCCGTCAGTCTTGACCCTTACAAACCACTGACGAACGATAAACGCACCACACCTGCCTTCTGTCCTGAGATTCTGTATGTTATTTCAGCATGTTCCCACTCTCCTTTGAAACCGGGAGACAGACAAGGGCTGACCAACTCCTTTCCATCCTCAGCTGAAATCAAAAGATAAAAAGAGAAAGAAAAGATAAAAAGAAAAGAAAGGCACATTACCATGGTAAGACTGGCATGCACGGAGCTGAGAGACCCAGATTCCGCCGAGAGGAGGCCTGGAACAGAGTATTTCAGGCTAGTAACGAAAAGCATTGGACAGTCAAGGGAACGTGCTTCGTTTTTACCACGTGAGACCTGATTCGTGGAAGTGCTCCAGGTCAGCTGTGGGGGAAGCCTTTCTCCATCCCAGAAGCTGCAGCGAAGCCCCATCTGCCTGGAAACATGGCCCCTCCCAGCTCACAGAGGAGCTGCGGGGTTCCAGGCACCAGGCCAAGCACTGTTCTGCCCGCTGTCACAATGATCCTAAGAAGACGGGAGCCATCACCACCCAGTTTTACAGACTGAGGCTGTGAGTAAGCTGGCAGGGCCAACACGATGCCACCAAGTACCACCATGCCATGAATCTGTGCTGCTCTGGCCCCATGATACCACCCCTCGAGGATGTGCATGCTGAGAAGTGGGTCAGCTTCTCCCACTGAGAAGGGGAGCCCTGTCCCTGCCCTTGACTCTGGCCTGGGCCTGCTTTCACCGATGGAATGTGCAGGACACGGTGTCATGTGACTTCGAGCAGTTTTCCTTCCTCTGAGTCACCAGGGAGACTTGCTGGCTGCTCTGCTGTGGGCAGAGGCCACAGGGAGGAGCACCGTGGCATGGACAACCAGCCCAGCCACCCCACGAGACCCTAGGAGAGGCGCCGCCCAACTGAAGCCTGTGGAATCATGAGATAACAATATTAAATGACTGCTGTTTGCTGTTTCCAACCACTTGCTTTGGTGGGCAAGTTGTTGTGCAACAACAGGCAACACAACAGGGAGATGGTTCCTCCAGGGCAGGGAGTGGTTCACATCCTTCTTGGCGGGCATCACAGCCCCATGTGTGCTAGATGGGCACTTTCAGCCTAGCCATGGATGGGCAAACAGGTGCGTGCCTTCTTGTTGGCTAAATAGGTGTTTTTTGGCTCTAGAGTGAGGGTTACAGGCATTTCTGAGATGTGGACAGGTTTGGTTTGCAACAAAGGGGATACCACTTTGAGGTCAAACACTAGGATTTGAAAGAAAAATGGAAATAGGATGTACATGGAAAAACAAAAATTCCAGTTGAAGATTCCCACCCTGTCAGAACCACCAGCCCTTGGAGGAGGTGGGCAGAACTGCCGGGCCAGGGGAGGGGAGGGGGCCTGGAGAGCAGAGCCGACAGAAGGGCCTGTGGCTGGAGAAAACACGTGCACATCTGGACCAGAGGCACGGGGTAAGGCCTTTGGGCCCCAATTGATGCCACTAGAAAGACAGTCCAATGCCAGCCTCAGAGCAGTGTCCCCCTACTCCCGAATCGGGATGCGGTGATGCCCTAAGATCTCCTAAGATGCACTGTGGCTAATGCCAGGCTTTTCCTCAGCTAGGCCTGTCAGGAGGAGCAGAGGAGGCCTAGGAGTAGACACACCTTTAATGACCTCACCAGACATAGACTCCATCTCCAAATACCAGGTCTGGAGGAGGGGCCAAGCCCATGTTTTATGACCCTTCACAGAGCAAGAGAAAACAACGGGACATCCTCACAAGGCTAGAATCAGTGTGAATGAGAGAGAAACTCCCCCAGACCTGCCCCAGAATCACCTTCTCACAGTCCCTTCCTGAACTGTCCTAAAGAATAAGGTTCTCTCTTCAAATCCTTAAAAACAATTCAACTCCAAATGCAGATGACGACTGTACAGTTACTTGGGCTCCCGAAACCCCCCAGCTCAGTGTTTCAGAAATGACTTCATTAGCACTTCTTTCCTTTTGAGGATAACATAGAATGTACACAGGTAAAACACCTCACCCTTCGTCACCATCAAGTGCCCCACAACAAGGTTTGGGGCCACATGTGTCCTTCCACATGTGTCCCTCCTTGGCCCCGAGTCCTGCTGGTGCATTGGGCAGGCCAGGGGCCAGCGGCTGCCATGACAGAGGAGGGGCGGGGAGGAGTGGAAGCACCTCTCCCGAAGGACTCCTCAGGCCTGCTAAGCAAGGAGGGCTCTGGACACCACATCACTCACCAGGCGTCCCCTCCATGCCGCCCAGAATTGCCAGCCGTGCAGACATCAATCCAAGCCCCAGGTAGCTGTGGAGAGAAAGCCCTGGGTAAGGGGTGGACTGCCACGGGAAGCCCTGGGTGCCGTCCTCCACTCCATGTCCAGTATATCCACCTGGTCTGGGTCCAAAACGAGTGGGACAGGGAGGAAACATGTGGCAAGGCAGTTAGCAGGCTTTTCTGCTTCTTCTAGAAGCCTCTCTTTGTGGAGTTTAGGGCATCCAGCTACTTAGTTCAACAAATGAAGCCCTCTGGCTTGACAGGAGCTTGTCTGGGAGCTGCGGACACTGCTGAATGTGACACACTTGACCCCCATCTTTGTGGTGTGCATATGCTTTATGGAAAGAATCCACTGAAGGTGCCATGTGGCAGATGGATGCCCAGAAAATTCCTGCACATGGGGCCGGCCTGGTGGTGCAGCGGTTTAGTTAGTGCTTTGGCAGCCCAGGGTTCGCAGGTTCGGATCCCGGGTGCCCAATGATGCACTGCTTGTCAAGCCATGCTGTGGCGGCGTCCCATATAAAGTAGAGGAAGATGGGCACGGATGTTAGCCCAGGGCCAGTCTTCCTCAGCAAAAAGAGGAGGATTGGCGACGGATGTTAGGTCAGGGCTGGTCTTTCTCACACACACAAAAAATTCCTGCACCACCACGGCTCTTCCCCAGTTTTCTAAAGCCTCCTCCAAAGCAGAACAGAATAAGCACAAGAGAAGAAGTGTAATTTACTATAGGTAAACTGAAAAACGAAGGCAGGAGGAGGAGGACGAAGAGGAGGAGGAGGCAGGAACAGTGCGGGTGGAGGAAGAGGCTCCAGGTGGGTCCACAGCAGGGCTTTCTGGGACCTGGCGTGTGTGGTGAACCCTGGGTTACTCTACAAGGCAGGCATCAGAGGTAGGGCGCCCTGCACGCTCACTGAGCTCCGCGCAGGACCATCACCTCCCCACTCTCACTCCTGAACACCAACCTGTAGGAATAGAGCTTGTAGGTCCTGTTAAACATCTGGAGTGATGTCAGGTGGCCGGGCGGGGAGGTCTGAAAGGTGCCCTGGGGAAGAACATGAGGGTTACTATCTTTCCTGTCCGTCCCCTGCTCCCTCAATCCATTTGAAAGAACCCGGGTGTTCACAGATGTATTCAATTAAATTAGCTTTCCATTGAGTCACGTGTTGTGAAAGAGCTTGCAGCAAGCAATGAAAAATAAAATGTCCAAAATGAAAAACCATGTTTTTCCTCCTTATGTGTAACATTTACCCATTCTGACAAATATGGCCCAACCCAGACAATTATGAGTAAATTTAAGTGCTTTTCCATTTAAAACTAAAAATAATAAAAAAGTTGTGGGAGGAAGGTACTGTTTTTAAAGCAGCAGATGGTCTTAGGTGGAGGCATTTTCAACTCCTTTAGAATGTCCATCCTGAAGAGGGTAGGGCTCCTCATCTGTGAGTCAGACTAACCAGGCCCCTTTCCTGGAAGCCCTCAGGGGAGGGGAAGGCCCACTTCACATTCGCGGCCAAAAGAGTTCCAGGTATCACCTAATTTATCACCTGACTCAACACAATTTTTTTTCCAGGCAGAGTTAAAACCAAACTAAGAAGCATTAACTGTGACTGAACCTGGCGCTCAGAACTACTGATCACATGGGCCAGAGGCACCAGGTCTACGGGCCTTCCCTCCCCCAGGCAGCTGCAACTCCCCAGACGGCAGCCCCCCATCCTCCACCCCAACCCGAGCAGGCAGCCTTGGAGAGTGGGGGCAGCAGGCCGGCAGGGGCTGCTTACCTCAACTCTTGGAAGGAAGGTGATCTGAGTGGACCCTCCGCCCAAATCCAGCATGCCCACACTGCTCCTTCCTGGGGTTTTCAAACCGCCTGGAGCACAGTGAGTAAAAATGAACACAGCACTGTCGTGTCAGTCAATAGATGAGAACAGTAGAAAAAGTAAAGAGGTTAGAAGCCAGTGGAAAAAAAAAACAAGACAGAGAAGTACCTGTAGCTATTTAAAAATCTCCATGTAAGGATGCACTATTTGTCTAAGGGACACGAAGGTGGCTCCACTGGCTGTGGCTCTGATGTGAAGCGTGACAGGACGACAGTGACCTTCAGCAGAGACGCTGGGCCTGCCATACCTACTGCTCACCTCTCAGAGACACTGACTTCTTTGATATTCCTTCAGGCCCCGAGGCTTGCCTGCCCCACCTCGCTCTCCTGAGGACTAATGTGGCTATCCTCCAAGGGTTAATCCTGCCAGGAAACTTCTTTTTCATATGTGTGTCAGACACACTGGTCTTTTCCATAATTACAATAAAGGGAGAAAAATCCACATGCACTGAGCATAACCTAAGAAAAACTACTCCTTGCCACCTGTTTTCCAGAACAGGTGTTTCTGTTCCCTGTGCAGCAGAGGAACTTAATTATAAGGTGATCAGCATTCACATCCTCACACTTAACATTTGAAGACACGGCTAGTTTTATTCATGACTTCTCTCAGAAATGAAAGGACGGGGCCCCCCGGTGGATGCTGTGCAGGAGGGGCAGGAGCCATGCTGGCGAAAAGTCCCAGGGCTGTAGAGAAGCAGCTTCTCTGACCATTCACACCTGCAGGTGTGATGCTCACCCCATGAGCCACCCCTGCCCATGCCCACACCCCACTGTGGGCGAGCAACACTGCAAAACCCCAAGGGGTTATTTTAAAGAGTAGACAAGAGGCCCCACTCTGGGAACAGCATCTGTAAACTGTTAGCCTTTACAATAAAGTCAACACGTACCTGTCAGGAAGTTGACGGTGATCCAGGCTGAAACGCCTACAAGAGAGGGTCAGAAAGAGCATTTGCAACACTTGGGAGGCTGTAAACAGCACACAGGGCTCAAAGGACTACTTCAGATTTCAGGAGCACCAAGTGACCACCTCACTACTTTCAGCCTTCAGACCAGCTACAGAAAGGATCATTATTCATAATGTCCTCCAGCAGCTTCTGCAGACTGTTCTAGAAGATACCATACTAAAAACTAGAACACTCTGCCGAGTGTCACATCTCTCACTTCTATTCTTTATCATCAACTTCCTCTTTTTGGAAGCGGTAGGGAGAGAACCAAATGTTCCCCTTCCCCTTTCCCCGTACAAACAAACTCTTCAGGTCATATTCAAAATCAGGGGCTGGTGAGGAACCTTATTAAGCGTCTCTCTCTCAGAATTAACAATGCAACAGCGACATTCTAAACATGGTGGCAATCGGGGATTTTCTCTAAATGTTCTTCAAACTAAAAAGAGGATTTGTTTTCAGAGACTCCACCGGTGCCAGGTTTGGAGCCAGTCAAGATGAGAATCTGTCTCTAACACGGGCACTAAGAAGATCCTCTGAGACAGTTAAATTGTGAATTAGAATGGGACCATCACTTCAGCTCTTGTTTACCGGTGCGTCTGACCGGGAGAAAGCTCCTGCTCAGAATGCTGTCAGAGCCCTGACACAGCCGCCTCACCAGGCCAGCCTCATCCCACAGAGCGCTTCTGGCAACTCTACCTTCGTCCGTTCCGTTCATGATGGACACACAGTCATCCCCCACAAGGAAAGGCGATGCCTTAAACACTTCTTTCACCTAAATGTAAAGAGAGACACACCTTTATCCTTTAGAATCTAAACTCATAGTTCCCAATCATGCAGTGCTTCCAGCAGTGGTAACAAACACCAGAGGGTGTCGGCTGGTGCTGTGGAGTGACGAAGCTCGGACTTTGTTTTAAGCTTCCCTAATTCCCTGCAAGCGGTTTCCTCGTTATTCTACTCCCGGGTCTAGTTGAGGTGGATGCTGCCCTGAAAGCCCCATCTTAAGCTACTCTGAACTTGGAGAGCTCAGGGTACAGAGCCTGCTGGGCCCCAAAACACTGCCCAGCTTTAGGATGGGAGATGAAGGGGTGGGAAGCCTTAGGAGGAGGTGATCAGACCAGTACCTCACAAGGCCTGGTGGGCACTGCTCCCAGGAGATGGCCCAGCAGAGGAGATGGCAGTGAGCAGCTGCATTTGGGTGTACTTCCTTCTCCATGTTTTAGCAAGTATGATACAGAGACACTTCAGTGCATCCAACACCCCGGTGCACGTGTGCCCACAATCTGACCTGACATGTAAAGGTAGTTTTTATAACGGACCTTGACAGATCTGCAGCAATCCATCATTTAGCAGCTAAATAGTTGAGAAACAGTGTAGAGGAGGAGGACCATGTTGCTTAGAACAGTTTCCCTAACTTGCCTGAGGATAAGAACCCTCCAAGTACCTGCTAAAGACAGGTTCCTGGGCCCCTCAGTGGTGCTGCAGGGCCTGGGGACACTGTGGCAGTGGAGGAGCTGGACCCGGGCAGGAGAAGGCTAAGGGCCTCCTCAATAGTTACATCTGAGTATCAGAGCAGGAGAGGACTACCGGTTTCCATCAGAACAGGCCGGCCTGAGCCAACATGTCAGGAATTCAGCCCCACAGCCCTCTGACATATAGCAAGTCCTTGGATGGAAAAAAGTCCTTCAAAAGCACAATGTATTTTTAAAACAAAATTATTATTATAAAACACAGATTCATTCTATAAACATGAATAGCTTTATATGTCATGAGGAAGAAAACATCATTCATCCATAATCCCTCCACCTAAGAGTGATACTGTTAACATTTTGATGTGTTTCCCTTTTCAGGTAGCTTCTATGTAGCCTGTCTGATTGCTCCAACACTGGCTGAATACTTAGTGTTTTCATAAGGCACCCCCCGGAGGGGGAAATGGGTAAGATCACCTTTTGCAGTAACTTCTGAGCCTTTTCTCCCGGTAACAGGCGTAAACCAGCTGTGGCCTTGAGGACCAAGGGGGTGGCCTTCCAGAAGTCAAAAGGAATGTCTTGTTTAGCAACATCCAGTAATTCCTGAATTCCTGGAGTGCTCTGTGTGGTAAAAGTAAGGCAGGGTCTGTCAAAGCTCAGCATACAGAGTCACAGATGCTCCCCCCACCCTTTTGGTTTTATTAATTTATAAATGTATTCTTCTCTAATTTTCCAAATCGGCAGAAAACAGTGACTCAAGTGGTGCTGGCGGCTGTGTGGGGCCCAGGGCCCAGGTGAGCACAAAGCTTCACCCTCAGCAGCAGAGTACAGTGGGGAGAGGCACACAAAAGGGGCTCCTGCTGTGCTATCATGCCTGCAACCAAAACCCTGGCCAGCCTGTCCGCAACCTCTCTGGGCGACTTCAGACGAGCTGTGACTCCCCTGGACATCATGAATGAATTCTGGGGTCCCTCACGGTGCTAAAACCCCATGAATAATTACATCGAGGAATCATTTTCACCTGCCAGAATGCCTGCGGACCAAAAGTCAGATCAAGGCCTGTGTCAGTGTGGGGATGGGCAGGGGAACGACCTTGGTAGAGGACCCCTGGGCCTATCAGAAGGTAACAGTGCTCTGGGGCTTCACAGGGAAACAGACATTCCTCTTACTCAGAAATCCCACTCTAAGATTTCCTCTGAGAGATGTCCTTGCATGCGTGGGTTACGAAGTGCGTATAAAGTGGCAAACGGCAGCTTTTCTTATACTGTTAAGAGCAAAAGATTGGACATTCTCTAAATGTCCTTTAGGAGGGAAGTGGGTCCATAAATTCAATGTGCATGCATACACTGCAATATCATTCAGCCAGAAGAATCAAGCAAGCTCTTCACATCCTGACAGTAAATGATCTGCAAGCTATATTGTTCAGTGACAAAAGCAAAGTGCATCACAGGTGAATGCCATCCTACTGCGTCTGTAAAATAAAGACAGGAGAAGAACACAGATCCATTTTCTCCTTAACAGCTAAACTCGCTCTTGAAGGACACACATGAAACCAGGGACCCCAGGGGAGAGTGGAGTGGGAGGGCAGTTTTTGCTGTCTGCCCTGGGAAGTGGTGCAGTTTGTCCCACTTGAATGTATGCTGCCTACTCAAACAAAGAAGATTTAAAAAACCCTATGAGTTGACTGTAGACATCTAATTTAATCAGGTTTAACCTTATCGTCACTCTAGAATCACTAATTTCACTTTTTGTTCAAACTAAGCTATAGGAAAGCAAGGCTATGACTTCATTGTCGTAGATCAGGACATGTCTGTGGGCAAGAATCATGTATTAGCTTTTGATTTAAGACATGCTGGAACCAGAAGGAACTCACAGCCGTACCAGTGAGCAGTTTCATGAGCACCTTAGTGGAAACACAGGGGTCTGCATTCATGCAGCTGTGAGCTTCAAGGACTTAAGAAGAAGAAATGCAACAAACTCACAAAAATCATTATTTGACAGTGTAATTAAATTTCTTTTACACTTATTTGGTTTTGTGAATTTTGCATAATGACACAATTTTTTGTTTTTGTCTTCGTCTGTCATCTTCAGTCAGAGGAACTAAAAAAATATTAAATTTTCAAATAATGCTTTTTGTAAGTTTGTAGTGTTTGTGCTTCTGAACTGCACCAAGTGGCATGTGTGCTGGCTGGGGGAAGGGTGGCCAGGGTGGGTGTGTGGGGCAGGGGCAGTGGTCCCCCTCTACCAGTTTTCTCCGTCTGACCGGCGTAAACAGTATGAAATAACCCAGGTCAGCACTGTCAGACAGCTATTCTGTGAAGATGGCCTACCACATTCCAAAGGAAGGGAGCTGGTTTTAACAAATGGCAGTTAGAAGATAAACTTGAGGAACAGACACGAGAGAAAACTGTTACCTTTTCAACGTCATCAGCATAAGCAGAAAGACCCGGCTTCAGTGCTTTGAAAGTTTCATGGGTCAAGGTGGGAGTTTCTAAGGGAAAAAACATGTTTTAAAAAGGTACAATTATCAATATATACACGAATATCTGAATCTATACAACTAGACTAGGCACACTTTTCAAAGGCAGACATCTGAAAACAAACCAATCCTGGAGGGACATGACCCCTTCACTGTTTCTCATCTAAATTCTGCCTCTTTAGTGCAGCTGAACAAGATGAATATTATACCTAATGTTTTCGCTAGAACTTTACATTTTCTAAAAAGATCAACTTTATTGAAGTATAATTTACATACAAAAATCTATCCATTTAAAGTGTTAAATTTTAACATAGTTAATTCTTGCTGATTCAACCAATAGAGGAGCAGGGGAGATGATTCCTAACTGCAAATAGTAAAGTCATTTGGTCGATTCTAGGATGGATGCATCATAGGTTCTAAAGAATATTTTTCTTCTTCTTTTTAAAAAATTGAATGTTTTAAATTATTGGTAGCATGGACTCATGTGCATACAGCAAGGGAGAGTGTTCAGAGGCACACGATGCCAAGGGATGCCGGTCCGAATTCAAACACAAAGACCCAGGAAGGAAACCAGGGACAAAAGTTTTTGTAAGGACTTCTCTCCAAAGATAAACCACTGGAATGTGGCTATTAAAGGATTACATGCTGATATGTGCTGTCTTAAACTTAGCTTCAAAACCATTTTTGGAAGTAGGTAGGTCTGGCATATAAATATTTAACTCCTTTAATAAGCTTAAAAATAAAGCAGATGAAAAGTAAATAAAATATGCCACGACAGCTTTGGAGAGAGCTACTAAAGGTGTCTGGCGCCACCAGCTCAATGAAATGCCCAGAATGGTGTCAACTCAAAAGGTATTGAGGGTCAGCAAAGGACCAGAGAGGAGAGCACATCAGCTGTGAGCAGCGGACCTGCCGAGCAGGCAGCAGAAACCACTTGCTGGCTGGAGAGGCGACCTTCAGAGCCAACAGGCACAAAGGAGAGGCCAGGAAGGAGGTCAAGGGAGGAGCAGGGTAAAGAGCTGGGCATTGAAGGCCCCACAGGAGAAGTCGCAGGTGAAGATGCCCAAACGCCCCCCGGGAAGCAAAGCTGACGGGCCTGGCTCTAGCTCCCTGCGCACTGCTGAGGCCTCTCTCGTCTGTCACCCCTGCTGCCTGGCCCCACCATGCAGTTCCACCTCAACCTGGGCTCCAGGCCTGGGCTAACTTATCTGACTTTCCTGGACTTCGGCTCTCACTGGCCTGAATCTGGGGTTACTTCATGCCTTAAACTAACCCAACTGGACCTCTCGCTTAAGTCATGGTCCCAGCCACTTGACCTGCCAGTGAGCACTGGGAGGGGACAGGACACCAAACACCCTCTGGGATCTCAGCTGCCTTGAGGTGGTCACCAGACACTAGTACAAATAAGGACAATCTGGGACTCCTGGGAAATTTGGATTCCTGGGCCCCAACCCACATCCTGAGCCAGCATCTCTGAGAAACCGCAATGTTGACAAGCTCCCAGGTGAGTCCATGGCAGGGGGTCCAGCCCACACCCTGAGAAAGCCCTGTCTGTAGGGCACAGGGGCCCCAAGAGCTCTGCTGTGAGAGGCGGAGAACAAGGCATGCACGGCCAGGGCTTTTTGCCCCAGGATACCTCCGGGCCGCCTCGTGAACTGGAAGACGTGCACTCGGGTGCCAGTGCTCCCTGCATCAAACATGATGCCGTAGAAGACCTCGTGACCACGCACAGCTGTCCTTAGGGGACTGTGGGCCTGCTGGCCCCTCCGGGCTCCTGTGGCTGCCTCGGTGATGCTGAAGAAGGCCTGGGTGGCGGAGGACCAGTGCCACTTGATGTAGGCGATATAGATGAACAGGCACACAAACAGTCCCAGGGGGTACGCCACCTTCGTCATCTTCAGGTTCCCATTACTTGGTATTTTTCTCATTTTTTTGTGTGCTGAAGACTGTGCCACAGCTGCTGGCAGAAAGGGAGAAGAGGCAAGAAAAACACGTTAGGGTTTGAGGCTCCAGGGGGAGTGAGGAATCCCTGTGCTCAGGGACAAAACATTCAATCAGAAACTGGTCTGCATTCTTTCCTGTGGAATCAGAAGCTTCATTTGATCCTCAAAGTGACTCTGGAAGGTGTGATCCCATTTAAGAGAAGAGGAACTGAGGTTCATAAAGACTGGGTAACCTGTCCAAGGTTGCAGGTCCTGCAGGTGCTGACCTGGGCACAGACCCACAGGCTGAGCTGGCTCCCCTCTAAGTGCTGTTCCAGACAAATGGCTTTGGACTAGTCACTGTTTGAAAAGCCACATGTAGATACGTCCTGAGGCTTTTCAAGGTATCAGAAATGTGTATCCGATCCATTCTTTCAATTCTCACTTTTTTAAAATCCCATATGGGTAATTTACTTTCCAAAGGTTTAAAATCCTGTCCCTTGGAAACTACAGAGGGCCCCAGACAAACATGAGAAATGCAGCTCATTTTCCTGGAAGTTTCACAACAGATGCCTCTTTTCACTTGTATAGCACATTGCTGCCAAGGAGGAAATAATGCCTGTGTGCTTTCAAAGCCTATAAAAATTCTACCCAAGTAGCAAAATAAATTCATTCAGCACCATTATTTTTGGTTCAATGCACCCCAAAACGGAAGCATTTGCTCATGTTTTATTAGCAGCTTCTAGTGCAAGGTACCCTGTGGGAATCTGAGACTTCAAAGGAGGAGAACTGAAGTGCCTGATTTTCAGGGTTCCCCCTGCCCTCAGGGAGTGTCCACCCGTCTGTACGTCTCTCACTTTCTGTCAGTCGTGGTAAGTGGAGTGGACACTCCTGGGGGAAGAAGAAAGGGAAGTGCTGGGTTGAAAGCAGGACGGGGGGCTGCTCACAGGAAAGCCTCATGCTACTGTTTGGGGATACAATGATGTGTGCGACGTGCTCAGAACAGGACACAGAGAACATACAGACTGAATGCTGGCTTTACAGAGGGCAGCAGGAGGTAATGTCCCCTTGGAACCAGGGACAGTGATGGACAGGAGTGCTGGAGGACAGAGTGACTGCACTGTCTGGGAAGGGGAAAAGTAGGGGCCAGGGCTAGAAGTGCAGGGGGCAAGCCTGTGGTGGCCTCTACGCCTAACTCGAGGCCATCTGGATGGAGGAGAAATGGAAAAAAAGTGGCCCTTGGCAGGGAAGCACCGAGTCCAGGCCTTCTGTGGTCCCTCCTTTCTGGCCTCACCCTGCAGCTACACCTGGATGCCTTTAAGCCCAAGGTCAGACCAGCACTGTTTAAACCTATGGCTTCCTCTGTACTCCTGCCTAGGAGAGAGGCCTCCTCAGCGGCCCACCACCCAAGCTTGGGCAGGGGGCAGGACAAATCACCCTCTCTGAGCACCTATCACGAGCAGAGCTGAGGGAAAGGCTCTCTTGGCAGGCACTGAGGAGCAAGCCTCCCTTCCCCAAACTTTCCCTCCCCAGCCCCTGCTCCTGCCTGACTTTGGGCCTCTCTTGCGTCTTACTGCACTTGGGAGCTTCCCGTTACTCTCAGAATCATGCTGTACCCCCTACTGGCCTCTGCAGCTTCATCTCATACCTCTCTTGCCCTTACTCATGGTGCTCCAAGAACCCAGTGCCTCCCTCTGTCCCTAGAACTCAGCTCTTCCCTGCCTCAGGCCCTTTGCACACACTGTTACCCATTCCCAGAATGCTCATCCATCAACCTGGCTTCCTTGTCCTTATCCCTAAGCTTCAGCTGAAATGTTATTGTCCCCACCTTCCCCGACTGCCCCCAACTTGAACAGCCCCCACCCCTGCTATGCTTTCTCTGAGCTCCTTGCCACCTTCTGAACTAGCACCACCATAATCTATAATGATGCCAGTGTTTGTGGGATTAGTTCCTGAAGGTCTGTGTCCTCTCTAGGGCATGAGCCCCAAGGACAGGGACTTAGCCTGTCTTGTGCCACTGCAGCCCCGCCTGGAACACATGCCTTTATCTAGAATGGCGGAAGACACTCCTCTACCTCTATCCACGTCACCAGACACACAAAAAAGTCCCTATTTAAAATCCTTTAATGGGGAGAGGACATCAGCAAGATGGTGGAATAGGGAGCTCTAGGCCTTCGTTTTCCCACAGAAATATTAAAAAAAAAATTGGAACTGACTAAAATATTTTATGCGAGTTCTGGAAAATAAAGATTTACAGCCACCAAGTAAATGTCCAATCAAGAAAAAGTCACATTCAGGAGAGTAGGACGTTTTGTGGGTTTACTCACCCCTGACCAATGCCTCCTGCGCAAAACAGTCTGAAAGCAGCAGCCCAGCTCCTAGCTCCTTCCCTCAAACAGGAGGGAGCAGAGCAGACCTCTCGGCAACATCCTACCCAGACCTGGGGCTGCCGGAGGCACAGTCTCTGTTCTGCCTGACCTGGAGCTCAGAGCTCAGGTGGGGAAGCTGTGGGAAGCAGCTGTGAAGACCACAGGGTGACTGCAGACCTACACATGCCTGGGGCAAGAGGCTGGGGGCGGGGGTGATGCAGCAGAACATCTAAGGCCCGAGGAGGAGCCTGGGTGAGACTCTTCAGGAAATTAAGACATTTAAAAGCAGCCACGTACATGCGAAAAGTGAATATAGCGCACAGGCCCAGGAGAGATGTGCCGAGAGAACCCTGAGAAGACCTTAAGCCTTCACCCCGGGCTGACCCCAAGGCTCAGACCCCTGCCCATTGTGAAGGCCTTTCCCGGCACACAGCCAGCATGCAAAGACTAGGAAAGGGGGCGAGTTTCAATGCCCAATTTTTCAGGAAAAAAAATCATAAGGCATACAAAGAAATAGGAAAACGACCCATTCCATGGAAGAAAAAGCGGTAGAATTTGTCCCTAAAGAAATAAAGGCAAAGAATTTATCAGACAAAGATTTTAAAACAATAGCCTTAAATATGCTGAAAGAGTTAAAGGAAAGCACAAAAAATCAAAAGGAATCAGGAAAACAATATATGACAACAAAATGAGAATATCAACAAAGAGACAGAAATGGTAAAAAGGAACCAAACAGAAAGTGTGGAGCTGAAAAGTACAATAACTGAATTGAAAAATTCACTAGAGGGGTTCAACAGCAGCTTTTTTTTTTCTTTTCTGGTGAGGAAGACTGGCCCTGGGCTAACATCCATGCCCGTCTTCCTCTACTTTACACGGGACATCGCCACAACGTGGCTTGACAAGTGGTGCCTTGGTCCACACCTGGGATCCGAACCTGCGAACCCCGGGCTGCCAAAGTGAAGCACGTGAACTTAACCTCTATGCCACTGGGCTGGCCCCAAGAGGAGCTTTTTTTTTTTTTTTTTGTGAGGAAGACCAGCCCTGAGCTAACATCCGTCGCCAATCCTCCTCTTTTTGCAGAGGGAGACCGGCCCTGGACCAACATCTGTGCCCGTCTTCCTCCACTTTATATGGGATGCCGCCACGGCGTGGCTGACGAGCAGTGTGTCGGCGGGCGCCCGGGATCCGAACCTGGGAACCCTGGGCTGCCAAGTGCGGACTAAACCGCTGCGCCACCAGGCGGCCCCAAGAGCAGCTTTTTTTAAATTGAGCTAACATTGGTTTATAACATTATGTAAGTTTCATGTGTACAACATCATAATTCAAATTCTGCATACACTACAGCACACTCACCACAAAAATCTAGTTTCCATCTGTCACATACAATTGATCCCCTTTATCCATTTCCATTTCGCCCTCCCCTCACCCTCTTCCCCTCTGGTAACCACCAATTTCTTCTATGTGCTTAGTTTTATTTTGTTTTATTTGCAGGTTTTAAAATTTTTTGTTAATCTTCCAAATATGAGTGAAATCATATGGTATTTGTCTTTCTACGCCTGACTTATTTCACTTAGCATAATACCCTCAAAGTCCATCCATGTTGTTGCAAATGGCAATATTTCATCTTTTTAAATTGCTAAATAGTATTCCATTGTGTATTTGTAGACCACATCTTCTTTATCCATTCATCCACTGATGGGTACGGAGGTTTTTTCCATATCTTGGCTATTGTAAATAATGCCATCATGAACATGGATATGGTGGATATATCCATCATGAACATGGTGGATATATCTTTTCGAATTAGTGTTTTCATATTCTTTGGAAAAATACCCAGAAGTGAAATAGCTGGATCATATGGTATTTCTATTCTTAATTTTTTGAGAAATCTCCATACTGTTTTCCATAGTGGTTGCACCAGTTTACATTCCCACCAGCAGGTAAGGGGGGTTTCCTTTTCTCCACATCCTCTCCAACACTTGTTATTTCTTGTCTTCTTGATAAGAGTTGTTTTAACAGGCATGAGGTGATCTCTCCTTGTGGTTTTGAATTGCACTTTCCTAATAATTAGTGATGCCGAACATCTTTTCATGTGCCTGTTGTCTGTCTGTATGGCTTCTTGTTAAAATGTCTATTCAGGTCCTCTGCCCATTTTTTAATCGGGTTTCAACAGCAGATCTGACCAGGCAGAAGAATCAGTGATCTTAAACACAGGACAATGAAATTATTGAGTCAGAGGAGCAAAAGAAAAAAGACTGAAGAAAAGTGAACAGAGCCTAAGGGACTTATGGGACACCATAAGTGTACCTTTACCATGCTGCTTTCCACATGAACAAATATAAAAACCAGTATTACTGTACATTTGGTTTGCAACTCCCCTTTTCATTTTCTACAGGAATTAAAAGACAAATGCATAAAAAAATAATTATAAGTCTATATTGATGGTTACACAAAGATGTAATCTGTGACATCAAAAACATAAAGTGGGAGAGGTGGAGATGTAAAGGAGTAAAGTTATGACATCAGATTCAAGTTAAGTTGGTAACAAATTTTAAAAAAATTACTATAACTTTAGCATGTTATATGTAATCTCCATCCTTACCACAAAGAAAATATCTATAGAATACTGTCACGTGTTGCTTAACAATGGGGATACGTTCTGAGAAACGTCTCATTAGGCGATTTTGTCATTGTGGGAACATCACGGAACGTACTTACACAAACCCAGATGGTACAGCCTACTACACACCTAGGCTATATGATACTAATCTTCTGGGACCACTGTCATATATGTGGTCCATCATTGCCTGAAACGTTGTTATGTGGCGCATGATTGTATGCACAAAAGGAAATGAAGGGAATCAAAATTGTCCCTACAAAAAATTAATTAAACACAAAGGAAAGCAATAACGGAGGAAATGAGGGATGAAAAAAGCTATAAGACATACAGAAAATGACAAAATGGCTACACACACACACACACACACACACACACACAATGAAATATTAGTCAGCCTTAAAAAGGAAGAGAACTCTGGGCTGGCCCAGTGGCATAGTGGTTAAATTTGTGCGCTCTGCTTCAGTGGCCCAGCGTTCACAGGTTCGGATCCTGGGCACAGACTGACACACCGCTTGTCAAGCCATGCTGTGGTGGGGTCCCATATAAAGTAGAGGAAGATGAGCACAGATGTTAGCCCAGGGCCAGTCTTCCTCAGCAAAAAGAGGAGGATTGGCAATGGATGTTAGCTCAGGGCTGGTCTTCCTCACAAAAAAGAAAAAGGAAGGAAACTCTGACATATGCTACAATATGGATGAACCTTGAAGACACTATGCTAAGTGAAACAAGCCAGTCACAAAAGGACAAATATTCCACTTTTATAAAGTACCTAGAGTAGTCAAATTCATAAAAACAGAAAGTAGAATAGTGGTTTCAGGGGCTGGGGGAAGGCAGAGATGAAGAATTATTGTTTAATGAGTACAGAGATTCAGTTGGGGAAGATGAAAAACTTCCGGAGATGGATGGTGGTGATGGGCACAACAATGTGAATGTACTTAATGCCACTAAACCCTTAAAAATACTTGAAATGGGACCGACCCAGGGCCGTAGTGGTTAAGTTCACAAGCTCTGCTTTGGTGGCCTGGGGTTCGCAGGTTCGGATCCCAGGCACAGACCTATGCACCACTCGTCAAGCCATGCTGTGGCAGTGTCCCACATATGAAATACAGGAAGACCGCCACAGATGTTAGATCAGTGACAACCTTCCTCACCAAAAAAAAAAACAAACAAAGGTTGAAATGGCAAATTTTACGTTATGTATATTTTATCATAATAAAAAAAATCCTTTAATGGCTTTGAGACCAGGTAGGTAACATAAGTGAGTTCTGTGGGCATAGGACTGAAGGCAGTGGTAGGGGGAGAAAGAAGAAGGCTAAGCCTGCCTGTTGCATCAAATCCAAACTTTTCAAGTTGCTAGTCACGCTTCACTCTCTCAACAACGGTGAGAGATCATGCCTTATTGAGATTCCTCCTGCCTTAAATATCCTCTTTTTTTTTTAAACATCGTGTTCCTTTGGTCCTTTCTCCGTATCCCTGCAAAACTTACCCGAGACGCTTACTGCTGCCCCGAACCCTGGCAGCTGGAGGCTCCTCCTTGAGGCTCCTTGGTGCTCTGCACACTTCCACTCCCTGAACAAGTCGTTTATGGAGTGATTCATTGTGCCCGTCTTCCCTCTGGTTAGTTAGTGCCCTCTGGAAACAAGGAACAGCTCACTCATCCTGGATCTCCCACCCCTGACATGAGGCCAGAGCCCAGTAGCTGCTCAGCTAACACTTGCTGGTGAAGGCGAGCTGATGGCTTAGCAATTCACCAGCAGTCAGGGAAGACGGGGGTGTCGAGGGGGTGGCCACCACTAGAAGTGGGCCATTTGGGAGAGGCTGTTTAGGCAGGAGACGGCAGTGACTGGGTTTTCTGCAGGTCGAGTTTGAAATGACAGCAGGACACAGTCAGAAATGGAACTGATCCTTGTGAGAGACTTTGGTTTGGGGCTGGGGCCCAGGGAATGATTTGCATGAAGGGGACATTAGCTGAGACTGGGCAGGAAGAAACCAGCGATGGAGGGAAGCCCTGGGAGCAAGCGGAGGCTGGGGCCAGACCCACGCAATGCCGCCCCAGGCAGCCAGCACTCATCTTGCAGCTGGCCCTCTCGGTGGCTCAATGCCTCCTTTCGTCAGGTGACTGTGACCCCAAGTTTCCCACTGCTAAGTGATCATTAAACAAGTATTTATAAAGTTCTAAAGCAGCTATTTCTAAGGATGAACAGTGAGGACACAAAAGCAATACTAACATCTTACAGCTCTAAAAGTATTTTATAAAATGCTTTTACAGGATCAAATTCTATCATGTCCTATGTTAGTCTAAGAACCTAGACTTGATTGACCTGATCAGATTAACAGGTGGGACATCAAATTTCGAGGCAAAGGTAGCTCTTTATTAAATTATCTACCCATTAAAAAAATACCCGTTTACATATGCTACATCCTTTTATCAGAGGCTCACAAGGCTGGGGCACTCATACCATGTGACATATAACGACTTATTTCCATATGACAGCACCAAGGCCCCAGGAGTGTTTGTGAGTAGACTTGCCTGGAATCACACAGCTGGCACGTGGTGAGGCACAGATGAGAGTTTCTGGCTTCAGTCTCCAAATCAAATGTGCTTCATCACTTCACTTTCCCTGTTAATACAAGACTCTACTTTAGACAACCAAAAAACGCTCACATAAAATTAGACACATAATCACTGAAGTTACACACCAGCAAGTTCAGGGTGACATAAAGGGAGTCCAAATAGAACATAACATTGAGGGAGCACAGAGCCAGGAGCAGCCTGGCCCACAAGCACCTCCACATCCCTGAGGCCCAAACCGAAAAGGCAATTTCGTCCCATTGGGTCAAAGTCTTATCCAGGGCTAAGACACCTGCAGGAGGGGCAAATCACGTGGGTGGGCACCACCAGCACTGCAGTGTAAATTCCATTTTAGTTTAGTTTTGTTCTCTAAAGGACAGAGTCTAGAACAAGGCTGTAAGGAAGACAATCCAGGTGGGGAATGAGAAGGCTGGGGGGTGGGGCAGGATGTAGGCTGCACAAAGGCAAACAGAGAGGTGTGGCTAAGCAAACTTTGCTCCCAGCTGGCTCCTGCCTGGGACAACCCTCCGTCAGGGGGACACAAAGGCCACTGGGTGTGGAGCAGTGGTGTCAGAGGCAGGCCTCTGCCCCATCCCCTGGCTAGCTTTCTAGGAGCTGGGGATGGCAGGTTGGCTCTCAGAAATACAAGCTCTCTGATTTGGATTGGTGGCCACCTGATCTGGTGACCAGTTTCTTCAAGGTTTTCAATTAAAATACACAAAAGGGCCATTCGTGCAAATGACTGCCAAATATGCTGAAAACCTATCCAAAATTAAAGCATTTTAACAAACCGCTACTTATTTTCCTGGTAGGTTTAAACAGACTGTTCTCCCCTTTTCTAGAAAACCTATGAATCAGCCCTGTCAACACCACCTGTTGTTTCCCTGTCACAGGACGGTGGGAGGGAGGCACATCCAGACCTCTTTACACCATTGTCCACCTCTCTGGTCTTCATGTGAGGCTCCATGAGGGAGATGGACACACATCGTAGTAGCCAGCTGATGCTTCTGAGGGTAGGAGTGGAGGGAGAAAGACCAGTTTCTGGATTTGTACCATTATGCTTGCTAGACTTTTCATGAACCTTGTTAATGCACTGGTAACACCAACAGGAAAACCTCCTTTAGACAAACCCTAATCCCCTCATCCACTATGGCTCTTGCACAGTGGGTCAGACAGCCCTTGTAATCACAACTGCCATCCACCTATCCCCAAGGAACTTCTTTCCAGAAGTTTCAGATTCCCTCACTGGGGGGCTATAGAGCTAGGACCTCCACGGCATCCTGAAGGATGTAGGATATGTGGCTTGATACAAATAATCCCGAAATACAGGTGCCTGGAGGAACACCTGGAACTGCCTAAGCACTTCTGGGTGACTGATTCCTCTGGGTGGATCCACGATGAGGGGGTGTGCCCACCATAATCTACGGAGAAATTCAGGCTTTCACCCAACCCTTAAAACCATTCTATGGCTCTTGGCCAGATTTAAAATAAAAGCCACTCTTCCTTCCAGGGTCCCCTGCCCATCTCTCTGTCCTCTTCCACACTTCTGGCTGTTCGATGCTTTCCACTGAACGGAGTCCAGCCTGGTATCCAGCTCCATCCACCTCAGGGCCTCTCCCTCCTGCAGCCTGGAGTACTCCTGGCTGATGGGTCAGCTCAGACAGAACCACCCTGACCACCTCATGAGCTCTTCTCCTGGTCACCACTCCAATAACACAGTTAATTCCTCATGTCCTCAGTACTGTCTGGCTGCAAGATCTTTCCAGTTCCCTGGGCTTCCCAACTGGGCTGTGAGGCCCAGGAGGGAAGGGGCCTGCCTCTCCTGCCCCTATTGGATCTCTGGCACCTGTCACAGAGCTGGGAAGCGGGTCAGCAGATGCTGGCTGAATGAATGAATGCAGCAGGGCTAGAAGCCCCCTGGGGATAGAGACCTCGGCGGTCTGCCCCACTCAGTTGCCAGAACCCTAATCGCGCCCCTCCGGGGTCGGCGGAGTCGAGTTCAGCGAGGACTAATAAAGCCGGACAAGAAGGCGGCAGAAGAGAAGACTGGGGTGACAGTGACCCTGAGGCCGCCTCCAGGCGCTGCCGCTCGAGACTCAGGAGCTGCGAGGGGCGTGGGTCTGCAACCGGGTGACCCGACTCGCCTCCACTCCGACCCAGGGCGCAGCGCCCGGGCGCCCGGAGGCCCACGTGCAGTCACTCATCCCGGGCTCGGCCAACCCCGCTGGCCCCGCACGCGCCCAGCCCGCCGCTTACCGAGCGAGGCCCCCTCTGCTCCACCCACAGAGGGAGATGCCGGTCCCCGCGGACACGGCAGGAGACGGAGGTTGCTCCCTGCTCTCGCCAGCGTCACCGCGGCCCCCACCCACGGCGCGCCCCGGCAGATCCCGAAGCCCAGGCCCCGCCCACGTGCACGGCGCGTCACCCGCCGGGCGGGTCGGGCGCCGCGAGCCCAGTGCGCAGGCGCGGTGTGGGGGCGGGGCGCCGCGGGCCCAGTGCGCAGGCGCGGCAGTCTTCCCGCGTGGTTTGGAGGTGGGGTTCCCTCCCGTCTGGAGCCTGAGTAGTGTCGGCCCGTAAGGGGTCTCGGCGCTTGGGGGCTCCAGTGTCTCCGGGCGGCCTTCGCCGGCCGGAGTCAGCCACTGGCCGGGCGTATAGGGATTCCTCACGGCGCAGCCGAGCAGGCCTTCGTCGTACCTGGCCCGGGAGATATTGCGCAACCTTACAACCTGGGCCTCGACCTGCCTGGGGAATGTTTGAATTTTCCTTGGGTCCCTCCACATCTAAAGGTCCTTTTTTTTAAGGTTATACATGATAGAAAATGCAACCACAGCAGAATAGGCAGTGTGATCAAATCTCTCCTATTCTTGACCCACATTAAAAAAAAACTCTTCCTAGAAGTCGCCAAGGTTGAAGCTCCTGCCTTGGGGTAGTCGTCTGTGCGGGCCCCCCGTTTACTTAGGGATCCTGGTGGCAGGGGCTGCCCCGATGTCCCCTCAGTCAGTCTCCTTTTTTCCCAACAAGAGTTAGAGCCCCCTTCCCTGCTCCCCTTGTTGTGGGGCTGCCCAGGTGACAGCACCTAGTCCACGAAGTGTGGGTGCGCCTCTTCCAGGCCTGGCCCAGAAAACCTGTCCCCTCTCAGGGAGAGACCCTGGGAGAGCTGTTAGTAGGTTCCTGAATCACACAGTGGTCCTAAGTTTGTTGTCAAGACGGTGACACTTTGGTGAGTATGCTAAACAGATGGGATGTAGGGACAACATGTGTAGTAGACCAGGACTGGGCAGACGGGCATGTCATCATTGCCAGTACCTGATTGGACACTCTCCTCCTTTACCAGGTCATACCGCTGAGATTTGATTGTTTATGCAGCAGTCAGCCCATACGGTCCTTGTTCCAGATGTTTGCTATTATGAGTAATGCTACAGGATCCAGAGGACTGTCTTTGTGCACACGTCTAGGTATAGCTGTAGGAAAAATTCTTAGAAGAGGAATTGCTACGGTAAAGGATATGTTCCCCATTTTCCCTTTTTTCTTTTAAATATTGGATACATATGGCTAAATTGCTCCTCAGACACTGTACTAATTGACACCCCCGCAGTAGTGTATAGGAGTGTGGGTTTCCCCACGTTTTCTCCAGTGGATTCTTTCCAAACCTTTGGATCTTTGCCAATCCACTTGTTATAAAATTCTATCTCAAGTACAGTTTTAATTTACATTTATTCTAATATTTTTAAATCTTTGTTCATGAAACTGTGATGGCCCTGCTTCTGTCCACTCACAACATCTCTCTCACCGTATTTCACTTTAGAGTTTCTAGAATTTGTCAGTGTTACTGACATGGGCTTTTGCATATGCTATTCTCTGCTTGGAAAGCTCTTTCCCCCAAGTCTTTCCTTAGTAAACTACTGTAGTCTGAATGTTTGTACCCTGCCCCCCCAATTCATATGTTTAAATCCTAACACTTAAGGTGATGGTATATGGAGATGGGGCCCCTGGGAGATGAATGGGATTAGTGCCCTTATAAAAGAGGCCCCAGAGAGATCCCTTGCCACTTCGGCCAAGTGAGGTTACAGTGAAAAGACAGCACTTTGCGGAAGCCAGCCTTTATCAGACGTGGACTCTGTGGACACCTTGATCTTGAACTTCCAGCCTCCAGAACTGTGAGAAATAAATGTTTGTTATTTATAGGCCACCCAGTTTACTGTATTTTTGTTATAGCAGCCCCAATGGACTGAGATATAGATTCTTTTTTGTCCTTTAAGACTTAGCTCAAATGTTACCTCTTCAAACTATTTTATCTACAGTGGTTCTAGATATTTTTTCACCCTTTCTGTTGTTTACTTCACTTGTAGTACTTATCACACCCATCATTATTTATTTGTTGATTTGTGTGTTGGTACATTCTTTATTCCACTACTGAAAGGTAAGCTCCATGAGAGCAAGGAAGTGGTTTGTCCTGAAAATTGTTGCACGTACAGCACCTAGCACTCTGTCTGGCACATGGTAGGTGCCCGTAGCAAACACTATTGTGCCCATATCCCCTCATCCCGCTTCAGACTTCAGCTCTCCAGTGGTGGTGGAAAGTTCCCATGAATGCTGCCACCTGGAGCAGCTTTTTGCTGTCCCCTTTAGGGCTTACCTTAGAACTTTCTCTGTAAGCAGGCATAGCTTGGAAGTTCAGGGAATTTAACCCTTAACGAGTTGAGAATGAATACCGCAGCCTTCCATGCTTCACAGGAGCAGGACTGAGCTTCAGTTGCCCACGGTGGTAACCAGGTCAGTCATGCCAGCCCCTTGGGTTGGATTTCCCTGCTTCCTTGGCTCCCTCTCCCAAATAAACTGCTTGCATCCAAGCTCTTGTCTCAGACTGCCTTTAGGGTAACCTAACTAAGACAATACTCAATAAATATTTGGTGAAGAAATGGATGGATTAATTATGGTTCTTCTGCAGTTTTCACTAGTAAGCCAGAAGAGCAGCTCAGTCCTGCAGGTGGAAGATGATGGAAACCAGTTGACACCTACCCTGGAAATGCAGGAGATGGAACAGGTATCTGAGATATGGACTATAGCAGAATGTGTGCAAGTGCTCTGACAGCAGGGAGGAGTACCTGGCCTTGCTTTTGAGGGCTGAGAAAGTTTTAGAAGAGGTAGGTGAGTTACTAAGTTGCCTTAGTTTACCCAACTGTGACCAAGGACAGAGTGGAGCAAGCCCACTATTTTGTGGAGGTGTTTGCTCAGATTTGCCCATCTACTTACACCAGTCCAGGAGGACAGCTGCAGATCTGTCTGTTACATGAAGCAGTATAACGTGGACTCCACAGTGCCCTGGTAGCAGATGGTCCTAGTGCCCTCCCTGCCCGTATCTGTCCCACTGCAAGCACCCGTGATTCTCCCCATAGCGGCTTTCTTTTGGCCCGAGTACACCCAACAACTGGAAGTGCCAGGGAGGTAGTGCTCCAGGGAGCAGCCCTCAGCCAATGACAGGTGTGAACGCCCTACATCCCTTGCCTCTCTCTCCCTTGGCCCTCAAGTGGGACAACTCTTGGTATGTTCTACAGTGGAATGGAGCCCCAGTTGCCCAAAGTGGTAACCCGTATTGGCTTTCTTCCTTTCCCTGTCTCACTTCCCAGCTCTACTGGTGTTTCCTGGGGGTCACCTCCCAAACCAACTACTCGCACTCAAATCCTTTCTCAGGATTTGTTTTGGGGGGAATTCGACATAAGACCTTCCTCGCTTCATAGGTCATTTTGACAATAATACCAAATAAAATAACTTAGTGACCTCCCTCATTTCTTTCTCTGATTTTCTGAAGTCTATAACCACAAATAATTGTCTTCTGGTTCAAATTCTTTCTTTTTAACTCCCCAGAAAAGCCAGACCCTCTGCACTCATGGCTAGCCTTCCATTTTCCACAATCTAGTATACACATGAATGATGTGAGGGAATTCTTACCCTTGCCTGAGGGAGGTTGACTTTCATTATTCCTGCCTGCTGCATTGGCCATTACAGGATCTCTTTTGGCTTCCTGATGGATGGTCAGCAGAGGCCACCTGCACCATAGTGTCAGTCGAGTTGGGACAAGTGCAGCCATAACAAGGGTAAGTAGTGTTCTGCGTGACTGGTTCACTCTCAGAGCAGACATGGATTGGTGCGGATGACTGTCCTGCTTAATTCCTTGAGTGGCTGGTTATTTGCTGTCTTCGCCTCCATGGAGGCCCTTAACATTTTACCATTGAATATGAAGGTGCCCTTTATCAGTTTAAGAAATTTTCTTCTCTTACTAGTTTAAGAGTTTAAAAAAATCATTAATGAATGTTTAATTTTATTTTGTGCATTTTATTCATCTATTGAGACGATCATATGGGTTTTCTCCATTAATTTGTAAATGTGGTAGATTAAATTCTAACGTTGAATAATTTCTGATTCCCAACAGAAAGCACTTTTTAAATATGTGGCTGGATTTGATCTGCTAGCATTGTGTTTATGCTCTTTGTTTCTATGTTCATGAGAGAGATTAGCTTCTAATTTTCTTTCTTATATTGTACTTGTTTGGATATACTATCAAGGTTATATTAGCTTACAAAAGGAGTTGGAGATTTTGTTTTTAAATCTTCTAAAAGTGTTTGTGTAAGGTTTGAATTTCCTATTTCTTGCATGTTTGAGGGAAGACGCCTATTTTCTATGTAAAACATTTTAAGTTGCTGATTCCATTTTCAATCATTCAAGTTTTCTATTTTTCAGGCAATTTTAATATATTTCTAGTGAAATTTGCCCATTTCACCTAAGTTTTCAACTTTATTGGCATAACATTGTTCATATGTTATCTTCTTAGTGTTTATATTATAATTATATAATTATAATATTTATATTGTAGTTATAGCCTCCCTTTCACTCATAATATTATTTATTTGTGTCTGCTCTCTTTTTTCTTGATCAACATTCCCAGAAATTTGAAAATTTTGTTACTTTTTCTCCCCCAAGAACTAATTTTTGGCTTTGTTGAACCCCTCTGTTATATCTTTGTTTTTATATTTTTAAATTTCTCTTATCTTTATTATTTCTTTCTTTCTACTTTGAGTGTATTCTGTTTTTTTCTTTTTCTAATTAATTATCTCATTAATTTTCAGCCTCTTTTCTAATGAATGCATTTTAATTTAAATGAATTTAAATTTCCTTCTAAATACCACTTTATGTCTCTCCCACAAGTTTTGCTATATTGTCTTTTTGTTTGTTTATTTTTGGTGAGGAAGATTGGCTCTGAGCTAACATCTGTGCCAGTCTTCCTCTATTTGTATGTGGGTCACTGCCACAGCATGGCTTGATGAGTGGTGTAGGTCCGCACCTGGGATCTGAACCCATGAACCTGGGCCGCTGAAGCAGAGCATGCCAAACTTAACGACTACACCGGGCTGGCCCCTATATTGTCTTTTTATAATTGTCAGTTTGAAACATTTTCCAAATCCCATTATTATAATGTTTCTCCATCCATGAGTTATTTAGAAATGTGTTCTTAAATTTTTGAATTAATTTTTAAAATTAATCTTTTACTTAGTAAATTCTCACTTGATTGCATTGTGGTCTAGGGATGTAATCTCTTTAATACTCATTCTTTGAAATTTGTTGAGACTAGCTTTTTAGCCTTGTTTGTGGCTACTTTTTGCAAATTTACCATGTGTATTTGAGAAGAATGTGTGTTTCAGCTCTTGGGTGAATAAAATACCCATTAGATCAGCCTTGTGAAGTGTCATGTTAATTAAGATAAAGTTAAAGTGCTGAGAAGGAGACCCCATCATGGGTCTGAAGCAAATGGAGGATGATTGCTTTCCATTTCATTGACCCAAGGCTGGGGGCTGTGCTCCAGTCAGTCGTCCTAGGACCCAAGTTTACCTTCAACATGTGCTGTCCAAGGCCATCCTTTCAGGAGAGTCTAAACTACAGGAGGGCAGGAGTGTATCTGTTTTCTTCACCCTTTTCCTCCAGACAGTGCCCAGCACATAGGAAACATTCAGTAAGTGTTTGTTAAGTACATGAATCAATGAAGGAAGAAAAGATGGCCCCCTAGTCAACATACCAGTGAATTTTAATAAGCCGATTTTTTTCTTTTTAAACTTTACTTACTTTTTTCAATTAGGAATACATTTTTATGGCTCAAAATTTAAAAGGTACAAAATAATATATAGTGATGGTTTTCCCAGCCACTCACTTCTCCTTCCTGGAGGCAACTACTGTTAAAAGCTTGTTTGTATTATCCAGAGGTATTTTATGTATACACAAGCATCTGTGCATATGTATAGATTAGTTTCGAAATTATTTTTCGATCATAATAAAATGGCTCATCCTCAACCTTATTTATTCCATTATTTCTGAGTTGACATTTCTGAGAATGTGTTCGGTGTCGGTTTGTTGAAGGCACGCTAGGTGGCAGTATAATACCAGAAGATGGAGGCCACAGCCCAGGGTGGGGCGGGGCCGGGCGGGGGGGTCTTTCCACAAATTAAGTAGGGATTTCACATGGTTTTTCTCTGCATAACAGGTCTCTCAAGCTCTCGTGGCCATGTGTGTCTGCGTATGTGTGTAGGTAAATGCCTACCCAATTTTAGTAAATTAATGAGTACTTGGTTGAATTTAAAATCTATTAAAAAATTCAGCTGTAGTATCTGATGTGGGACTCAGTTGTGTTTAGTTTATTGAGAAAAACACAGTTTTAAAGCCGCTTCCAATCCAGACTTCCTGACTAGCCTTCCTAGATCATGCGTTTGCATGTGCCTCATCCCTCAGAACGGTTAGCTCCAAATGACTTAAACCCATACAGTAAATATAATCTGTGGTGTTAAAGTAACCTGAAAGCACCCTTACTTTAGATTTCCTCCAGATTGACTTCTTTTCCCACGCACTACCCTGCCGCAGGCCCACAGCGACCCAGTTCTCTTCTCTCTTGGCAGCGATGAGTAACCCATTTCTCCTATTTCTTTCTAGTGAAGCTCTAGGCATAGGTAAGGATAGAGCTGAATTTACTTCTTTTACTGAAACCCCTTCCCCCGTCAAAGATTGCATTCTATATACATTGTTCTATATGCATTTTTTGGGGGGGGAGGTGAGGAAGACCAGCCCTGAGCTAACATCTGTTGCCAATCCTCCCCTTTTTTGCTGAGGAAGACTGGCCCTGGGCTAACATCCATGCCCATCTTCCTCTACTTTATATGGGACGCCGCCACAGCATGGCTGACAAGCAGTGCGTCGGCAGGCGCCCGGGATCCGAACCCACGAACCCCGGGCTGCCAAGCGCAAACTAAACCGCTGTGCCACCAGGCTGGCACCCTCTATATGCATTTTTAATTTAACAACGTACCCTGGAGATAATTCCTCAGCAATACAAAGAGAATAATTTTTTTAAAGCTTTTTAAAAATTGAGCTATAAAACTTACATATGGTAAAGTGCACAAATCTTAAGTGTGGGTTGTGATGAGTTTTTGCAGATATTCACACCTGTGTCGTCACCAACCCCTCATGATGTAGAACACGTCCAGCTCCCATAAGACCGCCCCTGCCCCCACATGGTCACAACCCCTTGCAACTAACCGCGACTTGACTTACAGAGAGAAGATCAACTCTTTTTAATGGCCGCATAGTATTGTGATGTACGGATGTGACTTATTTAGCCACGTATTTCCAATCTTTTGCTATTACAAATGATGATACACCGACTGTCCTTGAATATCTGCCACCTCTTATGTTCTCACCTTTACAGGCAAGTCCAAACTCATCTCATAGAAAACACATAAAATTAATTTTGAACAGGGCCTTTTAGGTTTTACTACTTCTTCCTGTCATTTCTATCTTTATTCTGTAAAGAGTCCTTTCCCTCCTTTGAATTCCTGTTGTTCTCATCTTGCCAATCAGTACACACCACCACCCTCTTGCTCTTCCCCTTAGGGCGTCCTGCAGCCTCTCGCACTAGAATAGACACACCTTGAGGGCCTGGGACTCATGTCTTTGCATTCCTGTGCTTGGTGCAGTGGCTGGCAAATCCAGATCTAATTCAATATCTGTTGGATAAACAAATTTGTATGCCAAAATATTAGACCTTGTGAGTGTTACAAATACGTAATGCCCTCAAGGATCAAATATCTGTCTGCTAAATGGTTAAGCAATAAAACTGTATATAATAGACTGTGTGGAGCAGACTCTCATTGCTTAGTGCAAGAGCTATGATTAGTCTTCTTACTCAGGCTCTTAGTCAGACACTCTCCTACATAGGCACAGTGCACTCATCAAAATCAGAAACTTAACACTGATACAGTACCACCTGGAATCTATATGTACCAAGTTTTACTGATTGTATGGAAAAAAGAAAAGAAAACAAAAAATTCTTTCCTTTTGTTTTCTTCCTGTCTGGTCCTGGATACAGTCCTGGATCATGTATTGCATTTCATTGTCTGTGAGTCTTGTTGAATCCAGAACAGGTCCTCATTCTTTCTTTGTGTTTCATGACCTTGTCACTTTTGAAGAGTACAAGCCAGTTACTTTGGAGGATGTCTCTCAGTTTGGGTTTGTCTGATGTTTTTTCATGATTCAATCCAGGGTATGTATATTTGGTAGTAATACGACAGAAGTGATGTTGTATTCTTTTGGTGTATATGTCAGGAGCCCATGATGTCCCATCATTGGTGGTGTTAACTTTAATCACTTGGTTAAGGTAGTATCTGCTAGGTTTCTTCACGTTGATACACACACTCTTTAAATTAATTCCTGAGAATTACAGATGATGAAACTGAGGCACAAAGACATAAATAACTTGCCCGAAGTCACACTCGTAAGCCAGGATTCTAACCCAGTCATTCTGGCTCCAGAGCAAGCAGTCTTAGCTGCCCCACTGGAGTGAGCTTGTCAGGTTGGAAGACTTGATGATCTCAGCATGTGGAGAACCCTTGGAGGATGGATAATATTTAATGGACAGAAAGGTGAGGTGTTAATCCTGGAGTCCCTTTGTCAATGTGTCTGGCTTGAGGCATGGTGTCCCCCGAATTCTAGAGTTATTCCGTGGATAATTTGTTAAGGGTGGCTTGAGGCGTGGCGTCCCCCTGAACTCTAGAGTTATTCCGTGGATAATTTGTTAAGGGTGGCTTGAGGCGTGGCGTCCCCCTGAACTCTAGAGTTATTCCGTGGATAATTTGTTAAGGGTGGCTTGAGGCGTGGCGTCCCCCTGAACTCTAGAGTTATTCCGTGGATAATTTGTTAAGGGTGGCTTGAGGCGTGGCGTCCCCCTGAACTCTAGAGTTATTCCGTGGATAATTTGTTAAGGGTGGCTTGAGGCGTGGCGTCCCCCTGAACTCTAGAGTTATTCCGTGGATAATTTGTTAAGGGTGGCTTGAGGCGTGGCGTCCCCCTGAACTCTAGAGTTATTCCGTGGATAGTTTGTTAAGGTGGCTTGAGGCGTGGCGTCCCCCTGAACTCTAGAGTTATTCCGTGGATAGTTTGTTAAGGTGGCTTGAGGTGTGGTTTGTGCTGGCCTGGCCCTCCTCTGAAGTGTCAGGGCTGGACGGGCTTGAAATTGCCACCAGTCCAAATTCCCATTCTGAGGGAAGGTTCCTTGTAGCTTTTGAGAGGTCATGATGAGCCCCAAATCTTCAGCTTCTCGGCTATATCTATGACTTGTGTTGTAGAAGCATGGAAGAAGTTGCCATCATTAAGTCATGAACGAAAAGAGTTGGCCTATATTTTGTAATACCATGTGAACAAGAGCTACAGGCCTGCTTCACAAATAAGTCCCTGTCTGTTAGTGTCCAAGCTCGCCTCAGGCTGTAGACTTGCAGACCCTGAGGCTTTGTCTGAGCAGACCTACTCCTGATTCTTTGTTCTTCTTTCTGATTTGTGTGTGTGTGTGTGTGTGAGGAAGATTTGCCCTTAGCTAACATCTGCTGCCAAACCCCTTCTTTTTGCTGAGGAAGACCGGCCCTGAGCTAACATCTGTGCCCATCTTCCTCTACGCTATGTGGGATGACACCACAGCATGGCTTGATAGGTGGTGTGTAGGTCCGTGCCCAGGATCTGAACGTGCAAATCCGGGGCCGCTGCAGTAGAGCACACAAACTTAACTACTACGCCACCAGGCCGGCCCCCCACTTTGATTCTTGACCTCTGTCTTCCCCTTGGCCCTTGCTGACCCTTGAAAGGCTGTTAGTCATCTGCTCCCTTGCTCCCCCACTACTGACCCCACTGTGTCCTCATGATGGGCACATCCTTGGCCATACACTCCTTTCTCTTACCTGGCACAGCTCCAGCTTTCACTCAGTCAAGTTTCCTCTGCTCCGTAGCAATACTTCCAGAATCACGCTGTCTTAGTTTGGGTTCCCCTTGAAGCAGAGCCTGAGGCAGGAGGGAACTGGGGTGTCTATACATCAGCTCCTGTTAGGCATTGGTTAATTCCCCTGCATACCTGGCCTGCTGTACATGCAAGCTCTGGAAAGAGCCCTCAGGCACAGAGATCAGATACTGGCAGTTGGAGTTGACTATAGTCAGTTCTGGAAAGGTAGGGTCCACGGGCTATGGGTGAGGGTACTGGCAACCTGGTTCATAGAATCTTAGGGCAGAAAGGGAGTTATGAAATAATCTAGTCCACTTCCTCCTCCTCCCTGCAAGGAGTTAGGGATGTGCTTCCTTGAGCATTGCATCCTCAGTTATGAAGAGGAAACTGAGGAAAATTTCCTGCAGACCCCATTTTCCCTCCAAATCTGACAAGAGTGAGAGATTATGCTCTGATATACATGTATTTTCTTAGGTAAGTTTGGAAGTCTCTCATTTATGTATTAAATATAGGGAAATGATTATTATAATGGATATATCTTAACTAGTTTACTCTCACTCCATTATGACCCTAACTGGTATATTTTTAAAAACACTTAAAATTTGGGAAGCAACTGGCTCTCTTCCTGTGAAATAAAGATCAACATCCACACACTAACATGTGAACAACAGGCTCTCTTAGTGTGATGTGGTATTTAAATGGGCTCTGGGTTCATGTCCCACCTCTGCACTTTACTAGCTCTGTGATGGTGAGGTGAAGCTCAATTTCTCTGAGCTTCACTTTTATCATGTATAAAATAGGAATTAAAAACAATATCTACCCCATGGGTAGCACAGAGTAAACAATAAATGTTCAATGTTATTTTAGGAGGAATAGGCTTATTGTACTAGTTAGAGTGCCACAATAGTATGTAACAAACCATCCCCAAACTCAGTGCACACAAGAGGAGTACTTGTGGAATGGTGGTGTGAAGAACTCTGCAGACCCTCTCCCAAGCAAAACAACCAAACTGGTGAAAATTTTAAAAAAGAAACAGCCATTTAAAGTCTCTGAAAATTCTCCTGAGGTCATACAGCAAATGGAAAAACACTTATTCAAGAAATTCTACTAAATCTTGGTAAGAACAGTGAGAGTTTGTGGTACTGAGCCATGATCTTCCCTCTCTCCCTTCCTGAAGCTCTACTTCAGGTGAATGCAGTCAAGAAGATGGACTCCTTCTCCCCTCAGCTCCCAATCATGGGCTACAGATTCATCCTAGAAGGAGAAGATTGCTGGCATCTCTCATCTACCCCAGCTCCATGTTGCAGAAACTCTATTCCAGACAAGTGTGGCCAAGAGGTCTGTGGCTTCCTTTCTCCACCTGTGAGCACTCAGTCACTATTGGCATGCCAAGAATACTGGGTCCTGATTGCCCTCACCCTGGCTCATTCATAAGATGGAAATTCCCTACCAGAAGAGCCAAGCTGATAAGACCAGGGGCTATGTCCCTGTTTAGTGCCATGCTAGTAAGCAGGAGTATCATTCTGAGAAGGGAACCACTGTCCCTTCCTCCAGAAAAAGAGCAGTGTTCTGTAAAGGAGACAGGAAGGTCATCAGAATAACAAATGCTCTGTAGCTCTCCTCAAGGGGACTGACTTTATGTGGAACAGAGAATGAAGAATTTCAAGTCTAATCACATGGTCAAAAGCAATGGGGATTTTGGTGGTCAGCAATTAAGAGGAGACTGATAGCATTAAGAGAAATGGTAAGCTAGCTATACTTTTAACAGAACCAGGGAAAGAGCCCTACTGGGATCAGAGTAGGTCTCAAAAACTGATTTCAAAGACTACTCCTTTAAAGGGCTCCAATTTAATTGGATTCAGCTGTAGAGCAGAATGTTGTCAAAAACAGTAGAGCAATCAGCTAGCAATTAGTTGAGGTTAAATCTGGGCATGATACCAGTAGAGGCAGATGATCTAGAAACATAAAAGGAGACGTCCCTTCCTCCGAAGAGACAAAGAGAGCTTAGTTAAGACCACTGTCATCCCCAAAGTGGGAGGGGTCAGGGTGACTGTACAGATGTCAAACACTGTGCTGAGTGGTGACATAAGAAGTTGCACATAGAAGGGGAAATAGACATCAGTGGAAAGGTACAGACAAGTCAATAAACAAAAAAGCAACAACAAGCCCTGAAACAGAAAAGTGTAACCCATTCACAGGGGAAAAAAAAAGAAAAAGGAGTCAGTAGAAATTATTCCTGAGGAAACCCAGATATTAGGTTTACTAGACAAATACTTTAAACCAGCTATAAATAAGTTCAAGGAACTAAATGAAAATATGTCTAAAGGATTAAAGGAAGGTATGAAACTGATGTTTAACCAAATAGCAAATACTGATAAAGATTTAAAAAAAGAAAAAGAACCAAAGAGAAATTCTAGAGTTGGACAATAATTGAAATAAAAAATTACTAGAGGGTCTCAATAGCAGATCTGAACTGATGGAATCAAGAATCAAAAATTTTGAAGATAGGTCAATTGAGATTATCCAATCTGAGGAACAGAAAGAAAAAAATAAAGACAAATGAGTAGAGGATAAGAGATCTGTGGGACACCATCAAGCATACAAACATATGCATAATGGGAGTTCCAGAAGGAAAGGAGAGAAAGGGGCACAAAGAATGTCTGAAGGAACAATGGGCATTTCCTGAAATTTGAAGAAAAACATTAATCTGCACATTTTAGAAGCTCAAAGAACTTCAAGTAGAATCAACTCAAAGAGATCCATACTAAGACATGTCATATCAGACTGTTGAAAGCCAAAAACAAAGACAAAGCCTTGAAAGCAGTAAGAGAAAAGTGAATAATTACCTGTAATGGATGCTCAATAAGATTAACAGCTTATTTCTCATCAGAAACCATGAAGAGCAGAAGGCAGTGGGATGACATACTCAAAGTATGAAAAGAAAACCCCCACAAATTCTGTATCCAACAAAACACCCTTCAAGAATGAAAGAGAAATTAAGACATTTCCAAATAAAACCTGAGGGAGTTCACAACTAGTGGACCTACCCTATAAGAAATGCTAAAAGGACTTCTTTACAATGAAAGGCAAGGACACTAGACAGTAACTTGAATTCACATGGAAAAGTAAAGAATGAAAAGATAGCTATATAGGTAAATATAAAAGACAGTATCCTGTATTTTTGTTTATAAGTCTTTCCCTTTCAGATATGATTTAAAAGACAGTTAAATAAGGCAATAATTATAAAACTGTGTTGATGGGCTTATAATGTATAAAGATGTAATTTATATGACAATAAAAAGCAAAAGAGGGGAATGGGAGCAGAGAAACATTGGAGCAAAGTTTTTATATACTGTTAAAAGTAGTTAGCATTTGTCAGAACTTGGTTATTTTATGTAAAGATGTTAATTGTAATCCCCAGGGCAATCATTAAGAAGTCATCCAAAAATATAATAAAAGAAACAGCAAAGGAATTAAAATGACATACTAGAAAATATTTAACATAGAAAAGGCAATTATGGAGGAATAAAAGAACCAAAAATACACAAAGCATATAGAAAACAATTAGTAAAACAGAAGACATAAATCCTACCTAATCAGTAATTACTTGGAGTATAAATGTGCTAAACATTCCAATAAAAAAGCAAAGATTGCCAGAATGGATGAAGAAATGATCCAAAAAAATGCTGTCTACAAGAGACATATGTTAGATTCAAAGACACAAATAAGTTGAATATAAAAGGGTGGGAATGATATACCATTTAAACAGTAACCAAAAGAGAGCTGGAGTGGCTACTCTAAGATCAGACAAAATAGAATTTAAGACAAAAATTTTTATTAGAAACAAAGAATGATATTTTATAATGATAATAGGGTCAACCCACCAGGAAGCTATAACAATTATTAACATATATCTACCTCACAACAGATAGAAATAAATGAAGCAAAACTGAAATAATTGAACTAAATATACATGAAGAAAAAGCTGAAATAATTGAGAGGAGAAGTAGACAATTCGACAAGAGTAGTTGGACACTTCAATATCCAACTTGCAGTAATGAATAGAACACTTAGGCGGATGATCATAAAGGAAATAAAAGATTTGAATAAGACTAGAAACCATCTAGACCCAACAGATGTTTATAGAATGTTTCACTGAACAACACAAAGCACATATTCTTTTCAGACACACATAGAACATTTTCCAGGATAGACCATATGCTAGGCCATAAAGCAAGCCTCAATGAATTTAAAAGGATTGAAATCATACAAAGTATATTCTCCAACTGTAATGGAATAAAATTAGAAATCAATAAATATGTGGAAATCAAATCACACACTGTTAAATAACTAATGAGTCAAAGAAGAAATCACAGGGGAAATTAGAAATAGAGATAAATGAAAATGAAAACACAACATACCAAAACTTATAGGATGAAGCTAAAGCGTGCTTAGAGGGAAATTTATAGTTGTAAAAACTTATATTAAAAAAGATAAAAGATCTCATATAAATAACAACTATCCACCTTAAAAAACTAGAAAAATAAAAGCAAATCAAACTCAAAGCAAGCAAAAGGAAGGAATGAATAAACATTAAATTAGAAATTAATGAAATAGAGATTAGAAAAACAGTAGAGAAAATCAACAAAACCAAAAGGTGATTCTTTCAAAAGATCAAGAAAATAAACATTTATCTAGACTAGCCAAGAAAAAAATAGAGAAGACTCAAATTGCTAAAATTAGAAATGAAAGAGATATATCATGACCGAACTTACAGAAATAAAAAGGATTATCAGAATCCTATGAATTACTGTATGCCAACATATTAGATACTCAATAAAATGAACAAATTCCGAGAAAGACACAAACTATTGAAACTGACTTAAGAAGAAATAGATGATCTGAAAAGACTTTATAACAAGTTGGAGACTGAATTAATAATAAAAAATGAAAAACAAAAACCCACAAAACCACAGAAAACTTCCCATAAAGAAAAGCACAGTTCCACATGGCTTTAATCCAACTTTTACAGAATTACAACAATCCTTTGTAATCTCATCCAAAAAAATTGAAAAGGGAGGAACACTTTCCACCTCATGCTATGAGGCTAGTGTTACCCTCATGCCAAAACCAGACAAAGACATCACAAGAAAAGAACACTATAGACCAATATCTCATATGAATATAGATGCAAAACCCTCAACAAAATACTAGCAAACCATATCCACCAAAGTATTAAAAAAGATTATGTATCATGACCAAGTGGAATTTATTCTAGGAATGCAAGGTTGGTTGTATGAAAAGCAATCAATGTAAAAAACCATATTAATAAAATAAAGGACAAAAAACCCACAATCATCTCAATTGACACAGAAGCATTTGACCAAATCCAACACCCTTCTGTGATGAAAATTGGAATAAAGGGAAGCTTCTCAACCTCTTAAAAGGCATCTATAAAAAGTCCATGGCTGTACTTGCATAAAGACATAGAACAGTTGAATAGAACAGAGACCCTAGAAATAAATCCATATATATATATATATATATATATATATATATATATATATATATGTCAAGTGCTTTTCCACAAAGGTGCCAAGATCATTCAATGGAGGAAAGAGTAATCTTTTCAACAAATGTTGGTAAAACTGGATATCCAGATGCAAAAGAATGAAGTTCTCTTACTTTATTTTACACCATATACAAAATGTAACTCAAAATGGATCAAAGATCTAAATGTAAGAGCTGAAACTATAAAACTCTTAGAAGAAAACATGCGGGAAAGCTTCATGACATTGGATATGGCAATGATTTCTTAGATATGACACCAAAAGTACAGACAAAAAAGAAAAAATAGATAAATTGAATTACATCAAATTTAAAAACCTGTGCATCACAGATGGAGACAACTGATTGGTGGTTACCAAAGGGAAGGGGGGTGGGGGATGGGCACAAGGGGTGAAGGGATACATCCACATAGTGACGGATAAACAATAATGTACAACTAAAACCCCATAGTGTTATAAACTATTAAGACATCAATAAAAAAATTAAAAAAACAAAAAGCAAAAAACAAACCTGTGCATCAAAGGACACTATCAACAGAGTGAAAAGACAACCCACAAAATGGGAAAAAATATAAATCATATATCTGATAAAGCATTAATATCTAGAATATATAAAGAACCCCTAGGGGCCGGCCCGGTGGTGCAGCGGTTTAGTCCGCGCTTGGCAGCCCGGGGTTCGCAGGTTCAGATCCCAGGCGCCCGCCGACGCACTGCTTGTCAGCCATGCCGTGGCGGCGTCCCATATAAAGTAGAAGAAGATGGGCACGGATGTTAGCCCAGGGCCAGTCTTCCTCAGCAAAAAGAGGAGGATTGGCGACAGATGTTAGCTCAGGGCTGGTCTTCCTCACACACACACAAAAATAAATAAATAAAAAAGGCAAATGTCAAAAAAAAAAAAAAAAAAAAAGAACCCCTAAAACTCAATATCAAAAAATAACCTGATTAAAAAATGGGAGAAAGACTTGAAAGATTTTCCTAAAGAAGATATACAAATGGCTAATAACCACCTGAAAATATCTCAACATCACTAATTATTAGGGAAATGCAAATAAAAATCACAACAAGATACCACTTCACATCCATTAGAATAGCTATTATTAAAAACAAAACAGGGGCTGGCCCAGTGGTGCAGTGGTTTAGTTCATGCTTGGCAGCCTGGGGTTCACGGGTTCGGATCTCGGGCACCTGCCGACACACTGCTTGTCAGCCATGCCGTGGCGGTGTCCCATATAAAGTAGAGGAAGACGGGCATGGATGTTAGCCCAGGGCCAGTCTTCCTCAGCAAAAAGAGGAGGATTAGCAATGGATGTTAGCTCAGGGCTGGTCTTCCTCACACACACACAAAAAACCCCCAGAAAATAGCAAGTGTTGACAATGATGTGGAGAAACTGGAACTCTTGAACACTGTGGATGGGAATGTAAAATGATGCACCTCTATGGAAAAGAGTATGGCAGTTCCTCAAAAAATTAAAAATAAAATTATCATATAATTCATCAATTTCACTTCTGGGTATATAACCAAAAGAATTGAAAGTAGGGACTCAATGAGATATTTGTATACCCATGTTCTTAGCAGCATTATTCACAATAGCCAAAAGGTGGAAACAATTCAAGTGTTCATCAACAGATGAATGGATAAACAAAATGTGGCATAGCCACACAATGGAATATTATTCAACCTCAAACAGGAATGAAGTACTGACATATGCTACAATATGGATGAAACTTGCAGAGATTGTGTTAAGTGAAAGAAGCCACACAGAAAAGGAAAAATATTGTATGATTCCACTAATATGAGCTACCAAGTGTAGTCAAATTCATAGAGACAGAAAGTAGAAATGTAGTTACCAGGGGCTGGGGGTAGAGGGGAATGGGAGTTAGAGATTAATGGGTACAGAGTTTCAGTATGGGGAGATGAAAAAGTTCTGGAGATGGATGGTGGTGATGGTTGCAGAACGATGTTAATGTACTTAATGCCACAGAACAGTACACTTAAAAATGGCTAAAATGGCATTGTGGTCAGAAAAGATGCTTGATATGATTTTATTCTTAAATTTATTGAGGCTTGCCTTGTTTCCAAACATACGGTCTATCTTTGAGAATGTTCCATGGGCACTTGAGAAGAATGTGTATTCCTCTGGTTTTGGATGGAATGTTCTATATATATCTATTAGGTTCATCTTGTCTAGTGTTTCATTTAAGACCACCGTTTCCTTGTTGACTTTCTGCCTGGATAGAAGTGGGGCTTAAAGCCCCCTACTATTATTGTGTTGCTGTCAATTTCTCCTTTTAGGTCTGTTAAGAGTTGTTTTATACTTTGGTCCTCCTATGTTAGGTGCATGTATATTAATAAATGTTATGTGTTCTTGATGGATTGTCCCTCTTCTCATTATATAATTCCCATCTTTGTCTCCTGTTACCCTTTTTGGCTTGAAGTCTATTTTGTGTAAGTGTGGCTATTCCCACTTTCTTTTGGTTGTCATTTGCTTGGAGCATCACCTTCCATTTCTTTGTCTTTATAGCTGAGATAGGTCTCCTGGAGGCAGCATATTGTTGGGTTTTGTTTTTTAATACAACCAGCCATTCTGTGTCTTTTAATTTCTGCATTCAGCCCATTTATACTTAGGGTGATTATTGATATTTGAGGACTTAATACTGCCATTTTATCTTTTGTTTCCTGCATTTCTGTTGTTGCTTTTCCCTTGTGTTTCTGTATGCTATTTCAGTTTGGTGGTTTTATGTCATGTGTTTCTCAGTTTCTTCTTCGTTTATGTTTCATGACTCTGCTCTGGTTTTTTGTTTTGTGGTCTCCATAAGGTTCGTATAAAAGGTTTCATAGATGAGCTAGCCCTTTTCTGCTCATAGCATCTTATCTTCATTTGCCTATGCAAGTTCCATTCTTTTCCTCTTCCCCTTCTACGTTTTTGTTGTCACAAATTATCTTTTTGTGCTATGAGCTTGTTACTGAATTGAAGTGGTTATAGTTGTTGTTTTTAATGCTTCCTTTCCCTTTGTTACAATGAAGTGTTTAATAACCTGTTTTGATATAGAATTGCAGTTTCCTGATTCTGTTTGTCTATTTATCTCCTCACTCAAGGTTTTGTAAGCCTTTGACTTTTCATTTCAGGTGTGAGAGCTCCTTTCAACATTTCTTGTAAGGCAGGCCTAGTGGTGATGAACTCTCTCAGCTTTTTTTTTTTTTTTTCTTTTGGTCTGGGAAAGCCTTTATTTCTCCTTCATATCTGAAAGATAATTTTGCTGGATTGAGTATTCTTGGCTGAGAGTTTTTATCTTTCAGTATTTTGAATATATCATTCCACTCTCTCCTAGCTTGTAGAGTTTCTCCTGAGAAATCTGCTGATAGCTTAGGGAGCTCCCTTGCAGGTTATTTTTTTTCCTGGCTGCCTTTAATATTTTTCTTTGTTGTTGACTTTTACAGTTTTATTATCATGTGTTTGGAGAAAGTCTTTTTGTGTTGCAATAACTGGGTGTTCTATTAGCTTCATTGTTTGTATATCCAGTTCCTTCCCCAGGTTTGGGAAAATTTCAGCTATTACTTCTTTATATAAGCTATCTGGTCCGGTTTCTCTTTCTAATGGAGTCAGATAATTCTTGTAGAATTTCTACATTAAAAAAAATCTTAATTCTCTCTCCTCTTCCACCTGCATCATTCTAAGTTTCTGTCTTCAAGCTCACTAATTCTCTCTTCCAGATGATCTGCTGTATTTCCAATGCTTTCTAATGCATTTTAAATCTCATTTATTGAGTTCTTCAGCTCCTGAATTTCTGTTTGGTTCTTTTCTTAGTTTTAGTCTCTTTGGTAAAGTGTTCCTTCTGTTCATTCATTTTATTCCTGAGATCATTGAATTGCCTGTCTAAGTTTTCTTGTACCTCATTGAATTTCTTCATAACAGCTATTTTGAATTCTTTATCAGATCACAATCTTCCATGACTTTATGTTTGGTTCCTGGAGAATTGATATTTTGTTTTTGTGATGCCATGTTACCATGGCATTTTGTGGTACTTGCTGAGTTTTTCCTCTGCTGGTGCATTTGTCATAGGAAACTTTTCTTCTTTAGGTATAGGTCTGTTTGTTTTGATTCAAATTTTTCAGCTGGTTGCAGGTTAGAGGCCTTTCTTATGTTTTTCATTAGTTGGTGCTATAGCACTAGTTTCTGGTTTCTCTTACCTGAGCTGCCTCTGGCTCTATTTGAGGATCTGCAGGGTCCACCGTCCATGCCTCTATTCAGAGTTTGCCAGTACTTGCATCATCACTGCATGTGCCTCTGGAAGTCATTGAAACCTTGCTGTTGCCAGTGTCACTGGTTTCTGACTTCACTGCTGGGGGTACAGGGATGGCTGATGCCTCTGCTGCATCTGGGTCAGAAGCTCTGCTGCCAAGGTGGGGATAGGGAGAGGTTGGGGATGGAGCTGGGTTTGTGGGGCACTGCCTCTGCTGTTGCCCTTTACCTTGTGGCCACACGCACTGCTGTGGTTATGATGTCAGAGTTCTGTGCCCACCTCTGCTGCTGCTACCAGGCTTTGAGCTGTGGCCAGGGACCCAGAATCAAGGGGCTCAATCTCTGCTGCTACTTCATTTCCCATGGCTGCAGATGCTGCTTTGGCTGGCTGACCAGAGTCACACACTTGCCTTTGCTGCTGCCCACTGGGTTCTCTGGGGCTGGGGGCAGTTGACTCAGCCATGGCTGGGGGTCCAACAACCTAGGCATCATCTCTGCTGTTCCCTCATTTAGCCCCTCTTTGTGCTCCATCCCACCCACCTTCATATGTAACAATGTGTGGATCTCTCCAGTGTCCTGGTGTGTTGGGCAATGTAGCCTTTATTGGGTTATGGATGTTTTACTTGCTGTAGACTGAAGGGGAGAGAGAAAGGGAGCCTCTCATGCCATCATGATGAAGGAGTCTGCTGAGAGAATTTTGAAAGTAGCAGAAAAGAAGTGAGTAATTAGGTACAAAGGATCCTGCTATATAAATGGATTAAAGATTAAAGATGGCCACTGTATATTGTCCCTATGTTGTTTACTTCTTCACAGCAGGATGGGACCATTAGCTACAAGTCCACTGGCACCAAACTCAAATCTAACACATTCACTGTTTTAAACATAGTTCACAATGGAGATACTTAGCTGTTTAGATAGAGCCTGCCTGCTTTGCATACCCCATGAAATTGCACCCCATATCTGCTAACCATCAATAAGACAAACTCTTTGGCTATAAAAGACCCCAAACTTCTGCTGCTCTTTAGAGCTTTCTGATCTAGAGACTCCATACCTTACTGCTGAGCAACATCACCTAGATATCATGTAGGTCTCCAATTCCCCTCTTTCTCCAATACCACTTTTCCCTTTTTGGGTGGTAGCTCTGTGCCTCTGGAAGGTGTCCTGCTGTGAAGGACTTCCCATCTCATGCAATTCTGTCCAAATATTGTCCAATAAAGCTTGTTGTGCAGTACTGCCATCTTGTGGTCCTGTTTTTCCCTTGATCATCTCTGAATCCTATAACTTCACCATAAATCCTCAATAAGACTAACAGCAGATTTCTCATCAGAAATCCTGGAGGCAAGAAGGCAATGGAATGATATATTCAAAGCACTGAAAGAAAAAACCTGTCAAAGAAGAATTCTGTAGCCAGCAAAGCAATCCTTCAAAATTGAAGGAAAATTAATACATTTCCAGATAAACAAAACCTGATGGAGTTTTTCACTAGTAGACCTCCCCTACAAGAAATGCTTGTAGGGAGATCTTCAACTGAATTGAAAGGACACTAAACAGTAACTCAAAGCCACATGAAGAAATAAAGAACACTGGCAAAGGTAACTACATAGGTAAATATAAAAGCCAGTATTATTCTATTTTTGGTTTGCAATTTCTTTGTTCTACATGATTTTGAAAACAAATGCATAAAAAATAATTATAAATCTATGTTAATAGGCACACAATGTATAAAGATGTTATTTATGACAATAACAACACAAAGGAGAAGAGATGGAACTGTACAGGAGCAGAGTTTTTGGATACTATTGAAACTAAATTGGTATTAATTCAATCTAGATTGTTATCAGTTTAAGAGGTGAGTTGTACTGCCATGGCAGTCATAAATAAAATAAATAAATAATATACAGAAAGGAAATGAAAAAGGAATAAAATAATGAAAATCAATTAAACACAAAAGAAGTTGTAATGCAGGAATTGATGAACAAAATAGATAAAGGACATATAGAAAAATCACAAAATTGCAGAAGTAAATCCTTCCTTATCAGTAATTACTTTAAATGTAAATGACATTAAAGTCTTCAATTAAAATGCAGAGACTAGAAGAATGTATGAAAAGTGGATTAAAGTACAAGCTGTCTACAAGTGACCCACTTTAGAGTCAAAGACAAGATAAAGTTGAAAGTGAAAGGATAGAAAAAGACAGTCCATGCAAATAATAACCAAAAGAGTGTTGAAGTGGCTGTACTAATCTCAGACAAAATAGACATTAAGTCAAAAATTTTTAGAAAAGATGAAGAAGAATGTAATATATTGATAAGAGGGTCAATCTATCAAGGAGATGTGAGAATTTAAACATATATGCACCTGGCAACAGAGTCCCACGGTGTATGAAGCAAAAATTGACAGAATTAAAGGAAGAAATAGACAATTCTACAGTAATAGTGGGAGACTTCAATACCACTGTCAAAAAGGAGTAGAACAACTAGACACAAGAGTAATAAGTAAATAGAGGACTTGAACAACACTATAAATCAACTAGATGTAACAGATATATACAGAACACTCCATCCAACTACAGCAGAACACATATTCTTCTCAAGTGCTCAGGTAACATTTTCCAGGGTAGACCATATGTTAGGCCACAAAACAAGTCTCAATAAATTTAAAAAGATTGAAATCATACAAAGTATCTTCTCTGACCATGATGGAATGAAATGAGATTTCAATAACAGAAGAAAAACAGAAAATTCACATATATGAGGAAACCAAAGAAAACACTCTTCAACAATCATTGGGTCAAAGAAGAAATCACAAGGGAAATTAGAAAATATTTTGACATAGATGAAAACAACACATCAAAGCTTATGACATGCAGCAAAAGCAGTGCTCAGGGGAAAATTTATAGCTGTAAATACCTATTTTTTAAAAAAGATGAAAGATATAAAACCAATAACCTAACTTTACCATAGGAAATAGAAAATGAAGAGCAAAGTAAACACTAGAAGCTAGAAGAAGGAAGCTAAAGTAAGGAAGGAAATAGAGAGTAGAGATAAATAAAATGGAGAATAGAAAAATAAAAGAGAAAACAAATGAAACCAAAAAGTGGTTCTTTAAGAACATCAACAAAATTGACAAACCTTTAGCTAGACTGCTAAGAAGACAGAAGACTTAAATTATTAAAATCAGAAATGAAAATGGGGACATTACTACTGGCCTATAGAAATAAAAAGGATTATATTGGAATACTATGAAAAATTATATGCCAACAAATTAGATTACCTAGTTGAAATGGACAACTTCCTAGAAACACACAAACTTTCCAAAACTGATTCAAGAAATAGAAAATCTGCAAAGAATTATAATGAGAAAGAGATTGAAGCAGTAATTAAAAGCCTCCCAACAAAGAAAAGCACAGGAACATGACTTCCCTGGTGAATTCTACCAGATATTTAAAGGATTAACACCAATCCTTCTCAAACTCCTCCAAAAAATAGAAGAGGAGAGAACTTTTCCTAACTTACTCTGTGAAGCCATCATCACCCTGATACCAAAGCCAGACAAAGACATCACAAGAAAATAAAATAATAGATAATATCCTTTATGAATAGATGTTTTAATCTGCTTAGGCTGCCATAACAAAATACCACAGATTAAGTAGCTTAAACAACAGAAATTTGTTTCTCACAGTTCTGGAGGCTGGAAGACCCAGATGAAGGTCTGGCAGGGTTTGGTTTCTGGAGAGTGTTCTCTTCCTGGCTTGCAGATGGCTGCCTTCTCACTGCAGTCCTCACGTGGCCTTTTCTCCAAGCAGGGGTGGTGGGAGAGAAAGAGAGAGAGATCTTCCTCTTCTTATAAGGCCACCAATTCTATCAGATTAAGGCTCAACCCTTATGACCTCATTTAACCTTAATAACCTCTTAGGCATCCTATCTCCAAATGTAGTCACCATGGGGGTTAGGGCTTCAACATACAAATTTGGGAAGGGGAACACAATTCAATCTATAGCAATAAATGCAAAAATTCTCAACAAAATGCTAGCAAACCTAATTCAACAGCATAATTCAAAAGATTATACACCATGACCAAGTGGGATTTATCCCAGGAATGCAAGGGTGGTTCAATATATGAAAACCAATCAATGTAACACACCATATTAATAGAATGAAAGAAAAATAAACCACATGATCACCTGCATTGATGCAGAAAAAGCATTTGACAAAATTCAACTTCCTTTCATTATAAAAACAATCAACATACTAGGAATAGAAAGTAACTTCTTCAACATAATGAAGGGCATTTATGAAAAATGCACGGCTAACCTCATACTCAAAGGTAAAAGGCTGACAGCTTTCCTTATAACAACAGGAACAAAATAATGATGCCCACTTTCACCAGTTCTATTTAACACTGTACTGGACATTCTAGCCAGAGAAATTACACAAGAAAAAGAAAGAAAACGCATCTAAATTGGAACGGAAGATGGATAATTGAAAAATTATCGCTATTCACATATAGAATGATCTTATACATAGAAAATTCTAAGGAATCCATAAAAAACCTACTAGAGCTAACAAACAAGTTCAGTTCAGCAAATTTGCAAGATTAACACAGCACAACTGGTTGTATTTCTATACACTAGCAATGAACAGTCTGAGAAGTAAATTAAGAAGACAATTTTAATTACAACAACATTAAAAAGAATAAAATATTTAGGAATACATTTAACCAAGGAGGTGGGAGATTTTTACACTGAAAACTATAAAAGATTGTTGAAAGAAATTAAAGAAGACCTAAATAAATGGAAAGACATCCTGGGTTGCAAACCCAGGATTGGAAGACTTAATATTGTTAAGATGGCAATATTCCCCAAAGTGACCTACAGATTCAATGCAGTCCCTAACAAAACCCAATGGCCTTTTTTTGCAGAAATCAAAAAGCTGATCCTAAAATTCATCTAGGATTGCAACAGATTCCAAATAGCTAAAACAATCTTGAAAAAAAGAATGAAGTTCGAAGACTCACATGTTCCACTTTCAAAACTTACTAGAAGGCTACTGTAATCAAAACAGTGTGGTACTGGCATAAGGACAGATATATAGACTCATGGAATAGAGCTGAGAGTCCAGAAATTAACCCACATATTTATGGAAAATTGATTTTCAGCAATGGTTCCATGACCATTTATGGGGAAAGAAAAGTCTCTTCAACAAATAGAGCTGAGACAACTGGGTATCCACATGCAAAGAAATGAAGTTGGACCTTTACCTCACCCCATATAGAAAAATTAACTCAAAATGGATCAAAGCCTTAAATGTAAGAGGTAAAACTATAAAACTCTTAGAAGAAAACATAGGGATAAATCTTCGTAACTTTGAAGTTGGCAATGGATTCTTAGATATGACATCAAAAGTACTGACAACAACAGAAAAGATAGCTAAATTAGATGTCATCAAAATTAAAAACTTTTGTGCCTCAAAGGACACTATCAAGAAAATAAAAAGAAAACTCACAAAATGAGGGAAAATATTTGTAAATCACATATCTAAGTAGGGTCTAGTATCCAGAATATATGAATAACTCTTATAAGTTAATCCAGTTAAAAAATGGTCAAAAGACTTGAATAGACATTTCTCCAAAGAAGATATACAAATGGCCAACAAGCATATGAAAAGATGTTCAACATCATTAGACATTGGGAAATGCAAATTAAAACCACGATGAGGCACCACTTTACTTCCATTAGGATGGCTATATAGTCAAGCATCAATTATGTTAGGGATATGTTCTGAGAAATGTGTCGTTAGGCAATTTCATTGTTGTGTGAACATCATGGATTGTACTTACACAAACCTAGATGATATAGCCTACTACACGTCTAGGGTATATGGTACTAATCTTATGGGACCACCATTGTATATGGAGTCTGTCGTTGACCAAAACATTGTTATGCAACGCATTATGTAATGAATAAAAGGAAAAACAAATGTTGGTGAGGATGTGGAGAAATTAGAACACTTGTACAGTGCTGGTGGGAATGTAAAATGGTATAGCTGCTGTGGAAAACAGGTTGGCAGTTCTTCAAAAAGTTAAAAATAGAATTATGATATGATCCAGCAATTCCATTTCTGGCTACAAACCCAAAAGAATTGAAAACATATATTTAAAAAAATATTTGTTCAAGAACATTCATAGCAGCACTATTCACAATAGCCAAATGTCCGTCAACTGATAAATGGATAAAAATGTGACACACCCATATAATGAAATATTACTCAACCATGAAAAGGAATGAAGTACTGATACATGCTTCAACACGGATGCACCTTGAACACATTATGTTAAGTGAAAGAAGCCAGACACAAAAGGCTGCATATGGGATGTTTTCATTTATATGGAACATCCAGAATAGGCAAATCCATAAAGACAAAAAGTAGATTAATGGTTGCAGAGGCTGGGAGGAGGGAGGAACGGAAAGTGACTGCTAATGGTTTTCTTTTTGGAGTAATGAAAGTGTTCTAAAACTAGATAATGGTAGTGGTTGCACAACTCTGCAAATTCACTAAAAACTACTGAACTGTACACTTTAATAGGGTAAATTTTATGGTTTATGAATTGTATTTCAATAAAGACATTATAAAATAACAAGTATGTTCTCTGCACAACCACAGTACTATTATTAAAATTAGGCAATTAATGTACGTTGATATAATACTCATATAATTTATATATGTTAATAGGATTTTGCCATTTGTTCCATTACTATCCTTTATAGCAAAAGAAAGTCTGATCATGTGTTACAACTGGTTGTCACATCTCATCTTCTTTAATCTGAAACAATTTCTCAGACGTTTTCTTTCCATGATCTTGATCACTATTAAGTGTGAATTATTTGTAAAATGAGTCTCAGTTTGGTTCTTCTGATATTTCCTTATGATTAGATTCAGATGATGTGTTTTTGTCACAAATACTACAGAAGTGGTGATGGGCCCTTACTGTGCATCCTATCAAAAGGTTCTTGGTGTCCTGGGTAATGTTAACTTTCATCACTTGATTAAGATGGTGTCTGCTTGGTTTCTCACTGTCAAGTTACCATGTTTCCTTGTGCAATTAGGAGTGTCTTGTGGAGAAATACCTTGAGACTACATAAATATCCTTACACTCTTCAAACTTCCACTCATTTTAGTGTCCATTGATGGCTTTTGCCTGAAAAAATTGGGACTCATATCAATTTCTAATTTTCTTTTTTGTGGGATTGTATTCCTGATTCAAAAGATTCGAAGAGCTGTCTTCTCTAAAAAAGTGTACAGTCAAGCATTGGCCTGTTCTGAAGGGGTCCATAGAAACAGCCAAATCAGATAGGCTTAATTTACCCTGTTTGCAGAAAAGAAAGTGATATCTTGTAACCAAGTGCTTAATACTTGCTAATTTTTTGGAATTTGCATTCTGCCTTCTTAGACCTAGAGGGGGGCATTGATGATTTGGTGATTTTTTTTTTTTTTTTTTTAGAATAGTAAGGTAGTTCTCTGTACTTCACAGAATTTGAGAGATTCCTGGACCAATTTTATTTACTGAGATTCCAGGAATAGTAAAATATAAATGGCAAAAATGGGTTGTGACTGTGGTGGAAAAGAATCAATAGTTGTTGTCTATGAGGTGGAGATGGGGGTGAACTGGGGGTGGGATTGACTGGAAGGGGCCAGAGAACTTTTCAGGGTGATGGAACGTTGTGCTTCTTGATAGAGATTTGGCCACGAGTGCACATGTTTGTCCAAACTCATGGAATGGTGCACTTTGGAGTCGAGAGTGACATTATATACGTTTTACCTAAAAATTCCCATAAACACATGTTGACCTCTGGTCAATAACGTGTGTGCTGAAGTGTTTAGGACAGAGGGCATTGATGATGGCAACTTAGATGCCAGCTTAGGTGGATTGATAGGTGGACAGAGGCAAATGCAACAAAATTTTAACCATTGTAGAATGTACGTGGTGGCTGTATGGGGGTTCACTTTCAACTTTTCTGTATATTTGAAATTTTTCATAACAAAATATTGGGGAAAAAATGGGTTACCAAAAGGTTATAGTATATTTCAGTTGTTTGCATTTAACAAGTAGTTGACTTTAATATACCAAAATGAAGTGCAATGAAGATGTGCCATTCACAAGATAACTGTTGAATTTATTGAAAATATTAATTTATAGTGTAAGGGTCTGGTCTCATAATGGAGCACAAGTTAAAAGTTGTATGAAGGATTTTTTAATTTTAAAATTCTGACAGTGTAAGTAGAATTACACTCTGTTTTTTAAAAACTGAGACTTTTATACAAACTTCGGTGATCTCTCCAAAGTCTGAATTTGTTGAGGCCTAAGATGACATGGCCCTTGTCCCCCTCCCACACATACACCTTGTCTGTTGATGACAGTTCACCCTAAACAGCCTCTCCACCGAGTTTTACAGAAGAAAAGCAACAACACGATGTAGTTTGTGCACACAGGATCCCTGACTTGTCCCCCACCCAGGCCCCTCAGTTCTCTACTGTGCCTGCGAATAACAAAGCTTTAACTTTTACTAAGCAGGAGGTAACAGGTTCTTCCTATCTCTTTCTCTTTGTGGCTTCAATTAATAGTTAGTCACCTGAAAAATGAGCCAATCTGTTTCATGGAGGGGAAGAACCATGAGCCAAGCCAATTAGCATCTTGGTTCTGGCCGCCTTGGGAATTAAATTTAGTCTCATGGCCCATTTACGATCTCCAAATGTTGTTGTCTCCCGAAGAGCAAAGTCATGACTGTTAAATGAGGGAAGGCCCTGGGGACCCATATGCTGAAGGTGTTCTGTGTGGTGGGCTGGCCAGGGGCACAGGGCCGGTGGTTTTTGTCCAGCCCACATGCCTGCTCTATTCTTCTCCTAGGACTCAGCAGCTGGCTCCAGGCAGCGCAGACCCTAACCACCCGCAGAGGGAGTGGTGACTGCCCCCAAATAGTTGCACACTTGAGCGGGTCTTTTGTCTGCTTAGAAGACTTTCCAACTGCCTGTTACCAGTTTGCCATCGCACAAAGGGGTGGCCATGGAGCAGGGCAGCCTGTCTGTGCAGAATATTGTTGCGGGTCAGGGAATCTGCAAACAGGCAGTCCTAAGTTGTTGCCTGCATGAATGTGTGCATGGGGTGGCTGCAATGAGGGGTAGGGCTCGAGGAGTGGAGTTAATCAGACAATTTAATTAGGGAGATTTGAGGAATCATAGAATCAAGATATTGGGGCTCCAGGGGGGGACTTGAGGAATGATCTAGGTCTTTTCTCTTTTCTCTTGGGAACCACCCAAGCCTGACAATATGGAATCCTCTTTTAAAAGAAATTCCAAGGCCTCCTGTATTTAACAGCTATTGCTGGGAGACAGTTCTTCGAATCATGCAAATTTAAAAATCTGCTCTCCTTTCTCAAGTGGCCATCAATAACAGCTGGTTTTCCGTTTCTGAGGCTTCAGAGATGTGAAAAATGCTGGTGAATGATGACAACAATAGCACTGATTACAGAGCGCTCACACCAGGCCTGGCCTTATGCTTATAGCTATTTCATTTCATCCCCACAGCAGCCCTGTGGATTGAGGTTATTATCCACATTTTAGAGAGGAGGGAACTGGGGCTTTAAAAGGGCTAAATCCCCTGCCCATCGACACAGGGACTCAAAGCCAGAGTGGCCCTTCCCAAACTTGTGCTCACACCCTCCCTCTGCCTCCTGGTGCAGCTTTTATCCTTTCTCTGGCAGCTTTGGCTTTTCGCCCCTCTGTTCTCTGCGCAGGTCTTAGAGCTGCAGTTCCAAGCATGGCCTTTGGGCCTCTTCTGGGGGACATGGAGGGCTGGTCAGCATCCTTGCTGACTGCAGGTATGGTTTCAGTCTGTACATGCAACCCACATCTGATGTACAGCAAGCAGAGGGCTGTGAACGAAGAGCCAGTGGGGGCAGGAAGAGTTCTCCAAAAGTCCACATGCTGTTGCTGGGATGAGACATCACAGGCTGGTGTTGAGAGCCAACAGGGTGGTGGAGGGAGCTGCTCCACTAGACTTGTCTCAGGAGTGTCTTGTCAAAAAGAGTGAGATGAAGTAGGAGAGGGTTGGGATCATGGAGCTGGGAAGAGATGGCATGGGTCAGAGCTGGGAGACAAGGCAGAGATGGAGCAGAGGCCTGAGAGGGTGGGTCCTGCAGGGGCTCTGCTTAGGTGGAGAGGTGTGGCTGCTGCGGTGGACGTGACAATGAGTGGAAGTGCTGGTGGGACACGCTCACAAAGGAAGGGCTTGACACCCTGGCCTGGACACCCAGGGCCACCTGGCACACCATCCGTGATATTCTGGAAATATTTCCACCCCCGGTTAGTTGTGAGGGAAAACTTGGATGTGCTCCTTAGACTCACTGACCTGTGCTCCCGGCCCCACCCTGTGGACCTCAGTCACTGGGCTTTTCAATGGCGGCAGCACCACTGGTCAGCTCTTTGCCTGGGGAGACACTGGGGCTAGCATCTCACATCTAGGATGCACAGTGGCAGTTTTCAAGGAGTGGGGATTGCAAAGTGGCCTCTTTTAGCATTCATAGAAAATGTCAGCACTCTTAGCTCCTCCATGAATATACAATTCTGATGTCACTTGACAAAAACCAAAATTGCCCATCACCACAACAGCTGTACCACTTCTCCTGTTGGTTTAAGGAGAGGATTTTTCGAGGTGGGTTGGGGAGAATTTGGAATGGGACAACAGTGAGGGTGAGGAGGGAGTCCCATCCATGTGGCCCAAAGAGCAGGATGTGTGGAAACCTCTCTGACTGTCCCTGGGCATGCCAAGCCCCCCTTGCCACCCTGCCCTGTTTGTCCCTGGAGGGGATATAAGCTGAGATCCTGATGGAGGAAGCGTTTCAGAGGCTGACTCCCATGGTGAAGAAGTTTAGCATGCAAGACACCCATTCCCAACTTTGGAGTTTAGGTGTCATCCTCCCTGACACTGTCACACACCCGCCACGCCCCTCAGGCTGTCACACTGCATCCAAATGCATGTGAATGGAACAACTCTGCAAATAAGTTTTCTTTAGGGGAAATAGAGAAAGCAAGGGCCATGAGCAATGTGGAGCCACAGGGATGGTGTGTGGCATGGAAGGACTGAGTCGGTTGTGGATGAACCAAGAGATGGAGGGGGGAGATGTGAAAAGACAATTTCCCTCCTAGGTGGCTCCCTGGATCTGGGGAAGCAAAGAAGTTGCCCAGGATCTCCAGTGTCTGTTTTGCCCATGATGGCCACGTCAGTTGGAGCAGGCATAGAAAGAAGGCGCTCAGCATTCTGGGAGCAACAAGCCTGTGGCCATGACCAGACCCAACATGCCAAGTGGGAACAACCAGTAACTGACTTTCTCAACAGCTGAGGGTGGCTTAGTAGTTAGACAGTTGGGCCCTGAATTGGACGGTGCTGGGTTCGAACTCTGGCTCAGTCACTGCAGACCTGAGACAAGGATTTGGTGCAAGGAGTTGACTGGGACGTGATCCTGGGAAGCACTGTGAAGGACTGGGAAAGTGAGGCAGGGAAGAGAAGGCAGCCTAGTCAGGGCGCATTGATGACCAGGGTGCTTTTGTGCTCCAGCCTAATGGGGACTTTGGGAGCCTGTGCAGACCAGCCTGGCTGCTGGGAAACTGGGTCTTTATCCACCAACAGTCATCTGTGGTTGGCTGAGGGCTGCCCCTGGGGATGTTAGCTCCTTGGTCATTCTGTCTGCCCTCACCTGGGTGTGGGGTCAGGTCCCTGGGAAGAGAATGGCTCAGTAAGGGCCTCACAGGTGCTTTGGTTGGAAGCTGCCAGAGGAGCGAGTGCTGAGAGGATGGGGCATCTGCCCCGGTAGTCCTCAGGACGTGCTGGACCTGCCCCTTCTCTGCCCACCCTCTAGGCCACTCTTCTCGCTCCCCTGAGATCCCGCTTTCTCTGGGGCTAATCTGACCACACAGGCCCTGGCCCTGCCCTAGCTTGGCCTCCACCTTCCTGCCTGGGGCTCCCTGGACATGGAGGTGGTGCCCGCGGGGAGCTGACGCACAGGGCCTTTCTTCCCAGGGGGCAGTTCTCAGACACACTCCCCTAAGTGCCTTCGAAGGCTCCACACAGACAGGGTGACCAGCTCACTAAGGCACCCCAGCATCAGTGTCCCCCTCCTCCCCAGCCTGCCCCCCAGCCTGCACACCTGCTCCCTGGGATGGCCCCCCAAACAAGGCCTGCATGCCAGCCTGGGTCAGGCTCTGCCCTCTGGGGACCAGCTGTTGGCCTCAAGGGTAGACTGAGGGAGATCTTACATTTTCACATTTATGGGGTGGGGTGGGGACTTGGCTTTGTAGGTATGTCAGAAAGTGCCATGGGAGGACTGAGCAGTTTAGCCATGTCAACACTGGACTGCAGGGCCAGCAAGGACTGGTGAGAGTCCTCCAAGTCCTCCAAACGTGTCAACAATGTCCCCATGTTCAGAAGTAGGCAGAGAGGGAACAGAGTTGAGCACTGTTGCTGGAGGGCATTGCTTTCCAAGGTACAGAGAAAGTTCAGGAAGGTGTCACCCCTTTATTTTTCCTTGCTGTCCTGGAATTCAGGGCTACCGTGGAAACAGCACCAGAGCCACTATCGATCATTGGCAGCTCCTGTCTGAGGGACTCAGCAACTCCAGGGAGGACTTACATAACTATGTAACGTTTATCAAAACTAGGAGCTTCACACTGTACAATACTATTCACTAAAGTACGTATTTTATTTGGACTTTAGCAGTTTGTCCATGAATGTCATTTTTTTCTGTTTCAGAATCCAATCCAGGATACCATGTTGCATTTAGTTATTGAATCTCCTTAATCTTCCACTTGTGATGGTTTCTCAGTCTTTCCTTGTTTTTCATGACTTCAAACTTTTGAACAGTGTATTTACTAATTTTTTAAAAACTAAGCTGGCTGAAAACCACGTTGACTGTTTTGTGACTGTGCAGACACAGTGATGGTTTTGGTCATTCTGGTACGTGAGCTGAGGACTTCTGCAGTTCCTCCGGTGTCGTGACATTCTCAGAGCTTCAAATCAATGTCGTGCTGCACTCTTTTTTTTTGTTTGTTTTGTTTTTTGTGAGGAAGACCAGCCCTGAGCTAACATCCGTTGCCAATTCACCTCTTTTTGCTGAGGAAGACTGGCCCTGGGCTAACATCCGTGCCCATCTTCCTCCACTTTATATGGGACGCCACCACGGCATGGCTGACGAGCAGTGTGTCCGCGGGCGCCCGGGATCCGAACCCGCGAACCCCGGGCTGCCAAGCGCGAACCAAACCGCTGCACCACCAGGCGGCCGCTCATGCTGCACTCTCGTTGCTGTTGTTGGAAGGGTACTTCTGTGAAAATAGACTGCAGTTGGAAGCATTTGGAGATGGTTGTCCCGAATGCTTGTGCTTCTGTAGAAAGGGCATGTTTAGAGATCTGTGCTCCAGCGTGATGATGTGGCTCGCTCCTCCCAGCACCTGCCTGGTTTAGTTCATCACCCCCTCAGGGAATTCTCTCTTGGCTCAGGCTCCCCTCAGCATCTCCCCACCAGATCTCAGGCTCTGCTGCTGCTGGCAGTGGCTCCAGGCCAATCTGGGCTGGATGTGAAGGTTCCTTTTGACCTCCTTGACTTTCTTCCCTGCACAGGGGCCACCTGTGCCTTCTGTGTAGAATGCAGGCCCAGGAAGTTCAAGGGAGGGTTTGGGCAGAGAGACAGGGAGGAGGACAACCCATTAACATGGGCCCTCTGTGGCCCTGCCAATTCAGAATTGGCCCACCTGGGCTAGAGAAGCTGCGTCCTTCTCCATGGACTCCCTGCCCTCATTGGTGAGGGTGCCCCTGGCGCTTCCTGGCTTTCCCTGAATGAAGGCAGAGAAGGTTCCTCAGGTACCAGGAAAAGCCCCAGGTGTTGTGGCCTTTTTATTTAAAAGCATTTTGCTGGATGTAATATCCTGGGCTTACATTTTCTTTTTTGCCTCTTTAATAGATCACTCCATTTCCTTTTGGAGTAAGCGTTGCTGTCAACGCTGATGGTAACCTGATTTTCTGTTCCTTTTGTTTTATGTCCTTTTATGCACTTTTTGCCCAGCTGACCAAAGGAATCATTTATTTGTTTTTAAATGTCAGTAATTTTACTAGACTACGTCTTGGTATTGGTTGTGCTGGGTTGATATTCTCAGGTGCAGACTGTGCTCTTTCAATACTTAGTTCCAAATCTTTCTTTTCCCTTTATTTTAGAAAAGTTTTCTACAATTACAGATTTCAGTATTAATTCTATTCCTTTACTTCCATTTTCTTCTTCAGGTACATCTATTGCCCATATGCTGAATCTTTTTTGCCTGTTTGTCACTTGTAGAAAAATTCCTTTATCTCTTTATAATTAAAAAAAAAATTCCTCCTATTTCTCTTAAGGCATTTACTGTTGTGCTATTTGCTCTTTTGTTCCTTCTAGTTGAGTCTTCATTCCTTGGCTGATTTTCCTTCATTTTGAGTTCTTTCCCGGGTCCTCTCTTTTCTGGGTTCTTCCTGTAACAGCTAGATCTTAAGTTAACATGAGGGAAGCCATCTGAGGGAAAGGAAGCAATATTGTAACTATGATCCTGACACACTAGTCTCTGTGAATATATTCTAGTCTGCGCGTTGCCTAGATGATTAAGCTCTCTCGCTTTTCTTTCACAAAATACATGATCTGCTAGTTCTATGACTCTTGCTTATGTATATCTCCCAGCTGTGATAAGGATAACTTTGTTCTCTGAGTTCCCCAGGAACATGATGATCTCCAGAAAAGAAAACTCTGTGTTGATACCCGTCACAAATGACAGAAGAAAGAGATAATGAGGTGCCTTGAAGTTTGTCACACCGGATGGTTGATATCCCTAAACCCCCTCCTTCCCTGCCCGTTTCCCCTATATAAGTGCCTCGAGATTCTGTTTGATTTTAAGATGGCTTTTGAGGACACTAGTCCGCCATCTTCTGATTGTGCTAGCTGACCATTTAAACTTTCCTCTCTCAACCACCCACTCATTTGCAATTGATTGGCACTGGATTGCGGAGAGCAGAAGGAGCCTCTCCTGCTTGGTTACATTCCCGCTCCCTCACCTCCCTCTCCTTCCCCTGCACAGATGCTGAGACCATGCAGGGCTCCTGGCCATGGTGGCTGTCCCTACTTACTTGTACTTGGGGGCCTGGTGGGGTACTCTATCATCCAGTTTTGTTGTAAATTTGTCCATGTATTTTTGGTTTTGCTATTTAATTGCCATATCACTTTTGTGTAGGATTCAAGGAGATTCAAAACCTTTGTAACTGCTTCCATCTTCCCAGAAGCCCCTTAAATCCTAGTGCATTTGATGACATTAGGTGTGTCCCTGAAAGTCATCCACATGCTAGGACGGCTGCAGTAACTTAGCTACAACCAGGAGTAATCATGAGTCACATAAACGCATCCTCAACTCAACTCCCTGCCTCGACCTCCCTGTGCAACTCGGCCCACAGGGATAGGAGGCAGGCAAGGTGGAGTGGTCTCAAATGCCTGCAGTCACAGTACTTTACTCTTGTGGATTTTATAAAAACATGACCATGTGAGCATGTTGCTAGGGCCCCTCCCAAGACCTGGGAAAGGGCAGGTGGACACCATTTTGGTAAAGATCAAGTAAACGAGAGTGTATCCACAAGATGGAATATTAAGCAGCTGAGGAAAATAATCTTTTTGGATTTAAAAATAATCTCTTCATGATAATAAATGTGCATTATAGAGAATTTACATAAAAATACATAAAATAAGAAAATAGAAACATCATATTCCTACCACCCAGTGGTCGTCACTGTTAATAACTTAGCGTACATTCTTCCAGATTTTGAAATGTTTTGATAACAGTTAAAACTGCACGCAAATAATGCAAAGTAAAAAAAGAATCAGAACAAGTTGCATCTATAATAGTACTGAGTTGTAAAGTTATGTATATATTGAAAAGTATTAAATGAAATATACCAGAAACGTTATCAGGGTTTGTTTTTGGATCATAGGCTTAGAGTGATTGCCATTTTCTAATTTCCTATAACAGGCATGCAGACTTTTATAATCAGAAAAAAATGCATCATTTTAGAAAGCAATTATAGTTATTTCAAAAGTGAGATGCAATTTTGTGTACGTAAAATCGGATAAACAGCTTATTTTATGTCCGATGATTATGTAGCTGCATTATGTTGTTTCGGGTTCTCCTCCCTCAAAAAAGAAATCAAATCAGATTGTGACTTTGTTCCCTGATATTAACACGTGGGCATTACAGGAGCATGTATGTCACATGGTCAATTCATTGGCAGGAGGATTATGTCATCAGGGGAATAAATGTGAAATTCTCAAGGTACTTTGCTCTGGTAATCAGGACTTTATTTATCTCTAAGCTAAAAGAGGGGATTGAATTCTTTAACAACAATCAGAAAATGCTTTTAGGAAGATTCCTTTCCTATTAAAAAATTTCTTAAAGTTGCAGTAAACATTGTGTGACCTTCCCAGGCAGGTGAAGCCTGCCGAAGGCTGGATAGGACAGTTTCCTTTCTTTCAAAACCACAAGGAGGAATGTCACAGGATCCATGGAGGAAAAATAATTTGGAAGAGGAAAAGGTTGAGCATGGGACAGCCAATGTTACTGATGACACATTGGCAAGGTCTCCTGGCCAGTCTCTTTTGGGGACTGTGATTTCCCAAGCAAATGTCACTTGGTGGCAAGGACTCCCACCATTAGCCAATAGAGTGTCCCCTAAACTATTTGAGAAATCTAAGCCTTAAATTAAAATCAGATTCATGCAACTTAATTGTATTTCAGCAGTTTGATTTAAGTGCAAGTTCTGTGTTTGAAATGTAAGAGTGTTCTTAGGTTATCAGTAATATAGACTGGAAGGGCTGGTGCTTACCAGGAGGCCCAGCCCCTGAAGGCCTGAAGACTTCCAATGAGAAGATCCTAGACCACACCCACTTAACACCATTGTCCTTTCTTTGAGGCTGCCTGAGATATCAGGATATTCCCCTTGGCTCATCCCATTGCACTTACACTGTTGAACACGATGGTGGAATTGCCATCCCCATAGCACCCCCCAGAAGAGAGAACCCCAATTCCTGAGAACAATGACCACCTCCTCTCCTGGCCAAAGAAGCCAGCAGGAGGCCTTGCCCAGCAGCAGCTTAGCTAGGGGTCCTCTGAGCTCCTCCCCTCAGCTTCTGGGGAGGCTGGGAGGATGGGGGGGGCATTCGTACTTCTTTCTAGGTGACTCTTACCTGGATCTGGATCCAGACCCATGCAGAGAAAGACTCTACTCACGGTTCTATGTTTGGAACTAAAAGGTTCATCTTTACCCAGACCAAGACAATAGACAGTTACAACTTTGACCTGAGAGAAGGCCACAGCCTGGACACTAATAAATATTATGCTTGGTTCTTTTCATCTGTAAACCATGCAGGAGAAGTTAAGCTGTGAGCAGTGTACCTTCACAAACAAACTGCTGTCTTAAATCTTCTTTAACAATATGCTGAGCACTCTTAAGTATAATCCACCCCTTTCAGGTCACTGGGGAAAGCCTCATGGATGAGGACTAGGTGTCACTCATTAGGAGAACTGAAATATCAACGAATTCTACACAAATCTCACCAAATTCTCTGGTGTCCTAGGGATTTGCTTGCATATACAGGACTTCCGGGTGGTAAGAGTCTTTACATTCCTTATAATATGATCCTGGCTGCTTTGTAAGGGAGGTTGTGTGGCTGAAAGATCATGCCCTGTGGTGTTACACTGTCATGTTTGAATATTGTGTGATCTTGGGCAAGTTACTCAGCCTCCCTGAGCCGTAGATGCATCATCCTCAAAAAGAGGATGATAAAATGGACTCACGTTATATGAATTTTTAAAATACAATTACACAGGCTTGCAGAAAGAGAGAGAGAAAGAGGGAGGGAGACATAAAGAGAGAATCAGAAACAACGATTTAAATAGTGGTCGTCATTCGATCAGTACTCCCCATCATGAGCACGTGCCCCAGGCAGATATTTTCCCTTTGGTTATTCTCAGTTCCCATGTTATTGCTGCATGTGAGTCTAACATTCTTAGATATGTGAAACATGCTGAATGAATTCCAATATTCTTAGACATATGGTCTTCTTCAAGTTGAGTTTATTGAAAGATAGTATATGAGTCTTCCACATAGTGGCTTCCCAAGGGATATTCAAGGGCAGGTTTGACACATGAATGTTTTACTTTACTCAAGGCCTTTAGAATCCCATCCTGTGGCGCCATGACTTCCAGCGCTGCCTGTCAAAAGCTTGTTGTGAGGAGGCTCTGCCTGGGAACACGGCTGGTACATTAGGAGCTCAACAGATGAGTGTTTTCCCTCCTAGGGGTAATATTATTTAAATGTAAAATCAGAGCATCATTTAATAGGACTATGGGACAAGCACTTTGTGCAACCATTTGGGGGTATCCATGACAGCTGATCAAATGCGTATCCCACCCAGGAATTCTTCTGCTAGGGAGCTAGATGAAGACTTGGGACGTTCACCAAGTGCTCCGCAGCAGCACTGTGTGTAATAGTCCCAAACTGGAGAGAACGCAAACGTCCACCAACAGGAGAACAGATAAGTCGATTGTGAAATACTACACAGCAATGGCAATGAATGAACCACAACTCCCCACATGAATGTTGACAAACTCACAAACATGATGTTGAGAGAAAGAAGCCAGGAGAAAAAGGGGTTCGCGTTGTATGATTCCAGTTATATAATACTTAAGAACTGACAAAACTAATCTGTGGTGGCAGAAGTCAGGAGAGTAGTATCCTTGGTGGGGCAGGGAGGGCGCCTCTAGGGTCTTAATAATTTTCTATTTCTTGATTTGGGTGTAAACATTTGTGAAAATTCAATGAGCTGTACGTTTATGATTTGCGCATTTATGATTTTGTATGAATGTTACACATTAAAAATACGACTGTAACATCTCTGTGATGATGGAGATGCGCTCATTCCTCAGCAAAATGACTATGTTGGGCGTTGGTGGGTGGGAAGACATGCAATGACAAAGCAGTTACTTCTCTGCAATTCATTCCTGGAGCTTCCCGTCTCTGGCCAAGCCCTCGCCTAGTCATCTCTATTGTGGACAGACTGGGTAGCCGAAACCAGATTAGACACACAGAATTTCCAAGCTGGAGGTTGATAAATATTTGAAATCTTTACCCATGAACACTGTGGAGTCTTCACTACTTGCATCACATGAGGATAAATACCCCATTTGCTTCGGAGAGGGATCAAATGACTGCGCCAATGCAGAATGGATCTCAAATAGAAAGCACAAGTGCCGGTGGTTTGGGAAGCTCTAATGGCTCCTGCCTCAAGGCTGGTTCTTCCACTCGGACTAGGACTCATGGACTTGCTCAATGAAACCCAGCCCGTCTGGCCCCGACAGCTCTGCGAGGCTCTCTCTCAGTCAGGGCACTGGGTGGCAGGAATGTATAGAACGAGGGCAGCTAGGGCATCCTCTCATGCCACATCTGTTTCTTGCCACTGTTTCCCGCACTCTGCTGGGCCCTGGGAACAGAATGATGAACTGGAACAGATGTGACTCCTGCCCTCAGTTTGCTGTAGGTAAGGCTTTCCTGGAGGCACTCCCCGGTCCTGCCACAGTCTTGTGTAATCATTGTCATCCTGTCAGCAACTCAGAGGGACCATAGGCCATCCCACAGAAACTTCCCATCCTGTCTGAACAGCTTGTGTGAGTGCAGACACGGCAGCTGCAAGGCCTCGGCTGGCCGGCAGTGGGCATCTCCGTATTTCCTTCTGTCGATGGCAGCAGTTCTCCAACACCACGTGCACGACAGCTGCTCCCTCGACACATGACTGAAGAGGGAGAGCAACACAGTGCATGTCTGTCACTCCTAATTCACTTAGAAACTTAGCCGCATTTGTTCTACGTCTCTGGCAATGGCATGGCACTTTCCTTGTCTCATTTCCCGTCACACAAATGTTTCTTCAGTCAGATTCACTATTCAGACACAGACATAGTGAGTGGTTAGCTGTGAGAGACTCAGGAGAGCAGAAGGAAAGTTTGAATTTCACGAATGTGCTTTATTGACAAACCTGCAATAGCTCTCTGGTTAATTCCTCATGTACTTTTCAGTTTACAGGTGTCAGGTTTAGGTACAGACATCAGATTTAGGCTGAATACCAAAACTGAAACCAAACTTCAGTGCATTTCTAAAATAATAATTTCTCCTTAGAGTTAAAGTTAGAAAGCAGTGAAAGGCATACTTCATATGGATAAACGTGCAAGCCACCCAGACGATGTATCGCAAACCTTCATGTATCTAACTACATAGTCTTGAAATATATGCCTGAGACACATGTTTTTTTCACCTTTTAAGAGCTGCAAAATCCGACGTGCCATGATCACAATGTCTTCCAGTGGCTACTGGCTGGGTGGTAGTCACTGCCTGTGTACACATTAACTGGCCTGTAACTCCTGATGGCCAGACGGATGACTGCAACCCCCAGCATTTCAGTCAGCAAGCCATGTGAGGGCCATTTGGGGACAGTTATCATCTGGAGACCTTCTGCTGACACTTTTTGGTGACATCAGTAAAGCAGCAGCATTGATGTGAACAGATGTGGGTGCCCAGGAAGGAGACCTCAGAGACAGGAGCAGAGCGCTTCTAAAGAAATCTGTGTCGCCAACCCTCCTGAGGAAACAGAGAACAAGATGTGCCAAGAAACACAAACAGCGATGGCTCTAACCTGAAAAGCAGTTCAGAAGTATCAGGTTCTGAAAGAAAACAAGTCTTAGGAATGCCGTAACCAATCTATTTCACTTATATTTTCCTTTTCCAATATACTTAAGAGAACTAAATGATAAAATGACTTATAAATAAGTCCAAGAGAACTCTTTCAATAAATATAAAAATTCTCATGGATAAGAAAGCAGTGTGTCATAGAAATTGGTAGCTTTTTTCCTTAGTGGTACATAAAATAATAGCAGAGCTCAATGAAAAACAGTAGCTATAGCAGTAAGGGCTCACATCTTGAGTCAAAGAGAAGGGGTTAAATCTGGACTCTGCTGCTTTCTCAGTATGTGATCTAGAGTTCTTCCTTGTCTTGGGTTTCTCATCTGATAAACAGGATAATAATAACATCGTCCTCCTAGGCTGTTGTGAGGATGAGATGAGATAATAATATATGAAAGTCCTTACCACAGGGTCTGACACACAGCAGGCAGTGAATAAATGTGAGTGACTTTCATATATAAAATAAAAACAGATGGAAATGCAAAGAAAAATTTTAAAAATCCACTATCATGTGTGAGATCTTTAATGTACATCTTTCAAAATTGACAGAGATCAAGAAGATAAAGATAAGTAGAGCACTTGAATAACACAGATGACAAGCTTCATATAATAGATAATAGGTCTTTTGAGCCATCAGAGAATATACACTATTTCAACTATACATAGCATGGTCACAGAAATCGGGTATGTGTTAAGTCATAAATAAGTTGTCAACAAAATCCAAAAAATAGAAATCATGATATAGGTCACACTTACTGATCACACACAATAAAATTAGGAAGTGGCAACTGAAGATAATATACACATATATATGCCCAGAAATGATAAACTACATAGAAGTAAATGTTGTAAAAGATGCATATACAAGGATTTTCATTGTTAGTAATAGAAAAAATGCAAACAAACTGAATCTCCTTCATCAGGCAAATTGTTACAACCAGGTACACCCATAGTGTGGAATGCCATGAAGCAGTTAAAAAAATGAGGCAGACGTAAATATGTAAACATGAAATGATGTCCAAGATGTGTTGATAAGTGAAAAAGTAGTTTGAAAAGCAATGATATGCTGTATAATACAATTTATGCAAAAAACCACAAAATGAAATTACATTTCTTATTAAATGAAATCCATTTTATACCCCCACACAAATGAAATGTAATGTAAAGAGAAAACTGTAAAGGAAAATTCTGGGATATTACAACAATGTGGTAACAGTGATTGCCTCTGATGGGGTGGCTGGCATTCAAATGGTGTGGCCAAGGAGGGCATTTCACATCATCTGCGTTGTTAGACATTTTATAATGAAGACATACGCGTGGGGCTGGCCCGGTGGCGCAGCGGTTTAGCTCGTGCTTGGCATCCCGGGGTTTGCCGGCCCGGATCCCGGGCGCCTGCCGACGCGCTGCATGTCAGCCATGCCGTGGCGATGTCCCGATGTTAGCTCAGGGCTGGTCTTCCTCACACACACACACACACACACACACAAAGACGTGTGTGCATTACTGATATTTTAAATAATTAAAAATAACAAGGAAGGTGAGGAAAGAAAAAAAGTTTTGGGTTCCACTGTCCAATGGAAGTACAAGAAGCTTTGCTTTTAATTTTTTCTCTTTTCCTTGCTAATTCTTCATCCTTATCATCTTCTACCAATGTTTACAGGATATCTTGAACTTGACATAGCCACTCACAATTTCCTTTTTCTATAAAATGTCTTGTCTCTCTGTCCATGGCAGCCAGTCTCTAAGATGACTGCCAACACCCCTTGTCTCCTGGGAGTCACACTCTTGTGCAGTCCTTCCCACACTGAATCGGGGCTAGCCTCCAACTGCCAGGTCAGAAAAGGCATTGCAGCTTCTATCTTGCTCTCTTGGATTGCTTATGCTGGGGGAAGCCAGCCACCACGCCTAAGGACTCTCAAGCGGCCCTGTGGAAAGGCCCATACAGAGAGGCACTAAGGCATCTCACCAACAGCCAGTACCGCCTCAACAGCCAGGTGAGGGAGCCACTGTGGGAGTGGATCCTCCAGCCCCAGTCAAGCCTTCAGATGATGGCAGCCCAGGCTGACGTCTGACTGCAGCCTCACAAGAAACCCTGAACCAGAACCGCCCAGCTGAGCTGTTGGTGAATCCCTGACCCACAGAAAACATGAGAGATAATAAATGATTATTGCCTTTTTAAACCGTTAGGTTGTAGGGTAATCTGTTATATGTGTTAGACAATTAATGTACTGTCTTTCTGTTTGAAAAAAACAGACTTTTCCCACCCCTCATATGTTACCACAGCCATAGAAACAAAGTCTTTTTAGGCCTGGTTTGCCGCCAAGATGCCATCTGGCTATAAAATGACTGTTGCAGGTCTGATGAGAGCAGTGGGCTGGCTTACTGGCAGTGGTCCTCCCCAGAGAACCTCTTGGGGAGGAGAGGTGAGCCTTCCTGTGTGGCAAAATTCTTGTTGCCCCCTTTGAGCAGGGTGAAAGCAGGTTGGAATGGATAACTTAGATTTTCAGAGCTGGAAGGGACCCTAAAAAGCTAATGACAATTATAGTGCCTTCTTCTAGTGGGAGACTCTGCAGCCTTAAGAAAAAGAAATGAGATAGCACTTGTGAGCTGGCATGGCACAGTCTCCAAGGTGTGTTGTGAGTGAAAAGTGCAAGGTGTGGGAGCGTTGTACAAATAAGTGAATGATGCATTTATTAGCAAATGCATGAACACCTCTGGAAGCACGTGCAAGTAGGGTTGGGGTGGGAGGGAGATTATCACTCAATATCATTTTCTAATTCTAAACTTAAACCATCTGCATTTATTCCTTTCCCAAAAATAAAGTTAAAATACATGGTACGCAAATCTATCTAATCTAACCTCCATTTTACCGATAATCGAAGTGGAGACCAGAGAAGGGCCAGATGGTGAGCCGTGGGGTTGGGACTGGAACCTGGATCTCCAGGTTCATTTTTCTCTGTCCTCTCTTGTCTGACTCTCTGGGGCATCTGCTGGCTCCTTGCACCCCATTTTCTATGGTGATGCCCCAGGTGGTAGGATGAGGGTTGGAGGTCACAAGCTGGGCTGGAAAGAGGGCTCTTTGGGGCCCCTCTGTGTCTTGTCTGCTGAGCCTTCATAGGCCAGCATCCATCGGGAGGGGTGGGTCTGAAGAGTGAGGGCTGATTCCACAAAAAAAGCAAATTCTTACCTGCAGAGGTCAAATCTAACTGTGCTCTTGAGAAGGTTTCAGATGCAACATGTAGTGCTGACATTTTGGAGCCAAAACCATCTCCATCTGACTATGATTTCTGTGCTTTTTCATTTGCTTCCCATCCCAGTTAAGCAACCACTATTTTTTGTGCGTGTGTGAGGAAGATTAGACCTGAGCTAACATCTGTTGTCAATCTTCCTCTTTTTGCTAATGAAGATTGGCCCTGGGCTAACATCCGTGCCCGTCTTCCTCTACTTTATATGGGACGCCGCCACAGCATGGCTGACAAGTGGTGCATCCGTCTGCACCCGGGATCTGAACCAGCGAACCCCGGCCGCCGAAGTGGAGCACACGAACTTAACCACTACGCCACTGGGCCAGTCCCAAGCAACCACTATTTGATAGATTCTGTTGCTGTCTCTCTTCTGACAACCTCCTGGATTATCTCTTTGGGCATCAACTTGGCTCTCTAGTCTCTCTCCCCCAGGTCCCGCCCTTCTTTGAAGCCATTATCCACATGGCAAGAAAAACAGTGGAATAATTATAGGGTGGTGGTGAGGAACTAAAATCCAAGGCATGATCACCTACCCGACCTATAAAACTTTTCATACAACTTCCTTCTTCTCACTTGTATATTTTCAGCTTTTGCAAATGGAGTCTTAGATATCTTGAGCGATTTTTACTGTTTGATAATGTTTACCAGTCACTTATTATGTACCAGGCACTGTGCTCAGCACTTGGCATGCTAACAACAACCTTATGAAAAAAAAGGCACATTTGTCATGTCCATTTTACAGAGACAGAAATGGAAGCTCAGAAAGGTGGAGTAAACTGCTCAAGGTGCACACAGCTTGTAGGGAGCGTAAACCTGTGATCATGGTGCTCTTAGTCATTATGCCAGCTGGCCCCCCCCGAATGTTCATGCCCCCCACGGCACCTGATTAGAGGCATCTCTGATTACCGGGGGTCTCAGAGGAAGGTGCCTAGCTCAGCTGGGCCCGAGAGGCTTCCTGGAGGAGGAGACTCTTGGCCGAGGCTGGAACCATGCGTAGGAGTTGGCCAGAAGAAAAAGGAGGGGTGCCTCCAGTGGTGGGAACAGTATGTACAAGCCTCTTGAGGTGGGGGAGACCTTTGTCAAAGGGTAGGAGCGATGGGAAATGAGCAGAGAGAGGGAGCGCCTGGCTGAGGCGGCTGGCTTCCTGAGCTCGGTAGGCAAGTTTTAAAGGTCTCCCATGACCCCGCCCCTCCCATGAACATTCCCCAGTTTCTCCGGGAAGCCTCTTGCTGGCTCAGGGAGTAACAGCTGTTCTGGGTTCCCTGGAACAGTCCTACTTTCATGAAAGTTAACACTTTTCAGTAAGATTGGGTTCATTAACTATACAACTAAATGTGATTTATTTGTTTGTAATCCTTTGTAAACAATGTTTCCATAGGAACAAAACAATTGAATCAGAAACTCTCCTTTGCTAGATCATGCTTTGATCTTGATGTCTGATCTTCTGGATCCTTCTGGACCTTCAGCAATGAGTCCCTGGACAAGCTCTGGCTTACTCTCTAAACCTTTAAGCCATTGAAGCAGATGTTTTTGGTGCCCTGCCCAGAGCCCTTGGGATCCCCTTTTCTGGTTAGAGGGTGTGTCCTCCCAGCTTCTGTGGGGTCTTGGGCTTTGCTCCTGCCACCTGCTCCTGGACTCCTCTGGGGAGCTGAAGCTGCCTGGCCCAGAGCTGCTGCCTCCACCCACTGGCACCCAGATGCCTATGGCCTCTGACTACCTGGCTGGGGTGGGGGGTATAGGGGTACAAAGCCCTTGCCTCCTGTCTGAACAGGAAGGTCCCTGCAGTCCCATTATGCTCCAGAGCCCCCACGGGATCAGGCTGGAGCAACTTCACTTGAAGCTCGCTCCTCTCCCTGTCCTGCTTCTCTCTCCCTTCACAAATTTCATCCCTCAATGAAGCATGTGCATGTGAACCCCCATCTGGGCTCTGCTGCTGTGGAGCCTAGCCCAGAACATCCATTCTGAGTTACTCTGGTTTCCCCAGCTCCCTGGAACAGGGGATGTGGACTGGCATTTTTGGTATCTCCTGAGGGTCAGGAAGAGCATGGGGCTCTGTGGAGCTGAGATGGTGCAGACACCAGTTAGAAAGCGGCTGCACCTACTTGAGAAAGCCCACCAGAATAAATTTGTAGGTGATGTTTTCAGCCTCCCTGGTGTGCAGAGCAGCTCACCTGGTGATGGCCTAGGTAAGCGGGTTGATCACAGGTGGTCGACTGGTGGCTGGGTAGGAGATGCAAGCCCAACGTGAAGCTGGAAAATAGAGTGGAGTCAACTCTCGGAGCTCAGTGTCAGTGCCAAGGGGAAGATGGGGCCAGAACAAAACAGTTGCAGCTAAGTGTTTCTGGTGATCCAAGCAGGGGAGCAGAGAAGTGAGGCTGGTGGTGAGGGCAATACCACTGTGGGAGACTGGGGCTCCTTCACAGTGGGGAGCTCTGGGGACCTGAGGGCATACAGCTCTGGGTCACCCACCTGAGGCCTGGGAGGCGGGGCAGTTGTTCATCAGCTGCCTGCCCTTGTGGGCTGGGGGCTGTTTCTGGGGGCATTAACTCTCTGGCACTCCCAATTGCCACGTGAGCGCCCAGGCCAGAGAAAATTCCCTGGGCAGAGTGGCAAGTGTTTAAAGGAATCACTTTCAGCATGGACAGGTGTGTGTGGAGGGGTCTGGCTAGTGAGTCTTACTGGTTTTGTGCTAGGTGCTCTGCCTGCCCTGATTCCTTCAATCCTCACCACCCGGTCGGAATACACAGAAGACTGTTCTCGTTTTACACACGAGGAGACTGATGAAGGCTGTGGGAGGCCACATCAGTGGCCGAAGTTTGCACAGCTGCCCCCAAGTGGCAGAGTGGGCACTCAAGTCAGCCTGCCCAGGCCTCTTATCCTACCACCCCTGAGCTGCCTGGAATCTAAATCGGAGCTTCCCCTATGCTGTGAAGATGAAGGCAGGCTCTGCCCTCCACGGACCAGTCCATCCAGTCTCCAGCCCACATGGTCCTGCAGCAGCTCTACTCCCGGCTGAGCACCCCCATGCCTTCAGTGCCTCTGGCTGTCTAATCTCGCCTCCCCCATGCCCGGTGCCTGGAGGTCTTCATCACTTGCTAAACTCCACGTATAGCTGTGGATCTCCACTTGGGATTGGGAGGAGAGGCAGGTGGCTGCGCTTCACGTTCACATCTCTGTGGGAGGGAAATGGAATTCCCGGGCTAGGAATTTCCACCTATCCCTGTGAAGGGAAGAGCACAAAAGGGTTAAACCCTGTATTTAGATGGGTTTGCTTGTTCTGGAGAATTAATGGAAGATAAGCTAAAAGTTCGTTTATAAGAGTATTAAAGGATAATTGTGATGGAGTAAGTGCAGAGGGTCAAAAGGCATTATGATGAACAGACTTACAACCCAGAGCTGGGGAAACAGGCTCAAATAGATTCAGTAATGCAGTACCCAGCACCACCCCCCCCAATTCCACCACATGGGAAAATCCATCTCTCTCTCTCTCTGTCGCCCTTTTTTCTGTTTTAATTAAAAGTATAGTAATTTGATCCCTGGTTAGGTCATCTATGATTACAAAAGATCCCAGGAACTCAGAGTTTGAGGCGGATCCTAATAGATGACCTTTTAATAGTAACAAAATAATAAAAGGAAAAGACTTTGTAGAAAATCTGCTACAATCAGATTAGATGAAAAGTGGGTAAAGCTGATTACAATCTTACTAAAGACAGTATTTGGGCAGTATTTGTTCTAAAACAATAGTATTAATTCTTCTTTAACAAGTATTATCTGGAAAAACCCCCAGCAATTAAAGAACTCAATATGAACTCACTGTGCAGCACAGGACACAGGAGGAAGCATAGGCTGAAGCCATGGGTGCTGCCTGACCTGTGGTCAGTGGAAGGCACCCGAGTTCCTCAAGTTTTGGGTTAGATTTGAGCTTTGGTCTTTGAAAAACATAACGGCTTTATTGAGGTATAATTCATGCACCATAAAATTCTCCCCTTTAGAGTGTACAGTTTAGGGTTTTTAATGATGGGACGTCAGCGATATTCTGAGCTTCTCGGCAGACACTCGACTGATGAAGTGGTGGGAACTTTGCTGTGACCTTCAGTAGAGGAGTGTGTGTCTCCACGGCAGGGGGTTGGGGGACACAATGATTTGTACAGGACTATTTGTCAGATCGTCGCCTGGTGGGGATGTCTTTACCAGAGGCAACCGTCAGGTCCCATCCAGTTTCCAGGAATGCTTTGTTTGGCCCAAAGTGTATTAAAACAAAACTTTGAGCTACATTGAAAAATAGGTCAATTTTACATGAAAAACTGGATTTCTGCTTTTTAATGAGAGAACAGAAGATCTGCAGACCCCAGGCCCTTGTTCCCACATGACCATGATAAGCTGGTTAGCTGAGAGGTGTGGCTTCCTTACAAGAGGCGTGTGTGCTCCAGTTCACCCCAGTCCCCACCACTCCCTATTGCTCCCCAGCACTGAGGCTGGTTGTCTGCACTTGTGCAGTTCTCTGTCTAATAGGAAAGGGACATTTCACTGCACTCTTGCCACTCCTAAAAGAGGGTTTAAAAAGATGATAGATTGGGAAAGCCCCATGGTCATTCTCATGCTGTCTTCATTTTGCTTATTTACGTCACCTGCCTGGTCATTCTTTTTATTTTTCTATCTATATACCTATTGACATATCTATCATTTTAATTTAAAACATTGGTCCAGGTTTAATCATTTCACATCAAACTTGCTTTTGTGGCAATCTAAGAAACAAGCAAACAGCCATCACATGCAGCAAGATTGGAATAGGTATTTAATTTAAAGTACGGGTAGATGAATTGAGCACTGAACATATTATTAAGATTTAGAAAATTGAAACTCCAGAGATGTGGAACTTCTGGTGTAAAAAGAGAAAGCCTGGCAATCTCAGAAAGGAGCTCTTCTCTGCCATGCCCCTTCCAGGAGACGCTTGTTGCCCGGCTATGGGACAGGAGTCAGCGGGGTCAGGGGGTCCATCTGCCTCAGAGGCAGATTTGCCAGCTCACTCTTCGCAGGGCAGCCCCTCTCCAGTGACTGACTGAGGCAGGGGATGGAGACCCAGCCAATCTGACCCAACGTGGGTACCCATGGGGCCATCTTTGCCCCAGAAATCTGAGCCAGGCTGGCCCCATCACAGCAAACCTCTCCCTCTGCTCAATCCTGCTGCCTCCTCCTTCCTTCCACAGGTACTGTACCCCAATAAACATCTTGTATCCTGAACTCCATCCCAGAATGTGCTTTCCAAGAACTCAACCTACCACATCCAGGTTGCTGTGCAAAGACCAGAAATAAGATAATATCCTAGCTTTTCTAACAGCTGAGAGAAATGAATCCATTATTTGCACCATCACTCTTTATTTCAAACTTACGGAAGAATTGAGAGTCCTACAATGAACATTCATATAAATAACCTTCATCTGGACTCACCACTTGATAACATTTTGCCACATTTGCTTTTTCTCTGTTTCTCTCATTCTCTCTCTCTCTGTATTTGGAAGTATGTTGCAGACATTTTGACAGCCCACTTCTCAACAATTCAGCATATATTTCCTAATAACAGGAACATTCTACAGGACCCCAGTATCACTGCCACACTGATACAATAATATCTATTATTCCATCCATATTCAGATTTCCTCAATTTCTCAATAACGCCCTTGATAACGATATATACATTTTTTACAATCCAGGATGTAGTCAAGCCTCATGCATTTCAGTTCGTTTCATGTGGTGTCTATGATTTTGAGTTTGCAATCCTTGCTTCACACAATTAGATCTAAATTCAACTGACTTTCAGCCTGGCTTCACCTGTGCCATTTCTTAGATGTTTCACTTACTGTGTTTTAACACTGATGACAAATCTTTTAGGTGAGTAGGATGATTTCCATTTTCCTCTCTGCTTTCTCTGTTCTCTCTTTCTGGAATTCCTGTTGTTGAACTGGGGGGTGGGACTTCCTGGTTGGATTTGCTAATTTCCCCTTTTCTTTCCTATTTTCTACCTCCCTTTGCTCTACTTGCTGGAGGGAGATTTCCTCATTTTTATCTTCCTGACACTTATGTTGAGCTTTAAGTTTATGCTGCCATGTTTTCAAATGCCAAGAGCTCTTTTTCATTCTCTTGGTTCTTTTTTATAGCATCCTGTTCTTGTTTCATGGATGTGTTCTTCCCTCCTCCTCCTGTGTGGTCTCTCTTCCCTCCAGGCAGTGTTTACCTGTTTGTTCTCATCTCCATCTTCCACTTTAGAGGCTTCCCTAAGTGTCCGGTCATCTCTGGTTCATGACTTAGAGAAGGGATAAAAAACCAATTGGAAGCCTTGGAGAGAAGGCCTGCTGGTGGAGTTTGAGCTTCATTGTGATGTGATCCCATGGGCCATCTGCTGAGGAAACCCTGAAGTCAGTATCTTAATGGATTTCTTTTTTGGCTAGTCAGATTCTCCAGAGAAGCCTTTTCTAGTCTGTTGCCATCAGGATTAGGGTCTGACTACCACCAGGAAGAGGCCTGTGGTTTTCCTTCCCAGGGGTCCTCTTCCACCAGAAATTGTGGGCCTTTGTTTCATCCCACCAATCTTCTGTCAGGGTGGGGAGGGCAGTCTCCCATGACCAGGAGAGGGGGAGGATCTAGCAATTTGACTGTTCTCAGCTCTTACCCTGTCTTCATTTTAGCCCCACTCCCTTTACTCCTTTTCCAGATGTACTGTCAGTTTCTGAACAAAACAACAACCTTCTTTTCTTATTGAGGTGACATTGGTTTATAACATTACGTAAATTTCAGGTGTACATCATCATATTTCAGCTTCTGTATAGACTGCATCACCTTCACCACCCAAACTCTAGTTTCCATTTGTCACCATACATAAGTACCCCTTAACACTTTTGTCCTCCCCTGCCCCCTTCTCCTCTGGTAACCACCAATCTGTTCTCTGTATCTACGTGTTTGTTTGTTTGTTAATATTCCATATATGAGTGAAATCATATGGTATTTATCTATCTGGCTTATTTTGCTTAACATAATACCCTCAAGGTCTGTCTGTGTTGTTGCAAATGGCAATATTTCATGCTTTTTATGGCTGAGTAGTGTTCCATTGTATTCCATTTCCACACACACACACACGCACACACACACACACACACACACACACACACCACATCTTCTTTATGCATTCATCAGTTGATGGGCACTTGGGTTGCTTCCATGTCTTGGCTATTGTGAGTAATGCTGCAATGAACATAGGGGTGCATAAGTCTCTTTGAATGGTTGATTTCAAGTTCTTTAGTTAGATATCCAGTAGTAGGATAGCTGGATCACACAAAATTTCTATTTGTAATTTTTTGAGAAATCTCCATACTGTTTTCCATAGTGGCTGCACCAGTTTGCATTCCCACCAGTAGTGTATGAGGGTTCCCTTTTCTCCACATCCTCTCCAACATTTGTTATTTTTTTGTCTTGGTAATTATAGCCATTCTAACAGGTGTAAGGTGGTATCTCATTGTAGTTTTGATCTGCATTTACCTTTGATTAGTGATGTCGAACATCTTTTCATGTGCCTGTTGGTCATCTGTATATCTTCTTTGGAAAAATGTCTGTTCATATCCTCTGCCCATTTTTTGATTGGGTTTTTTGATTTTTTTGTTGTTGAGTTGTAGAGTTCTTTATATATTTTGGAGATTAACCCCTTGTCATGTATATGACTTGACAATATTTTCTCCCAGTTAATGAGTTGTCTTTTCATTTTGTCCATGGTTTCCTTTGCCTTGCAGAAGCTCTTTAGTCTGATGTAGTCCCATTTGTTTACTTTTTCTTTTGTTTCCTGTGCCTGAGTAGACATGGTATTTGAAAAGATGTTGTGAAGACTGATGTCAAAGAGTGTATTGCCTATATTTTCTTCTAGGAGCTTTATGGTTTCAGGTCTCACATTCAAATCTTGAATCCATTTTGAGTTGATTTTTGTATATGGTGTAAGATAATGGTCTACTTTCATTCTTTTCATGTGACTGTCCAGTTTTCCCAACACCATTTATTGAAGAGACTTTCCTTTCTCCATTGTATGTTCTTGGCTCCTTTGTTGAAGATTAGCTGTCCATAGATGTGTGGTTTTATTTCTGGGCTTTCAATTCTGTTCCATCGATCTGTGTGTCCTTTTTTTTTTTTTTTTTTTTTTTTTTTACCAGTACCATGCTGTTTTGGTTACTATAGCTTTGTAGTATATTTTGAAGTCAGGGATTGTGATGCCTCCATCTTTGTTCTTTTTTCTCAGGATTGCTTTGGCTATTCAGGGTCTTTTGTTGCCCCATCTGAATGTTAGTATTCTGTGAAGAATGTCATTGGGATTCTGATTGAGACTGCATTGAATCTGTAGATTGCTTTAGGTAATATGGACATTTTAACTATGTTGATTCTTCCAATCCATGAGCATGGAATATCTTTCCATTTTTTTATGTCATCTTCAATTTCTTTCAATAATGTCTTATAGTTTTCAGTGTATAGATCTCTCACCTCCTTGGTTAAATTTATTCCTAGATTTTTTTTTGTTGTTGTTGCAGTTGTAAATGGAATTGTCTCCTTGAGTTCTCTTTCTGCTAGTTTGTTATTAGAGTACAGAAATGCAACTGATTTTTGTAAGTTGATTTTGTACCCTGCAACTTTGCTGTAGTTAAATATTTCTAACAGTTTTTTTGTGGATTCTGTAGGGTTTTCTATACATAGCATCATGTCATCTGCAAACAGTGTGAGTTTCCAATTTGGATACATTTTATTTCTTTTCCTTGCTTAATTGTTCTGGCCAGAACCTCTAGTACTATGTTGAATAAGAGGGGTGTGAGTGGGCACCCTTGTCATGTTCCTGTTCTCAGAGGGATGGCTTTTAATTTTTCACTATTGAGTGTGATGTTAGCTGTGGGTTTGTCATATATGGCCTTTATTATGTTGAGGTACTTTCCTTCTATACTCATTTTTTTTTTTTTTGTGCGGAAGACCAGCCCTGAGCTAACATCTGTTGCTAATCCGCCTCTTTTTGCTGAGGAAGACTGGCCCTGGGCTAACATCTGTGTCCATCTTCCTCTAGTTTATATGGGACACCACCACGGCATGCTGACAAGCAGTGTGTCGTCAGGCGACTGGGATCCGAACCTGTGCACCCCGGGCTGCCAAGTGCCAACTAAACTGCTGCGCCACCAGGCGGCCCCTCCTTCTATACTCATTTTATTGAGAGTTTTTTTTTTTATCATAAATGGATGTTGGATCTTGTCCAATGCTTTCTCTGCATCTATTGAGATGATCATGTGGTTTTAATTCCTCATTTTGTTAATGTATCACATTAATCTTAGTGTATCACATTGATTGACTTGTAGATGTTGAACCATCCCTGCATCCCTGGTATAAATCTCACTTGATCATGGTGTATGATCCTTTTAATTTATTGCTGTATTCAGTTTGCCAATATTTTGTTGAGGATTTTTGCATCTATGTTCATCAGTGATATTGGCCTATAATTTTCCTTCTTTGTGTTGTCCTTGTCTGGTTTTGGCATCAAGGTGATGTTGGCCTTGTAAAATGTGTTAGGAAGTGTTCCATCTTCTTCAATGTTTTGGATTGGTTTGAGCAGGATAGGTATTAAATCTTCTTTGAATGTTTGGTAGAATTCTTTGGAGAAGCCATCTGGTCCTGGACTTTTGTCTTTTGGATGGTTTTTGATTAATATTTCAATCTCTTTACTAGTGATTTGTCTATTCAAAATCTCTATTTCTTCTTGATTCAGTTTTGGGAGGTTGTATGAGTCTAAGAATTTATCCATTTCTTCTAGGTCATCCAATTTGTTGGCATATAGTTTTTCATAGTAATCTCTTATAATCCTGTGTATTTCTATCATTATAATTTCTCCTGTTTCATTTCTAATTTTATTTATTTGAGCCTTCTCTCTTTTTTCTTAGTGAGTCTGGCTAAGAGTTTGTCAATTTTGTTTATCTTCTCAAAGAACCAGCTCTTAGTTTCATTGATCCTTTCTACTGTTTTTTTTTGTTGTTGTTGTGTTTATTTAATTTATTTCTGCTCTAATTTTTATTATTTCCCTCCTTCTGCTGACTTTGGGCTTTGTTTGTTCTTCTTTTTATAATTCTGTTAGGTGTAGTTTAAGATTACTTATTTGATATTTTTCTTGTTTGTTGAAGTGGGCTTGTATTTCTATGAATTTCCCTCTTAGAACCACTTTTGCTGCATCACATAAGAGTTGGTATGATGTATTTTCATTTTCATTTTCCTCCAGATATTTTTTGATTTCTCCTTTGATTTCTTCATTGATACAATGGTTTTTTAGTAGCATGTTGTTTGGTCTCCACATATTTGTCATTTTTCCAGCTTTTTTCATGTAATTGATTTCCCATATTGCAGGATTATGGTCAGAAAAGATGCGTGATATGATTTCAGTCTTCTTAAATTTATTGAGGCTTGCCTTGTGTCCCAACATATGTTCTGAGGATGTTCCATGTGGACTTGAGAAGAACAGGTATTCTGCTGTTTTTAGATAGAATGTTCTCTCTATATATCTATTAAGTCCATCTGGCCTAGTGTTTTGTGTAATTCCACTACTTCCTTTTTGACTTTCTGTCTGGATGATCTATCCATTGATCTAAGTGGGGTGTTGAGGCCCCCTACTATTATTGTGTTGCTGTTAATTTCTCCATTTAGGTCTGTTAATAGTTGCTTTATGTACTTTGGTGCTCCTGTGTTAGGTGCATATATATTCATAAGTGTTATGTCCTCTTGGTGGAATGTCCCTTTTATCATTATATACTGCCCCTCTTTGTCTCCCACTGTCTTTTTTATCTTGAAGTCTACTTTGTCTGATGTAAGTATGGCAACACCTGCTTTCTTTTGTTTGCCATTTGTTTGGAGTATCATCTTCCACCCCTTCACTGTGCGCCTGTGTCTGTCTTTAGAGCTGAAATGTGTTTCCTGGAGGCAGCATATTGTTGGGTTTTGCTTTTTAATCCATCCAGCCACTCTGTGTCTTTTGATTGGAGAATTTAATCCATTTACATTTAGAGTTATTATTGATATATGAAGGCTTAATACTGCCATTTTATCTCTTGTTTTCTGGTTGTTCTATATTTCCCTTGTTTCTCTTCTCATATATTTCTGACTGCCATTTCAGTTTGGTGATTTCCTATCATGGTTTTCTCTTTATTTATCATTTGTGTCTCTGTTCTGAGTCTTTGTTTAGTGGTTACATGAGGTTTGTATAAAAGATCTCATAGATGAGATAGACCATTTTCTGATAGTTTCTTGTCTCCATTAGCCTAAGCAGGTTCCATCTCTTTCCTCTTCCCTGTCTAAGTTATCGTTGTCACAAATTATTCTGTTTTGTGTTGTGAGTTTGTGATTAAAATGAAGTGTTTATAATTATTTTTGATGCTTTCCTCCCCTTTATCTTTGACATTATAATTGTTTACTAACCTGTTCTGATAGAGAGCTGCAATATTCTGATTTTGTATGCCTATTTGTCTCCTTGCTCAAGGCTTTTAAACCTTTTCATTTTTGTTTCAGGTGTCAGGGCATCCTTGATCTTGTGTGTGGGGGGGCGTGGTTGTGGTGATGAACTCCCTCAGCTTTTGTTTATGTGGGAAATTTTTATTTCTCCATGATATCTGAGGGATAGTTTCATTGGATAGAATATTCTTGGCTGAAAGTTTTTGTCTTTCAGTATTTTGAATATATCATTCCACTCTCTCCTGGCCTGTGAGGTTTCTGCTGAGAAGTCTGCTGAAAGCCTGATAGGAGTTCCTTTGTAGACTATTCTTTTCTGCCCTTAATATTTTTCCTTTGTCATTGACTTTTGCCAGTTTTACTAATATATGCCTTGGAGAAGGTCTTTTTGCATTGATACAATTGGGAGTCCTATTGGCTTCATTTACTTGTAATTCCAGTTCCTTCCCCAGGTTTGGGAAGTTCTCAGCTATTATTTCTTTGAACAAGCTCTCTGCTCCTTTCTTTATTTTTTCTCTCTCTGGAATGTTTATAATCCTTATGTTGCATTTCCTATTGTCAGATATTTCTCCAAGAATTTCTTCTTTTTTTTTTAGTCTTAGTTCTCTCTCTTCCTCCACCTGAAGCATTTCTATCCTCTAAATTACTAATTCTGTCCTCCATAATGTCAGCTCTGTTTTTTAAGGATTCTAGATTGCTTTTTATCTCATTCATTGTGTTCTTCATCTCCAGCATTTCTGTTTGGTCTTTTTTTTTTTAGAGTTTCACTCTCTTTTGTGAAGAATTCCTTCTGCTCATTAATTTTATTCCTGAGTTCATAGAACTGTCTTTGTGAGTTTTCTTGTAACTCATTGAGTTTCTTTATGATAACTATTTTGAATTTTCTGTCATTTAGACTGTAAATTTCTGTGACTTCAGGATTGGTTTCTGTCTTGTCATTTTCCTACTACACAAGTGTTAATGTATTTCTTCATGGTATTTGATGAAGTGGATCATTGCTGGCGCATAGTGGTAGTATCTGGTCACAGATTCCACCTGCCACCAATAGGGTGGTCATGAGCTGTGTTTTCTGAACGTGCTGTGTCTGCTGGAAGTTTTGCTCATCCACCAGAAGCCATGCCAACAGGGCTCATCTGCATCTGCCCAACAGCCACCACTGTCTGATGGGTCACACATGCATGTGTAGGCACTTTGGTGCAGATCTGCAGAGTTGATCAGAGGGGAGGGGTGCTCTCCTTCATGTGTGTGAACCTGCTCTGCACTCACTGTGGCCCGCCTGAGCTTGGCGGGGTGCCCATGCAGTTGCTAAGCTGCTTTGGTATGGAGCATTCCTGTGGGCTGGGTTGCAACCCCCAAAATGAAAGCATTCCCGTGGAGGCCTACCTTTTCTCCCATCTCCTCCTGGAGTCATGCACAGGCCACTGTGTGAGGTCATATGCCCTAGATCCCTGCTGCCGGTGATGGGGAGGAGATCCACTCACCTCCTTCCACTGTTTCCTGGGGATCCAGTACCCCCACCTTCAGACATATGGCTGCATGGATCTCTCAGACATCCTATTGTGCTGTGTGGGTGTCCTCTGTTCACTAATGAATGTCCTTTTCTATCTTATGGGGAGAGACCAAGGGAACAGCTCCCTCCACCATGATGCCGATGTCACTCCTTGGCTGATAGTTTTTGTCTTTCAGTATTTTGAATATATCCTTCCACTCTCTCCTAGCCTCTGGAGTGTCTGCTGAGAAATCTGCTGATAGCCTCATGGAGGTTCCTTTGTAAGTTCTCTCTGGCTGCCCTTAATATTCTTTCTTTGCCATTGACTTTGGACAGTTTTAATATTATTTGCCCTGGAGGTCTTTTTTGCACTGAGATAATTAGGAGTTCTATTAGCTTCTTGTACTTGTATATCCAGTTCCTTCCTCAGGTTTGGGAAGTTCTCATCTATTATTTCTTTGAATAAACTCTCTACTCCTCTCTCCCTCTCGTCTCCTTCTGGGATACTCATTATCCTTATGTTGTTTTTCCTAACTGAGTTGGATATTTCTTGTAGAGTTTCTTCATTAAAAAAAATCTTAGTTCTGTCTCCTCCTCCACCTAAATCATTTCCAAATTTCTATCTTTGAGCTTGCTAATTCTCCCTTCCATGTTGTCTGCTCTATTTCCAATGATTTCTACTTTATTCTTTATCTACTAATTGTGTTCATCATCTCCAGAAATTCTGGGTTTTTTTAAGAGTTTCAATTTCTTTGCTGACATACTCCTTCTGTTCATTAATTTTATTTCTGAGCTCATTGAACTGTCTGTCTCAGTTTTCTTGTAACCCATTGGGTTTCTTCAAGACAGTTATTTTGAATTCTCTGTCAGATCACTATCTTCTGTGACTTCAAGTTTTGTTTCTGGAGAGCTGTCATTTTTTTTCTGTTGTACCATGTTACTGTAGTTCATCATAGTGTTTGGTGAATTGATCCTCTGCCAGCACATTTGTGGTAATAAGCACATTTCTTATTCAGGTAAGCATTTGGTTACTTTGATTCTGAGCTGCTTCTGGTTGTGTTGGAGAGCGTGCACTTTCCATCCTCCACTGCCTCTTCCAGAGGTGTCATCAGTGTCCTCCTTGTGCTACTTGTGCTTCTGAGGTTGCTGGTGCCTTGCTGCTTACAATGTCACTGCAGTCTCGGGTGTCACCATGTAACCATGAATTCAATACAGCTATTGCCACTTTCTTTTGATTAGTGTTGTCATGATATATCTTTCTCCATCCCTTTACTTTAACCCAATTGTATCTTTATAATTAAAGTGGATTTCCTATAAAGTGGATTTTCTTGGGACTTGTATTTTTTTGTGTGAGGAAGACCAGCCCCGAGCTAACATCTGTTGCCAATCCTCCTCTTTTTTGCTGAGGAAGACGCCTTGGGCTAACATCTGTGCCCATCTTCTTCTATTTTATATGGGATGCCACCACAGTATGGCTGACAAGCAGTGCATTGGCTGTTGGCCAGCACCCAAGACCTGAATCCACGAACCCCAGGCTGCCAAAGTGTGAACTACACCACTGTGCCACTGGGCCAGCCCCTGGGACTTGTATTGTTTTATCCACTCTGACAGTCTCTGCTTTTTATTTTTGTGAGGAAGACCAGCCCTGAGCTAACATCTGTTGCTAATCCTCCTCTTTTTTGCTGAGGAAGACTGGCCCTGGGCTAACATCCATGCCCGTCTTCCTCTACTTTATATGGGACACCACCACAGCATAGCTGACAAGCAGTGCATTGGCCAGCACCTGAGATCTGAACCCACAAACCCCAGGCTGCCAAAGTGTGAACTAAACTGCTGTGCTACTGGGTGGCCCCCAGTCTCTGCTTTTTAATTGTATATTTAGACCATTCACATTTAAAGTGATTATTGATATAGTTTCACATCTACCATGTTTGTAACTGTGTTCTATTCATTGCACTTGTTCCTTCCTTCTTTTATCTTCCCTATTTTTCTGCCTTCTTTGGTTTTAATTGAATGTTTTATGATTCCATTTTGTCTCATATCTTAGCATATCAGTTATACTTATAAAATATTTTTTTAGTGGTTGCTCTAGAGTTGCAACTAGTCTAAGTCCATTATCAAATAACACGGTATCATTTCATGGGTAGTCATGTACCTTGTAACAGAGTATTTCCAATTCCTTCCTCTCATCCTTTCAAATGTTGCTGTCATCCATCTCACTTATCCATATACTATAATTACTCAATACATCACTATTATTACTTTGAACAAAGAGCTATTAGATCAGTTAAGAATGAGAAAAATAGTCCCATGCAGCATTATTCACGATAACTAAGACATGGAAACAACATAAATGTTCCTCAATGGATGAATGGGTAAAGAAGATGTGGTATATATATATATATATATATATATATATATATATATATATAGTATATTATTCAGCAGTGAGAAAGAAAGAAATCTTTTCATTTGCAACAACATGGATAGAACTTGAGGGCATTATGCTAAGTGAAAAAAGTCAGACAAAGACAAATGGTATGATCTCACTTATATGTGGAGTCTAAAAAGCCAAACTCACAGAAACAGACAGTAGAATAGTGATTACCAGGGGCTGGGGGATGGGGAAAATGGAGAGATGTTGGTCAAAGGGTACCAACTTCCAGTTAGTTATTAGATGAATAAGTTCTAGGGATCTAATGTACAGCATGGTGATTATAGTTAACAATATTGTGTTATATACTTGAAAGTTGCTCAGAGCATAAATCTTAAATGTTCTCACCACAAAAAAGAAATGGCAATTGTGTGATGTGACATAGGTGTTGGCAATGTGGTGGTAATCATTTTGAAATATATATGTATCAAATCGACACATTGTACACCTTACTTGCACAATGTTATATGTCAATTATATCTCAAAAAAGTTGAAGAAAATATTGCAAACAATAATTTTAAAAGACAGAATAAGAAAAATAAAAGGTTTTGCTTTCTATTCATTTATTACTTCTCTCATGCTCTTCTTTTCTTTATGTAGCTCCAAATTTCTGATCTATATTGTTTCCTTCTCCCTGAAGAAGTTCCTTTAACATTTCTTGCATGGCAAATCTGCTGGCGATGAATTCCCTCCGTTTTTCTTTGTCTAAGAAGGTCTCTATTTCTCCTTCAGTTTTGAGGGATAATTTCACTGGATTTACATAAAGGTTGGGTTTTTTTTCTTTTAATGCTTTTAATGCTTTAAATCTTTTACTCCGTTCTATTCTTGCTTGCCTGGTTTCTGACTAGAAGTCCAATATGAAGAAGTCTTATCTTTGCTCCTCTGTAGGTAAGGTGCTTTTTTACCTCTGGCTCCTTTCAAGATTTTCTTTGTCTTTGGTTTTCTGCAGTTTGAATAGGATATGCCTATCTGTGGATTTTTTTGTATTTATTCTGCATGGTGTTTTCTGAGATTCCTGGATCTGTGGTTTTGTGTCTGTCATTAATTTTGGAAAATTCTTGGCCATTATTACTTCAAATATTTCTTTTGCTCCTTTAGCTCTTTCTTTACCTTCTGGTATTCCAATTACATGTATGTTACATCTTTTGAAATTTCCCCACTGTTCTTGGATTTTCTGTTCTTTTTGTTCATTCTTCTTTCTCTTTGCATTTTAGATTGGGAAGTTTCTATTGATGCATCTTCAAGCTCACTGATTCTTTCCTCTACCATGTCCAGTCTACTGATGAGCCCATGAAATGCATTCTTCATTTCTTTTACAATGTTTTTGATTTATAGCATTTCCTTTTGAGTCTTTCTTAGAGTTTTCATCTCTGCTTACATTACCCATCTTTTCTTGCATGCTGTCTACTTTTTCCATGAGAGCCCTTAACATATCAATCATAGTTATTTTAAATTCCTGGTCTGATAATTCCAAAATCTGTGCCATATGTGACTCTAGTTCTGGTGCTTACCTTGTCTCTTCATACCATTACCATGTTTTTTCTTGCCTTTTAGCATACCTTGTAATTTTTTTCTTGAAAGCTAGGCATGATGTATTGGGTAATAGAAACTGAGGTAAATAGGCCTTCACTGTGAGGTGTTACGTTAATCTGGCTGGGAGTTGTATGCATTTTGCCTGAGCTTTTGACATCATACTCAAGAAATTATTGCCAAATCCAATGTCATGAAGATTTCCCCCTATGTTTTCTTATAAGAATTTTATAGTTTTAGGTCTTATGTTTAGGTCTTTGATCCATTTTGAGTTATTTTTGTGTATGGTGTAAAGTAAGGGTCCAACTTCAGTGTTTTGCATGTGGATAACCAGTTTTCCCAACACCATTTGTTGAAAAGTCTGTCTTTTCCCCATCAAATGGTCTTGGCACCCTTGTCAAAGATCATTTAACCATATATGCAATGGTTTATTTCTGTGTTCCTTATTCTGTTCCATTGGTCCATGTGTGTGTCTTTATGCTAGAACCACATTGTTTCAATTACTGTAGCTTTGTAGAAAGTTTTGAATTTAGGAAGTGTGAATCCTCTAGTTTTGTTCTTCTTTTTCAAGGTTGTTTTGGCTATTTCAGATTCCAAGTGAATTTTAGGATTTCTATTTCTGCCATAAACATTATTGGGATATTGATAGGGATTGCATTGAATCTGTAGATCACTTTGGGTAGTATGAACATCTTAATAATATTAAATCTTCCAATCCATGAACATAGGATCTCTTTCCATTTACTGATGTTTTCTTTAATTTCTTTCAGCAATGTTTTGTAGTTTGTAGCATACAAGTCTTTCACTTCTCTGGTTAAGTTAATTCCAAGGCATTTTATTCTTATCGATGTTATTGTAAATGAATTTTTTTCTTAATTTCCCTTTTAGATCTTCATTCGTAGCGCATAGAAACACAACTGATTTTTGTGTGTTGATTTGGTATCCTGCTAATGGTTTGTGTGTGTGTGTGTATGTATGTGAAATCTTAAGGGTTTTCTACATGTAAGATCATGTAATCTGTGAAATAGCCCTCATTCTTGAAAGATTATATCAGTTGTATAGAATGCTAGATTGATAGTTATTTTCTCTCAGCTTTTAAAAATACTAATCCACTGTCTTTAGGCTTCCATTGTTGTGGCAGAGAAATCTAAGTGTTGTTTCTTTGTAAGTAACTGTATTTCGTCTCTACTTGCTTTTCAAGATCTTCTCTTTGTTTTTTTTTAATCCTTCTTAGTAAATGTACTTTTGTATCTGTGGGATTCAAGTCTTTGCTTAGTCCTAGAAAATGATTAGCAACTCTCAGGGAAAATAATTCCTCTCCTTCATTCTCCATATTACCTTCTTTAGAAACTCTGATTAGACACACGTTAGGTCTTCTCTTGTCTTCCGTGTTACTTCTCTGTCATATTTTCCATATCAGTATTTTCCTGTGCTGCAATCTTCGCATTTTCTTCAGCTTTGTGTTCTTGTTCACTATTTCTCTCTTCAGCTGCTGTTTACCTAGGCAATGAGATTTTTACTTTATTAATTAGGCATTAAATTTTTTTCCAGAAGTTCTATTTTTAAGTTATGACTTTTCGTTTTAAAAACTTTCTTGATTGTTCAGTTTTGATAGCATTTCAGCCTTGCTTATTTTTTTACATCATCGTTTATATATGCAAACTTTTCATATATAACAGTTTTATGCTGTATTTGATAATTCCAGTACTTGAAGTCTTGTTGGAGGGGTGTCTAAATCTGCTTACTTTCTCTGCTGACTAATGACTTTTCATTTTGACTCATCAGCTGAATTTGATCTGTGGGAATTCTTAGGAGACTAAACTAAGAATTTTTCTCCAGAGATGATTGGCATTTTCCAATGGCATTCCTAATTGGTGTTTTCCATCTGGTACCCAGTTGATTGGGTATCAGAGAGTGCTACCAATGTAGAAATGCCTTAATTTAATTTAATTGCAATTATTTTATTTTAATCTCTTGGGTTTGGCCAGGTTTCTGTTATGGCTAGGACAGTGTAAGAATGCCAGATCTGAGTGTCAAATTATCAGGGAAGACTTTTTTTCCCATCCAGATCAAGGCAGAAAACAGAGGGTTTTTCAGAATACTCAACTCATCATACTGCCAGAAGCAGAAACCAAGATAACTCTTCTAGATTTTTATAGTTTTTCCCTAACCTTTTATGGGTGTCTTGCCCACATCTAATTTTTGCCCACTCTCTTTTTGCATTCATATGTCATTGGTTTATGTAGTGTTCTTATTTCATCGGTTTAACAATTATTTAACTAAGTTGCATAATGCAAAGTACGACTGACATAAACAGATTTGTGAAAAATCCCTACTGACAGTTGGTAAGCATCCTACTTGATTAGTGGGAATGGACGTACAAAGTCATTTTTGAGAGTAGCCATGACCATTCAGCGTGCGATAGGCATCATACTTGCAGAGGGAATAGAGGTATCTATTGGTTGACTAGAGGTCATTTTAGAGAGCTTTCATTGTGGCTTAAAAACTCAAAGACTACTAGTACCTTATAAAGTATAACAGCACGTTGGTTGGTGTAGCAACACATTGGGTGCCCCACTGCTATCTGCTTCACCCACCTCAGATGTTATCTGAAGTCTCAGGAGACAGTTCCCATATACACTGATGACTTCCTACCCCAAACATCTGCATCTTTCTGCTTGAGGGTATTATCTGGCCTTAGGAGTGTGCTTGTTCCCTGCATGGAGCAGGCACAAAGTTCCAAAGAGTTAGTGCCTCCAGGAGCAGCCCTTAGCCAGTGAGGGATGAGAAGTGATAATTCTGAGGTGAGCGCTACAATGTCTCTCAGAGGTTCCCAGCAGGACTGAGCCCCAGTTGCCCACAGTGGCAACCTGACCATTAACTCATCCTGTCTTGGCTTTCCTCCTTTCCTGGTCCCACTTCCCCTTTTGCTTACTAGTGTTTCTTGGAATAATCTCCCACATAAACCATTTGTACCAAATGCTGTCTCAGGGTCTGCTTTGGGGAGAACCTGGGCTAAGATACTTCACTTCTTCCCACCCTCCCTTCCGACTGTTCAGAGGCAACCACTTTCAATCCTTAGAGCTCATTGTAGAATTTATCTACTTATTACTAATAACATGTTTATGTAGCCATTTCTTGATTCAACTATTTTAGAAATTATGCTGTATGAGGACTTTACTATCTCTTCCCCTTACTTCTTTTTCTTACATCCTCCTTATAATTTTTTGTTAAACTAATAATAGTTACATTATTATGACTTTATAGTGTACCATAATTACATTTCATTTATTGTAGAACTTTTTGTTTTCCTGGAATTAACTACTCCTTTTTCATTTGCTTTGTTGTCTGAGAATCTCACTAATTCTTTCCTCACCCCCAGACAGCCTGCTATTAAAATTTTTTATACTGCCAAGTATACCAGATAATCTTTCTGATCCCTTGATCTATTTTCCCTACAGACATATCTCCTGGGGCCTTCCAATGTCCTCTCCAGCCTGGGCTCTGCAGAGATATCATCTTGGGACTTTTCATTTGACATCCCAGGAGTTCCTTTAGCTTCTCTCTGATGGGACCCAGTCTCCTGGGTCCTATAGTTTCCTCTTTCTTGGTTTGTGGCCTTCATTTTTGTAGAGCACTCCTTCCAGTGGTTTCCTCCGAGAAGATGATTTAATACAATTTTTTTATCTTATAGGTCTGAAAATACTCTTGTTTTCACATTACATATCACTTCACAATTGATTGGTAGTTTAGTTGGGGATAAAATTCTAGATTGAAAATAATTTCCCCTCAGAATTGTGAAAGCAGGGCTCCCATGGCTTCCAGTGTTGTGTTGGGAAGTCCTTTCTGATTCCTCACCCTTGGTATCTGACTTGGTTTTTACTATCTGGAAACTTTTGGAATTTTTTTTGTCCCTAGTATCTTGTAATTTCTCAGTGATATGCTATGATGTTGGCCTTTAGTCACTTCTATTTCTGGGTATCTGATAGGCCTTTTGATTGAGACACAAGTTCTTCTCTTTTGGGATATTTTCTTGTGTGCTTTGTTTGATAATTCTCTCCATTTTTTCCCATACTCTCTCTCTAGAACTCCCATCAGCCATGTGTTGTCTCCCTGCAGTGATTCTCTAATTTTCCTACTGTTTTAGTCTTATTGTTCACCTCTTTGTCTCTCCCCATCTGCTTTCTGAGAGATATCTTTAACTTCATTTTAAACCCCTACTACTGAATTATTTTTGTTTTGGCTACTACATTTCTAATTTCCAGGAGATTATTCTTACGTTCTAACTGTTCCTTTTTTTAAAATGGTTCATTCTAGTTTCATAGATGCAATATCTCTCATCTCTTTGAGGATATTATTATAGTTCTTTTAAAGCTTTCTGCTCCATGCTTTCTTTCGATTTCCACTGGGCTTCCCTAGTTTTTGCTTATTTGTTTTTGCCTCTGTGTCCAATATTAAGGCTTTCCTCAGCTATCCTTTCATATTTTAAGAATGCAGAACCAGAAAGAAGATGAATGTCTGTGTGCGGATGTGATGGGGTGTGTGAGAGAGTGTGTGAGCGTGTGCTGGGGGTGCTTGTTGACAGGTGCGTTCTCCTGCAGGTAACTAGACACCAAGCTAGTGACCTGGGCCTGGGGGTCTCATGATATTTTCTCACAGTGGCCACTTTCTGTCTGGCTCCTCAGCCCTGCTCTGTGCTTGATGTCTCCACCTCTGGATCCTCTCTGGGTCAATTTCCCAGCTTTCAGAGGGTGGGGGGAGGTGTGGACCTGTGGTGAAAATGGATGGATCCTGGGAGTCCACCTGTTCCTCCCACAGACTTGCCCTCTTTTAGCCCCAGGCCTCATCCTGCCCATGCTGGCACTTGGGGTCTCCGATTCCAGAAACTTTCTGGGACTCTGTGGCACATGATGGTCCACATTTCATTGGTGTCCCCCCCACAGTACTTGGGTCTTTCCTGTTCTGCCCACTGAGTACCACTCTCCTGTTTACTGTCTCTCTCTGAATTTCTGTTGACCTTTCCTGTCAACTGTTATCTCTTACCCCATTCGCCTTTGTGGATTTATATGTCTTTTCCCTTTTCTTTGATTTGGGGAAGCAATGAAGACAAAAGGTGCAGCTCAATTCACCATATTTAATGAAGCATCTCATAATTCTTGTTTTAATGGCCACATAACCAATCAAGTGAATTTGTCACCGTTTATTTATACGCCTATAAAGGCTGTTTTAAGCTGTTCTCAGTTTTTTGCTATTATAGCAAAGGCTTCAATGAACCTCCATGTAAATAGAGCTTTTTATTTCTATTAAATTATTTCCTGAGGATAAGTTCCCAAGAGGGGGCTAGCCACCACCTTCAGGAGCATTTCTTCCCTGTTGCTTTCCTTGTTGGTGGCCGCCCTCACCCGAGAATGTGTCCATGCTGGCTTTTATTTTCAGTTGGCAGCAATGGTACTATTTGTCCGCAAGTATCCTCTGCTCATCACAGTGTCCCAGGGTGCAGCCAAGGATGGGGCAGGGAAAGGCATGTGGGTTCACCTCTGGAGAAGGCTGGCAACCTGCAGGGAAATGTGGGTTTCTTGACAAGTGGTGACACTGGCTTCAGAAAGAAAGGAACAGACTGTGGATGAGGGGGAAGTGAGAGAGTCTTGCAGAGCTGGAGGGGCCTCTGCAGTGACATTTAAACATTGGACATTAACAGGGGACATCTGTCGCCACCACTCACTGGGGAGGGCAGGCTTGCAGCCCTGGTATGACAATATGTTTTGGGCCTCATAATCACTAGAAAAATACCACTTTTGCAGAGGGTTCTTCCAGCATTTGTTGCAAATCCTTCTATTTTATTACAGCAATCCCAGGCAAATCCTTCAGTGAAGGGACTTTCTATTAACATGCAGCTGTTAAGTGAAAAATAAACACGAAAAAACCCAAACCAGACTCCAAATAATCACAAGCTGACCCTGTACACACAGCACAGCAGGCAGAGGAAAGCCTTGAGAGCTCTGAGCTGCGCTCTTTTGAGAAGCAGAACCGAAACCACAGCTATGGTTTTATAAGGATCACCACAGGCGATGGGAAGACCTCCATTGTGGGCTGTGGGGAATGCAGCCCTGGTTCCACACCTTTCCTTCCTGCCTTTCTCTTCCCTTCCCTGTCTCTTGCTTCCTCGTTTTCTCCCAAGAGGGAGAGTTTAATCACGTCATGGCTCTTTGGTGGGCACCTGGGACACTGTGGGAATGACTCCTGCTCAGTGCAGTCTTCCCGCCTGTGAGGTGCTGCACTGCTGGAAGGCCAGGAGACTATTTTAAATGCAGGAAAGGGATCCTCTATCCTGCCTCCCTTTTGCTTTTCTGAAGTTTTTCCTTGGTTAACATGTTATAAAGAGAGCTCTTTTCTTTTTGTAATAGTAACTATTTTTCCATGGAGATTCATCTTTTTTTTAAAGGCAGGTTTATTGAGATAAAATAGAAAAGCAGTAAGATCTACCCTTTTCATGTCCAGTTCTATGAGTTACAGTCATGCCCCCACCACAGTTTTGGAGGTGCATCCTTCAGTAGACACTTGGTTTAGGTGGGTTTCCCAGAAGCAGAGCCTGAGACGGGGATTTGGTGCCTCTGGTTTGTTGAGGGAGGGCTCTCAGGAGAAAGGGAGTGCCAAGGTGGGATGGGGCAGAGGAAGGAGCTGAGCAAGGATATGGGACATGAGTTGTACCACAGTGAGTCCCCTCTTGAGAGAGGGGCCACACCTGAGGACCTGTTCAGTCAGCCAGTGGCCACCCCTGATGGGAAATTGGGACCCCTCCCCCAGGCATTTTGGGGCAAGGTAGCTCTGCCAGCCTTGGGTGGTTCTCCAGAGAAGGTTGCCCACGTGAACCTGTAGCCGCCAACTCTCACAGCAGCAGGGGGATGGCAGTGCCAGCCCCGTGAAAGGCATCTGTGCAGGTACCAGTCATCTGACTATACTTCCTTAGAATCAGAATATTTAACATTCACAAAAAGCATCCTGGGAAATATCACTGTGCTAGGAAGTGGGCCTGTTCTGCACCCCAGACTTCTCAGTTGTGGGAAAAGCTTGCAGGAGGTGTGGGCTGGGTCTCTGCTGTACATTTTGATGTCAAGGCAAAGGAGGTGAAAATTTTCACCTTTACCTCTGACTGAGTCACATTCTATCTGCACATAAAAAGAATATATAGGTTGGAAATAAGTTCCTAGTTTTTATGTATTATTAAACATTCATCTAGGCTTGCAGGAGAAATATTTTCATTGGCTTTTGCCGAAATGTTGTTGAGTACTGGAAATCCATGAAATGTAAAGTATAAATAAAAATATATTTTAGCTTGTATGCAAGTCTCCTGTTGTCACTTGTGAGCCACTTCTCTTCTCACTCCCTCCTGGGAGGTGCACTGTGGAACGACCGTGAATAACGCGCTGAGCAACAACAGTTGCACCCGCACTGTGACCAGATTACAGTGCTCTCCCACTACTGGAACACACTGTGTGCACATGCAGGGTGAGCATCTTCCTAAAACGTAATCTGGAAATCAGTTCCCTGAATTTGAGAAAACCAGCTTCATGTGAGCAGGATTAATTCCTGCCTCTCAGATGTGGAGAGGCTGTGCTGAATGTGTCATAAACATAACTGTAAAGTCAATTCCTCTGTGCATGTGTGTGTATATATGTATACCTGTCTCTCTGTCCATCTGTCATGCACTTTATTTTTAAGCACTTTAAGATAACAAACAAAATGGAAATAGATGTAATATGTTAATTTTTGTTCAGAGCTGTCAGGAACATTTCTAAAATGTACATTTTCCAATTTTACCTCAGTTTCATAGTTTTGTTCCTTAAACAAGGTACCTATAACAGATCTTACTGGATGGTAATAATCAAAGTGCCTGTAAATGAAAAATAATTGGTGCAGTCATCAGTCATTTGATAGATCTAAATGGTCTTTTTGGTTATACTTTCTTGAAAATGAAGAAGTTAAAGACTCTAATGATAGGATAAGAAATAATTTTGCATGTCGGGTAGTTTCTTATTCTTTGTTTTAACATAATGAAAGAGCACTTAATTAGGTTGTCAGCTAATAGATGATCAATTGAAAATGGGGTTTGGGGCATCTAATCAAAAGGGGTTCAAATAATTTAGTGACGTTGCTATGAAGAAACTGCTTCTCATCCATCCACTTCTTTACGTGGCCAGGCTATCTCAACGCCCCATAGATCAAAAATGAGAAATAAAATGAAATGAATGCTGTAAACTATCTCAGGCTAGCAGCAAGTGGTATCATCCATGCATATGTGAAGTAATTGAAAAAGTTCTGTTTCAATAAAAGACATTTCCAAAAAAACTGAAGGTTTAATATTTAATGATTCTTTAAAGTTTATATATTATGGTGTATATTTATGACGTATTGCTCAATTGGGCATTAATAATAATAGTTACAATTCAACTCAGATGACATTTTTAAAAACAGAATCAATTGGTTGTGGGAAATTTTTAAAAATTAAAATGATATATTTTTCTTATAGAGACATGACAGAGTGCTCAATGAAAGATTTTCAAGCACAAAATGTCTATGATATTAGGATCAAATTCTACAGGAGAAGTGGAATGGAAATATAAACTCAAGGAGTTAAGGAAACAATGTTAAAATTCTGACTGGTGAAGAAACTCTTGTTAATGCTTTTTTTTTTCTTTTTAAAACTTTATTTCAACATAACTATCCTTGCAGAAATACACTCATATTGGTTAATAGAATGCAATTTGTTTAACTTATCCTACACAATTTGGACCAAAAACTTGGTACAAACGTGGTTTATTTAATGCATTTTTTTAAATGGATAACGGTGGGCATCAAATTGCCTTTTATTTACATGACACTGGAAACAGTGAAAGAGTACTATAATAACTCTATTTAAAAATATTAATATGTACAGTATTCTGGAAATAAATAATATTCCTTGTGACAATTTGCACTTTTGATGAAAAAATTTTAACACCAACTGTTTCTCCTGAGTTCCCCACTGTCGGGACTCAGGAGAATCTAGTATGGCCCTACTACTGACTGACTCAGATCAGGATGTGGAGAACCTTGGGAAAAGACAGTGGGCCGGGCTCCTCTCCCTGTGTGGCTTCAGGAGGCACACAGCCTCTCTGAGTCTGAGTGTCGTCCATGAAGGATGAGACCACCTGTGATGGGGCTGCAGACAGCGGTGTGTAGCCTGGCTGTGGGAGGCCTGCATCCATGCACCCCTCCAGCCATGACTGGGGCAATTGTCAAGAGTTTCTGAGTGAGCGGTGGAGATCGGGTTGCAGCCCTGCCAGCCGTGAGGTGGCGGGAGCTAGGAAAGGTCGGCTTTGAAAGCGGGTAAAGTGTTCTCTCCAGGTCCTGGCTCCTCTCTCTCCTTGAATTGCCCCTCACATACACTCTCAAGGTTACTGAGGAAGTGGGACAATTGTATCTGGGAGCCTCAGGGCTCCTTCTTTCCTGCTAACTCTTGCAGAGACAGGCTTTTCGTCTCCATCCTGGTGGGGTCCTTGTGCAGGTGTGTCTCTCACTGATCCCCAAAGCACTGGACGATCCACAGGGCCAGTGCCCTTCTGGCCACATTTGTGACTGAGCACCCCACCTCCATGTGTGACTGTCCTTCTTCCAGGCTCTCCCGCTGAACCACTCCTTCCCACCAATTCACTCAGGGGTCAGGAGGACCTTGAGAAACAGCACGAGGAATAAAGGACAGAGGGATGGGTCCATGAGCAGACCCTTCTCTCTCAACCTCATTCACCTTTTCCTGCAGTCTCTCAAGTTCATAGCCCATGGCCCACCCAGCTCTGGAAAATTCCATCCTCCCACAGTCCCCCAGGTAACAGATGCACTCCTTTCTGGGTCTTGCCAACCTCCAGAATCAGCTGACGTGAAGCGGGGTGTTATCTGCTCAGGCTTTGCTGACTCTGGGGAGGTGGGCCCAATACAATCCCCCAGCCCCATGACTGGGGATGGGGGTGGGGGGCTCTGCCCTGCCATAATCCTGATTCAGATTCACTGTGCCTCCAACAGAGCTCCAGGGTGTCCCCCACTAGTTTTTCTAAGATGTAAACACGTCTCATCACGTGAAGCGGCTACAATATTGTCTAGTTTTCTATCAGGCAGCTATTCCTCCTCTTGCCTAACTCTTGGCCCTGGCAGCAACCTGGTCCTTCTAAGACCCTTGTCTGCAGTCTTTGCCTGCCCCACAAGGGTTCCTCCTTCTTTTGGGGCTGCCTGTGTTTCCCTTTGGGGATGTGCCCTTCCTTCTTTCATGGTGTCTGATTGAGATGCCCTGCTCCCCAGCACAGCCCCAGGCATTCCAGCTGCCTCTCCCAGAGAGTAAAGCGAGGACAGAGTATGGTCGAGTCAGCCATCTCTCTAGGCAGCCCACTGAAGAGCCTGCTCTAGTTTCTGGACGTAGAGCAGCCCCAGTGCCTCTACTTCTAGAGGCCTGATTATCTGCTCTTCCTGTGATTCCAGAGCCTCTCGCAGTCCTCCAGTGTGTTCCTTTTTATGTTCTGGTTTCATGAGCTGGTTCTTGTGGTTAACACCACAGAGCTCTAACCGGATCTGTCTTCCCCCAGGACAGTTTCATCATGCCCTTCCACAGAGGGGAGGTAGAAAAGAGGTGAAAGAGTAGATGCAGTTTGCTCCGCACCTACAATGGACGTCGGTTCCTCCAACTCTAGAGGGCCTGGGGGTGCGGGCAGCTCAGGCACGCTGTGTGGTCCAGGTGTGGGCTCCAGAAGCTTGCCGCCAGCGGCATCCTTCCTGGCATAGAACCCACATCTGTTCAGCAAGGGGAGGATGTGCCTGGGAAGGAAGAGCCTGCTAGGCCTAGGGGTGCAGGCCAGAGAGAGAGGAGTCTCAATAGCTCTTTCTGAGGGTCCAGTGTACCTCATCCTTCCCTCAGTTATCAGAGTGGTATCACATTCTGTTAGCCAATAAATTCACCTGTGCCTAGATTGATTCAAGTTGTTTTGACACTTGCAACCAGAAGAACCTTGAAAATTTTATCTGAGGGAGAGTATTTGATTTCCTTTTTTAGCAATAATTGTGAACTGATTAAACTGAAAACCTTCCCTAGAAATGGTGAACAAAATGTAACAAACATTGTTATAAGCAAATATGACCTCAGTAAAAGAATTTTAAAAATGTATAACAAATGTCATTTTAGAGTCATAGCTTCTCTCTCAACATTTAAGGGGAATTTCCAGGGACCGAAAAATAAGAGTGAAAAGCAAGGGAGTGAGAAGACCTGAGAGCAGGCTCTCCTTTATGGGCCTTGCCAGCTTTAGGAATCAGACTTTTTCTTCTCTTTCTTTATTTTAAAAAATTGAGCAGAAATTACAGAGAATTCCCATATATCACCCGCTTCCCACAGTTTCCCCTATTATTAACATCTTACATTAGTGTGGTACGTTTGTTATAATTGATGAACCAATATTGGTACATTATTATTAACTAAAATCCACACTTTACATCAGGCCTAGTTTTTGTGTTGTACATTTTATAGGTTTTGATAAATTCATAATATCACATATACACCATTGCAGCATTGTACAGAATAGTTTCACTGCCTGGAAAATCCCCCGTGCTCCACCTAGTCCTCCCTCCTCCCCCCAATCACTGATCTTTTAACTATTGCCATAGTTTTGCCTTTTCCAAAATGTCATAGAGTTGGAATTATGGAGTACATGGCCTTTTCAGATCGGCTTCTTTCACTTAGTAATATGCATTTAATTTCCTCCATGTCTTTTCATGGCTTGATACCTCATTTTTTTAACACTGAATAATATTCCACTGTATGGATGCATGACACTTTGTTTACTCAGCAATTGAAGAACCATCTTGGTTGCTTCCAGTATTTGGATATTATGAAAAAAGGGGCTATGAACATTCGTGTACAAGCAAACCTCGGAGATGTTGTGGGTTTGGTTCCCTACCACTGCAATAAAGCGAATATCACAATAAAGTGAGTCACGTGAATTTTTGGTTTCCCACTGCATATAAAAGGTATGTTTACACTAATACTATAGTCTGTTAAGTGTACAATAGCACTATGTCTAAAAAAATGTACGTACTTTAATTAAAAAATACTTTATTGCTAAAAAATGCTAACAATCATCTGAGCCTTCAATGAATTGTAATCTTTTTGCTGGTGAGGGTCTTGCCTGGTGGTTTGCGTGGGGGATAGTTCAGCAGCTGTCACCACACTCTATCTTCAAATCCTGCGTCCTGTGATTTCCTCTGGCCCACACCTGACTGCTCTCAGGGTGGGACATCCTGGTCCTGGAGTGCCCGCATCGGCTGTGCTGATGCTGATGGTTCTGGAGCTCCTGCAGGGTCCCGCTGAGCAGGCTCCGTTTGGGGATGGGAAGGTGAAGGGGTGACAAGGACGGAGGTGCTGACCTGGCTTGGAGTATGGGAGCCTCTGACTTTGGCTCTCAGCACTGCCAGGATCCCGTTCACTCAGAAGCTGAGCATGCAGGGCTCTGAGGCAGCAGCCACCCCCACCACATGGGGGGGCCCCCAGCCTGGGAAGCTCTCTCCCTGCAGATGGCACGGGACTGCCCTGAGGCTGACTGAGGGCGTGACTAGTCACAAGTCATCCAGGACATTTCCTAAATGACCATGCAGTTGAAGAAACGTGGGAGCAGAGATGGCGACAAGGGGGGAAATATAGCTTATTTAAGTAGAGGACGCTAGAGTAGTTAAAATAGCTACCTTTCTATTACAAAAGTGAGAAATTGCTCCACCTGCCTTCTGCCTGTCTTCATCCATGCTCTTGTGTGGGTACAAAGGAGCACACAGAGCCTGGGATGCGAGGTCACCCGACTGTGGTGTCTGAAGGAGAGCTTCCCCCTCCAGCCTCAGCCTGTGTCTGCACCGGCCTGCGGCATCCTAAGTGTGCGGCTGCCCTGGCTGGCAGGCTGCTTCCCCAATGGCCCCCACGTCCACCTGCTAAGCACGCCAGAGGCTGCGTTGCAGCACAGGTGCCATCTGATCCTGTGGGGCCTGGGCACAAGTCACACCTGCCTCCACCAGTGCCAGACAGTCGGAGGCTTAAGGGCTCAGGTGCCCTGGGGGTGACCCAACTACCAGGTGCTTCCGCTTCCTGCACCTGTGGCTTAAGCAAGCCAGTCACACAGGGCAGTCATCTGCAGGAGGCTGGAGGGGCCCATGATGCAGAAGCTGGGGGTGGACTGCAGAATCAGCAAGAGGGACGCAAAGGGACCCGCAGGAACACCTTGCCCCCCACCAGCCGTGCCCACTGCATCCCCGTCCTGGCCTCTCAGCAGCGGCTGACACACTGACCACACCTGCTTCCCTGAAGCCCCTTCACGTGTGGCTTCCAGGACAGCAGGCTCTGCAGCGCACCTGCGGCTGGGCCCGAGGAGGTCACAGTGCCCTCTCCTCGTGGCGTGGCCATTTGTGACGCCTGTTGTCCCCATGTCCTGTGATGGTGGGGAATGCCCCTTCATCCTCAAAGGGACTTGGCTTAGACAATCAGCCACCCATCTCCATTTCTCAGAAAGGACTGACTTTTCTCTGAAGTTGTGTCCTTCCCAGTTGGTGGGAAAGTCTCCCTCCTTAGAATAGAAGGTGATAGTGGGGATGGAATTGTGCTTGATGTTTTTATTTCTGAAAATAGAAAGCTGCCAACCCTCCAGTGTGCCCTGCACCCTTACTGGCTCCTGAAATCAGAAGTGTGGGAGTCCTGCTTTAGGGTGCCCCGTGTCTGATTCCTGGGTCTGGAATGTGACCGCTTGCCGCCCACACCCCTTCTGGCCCTGGTGCCTCATTTTTCTGTGCACACATTCATTCAACAAACCTTTACTGAGTCTCTCTCTGCACGAGCAGTGTGTGAGGGATGCCCTGGGTGGGGTCAGACCAGGAACCAGACGAGACAAAGTCGCTCTCGCGTGGCTTGCTCAACACTGCAACCCAGCCAGAACCAAGTGCCTCTCGATACAGTACTTTCCACCAACATTTATAGAGAGAAATGTTCACTGCATCGTCCCCTAAACCCACATGACAGAGAAGTGATGCGTGAGAAGCGTCAAGTTCATTCCTCTCATGGCGGTGGAAACACTCGAGCACTGGTGGCCTTTCAAAAGTTTGCCTGGGGACATGAGGGACCAGCACCACCGAACAGCCAGCTACTGGTGCAAACAGCCCATGATCTGGATGGCCTGTGACCTTTCCAGCTGTCCACAGACAGACACATCACCATTCCTTTTATTTGGATGTTTCTCTGTGCTCTAGAAAATTGTTCTTCATTTTCCTTTTCCCATTTCAGGAACGGGTCTGCTGTTCTGGAAGGGTGGCCACGTGAGGCCAAAGATGCCGCCCTGAGGAGCGCAGGCTGGGAGGCAGGTGAGGCTGGCGCCTGTTCCACATCAGTGTGAAGTGCCAGGAGCCTAGTTGGTCCCCCGATGTGGGCAGCCTGTGGGTCCCTTGGAGCTGGGGCTTCATCCCTCCCGGTGGTCCTGCTGTCCCGAGGCTCCGTCTGCCCCAGGAACTTGTTGTCTCCACTTGCATTCAGCACGTGGTTCACCAACAACAGGGCAGCCCACTCTGGTCCAGGGGGGACCCTGTTCTGTTCATGGGAACCAAGCTCTAAGCAAGGCGCTTAATCAAGATTAATCAGAGGGTCAATGTGCGACCCAGGGATGAATAGCTACTGTTCAGATATTACTCTCCACCGCATAGAACTAGATCGCATTTGTTTCTTTAAATGTGTCCTGCCCTAAAGAGCAACACGTGCATTAGTGCAAACTGCCTACTGGGTGCTGACTAGATTGAGGGGTTCCACTAAGGCCACATTCTGGGGGACGAATGCCAGTCCAAGGAAGCGATCTCCCTGACTCCAACAGACTGTTGGAGCAGTGTGTGAGGAGGAGCACAATGAGCTCAGGGGATGGACGGAGGGGCTGGGTGACAAGTTAGTGTCAAGGGGAGGCCCTCTATGCGAGAGTCCCCAGGGAGGTCCCCAGCAGGCAAGATGAGGAGGAGCACACCAGGAGAGACAGCCAGCAAAGGAGGGGGTGACACGCAGTCCTGGGGGGCTCCCAAGCGTGGGGCAGGCAAGGAGCTTGCATCCTGGAAGCCACAGGAAGGTTTTGGGATACAAAATAAACATATGAAAATCAATTTTATTTCTATACACTATTATAAACACATGGAAAACAATATTGAAAAGTATACCATTTATAATCATTATCACTTAGATATAAACCTAAAAACCACATACAAGACTTGTATGCTGAAATCTACATGGCACTGATGAAAGAAATCAAAGATCTAAATGAATGGAGAGACATACCATGCTCACGGATTGGAAGATACAACACAGTAAAGATGTCAAATCTCCCCAGATTGATATAGTGGTTTAACACAATTTCTATAGAAATCCCAGAAAGTTTTCCTTTATAGACATAGACAAGACTATTCTAAAGTTTATATGGAGATGCAAATGAACTAGGACTGCTGAAGACAATTTTGAAAAGGAATAAAATAGGAGAAATCAGTAACCTCCATCTCAAGACTCTGTGCAATTTGTGGAGGAAAAGACATAGGATCAATGGACCAGAATAGAGGACCCAGAAGTAGACCTACACTAGTATGTCTCACTGATTTTTGACAAAGGTGAAAAATCAATTTATTGTAAATGGTGCCAGAACAACTGAACATCCATAGGCAAAACCGAAACAAAACAAAACAAATGAACAAAAATACCTTGACCTGAACTTATACAAAAATGAACTCAAATTGATCACAGCATAGATTTAAAAGTAAAATGTAAAACTATAAAGATTTTACAAGGAAGTATGTGAGAAAATATTCAAGACCTAGGGCTTGGTGAAGAGTACTTAGACATGACACTAAAAGCACAATCCAAGTGTTTATTTTAAAACACTTAATAAATTGAACTGTATTAAACTTAAAAACTTTTGCTCTATTAAAGTTCCTTTAGGAGGATGAATAAGACAAGCTACAGACTAGGAAAACACATTTGCAAACCACATATCTGACAAAGGACTTCTATCTAGAATATACAAAGAACTCTCAAAACTCACCAGTAAAAAACCAAACTATCCAAATAGGAAACGGGCAAAAGACATGCACAGACATCTTACCAAAGAGAATATACAGATGGCAAATAAGCACATGAAAAGATGTTAAACATCACTAGCCATTAGGAAAACACAAATGAAAACTTTAATGAGATATCACTACCCATCTATTAGAACAGCTGGTTAAAATAAAGAATAGTGGGGCCAACTCAGTGGCCTAGCCGTTAAGTTTGCATGTTCCACTTCAGTGGCCCCGAGCTCGCCGGTTTGGATCCTGGGCACAGACCTACTCACCGCTCATCAAGCCATGCTGAGGCGGCGTCCCACATAGAAGAGCTACAACTCTACAACTATGATACACAACTATGTACTGGGGCTTTGGGGAGAAAAAAAAGAAAAAAGAGGAAGATTGGCAACAGATGTTAGTGCAGGGCCAATCTTCCTCAACAAACAAATAAACAAACAAAAATAGTGACATCAAATGTTGGCAAGAATGCAGATCTCTCATACATTGCTCTTGGGGACGTACATGGTACCACCACTATGGTAAGAGAGTTTGAGAGGTTCTTATAAAGCTAAACATAAAGGTACCATACAACCCAGCAATCGTACTCCTCTCACCCCAGAGAATGAAAACTTAAATTCACACAAAAACCTGTGCACAAATGTTCACCGCAGGTTGATCTGTGATAGCCAAAAAGCTGGAAATACCCAAAATGTCCCTCAATAGGTGAATGGATGAACAAACTGTGATATGTTTACACTATGGAACCCTACTCAGTAATAAAAAGGAAAGAACCACTGATACACACAACGTGGATGGATCTCAGGGGCATTACGCTCAGTGAAAAAGAAAAAGAACCAATCTCAGAAGGTCATAGCTGTATGATTCCACTCATGTAACATTGTCGAACTGACAAAACCCCCAAGATGGAGAAGATTGGTGGTTGCCACAGCAGGAATGGTAGGGGCAGGGGTGGGCAGCACCAGGGAGATCTTTGTGCTGATGGAGCAGTTCCGCACCTGGGTTGTGCTGTTGGGTACAAGAATGTAGACACGGTAAAATGACAGAACCAGGCACGCACATTGTGTCCATGTCTGTTTCCTGGTGTCAATATTGTTCACAGTGATGTAAGACGTTACCACTGGGGCAAAATTGGTGAAGGGCAACTGGGATCTTTCTGTACTATCTGCAGCTTTCCGTGAATGTATATATAAAGACTAGGTGTGGGGCAGAGGCAGCACCCAGAGTGCTCTCCTGTCAGAGCTGATGTTCTGTCTTTGGGAAGGAAGGGCCAGGACAAAGAGCTGGCTCACAGCAGACCCTCCTTCCCTCCCTCCCTCCGTGGACTCCCTTGCTCCTGACACAAGCAAAAGCTTCCAGGAGTTCCCCACATTTCTCCACAGAAGCTTTCCAGCTCACAGACCTCAGCCTGCCACTGACACCACTGCTCACTGCTTCACTGTTCTTGTGAAGCCTCCCCCTGCCCCTCCAATCGAGAGGACCTGTCCTTAGCCTGAAGGAGCTCAGCCAAGGGCTCCTTTGTGCTCAGAACCTGGGGTTTCTTCCGGAACTTGCTCACAGTCCCTATCCTCCTCCAGTGCTGTGTCCAGTGAGGCCTCTGGCAATTTCTTTATATTGTGTCCTTTCTGTGATGCCAAGTTGACAAGCAGACTTTTCAGCTTTTGATCTTCTTTTTTATACAGTTTTAGGAAATCCTTTAGCTCAGACACTTCCTTAGATTTTTGTTAATTTCCCTGCTGATGTTAAGAGCTGTTTTTGTCAATTTCAGCTTTCCCTCAGAGTCTGTCCACCCTTTCTCTGTAAGTTGGATTTCCATGGACAGCTCTTCCAACTTCCAGTCATTCTCTTGTTCTAAGGCTAGCTCGTTCTGAACAAGAGAACTTCCCAGAAGAAAAGGCTCCTAACTGATATGCTACCGAAGTTGGTCCTAGGCCAGAGGTTTTCAGGCCATGAGCCCTCTGGCACTTTGGCAAGTGACCCATCAGGGGAACTGCGCTCTGAATGGCTCGAAGCACCAGCCAGGCCTCAGCACTTGGCCAAGAGCCACTGGAGTTTCTGAGTCCACCTCCAACAAAGGCAGCAACCTCTGCCTTCACAGACAGCCGCTGACTGGCCCTCCACTGGAGATGGATTTCCGCCTGGACTGGTGGCCTCAGATTTCTCATGTCAGGGTCAAGATGCCCTCCTTTTTTGTTTAGGTTGTTCTTCCTGTCCCACTTCCTGGCCTTCCATCTGTTTTACAGATTGATTGAATTGTGGTGGGGTGGGAGGGGCTGCTGGGACTGATTCTTCCCTTTCTGGCAGTTGGGGCACCTCCTGGGAGCCAGAGACATGGCCAGGGCCAAGGTTGCCAGGAGGCGATGGGAAGTTTCTGAGGCCATTCTTCTCACTCTGCAACTTCTGGGTTCAGATTCTCGGGGTGCAGTGTGGTGGTGGGGCAGATGCTGGCTGGTATAAGGTATTTTTTTTTCTACCAGGTAGCAGTGTCTTCCAGCCAGCTTACCTGGGCCTGGCAGAGGTGCTGATGGCCACAAGCAGATAAGGACTCAGGAGACAGCAAGGGAAACCTTGGAGCTGGACACCAACTGTGCAACTGGGTGGGGTCCTGGAGGGTGAGGAGCAAGGGTCCATGGCTGCCCTTTGCTGCGCTGGGGCAGGGAGCTTGCAGTTGGCTGGGTGTCTGGGGGACCCTCAGGGCACACCAGCACTTTGCTGAGCTGGGTCGGAGGGCTTCAGGTGGGTTAGGCGTCTGGGGGACTCCCTGGCTCTCTGCTGAGCTGGGTTGGAGGGCTCGCAGTTGACCAGGTGTCTGGGGACTCCTTTGCTCTGTGCCGAGATGGACTGGGGGGCTCCAGTCGTCCAGGTGACTGGGGGACTCGTTTGCCCTGGGTCGAGCTGGGTCGGAGGGCTCTCAGTTAGTCAGCTGTTTGGGGGACTCGACCATTCCGTGCTGAACCGGGTTGGGGTGCCGGAGGTCTTGGAGGGGCCCTCCTGGCTGGGTGAGGGTCCCTTGCACTCCGATTCCCGGCGCCTGACCTCCCCTGCCGAATGGGAACTCGGAGGTGAAGAGCGCCAAGGGGCGCGGGTCCTTGAGGCGCAGGTGTGAGTGCGGGGACTTGAGGGCCCGCAGAGGGTCGTGAAGGTGGACACAAATATGAAGGCAGAGCGCAGGGTGTGGGCAAGAGGCAGGACGAGCGGGTTGGGGGCGCGCTGTCATCTGGAGTGGAGAAAGCAGCAGAGAACCTGTGAGGAGCACAGAGAGCTGAGGAAGAAGCGCCATCTCTCCCCACCCGGAGGCCTCCGGCAGGTGCCGGGACTTTTATACCCGCTCCTCGTGTCACAATGCCCCCTCATGAAGTCACAGCTGCCCCCCTGGCCAGTCGCCAGGCGGCTCTCACCGTGGGCCTCCTGACATCACTGCGCAGATGCCATCCCCCAGCCCCTATGGGGCAAACGGGTGCCTACGTTGGCACTTGACCCTTGCAGCACCTGGCTCCCTCCCCTCATCGCAGAGTCTCCATTTCACAGGTGGAGCAATTGGGGGTGGGGGCAGTGACCCGCCCAGGCGGGGCAGTCCCACTCGGTGCTCCCAGGACCCTCAGGGATCCGAAAGCAGGCGGAGGGCCAGCTGTTGGTCCTGTGCTGTGGGTTCTTCCTGGGGCTGTGCCCATCGCTGAAGCTCCACCCACGATTTCCATGGCGAAAGGGCTTGCATCTCAAGGCTGCAACTGCTCCCCGTGCTGCTGCAGCTTCTCCCCTTTGTCTGAGCCAGTTCAAGCAGCAGCCCTCTGAGAAGGGGGGATGAGTGCAGGGTGGGCGGGCTGCAGGCGGCCTGGGGCAAGGACAGAGGAGAGAAGACTCCAAGAAGAGGAAGGGTCCTCAGGCCGAGGGTCCAGGGCGGCAGAGAGTCTAGGCTGCCCGTCTGAGAACGTGGAAGTACCTTCCTGAACAGCACCTGTCACCGCTCCTATGCAGTGGTCTGCCCCTTCCCTATCACTGTGGTCCCTGTTGAAGACTTTAGCCCTGCTCACTGCTGGCACCACTACACCCTGTCATCATTTCTGGTGACTTCTGACTTCTACTTCCACAATGACAATCCATTCTACACCTGGACTTTTGTCAAAACTTAAGAAGAAACCAAGATGTTCTTCAAGAGGTGAATGGATAAGTAAACTGTGGTACATCCAGACAATGGAATACCATTCAGTGCTAAAAAAGAAATGAGTTATCAAGCCATGAAAAGACGTGGAGGAAACTTAAATGCATATTACTAAGTGAAAGCAGCCAATCTGAAAATGCTACACACTGCATGATTCCAACTGTATGACATTCTGGAAAAGGTAAAAGTGTGGAGGCAGTAAAAGGATCAGTGGTTGAGGGGGAGAATGAATAGACAGTCACAGAGGATTCCCAGGGCAGTGAAGATACTCTGTGTGCTGCTATAATGGTGGATACATGTCATCGTACATTTGTCCAGACTCGTAGAATGTACAACAAGAGTGAAGCCTAATGTAAACTATGGACTGGGAGAGATAATGACGTGTCAATATAGGTTCATCAGTTGTAACAAATGTACCATCTGGTGGGGGATGTTGTTGGTGGGGGAGGCTGTGCCTATGTGGCAAGAGGTATATGGGAAATCTCTGTACCTTCTGCTCACTTTCACTGTGAATCTAAAACCGCTCTAAAAAAATAGTCAATAAAAACAAACAAAAAACTACTATGAGCAGGAGTCAGCAGAAACAAGAAGTGGCAAAATTTGCCCTCTGAATGCTTCAGATACCAAACCCTGTTCAATGTGACTCTAAAATGAGTGTGTTTAAATCAGACAGAAATGAAAAACATAGTCACTGAACTTAAAACACAATAGACTGTTTATGAAGTAGATTAGGCAAAGCTCATGAGAGAATTAGGGAATATCAAGTTAGAGCTAAGGCACAAGATAGGAAGATGGAAAATATGAAAGAGAGATCTAAGAGTCATGGAGGAGAGAATCCAAACGTCCAAATGAAGACTAATTGGAGTTCAAGAGGGAGACACTAGAAGGAATGGAGGGTGGCAATATTAAAAAGGAAAAAATCTGATAATTTCTCTGAACAAATGAAATACAGGAGACCTCAGGCCAGGAAATCCCAGTGGGCGCCCTGCAATGTGAGGAATATGGAATGAAAGTCCCTCTAAGGGTGAGAGGACCAAGGACATAAACCACCTCCGAAGACTTCTCCCCTTTGGCAGATGAAATACTTGCATATAATTGTAGCTGTAGGAATAAAATGTCTCAGTGTTTGCCATTTCCTCTCTCTCTGGGGAGCTGCTCTTTGAATAGAGGCATCTTTGTTTTGCTCAGGAAGGGCTGATTTAACACATATGGCAGCCAGTGTCTGTGACGGTGGATTTTCACTGTCATACCTTCTCCTTTTCTGCTTCCTCCTCTATAATGAGGATTTCTGCAGTTGATTTGAGGATGTCTCATTAATTAGTGTTTTTGCGGGGAGTGAGCTAGAACGAGTGAGATTCATCAGTCAGACAAGCATGCTGCAGGCCTTTGCCCGGGCTCACAGGGCGGAGAATCTGGGCCGTGCACAGATGGCTTGCTCCAGCCCCGTCCTGCCCAGAGCCTGGGTCAACACAAGTATGCATACCTGCCCCAGCCTCAACTGTCATTTCCCTTAGGCTTCATGAGCAAAAACCCAACACAAACGAAAACACAATTGCAGGGTGACTGCTCAGCGCCACACATTTCGAAACCTTTATTGGAAGCAGTGAATAAAACAGCTTTGTGGAAGAGGCACTAGGCAGGAATAAAGCACGCAGCCCATCTCTGCAGTGAGAGGACCAGTCTGAAGCTGGGCTGTGAGAGTTCTGAGGTGGGGCTCCTTTCTGCTCCCTCAAGTGCTGAGGTTACTGTGGAGGAGATGTGCTCACATTCCATCTTCCTTGGACCGGGCCTGGAGTATGGGCACAGGATTGGAAGAGGGGGCTCTTGAGAAGGAGGACTGAGTGAGTGAGGAGCAACTCAAGTTCTGGCAACAGGCGCACAGTTCATAGCCATCCACCCGTGGACTCCTTCACTCCACAGATCTTGGCCAAGCCGCACTCTCTGCCAGTCGTGTGCTGGGCGTCAGGCACGCAGTGCTGCCAGGCTGGCACAGCCCTGCTCTTGTGGAGCTTATTGACTGTCTAGGTTTGGTCCCCAGAAAGCAGACCGTGAGACAGGGATTAGGCGGAAATAGTTCATCTGGAAGGTGACACTAGGTAGCCCTGGTAGGGGAGAGGACAGGACACAGGGAAGGCTGTGGTCATGAGTGGGGTTTGCTGGGGCTCAGTCCTGATGGGACCCTTGGAGTGACTGTGCAGAGCCCACCTCAGCCTTGTTGCCCTGACTGGCAACGATGCTGGGGTAATCATCCTTTTTGTGGGGTGCTGCTGGGGGCGTTACCTCCCCAGGACTCCAGGCCGGCCAGTGCACTCCTGCTGCCTGAGGATGCCATCAGAAAGAGTTGCAGGTGCTGAGGTAGGAAGCTATCTGTGTGTTTGGGAACTGTCTACAGATGCTGCAGGTGACCTGGGTGGGCTGGTGGGCAGCCCCCAGACAGTGCCAGCTATAGGATCTGGTACAGAGGACAGGTAAAATGCAGTAAACCAGCAGGCAAATGAATAATTACAATTGTGAGAGGTGCCTTGGAGGGAGCTGAGAGGGAGCTGTATGCAGTAGGAGAAGCAAGGATCTCCTTCAAATGGGAGGTGTTTGTGTCCTGGAGGGGCCCCCAGTGAGTGGGCAGGAACCTGCAGACATACCTCCCTGGGAGAATTGTTCTTACCTTTGCCCAGAGCCTCAGTGGCTATGTGTGAGCCAGGACAGCAATCATATCTTCACTTCTGCTATGAATTGGTTAAAAGCACATTATTGTTTGACATCAGATAGTTTTCTCAATTGCCAGTAGATGACCTAATGCTTATCGCTGGAAATGAAACTCACCAACAGCTCCTGCCTGCCCTCAGTGACCGCTTCCCATGATCTTTTGGCTGACATGGCCTGCATCATCACCCCTCACCACACTCCATGCCCAAGCAACACACCTGCTTCCGCCTGCCAGCGTCTGCCCCTCCCACCTGGGGAGACCATGTAGGCTTTCTTTGGTCTCTCCTCTCTGCCCCGGGCATCCCAGCTCGGGTGCTGGATGCTATGCCCTCTCCTGAGTTTAATTTGGTCTTGGTCTTTGACTTACAGATGGGAGGGTGGCCATGAGCCCTTTTGATGGGCTGAAGTGAGAGAGGTGCTGAGGAGGAAGAGGGGAGGGGAGAGGAAAGAGGAGAGAGACAGGTATAAGGTCACATAAGGAGGAGGGGAAATCCATTCCTTGGGGCCAAAGTGTTACCTGGATTCCTACCCAGGATTTCCCTTTTATCTCAGGACCCAAAAAGAAGAGACCCGACCACGGGCACAGGAGCCTCTCACAGAAAGCTGCCTCAGGCCCACACATGTTGACTGGCAGCAATTGGAGTAGTGCGCAATTAAGACCTTGACAGCCCTAAGCATTTGGAAATTAAAAACAAAAACAATACTAAACCCCAGACAAGTGTAAGGAACCGCTTGACATTGTCGTTTTCCCCAACCTGACTTTGCTGCTTGAAGCCTGACAGTCAGGGTTTGGATCCTGACCTCCCCACTTCCTGTCAGGCTGGTTACAGCTCTGTGCCTTCGTTTTCTCATCCACAAAATAATAGGACCTCCCTCATTAGTGTTGTCACAAGTATTAAATGAATTGATATGTGTAAAACACAGCATGGTGCCTGGCACAGAGCAGATGCTCCACTGCTGGGAGCTGTTAGTTTTATTACTAGTATATTTTTTGATATATAACATTTTAAAATAAAATTTTCTCTCTTTTGTTTTTGAGGCTCTGATTTACTGGTTCCCTAAGGTCACATCTGGCTGCTGACTGCTGTCCTAGTGCTGACCTTGAGTGCTCCTCACAGCTCCTTGGAGCAGCTGAGAGTAACTGGGGGGTGTCTCAGACCATATTTGTTAAACAAATGAGGACACATAGTTTGTGAGGCATTGCTAGTAGATCCTGGTTGTCAAACCTGAGTGGGCAGCAGAGTACCCTGGAGGGCTTGTAAACACACAGATTGCCAGTCCCACCCCCAGAGTCTCTGATACGGTGTGTCTGGGTGGGGTCCAGAATTTGTATTTCTAGCATGTTCCCAGATGCTGCTGCTGCTGCTCTAGAGCCCACACTTTGAGAACCACTGGTCTTGAGTGAGGAGATCAATCCAGAAGCCAGATGAAAATCACTGTCTTGGAAGGTAAGCAGCATTTTTCTTTTTTTTTGAGAGGAAGATTAGCCCTGAGCTAACATCCATGCCAGTCTTGCTTGACTTTATATGGGACGCCACCACAGCATGGGTTGACAAGCGGTGCGACTGTCTGCGCCCAGGATCCAAACCTGCAATCCCTGGGCTGCCGAAGCAGAGTGCACAAACTTAACCACTATGCCACCGGGCCGGCCCCAGCATTTTTCTGGGAGATGTGATTATTAGTAAGACTTGGTCCTGGGTACCTGAAGCCAGGTGAAGGATGCAGACAGCCCTCAGAAGAACTGAAGGGCAAGACAAGATGACTTAAGGAGCATCAAGTCCTGTAGGAGTTCGGAAGAGAGTTCCCAGCTGGGTGAGGGGATCTGGGAAGGAGCATTGGGAGGAACCCTCTGGACTGGGCCTCCACGGCCAGTGACTGCTGTTCAGCATCTGGCCCTTCAAGTGTGGTGGTCTTAAAACATGTGCTCTTGCCGTGGAGAGGTAGGGTCTGTCGTCTGTCCTTGAATCTAGGTGGGCTGTGGCTGCTTAGATCACAGCAGGGCCCACTTATTGATTTGGCATGGCAGGCACGGTGCCCAGGGCCCATATTTTAGGGCCCATGAATATGTTTTAATTTCTTTTAAAATCAGAAGGAAAGAAGAATATGATAATAATGAGTATATAATAATGAATCCAGAATGGATTACATTCACTTTTAAATAACATAGTCATAAAATATAATTTTAATGTTTTTTATGGAGGAAGAGGCCCATGAAGACAAGAGTACTGAGGGCCCTAAAAGGCCATAAGGTGGCCTTGCCAATGGAGTGTGATAGAAGTGATGCCCTGTGACTTCCGAGGCTGGGTCAGCAAAGGCCACGCTGCTTCCACCTGATTCTCTTGGGGCGCTCCCAACTGCCCCAGGTGGCTGTGCTGGAGAGGCATGATGCCTGTTAGCTGTGGGCACGGGAGCCAGCCACCTTGGCCGTCCACCCCAGCTCAGCCTTCAGAGGACTGAAGATGCAGACGGCAACCCCACGTGGGGCTCCAAGCCAGAATGGCCCAGAGGAACTCTCTCCAAGTTTCTGATCCACAAAACCGTGACCAAAATAAATGGTTTATTTGAAGCAACTACGTTTGGGGGTCATTTGTTACAATGCAATAGTAACCAGAACATTCAGCCAAGGAAGGTAGCTCAGAGGCTGGTGCTCTCGTGGGGTGACAAATGGATCAGTAGGTCCTGATCCCAGTCACTCCTGCAGTTTTGGGTCAGTTTTACAAGAAACTGGACTGATGACTCCTGATAGCCCACCTATTCACTGATGAGCCCGGTGTGTGATACAACAGCTTCTCCAATCAGGAGGAAGGAGGTAGGAGTGAGCATTGCTCGCGGCAGTGGGGTGCTGTTGGGAGTTTGAAGTTGGGAGCAATAGAGCTATGCTTTGCAGGGATCACCATAGCTGTGGAATAAAGATGGATTGGTGGGAGTTTGGGGAGGGGCATGAAGAAGGTGAGGGAGACATCAGAGGTGGAAGCCCAGTGCCTAGGACAGGGTACTTGGATGCAAACCATAGAAACCACATCCAGCCAATTTATGCAGCAAAGAAGTTTACTGAATGGGTGCCAGGGTATGCAGAGTAACCACTGGACACTCACCACTGCTACTATACAAAAATCCCCACCTCTCTCTCTGTCCTTGGGTGGAGTCCACAGGGAATAACTGAATTGCCAGGGAGTGGGAAGAGAAAGCATCTACCCCCTTGTTTTTTGTAGGGGCCACCTCTGTAGGATACTCCAAAACTGGTTTGGATACTGAGTAGCCCTAGACTGAAAAATAAATTCCACTCCAGCAGGTGAGAACTTGGCCTGACCCCCAGTGTGGTGATGGGCAGGGAGAGGGGAGAAAGGCTGTGAGAGGATTTGAGGAGGGACTCGGGGTAGCTGGTGGCCCAGAGTTCAGCTTTAGCCCCACAGCATTTAGGTTCACATCCCACCTCTGCCACTTGGCAGTGGGGGTGACTTTGGGCAATGTACATGATTATTTGATCTCCCTAGATCTTTGTTTCCTCCCCTGAAAGATGTGGACACTAACAGTGTCTACCCTATTGGCGTCAGGAAGAACTGTGAGCATTTTGATTAAGGTGTTACAATAGTAGCGGTCCACAGTAAGAATCCAAGAGGTGTCAGTTGTTTTACTCATATTATTTTCAGTAATTGGAGGCAGTAATCTCCCCTGAGGGGTAGACTGAGGAGTCAAGGATAACCCTCAGGATTCTGTTTGGGCGCCTGGAAGTGGAGGTAAAGAAGACTTGGGGAGAGGCAGACTTGAGGGGGAAGATGATGCATTCGGCACTGGTGGGCTGCATTTTGGTGCTTCTGGGAGACTCTAGGATACACGTCCAGGAGGCCATAGGAGATGTGGGCCTGGGCTTCAGAAGCACATCCTAGGCTGGATCCAGGTTTGGGAGCTTTTGGCAGGCAGATGGTGACTGCATCATGGGATTCCATGTGAGGGAGAGAGAAGGGTGCTTAAGGGGAGCCTGAGAAACGCTGTGTGAGTTTGGGTTTCCCTGGAAGACTCTGAGTCCAGCGCTCCAGGATCAGTTGTTTATCTGGCGGATAATTTTGGGCAATGCCAGCACCAGGTGGAAGCAAGGTGGGAGCCGGTCCCTAGAAGCAGAGCAGAGACAGGGTCTGGATGCATGAGCTTTATTGGGGTGGAGAGGTCTCAGGGCTGAAGGAAGCCAGAGAGGAGGGGAGGAACTGGGCAAGGGTCTGCCCATAGGTCCAGTTGAGCCTTGGCCTGCTCCATGAGTGGAGAGGGTTTTGGAGCAGAAATGGCTCTGCAGAGTGTCCCTCTGGAGGCAAGGGGGCAGCCTCGTGTCATGCCTCATGTATCAGCCAATCAAAAGTGGTGGACGGGTGTGGGTGTGGGTGGTATGGCCTGGGTTAGGGGCTTCTGTCAGCAGAGGGTAATTCTCCAGGTTAGGGGCAAAGGTGAGCTGTTGGCAGCCTACACTGAGGGGGGCAGCAAGAACCCCGGAAAGGGGGTCTGGGTGGGGCACCCACAGCACTTAGGAAGAAAGCGATATAGGATGTGATAATTAGCAACTACTTGGCGCACAACTCTGCTGGGGGCCTCTGGGAGGCAGAGCGGAAAGCATGGCCGAGTTATTCCACTCCAGACCTGGGCGGGGTATTTATACTACACTCCTGCCAGTCCTTGGTCCAGAGCTTCTCAGAACGTTTATCCTTGGCACCTCTGCCTAGTGGGCAACGTGGACTCTGGACACCAGAGAAAATCCCAAGGAGAAGACGTGCGGGTGTGGGCACTGGAGGCCCAGCAGCCGTGCAGGCGGAATGGTCAGAGCACGAGAAATGGTCAAGGCAAAACAGCGTCCGCTACAACCACATTTAAAGGGACCCAAAAGCAACCGAGAAGGAGCGACAGAGAGGAGGGAGAAAAATCAGAAGAGGAACGGAGGCATAGGACTCCTTTGTGCAGACACTCAGCGATACATGTTATTCCCACATGTGCCTCCCACTGCTACGGTATCTGTACTTTCTACCGCCAGACCGGCCGGGGGCGGCTCCGGAAAGCCCAAGACTGGTCTTTGCTGAGCCGCTCACGCCCGGTCCAGTCTCAGTGTGGCTCAGCGAGGAGCCGGGAGACGAAGTGGAGCGCGTATGCGTGGTTGGCGACAGAAAGGGGCCGGAAACCTTCCCTGGAAAATAATGAGCGGAGAAACCCTCACTGACTAGTTAAATCTCGGATAATCCTGGTTGATGAAGGCAGATCCGGACCCTTAACGGATTTAGGGTTCCAAAACGACTCCGGGTGGTGACTCGAGGCGGGGACGCTCTCGAGGGCTGGCTCTGGAGGCAGATTTGTATGTGGAGGGAGGGGGCTTGGAAGAGCCTACACTCCACCCTGCCAAGGTGCGGAGGACTTCCCCAAACGCTGGCACCCACCGCGTAGTCTAGGCACTGTCGGGGCGCGGACTGCGGGCGGGCTCCGGGGCCCTTCGCTCTCTCCTTCCCAAGTCTCCTAAACCGCTAGAAGCGCTTCCCCCACCTTGGTGGACGCTAAAGGCAAGCGCTTCGTCCGGTTGCTCGCGCCACTGCGTCCCGATTCGCAGGGGCCGGGGCTCTGAGCTGATCCCGCAAAGTCCGGCGCTCGAGTGGGCCCTCGACCCCTGCAGCAGCTGGGGGTGGGAGCGGAGGCATGGATTAGCGCGCGGGGGGATGGGGTGGAGGAGGGGCACTTCTCACTGGGGAAGGGGCAATGCAAGTGCCTTCCCGCGCTGCGCTCCCGCCGCCGCCAAGCTTCGAAAAGGAAGGGGCCCCAGGGTTCAGCTCTCCCCCTATCCTGGTCCTGCCAGCCCCTTCCTGCAGGTGGGGCTGGAGGAGGAGTTAGGGACTCTCCTGAACAGGAATTGCAGGGTCCCCTCAGAGCTCCAACCCCGGCTCCTTCTCTCTGGTCTCTCTCTGCTTCGCTTTCCTGATTTCTCTCTCCATGTCCAGTGTGAGCGCGTTAGTAAGCTTCAGGTTTTTTTCATCTGCAAAATGAGTTTTGTAAGATCCTTCCGAAGGGTTTGGAAACCCGTGTGCTCTGGACACTGTGCGGCGGTCACCGTGTGAGGTGGCCGAAGTTGGGCTTCTCTCGCCTGGCCTTTTGGTATCTCTGGCCATCTACTTGAGGTCTGTCCTCTGGATAATCTACTGCTTCCCCTGACAGAGGCTAGGGGAGGGAGACTCCGAGACCCTGGCCCAGGCGAGGGGGGCCCTTCGTCACTCCAGGCTGCAGGCACGGCCCGCGAAAGCCCGTGAGCCGCTTCTTAGACCCTTCCCTTGCGAGTGACCCGGGTTGGGCCACCTTAGGGCCAATTATCCCGCCTGCCTGCTCCGGATTCGGTTTGCAAATGTGGGGATCGTTAGTTGTCTTCCCTAACTGCGGCCCCAGTTCTGATCTACCAACGACTACTCTGCCCGGCAAAGAGCCAGAGCACGTTGGCTGGGTCCAGTACGCCCAACACCTTCCCCTAAACTCAGAAATGAATTTGGGGAGAAATTCCTGGTGGAACCGAAAACGACGCTGGCTTCTAAAGCCACCCCCGACCCGGAGCGATTCACAGAACAGTTATCCCGAAGTTATCGTTTTGCTAATCTCGAGAACAGCTTGCAAGCTGTTGGAGATTTGGGTCTTCCTTTAATAATGGAAAGTTAATATGTAGCCTCTTGTAGTTATCTTTATCGGAAGCCCCTCGTTTAATCTGCGTGTGTAGCAGAGGACCCACTGGAAGGGGCAGCGAGCAGGAGACCCACTTTGCTGGGCTCGGGCTCTGGCCCCGCGTGCGCGCAGCGAAAGGCGCGGCGTCCCGGCTGGGTTGGGAGAGTGGCCCCCTCCCCCGCTGGGTGACCTCGTACTGCTAGCCCTCAGGGGGTGCGACTGAAGAGATTCTGCTTCGGTGGTTCTATGTTCGGGGTGGGCTCAGGGCTCCAGGTGACTCGGATTGGGTGGGCTCAAATTTGCCGCATGTGAGCCAGGGGTGGCTTATGCACGTGCTTTGGCCCCAACTTTAACAAATATGGGCGTTTCACATGAAAATCAGGCCTTCTTTAAATAATCGTTAAATCTAACAATAATTTGTTAGCCTCTGTGAAGAGAGGTGGGTCCCAGTAGACAAGCCCTTATTTTCCAATCTACTGCCCCCCTCCCCTTTAGGGTTGTCAGATAAAATACTGGTACACACTATACTAAAATTGTATAAGTTTATCTGAAATTCAAATTTCACTGGACCTCCTGTGATTTAGTTTGCTAAATGTGACACCCTTCCCGGTCATCTTAGCCCGGTCACTCCACTTCCTCCTCTCTCTCATTCTTCCCCCAGCTCATGTGAATTTTGCCACCCCCCTACAAACCTGCCATTATAGCGCTGGGGTGTGGACTTGGCTGGAGGTGGAGTGGGCACGGATTAAATAAACGTTACTCCTTTCCCCTTGGGGATTTTCGGGGAAGGCCCTCTTGGCTCCACCAGTGGAGTTGGGAGGCTGGCGAGGGTCATATTGGTGGTAGCAGTGGGAGTGTGGCTGGGCGTGGGGCCCTAGGTCTTAATGTACGTCTGGATGGTGGGAGGGAGGCTTCAGGGCAGCTGCGTGCGGGGCTGCCACCGAGAAAATCTGGAAGGGAAGGGAAGCTGAGTCTTTCAGAGGGACGGGAAGACAGCGGGGTCGTTGTCCCCTCCCTACTTTCCTCCCACCGAGAAAGGGAGTGGGGGTGGGCAGGGGGACCACTGGAGAGGAGAGGGGAGGAGGAGGAGACTGCAGCTGGGAGGGCGGCGACCGAAGGGAGGGGAACTGGTGGCTTCCCCATCTCGCGGGGTCCGGAGAGATGACGCGTCCGCGCCAGGCTGATTGGAGCCCTCCTGGCCTTCCGGGGCCAACGGGAGGCCCAGTCGTATAAAGCGTCCTCTGAGCTGAGCCCCCTCTGCAAAGGTGACCTGGAGAGGGCCAAGCCTCGCCTACTGAGAAGCCATGACGGGCCGGGACGCGCTTTCCGACGGGCGTGCCAGGAGCAGGGCGCTGGTGCCAGGTGGCTCCACCACCGGCCCGCGCCCCCGGGGCTTCGCCATCACTGATTTGCTGGGCCTGGAGGCAGAGCTGCCGTCGCCTGCTGGCCCCGGGCCGGGATCGGTCTGCGAGGGCCCGGCGGCCGCGCCCTGCCCAGGTCCCGGGCTCGGCGGCCCCTGCCTGGCACGCGGGGCCCTCCCGCTGGGGCTCGGCCTCCTCTGCGGATTGGGCGCTCAGCCGCCCGTGGCCGCCCTGGCGCCCCGCCTGCTCCTAGCTGATGTGCCGTTCCTGCCGCCCGAGGGGCCCAAGCCTGCCGCCCCGCAAGCCCCGGGTCGCCCGCCTCCCCCGCTCGGCCGCCAGAAGCGCAGCGAGAGCGTCTCGACGTCCGGTAATCAGGCCATCCCGTCCCGCTCCTGCCCCTGTTCCCTCGGGCTTGGGCCGTGCAGGGGTAACACACCTTCGCCCCCCTAAACCCCCACCCCCAGCGCCCCAGATCTAAAGGAAGCCGGGACCCGGGTGCGTGGTCCCGTCGGGGGAGGCGTATTCTCGCAGCCGCACCTCCTGCCCCTTGCCTCCCCCCAAATCCCTGCCTCTCCTCCGGGATCTGGTCACCGCAGCCCTGCGGAGCCCACCACCACCTGGTTCCGGACCTACCCTGGGGATCTCGGCGACCCAGCAGCGGTCTCCCGAGGGCTTTTCCCCCGCGCGCCGCTCGACTCTCGGCCTCTGGGAACGACGTTGGTCGTAGAGGCCTGTCCTGTTCATCAGCAGCACGGAACCCTGTACTTGGCGGGTGCTCAAATGTTTGCTGAATTGATTGAATGATTCACGGGGCCTTGGAGAGCACGGGCTCGGAGGCCTGGAACTGTCCGTCTCCCGGGGTGCTGAAAAGGGAGTGTGGGTACCGTGTTTCTCTCCTCGCGCCCCCCTCCCTCCTCCCCGCAGGTGAGAAACAACCTGGCCAATTACATTGTAAATATGCTCAGAGTTTTGTTCCGAGCCCGCCTATTTCCTCAGAGAAGTCGAGGTGGATTATGGGAAATGGAAGCAATGAAATTCTGTAAGGGACAATGGCCAAGAAATGTAGAGGTTTGGGTGTGGGTAAGAAAATGGAGAATGACGCAAGAAAACGTGGATTGAAAGAAACTATGTAGTAGAACCTAGAGTTGAGCATCCAGGCAGCCACAACAAAAGCGTACATTGGGCCTCCACTAATAATAGAAGGAAGCGTGCCAGATCATCAGGCAGTGAGCTTTCATTTGTCTCTCAAATGACTTTACTTCATGAGTCTCTGTGTAAGATAAAATGAATCCCCTATTAGTTGTTTCACTAGAGATGCAGAAACTGCCTTCATAGGATGGGTTCTTTCCTCTGTGAGCGCTGATTAAATGAAAGGCAAAATGCAGCTACATCCTACTCTGTGAGGAAATTTCTGGAAGATCAAGAGCAACACTATCCAATAAGAATATGTCATTGCAAATGTAATGAAAATTGCTCAAAGTCACATTAAAAAGGAAAAATAAACAGGTGAAATTAATTTAAATACTATATTTTATTTAATCCAATACATACGAAATATTATCATTTTACATGTAATCAATACAAGAAGTATTAATATTTTACTTTTGGGGAGGCCCTAAGTCTTCTAAATCCACTGAATATTTTACATTTACAGCAGGTCTCAATTTGGACTGGCCACATTTCACACACTCAATAACCTTATGTGTCTAATGGTACTAGATTGGATAGCACGGATATTAGATTATAATCCAAGCATACAGTTTTCTGCTGAGCTAATAGATGTAGGAATGAAGCTAATAATATTTTATTATTTTTGCCTTTATTTTTTTTAGTATTTTGAAGCAAACATGCTTTTTAACAATGAATCTGACAAGAGTTTAGTCTTCTAAGCTGTGATATAATGGATAGCAAAGGATAAAGTATAGTGGAGTGGGGCTCCTAAACATTTCCAAGTGCATCTATGAATCATCTGGGCACACTTGTCAAGAATGAGTTTCCCGACTCCATGTCCAGAGACTCAGAATTGGTACAGCGGGACACGGAGTGCAGTTCTGACACAGGTTCTGACGTCACAAGCCTTGGCCCTCCCTCTGAGAAGTGTTGGTGTATTGGTTAAGGAAGTTGGAGGCAGAAGGAAGTGGATGAATTTAGGAGCTGAGTGGGGTTAGGAAATGCAATTAGTGACCAAGTAGCTTTGGCTTCACACAGTCTGGGGTTTGAACCCCAACTTCACCATTTACTACCTCTGTGACTTGGGGAAAGTTACTTAATCTCTCTGTGCCTCAGTTTTCTTATCTGTAAAAATAGAATAATAATAGCAGCTACCCTGGAGTTCTTTTAATTTATGAAGTATAATTGCGATAATGCATGGACAGTGCTGAGCACGGTACCTGTAATACAGTGAGTGCTGCAAGTGCTGGCTCACATTCCTCGACAGGTTCAATCCTCGAATTAAAATCCAGAAAATAAAATGAAAAATATGCTCACCTGTAAAATCCTCTCCTTCTCCTTGTGCTAGCAGATGAGGACAGCACGCCTGAAGACAGGAGTGAACTGAAGGCATCCCCCTCACCGAGCAAGAGGAAGAAGCGGCGGCACAGGTGCAGGGCCGGGCTGTCTCCCTGACCCTCTCCTCGGGACTCAGCATCTGAAAATGCACAGCTTTGGGTTACAGCAGGCTTAGTGGCCAGCTGATTGGCAGCGGAAAGGGAACAGTAGCCATTTAAGAACATATTTCTGCACTTCCCAGGAGGCTGCAGGACAATCTTTGTAGCAATTAACAGACACAAGTTTGTGGGCCTTTAAAGTGGGTCTTCTTGGAATGAATTGATGAGAAAAAAAGAGCTAAAGAACTCTGTGTTGTTTGAACCAAACTTCTGTACTTCCCAGAGTCTAATCATTCAGAGGTGGGATGCCCAGTTATCATGAGGTGGCCTTTTGGGGTGTGGACAATGGGCGAGGCAGGCATGGGGGTCCTCCAGGCTGTAAAGCCTGGGACCTCTGTGGACATGTGCCCACGTGTGTTTCTGGCCTCCCTGCAGGACTGTTTTCACCACCCACCAGCTGGAAGCACTGGAGAAGGCATTCAGTGAGGCCCACTACCCCGACGTGTACGCCCGGGAAATGCTGGCTGTGAAAACTGAGCTCCCTGAGGACCGGATACAGGTGTGTGGGGCCTCCTTTCTCCTCCCAAATACACCAGAGAGAATACATTATCCCCATGTACAGTGACTCAACCCACAACTACCTCTAGACAGCCCAACACGTTCCTCTCCACAGCAAATTGAGGGTCCTTAAGATGCAAGTACTGTGATACTAGAGCCTTCCTTTATGTTTATTCCAAGAGGTTATCCCCTGCAACCTGTACACATTTTTCCTTTTATTAAATCATTCTTAAATATTATACAATTATGTGTGCTGCAACTGGAAACTATATAAAAATATGTCAGTGAAAAAAAATGACTATCCCTCCACTACAAACCCTCAGAGAAACCAATGTAAACAGCCTGATGTGAGCTCTCTGCACACCATCTCCATGTCATATTTTTATCTGGCCCCAAGGGAAAAAAAATATATATATATATACACACAAACACACACACACTCATATATACACATAGAATTTTGTTGTTTGTTTTCATGAAAAAGTACCACGTTATACTCCTTAGCCTCTTTGCTGACAGCACAGCTTAGACATTTCTGTGGGTCAGAAGATATGCTATTACAGTAACTGAGCTAGACAATATTTGATGCTGTTCTTTTATTAAGATAATGCAATCCAATAACCTGAGATTAGAGGGGGCCATTGCCCAGGTGAACAATCAATGTGAAAAATGGACTTCTCTACACAATGTGGGACTATTGAGATTAGAGTTTTGTCATTCCTGACACTGTGGACAACCTTAGGGGAAACTGGTCATGTGCTGCCCTGCTGTGAGTTTTGAGTGGGTGGTGGGTCTGGGTCCTGGATGCCCCCCTGAGTGGGTCATTGGCTCTATTTAGAACCCTGTGCTAGGGACACCTCTAAGCATCCTTATTCATTGTCTCTTCCCCTGTATGCCCCTCTGCTTCCTCTCCTGCCTCCAACCAGGTCTGGTTTCAAAACCGGAGGGCCAAGTGGCGGAAGCGGGAGAAGCGCTGGGGTGGCAGCAGCGTGATGGCGGAGTATGGGCTCTACGGGGCCATGGTGCGACACTGCATCCCGCTGCCTGACTCCGTCCTTAACTCCGCCGACGGTGGCCTGGTCAGCTCCTGTGCACCCTGGCTCCTGGGTAAGGAAGAGGGCCCTGCAGCAAGCATGAGGGCCAGAGTTGAGGGAGAGGTCCCCATGTAGGGCAGCCATTTGCAAAGCAAAGCAATGTAAATCTACTCAGATTCAGGCCCGAGATATCACATCTGATTTTTAATTAATTACGAGGCTTAGATTATCTGGTCAATTGCCTTATTTTTCACTGGAACTGTGTAGACTGTGTGGAAAGGTCACATCACTCCGTGGTTTTAGGAGAGGAATGATGTACTTTAATCATTGAAATATGTTTCCAAAATGTAGAGTGCAATTAGAGTTTTTGGAAACCATACCATTCAGAGGTCATGGTAACAGGAAACAGGACAGTGCTGGGCAGTGAAACCCGGAGCTGAGGAAGCCCTGCATGTGGGACTCAGGAGGTCGGGCCCCTGTCCTGGTTCTGCCATTCACAGCCTGCCACGGAGCTCTTCTGTCCCTTAGATGTTTGGTGCTAGAACAGTCTACACTCGTGAGGTCCGAGCTTCGGGGCTGGACATTCTGAGGAAGCGGCACACTTTTCAGTCTGTTTGCTGTTACCAGAGACCAACAGGCTTGGAGAAATGAGTCACAAGACACCACACCAAGCAGTGGGGGGAGACTGGAGTTAGGGGGCTGGCCGGCAGCTTAGGTGGGGGAGGGGAGGGTTTTTGTTCAGCAAACATTTTTTGAGCCCCCTCCCACCAGACACTGTGCTGGGACTGGAGACTCCAGTCATACTATGGCTTTGACTTTGCCCTCAAGGATCAAAGAGACTGAGGGAGAGGGTTGGGCAGGGGGCCAAGCCCACCTTCTGAACCTACAGGTGTGTGGGGGGTGCTAACTGGCACCGGAGGTCTGTGGCCATACAAGAAAGAGGGCTCAGTGCTGCCAGACACTCTGACTTTTTGAGAGAAGCTGGAAGTCTGGTTTTTGATGTGCAATCTCTGATTTTAAAATGTTGGCAACGAATTTTAAAATTGAATTAAAAAAATCACTGCATCACCCAAACAAGGCACTTTTACCGGCTGTGCACGACTGGCAGACACTAGTTTTCAACCCCTTGTGGTGGGAGTTACCTACTTGACCCTCCTGGAGGCCCGGAGACAGGCACTGACAAAGGCAATTCTAATGGGATTTAGAAAACAATGACAAGGAAGACATATACTTAATTGCTGAATTTAGAGATATCTATTTTTATTTTTTCTTTTCCTTTTTTGCAAGGGATGCATAAAAAATCTACAGGGATGATAAAGAAACCAGGAAGTGAAGAAAAGGTGGCAGGACTCTGGGGCTCTGACCACCTCAAGGAAGGTTCTAGCCCAAGTCAGGCAGGATCCCAGAGAGGCTCGGATGAAGGCAGCCCTGAGAACGGCTTGGAAGACGTGGCCATGGACCTCTCCAGCCCCGCACGGCAGGAGACCGAGAGAGCGCCCCAGGGGGCTGGCTCCCAAAGATGCTCAGACTCTGAGGGGCTGGAGGGGCTCCCACCCGGGAGGGAGGGACCTCTGTGAGGCCTGCAGGTCCCCCCTCAAAGGCTGGAAATGTGTACGTCATTCAAAAGACAAAAGTTGTCTAAGACAAACACTCTCAGTTGGCTTTTCTTCTTATGGTGTCAGGATAAAATGCAATGCCACTTGCTTTAAGAAGACTAATGGTGACAGGGAAAATTCTACTTCATTCTAGAATGGAAACCATTCCTTAAACACACTTGAACTAATTTGGTGTAAAATTTTGCTTCTCTTTTGTAGAACTTGAGGAAGGAGGATTTCAAGTTCAAAAAGCCTATTTCCTGCTGGGCATCATTTGGGATTTGGTTCAATATACTGTGTAGATTAATAGGTTAGGTCTGATGTTCTCACTCTGAACTCAAAAATATAAAGTTATTTAACCTCCAGAGAATAAGATGTCTTTATAAATAGTGAAGACCCCATAGACATATGAGTGAATGATTATCTTTACCTTGAACTTGGTTTTGGACATTCCAGTTTTCTTGTTAGGTAATAGTTTTATGTTCTCCCGAGTGTCACTTGATAGGCTATGCATTTCGGAACTCAAACAACAAAGAAAGGCATACCTTCCCCTTCCCTTCTGAAATAGGGATTTAGATTCAGCCCAAGTCAGGCAGGATCCCAGAGAGGCTCAGACGAAGGCAGCCCTGAGGACGGCTTGGAAGACGTGGCCATGGACCTCTCCAGCCCCGCACGGCAGGGTCCGTGTTTAAACAATTGTTGAATATCTATAAACAGTGTTTGAAGATCAAATGAGGCTTCTCAGTCTTTTAAAATTTATGTTTGAAAGCACTTTAGTGACTCGGATTTCATGAATGTTTCCTTTCCTGTATTTCCTTTGCCACTTATTTATTATTCAACAATAAACGTTGTGTGGTGTGTTTGCTTCTCAAGGCACTCCTGTGAACGCACGTGCACATCTCCATTACCGCTGAGCCCCTGAGAAGGGCTCCCCTCTGTCATTCCTTTTCAATCGCAGAACGTCTAAAGCATTCATTCTTCAGGCCACAGCACTAATCATGTGTAGCTTTGTAAACCCCTATGGGGTAGCAGCCGTGTGGAATTCACCTTTTAGAGTCCAGAGAGAGCTTACATCTAGTCGAGGGGGAACGCAGACCTTCAGGAAGAAGACAGACCAAGGAAGTAAAATGGGGAAATGCTACTTTCGAGGCTTCCTCTGGACATCAGTGCATCTGCAACGCTGGGCCTGGTTCTCCCATCTCTCTAGATGAGAAAACAGAGGCTCCCTTTGTTTGGCCTATTTTTCTCATCCTATGCTAGTTCCGTACTATTGTGAGAAGTAAATGTCATCTATTCCTTACTGTAGAATCAGAAAACCAGGAGCCCTACCTTCTTCTCTTCATTCTGGCTAGTCAGGATCATGGCTGAGACCTGCGACCGAATAGTGAAAGAGCAAGTGTTGGTGAAGGACTCTAGGAGTTATCTTCTATCTTTCCTATTAGAGGCAGCAGCCCAGGCTCTGCGCTATGTGACCACACTTGTTCTGGACCGTCTTCTGCCTCCCAGCCTGTTCTCAGATTCTTGCTTCCATTTCTCTTCCTTAGTTTATCCAGGGTTGAGTTTGGGGAAGGGAGCTAGTAACTTGTGCAACTTGTATACATCACACTAGTAAAATAAAATATTTTGCAGCCACTAAAAATGATAACAACAAGGCATATTTATTTATGTGGAGAGATGTTCATGAGATGCTGTTGAGTGAAAAACCCCTAAATAAAAGGAAAAAAAGACACAAGTAGAAATAAACAAATATGTAAAGCAGAATAAAAATGAAATAAAGAAACTTAACTGGTTCTGCATAAAAAACATACAAATATTGGACAAATTTCTATGCAATGTTATAAAGAAAAAGGAGAAAACAGGAAGAGGCAAAGAGAAAGGGACTAGAACCAGTAACATAGACCATTTTAAATGTATAAGAAAATACTATTCACAACTGAAATGTATATTAATATGTTTTAAAACTCTCCTACAAATGAATACATTTTCTGGAAAAATACATATTACTAACATTGACTCTAGAATAAGCATGACATAGGGAAGATCAATAACCAAGAAAGTCATAAAACAATTACACCATGAAATGGCTCTGGATCTAGATGGAGTTACATGAGAATTCTTGAAGATTTTCAAGGAAGAGTTCATTTGTGTGGTACATGAGTTGTTCCTGAACATGAAAGAGATGGAAAAGTTTCTAACATTAACACAGCCCTGGTTCTAAAACTCAACATAGATAGTGCAACCCCTTCCCTCAAAACTCTCTGGTTAGCTCCATTAATGGGAATGTGAAATTCCTAAACAAAGTACCAATGTTTAGCATTCAACAGTATACCGAAAATGATCTTGGACTACAGAAGGTCTACCCTTGGAATGCAAAGATAATTTAATTTTGTGAAAGGAAATTATTTATACATTTTATTAACAGCTCAAACAAACAAAAGAGTTTATCATAATAGATGTTGAAAAGTATTCGACAAATACCTATTTCTTTAAAAATAAACCTTAAAAGGTGGGAATAGAAAGATGCTTTCTTAACATAAAATAATTTATTTCAAAACAGCATCTTAATATTTTATAATGTATACCTACATACTCATGTGTGGCTCTGTCACCTTTTAGCTGTGTGACCTTGGATGAGTCACATAACCTCTCTGACCTCTCAGTTTTTTCAGTCATAAAACGGGGGTAATAATGGAAACTCTCATTTTCCCGAAGATTAAATGAGAGGACACGAGTAATGTACTGAACACAGTTTCTGGCGTGGCAGAGAAAGAGCAAAATAAATATTGACTATTGTTACTACTCTTACTGGCATTCCTATTAACATCAAGACTCAAATGAGAATACTTACCATCGTCATCATTATTAAACAATTTGGGATGGACCGAGTAAATCTTGGAATATAGCTGGCTGGAATGCTCTCTGTAAACAACGTTTAAGAGCTTCAGAAACAGCAGAACACCATCCTAAGTGGGGGAAAGTGTGTCCGCTGGGTTGCTCTAAGTGCCAGGAGCAGAACAAGCTGTCCCCAACGCAGGAGAACCCCTCGCTGTGTCGCATAACTCGAATCAGAAGATGGGGTCTTTCAGCGGCTCAGGCGCATCAGCAGGAACCCAGGAAGTTTTTGGCCTTCCCTCCTCACACGTGTCCCTGCAAGGTCAGTGGACGCCCCTGCAGGCCTCCTCTCACTCCTCTTTGGTCAGAACTGCATGTCATGCTCAGGCCTAAACCAATCACCACTCAACGGGCCCGAATTCTTTGTTTGGCTTAGACCAATCAAAACTTGCCTCTGGGTTGGGCTGTGGCCCCGCCTCCTCCAAGTATTGCCCTAAAACTAAATCTAACTGGGCTCTTTCTAGCGAACAAGAAAGGCGAGTGCCTACTGACCAGCCCAGGAACAGGCCGGTCACAGGCAGGATGTGAAATAGTGTGTGTTACATTAAAAAAGAATAAAAGAAACCTGTGCATAAAAACAAGAAAGCAGATGGAAATCCTTTAACATATTCATAGCATTTATCTTTGGATCATGGGTAAATGGATACTTTTCCCCCCATATTTTCTAAGTTTTGTAAAATTAGCGTGTAAAAATAGGATAGCTATTATTCGTATTAATAAAATAGTGATACCTCTTTCTCAACTTAGGGTTAAGTTCACACAGGATAAAAACTCTTTTAAAGGTGCAGTGTGAAAACTTTTCGTGATAAAGAGTCCATACTTTGCCTACATCTCCTGTCTGGTTCTCACAAGTGCCAATTTGACAAAAGAGGAAATGAGCAGGTGTTTTCTACATGGTCCTTTTGAATCCTTGCTCAGATCGTGCAGCAGGTCAAACTGGAATCTGACCACAGACTGACAGCGGGACTGAATCAACTCCAGCTTTCAAAATTTTTTGCCAGCTGAAATGTGCCTGCAAAGTCCCAAAAGGAGATTTTTCAAAATTTCAGTTTTACCCAGGCCAATTTGGAAGGGTTCCTAATGTGGACCAGTGTCTCACACCCTGTTAGTAGCAGGAGGCGGCCCTCGGGGGGAGACACACTTGTGAATCAGGAGATGTTTCAGAAATGACAGAAGAGCAGGACATAGAGATCAATATTGTTTCCTTTGGTGCAGCAGTATAAATACAATAAACGAACACTCCGTTGTTCTCTGGAGTCTACAAATCGTGTCCATATTTGTTGCCTTTTTCAGTTCTCCTAGCAGGTGAGCAACTGGGCTGCAGAGAAGTTGAGTGAACTTGCTAAGCTGATTCTCAAATTTATAAGACTCAGACCAGGAAAGCTAAAACAGCCTCGAAAGAGAACGAGGTGGAGGACTTGCTCTACCATGCTTCAATACTTTGATAAAGCTGTGATAATTACATCTGTAGAGTATTGGCTTGGGGGAGACAGACAGATCAGCGCATCAGAATAAAGAGCAGGAACCCCACACACGTGTGGTTACAGAGGCTGACCACCAAGGAAAGGGTTGACTTTTTGATAAGTTATTGGGACAATTGTTTATCTATTTGGGGAAAAATGAAATTGAACCTTGATTTCACACCTTATAGGAAAACACTTCTGGGTGGATTAGACATAAATGTGAAAGGCAAAACTATCAAGCTTTTAGATATTTGGGTTTAGAAGATGCTTTCGTTATCCCAAAATCGTGGCTTAAAACAACCATTTTATTTTGCTTACAATTTTGTGGGTCTGTTTTCAGCTAGGTTCACCAAGCCACAGCACCCCCTTTCTTTCTTTCTATCGATCTATCTACACATTATACATTTGTATATATATATTTTATATATTTTTCTGAACCATTTGTGAGGAAGTTGCTTACATAATCTGCTCACGTATCTCTTTTTCCCAGCTTTATTGAGATATATTTGACATATACCATTGTGTAAGTTTAAGGTGTACAATGTGATGATTTGATACATGTATATGTTGTGAAATGTTTACCATAATGAGGTTAGTTAACACATCCTTCACCTCACAGAATTACCACTTTGTTGTTGTTGTTATGGTGAGAACATTAAAGCTCTACTCTCATAGCAACTTTCAAGTCTATAGCACAGTATCGGTAACTAGAGTCACTAATGCAGTACCTTGGATCCCGATAACTTACTCATCTTATAACTAAAAGTTTATACCCTTTGACGAAACATCTCCCCATTCCTCCCACCCCTCAGCCCCTGGCAACCACCAGTTCACTCTGTTTCTATGAGTTTGATGTTTTTAGAGTCCACATATAAGTGAGATCATACAGTATTTGTCTTTCTCTGTCTGACTTATTTCATGTAGCATAATGTCCTCAAGGTCCATCTGTTGCAAATGGCAGGATTTTCTGCTTTTTTATGAGTGAATAATATTCCCTTGTGTGTGTGTGTAAATACATATATATGTATATATCACATTTTCTTTGTCCATTCATCCATTGATGGACATTTAGATTGTTTCCATGTCTTAGCTATTGTGAATAATGCTGCAATGAATGTGAGGGTGGAGATATCTCTTCAAGATAGTGATTTCACAAGTGGAACTGCTGGATCACATAGTATTTCTATCTTTAATTTTCTGAGGAACTTCCATAGTGTTTTCCATAATGGCTGTATCTGCCTCTTTATATCTTAATACTGTGTGTATTTCCTAAGAATAAGGACATTTTCTTACATAACCTGATTAGTTATCAACTTCAGAAAATCTGAATCAATACTTTAATTTAAATCTGAGTACCATATTCTAAACCTGAATAGAATACAGTATTCTAAATTGAAATACTATACATTTATCTAATACAATACAGTATCAATTAGATACAATATGTAATACTGAATTAAATACAGTATTCTAATCTGAATGCATCACTTTTATCTAATAAAACATTGTATTGATTACAATATTCTAAATATGAAAAAATACAGAATTCTAAATCTGAATACAAGACTCTTATCTAATCCACCATTTATGTTCTAATTTTGCCAAATGACTCAATAATGTCCTTTACAGCAATTTTCTCTTTCCACACAGGATCCAGTCTAGAATCACATATTCCTTCAATCTGGAACTAGATCTCAACCTTTCTTTGTCTTTTGTGACATTGACATTTTTGAAGAACATAGCTCAATTATTTTATAAAATGCCCCCTCAATTTGGGTGTGTCTAATATATCTTCAGGATTAGATTTCAGGGTCTACATTTTCGGTGCGACTACCACGGAAGTGAGCAGCTAAAAGGATTAAAAGGTTGACTCTGAGTGGAAAGGCTGGGGGTGGGAGATAGGAGGGCAGGGAGTCCTGTTATCTGCTGTACATCCTCCTGCATTATTTGAGTTTTTAATGGGACATGTAATTATTTGATACAATTTTTTAAAATAAGGGACGCATTGTTGGAAGGCATATATTTTGGAAGTAAGCAGGCATGCTAATTGTGTTTCAAATCTTTTGAGTAGGCCAAAGAGGTTGACAAGGCTATGCACAACTTGGGAAAGAATTCTTTCTGTCTAGGAGAGTAAGTCACTTTCCTCTATTCAGGCATTCACAAGCTCTTCCAGCTGGTGTCCTAGGAATCCAAGTTCCCAATGCTTTGAAGGTTGAGAGACCAAGCCCTCTTTCTGCTTTGTATTTCCATATTGCTGAGCTCATGCTCGGCATGTGATGGTAGCTAATGAACTCTGGGCATTGACTCTGATATTGCTTTCGAGATTCTTTGGGCCACACTTTGGAAGCTGAGTAGGGGCTGCAAAGGTTTTCAGAATCCTGGGAATGAGACCAAGGGTCTTGTTGTGGTTACAGTGATTTCCCTAGTAGCTCCAGGGAGATCTGCCTCTCCAAGAATTGTTGAGAAATACTCTACTTTCCAGTTTTAACTTCTGCTCATCCAGGCCCCTATTTAGATGATTTTTTCAGAGAACAGGCTGCTTCAAACCCTGTTTTGGTGCATGATCACCCTTCAGCTACACCCTCTAATGATGCTGAAGTTTGCTCCTCAGAGGAATTTCTCATGCAGTTTTGTTCTGCCTAAATAAGCATGCCCATTTCCCTTTGTTATCACGATGAACCCCACTACCAGACTTCCCACTTGCAGGACTCCCAGACATGCAAAGCGCCCAACAACCTTTGAACTGGAAGTCACCGATCTCCTAAATTTATTATATTCCTTCCCATATCTGTTACCAAGTTGATTAGAGTAAAACCATATTCATGATCTAGGCCCAAGTTACAGACGTAGAAAGCTGCTCTTACAGAAACAGCTCTCCGTATTAAAGGGCTTCGTCCATCGCTCTGAAGTATTCCATACAAGTTATCTGTCGAGAGGGAACTGTAGATACACACGGCATGGTTCCGACTGCCCTTCTCCTTAAAAGTTCATCCAAGGCTGGCTGTGTTTTTCTCTCCTCTTTCCAAAGAAAGAAAGAAAGAATGAGATAGGGAGGGAGGGAGGGATAGAGGGAGGGCAGGTGAGAGAGAGGGAGAGAAAGAGGGAGGGAGAGAGAAAAAGGGAAAGAAACATCAATAACACATAATCACAAATAACACACTGGTGCCACCTGTTGGCGAGTATGTTAATACGCTTTTGCCTTGTAGCTCAGCATCCATCTAAACTCACAGCTTGACCGTTTTTATGTAGAGGAATTTCTATGTTTTTCTAGCCTCGTCCTACCAACTCGCCCTCCAAATCACCAGCTGTGGTCATCTCATCTTTCACTACTGATCTTCAAAATGTCTTTGGTCATGTAACTTCCCCATTAGCCACCCTTCTGGCCACTAGTTCAGTCTTATATTACCACCTCAGGACTTCTCTTTCGCTCCCTTCCACTGAAGACCACCTACACCACCTCTTTTCTCTTTCCCTCTTCAACACACTGTGAGTGACTAAAGTTATATTCAATCCTGAGCAAAGGAACGATGGATGCCTTTGAGGTGGGGGGGATTCTGGGATCTCTTTTACTGTCATGTGTAGGGAGCTCCCGGAGGGCCAGGGATTCCGTAGTAATGACCAATGTAGGACCAATATTGTAAGGGAGTATGTGCATATGTGTGTGGGGTGTAGAAATCCATTTATTTTACCAAGTAATACAATGAAGAATTCTCCAAGAAATTTCTGACTGGGACACACCTGTGCCCCACGTCACATCTTCTCAAACATCTCTTACTCCAGCTTCAGCAACTGGCTTTGCAAGTCTGGCCACTATATTGGGTATCTCTTGTTTTCTGCCTGGGCTTCTCAGACATTGTGGTATGGATGCTTCTGGGAGGCTGCCTGGTACTTTCACCTGTGACATGTGGAAATGCAAGGAAATTCACAGCACATAAGGTAACTCATGTCCAGTGGGGATGGGATCCCTGTGGATAAATGCTCCCTTTCTACCTCTGGGCTGGACAACTCTAAAGTGCAGGCTACAAAGCAACTTGAAGTTCTTGGGGGGACCCAGTCCCAGTTGCCATGGGGGTGACAAACTGGAGAATGAACCCTTGCTTCTCTGTCTCACGCTCCCCAGTCCCCGACTCCTCTCCTTTCCCTGGATCACCTCTTAAACCAGGCCACCTGCTCACATGCCCTTAAGGGTCTCAGGTGGGGTAGGGGTAGGGGCAACAGTCTTAGCCATGACAGAAGTATCATGGAATCTGAAAGAACTACTATGATCTAATATTTCTTCTGCACACACAAACTGGTTTTACTGAGTTCAGTTTTGTAAACAAAGCTTGAATCCAATGAAACAGCCACTCTTGTAAATCTAAGTGATATCCAGTCATTCTTCCAATTTTTATTTTTATTTTTTATTTATTTATTTTGTGTGAGGAAGACCAGCCCTGGGCTAACATCCGTCGCCAATCCTCCTCTTTTTGCTGAGGAAGATTGGTCCTGGGCTAACATCCGTGCCCATCTTCCTCTACTTTATATGGGACGCTGCCACGGCGTGGCTGACGAGCAGTGCATTGGCGGGCGCCCGGGATCCGAACCCGCGAACGCCGGGCTGCCAAGCGCGGACTAAACCGCTGCGCCACCGGGCGGCCCCATTCTTCCAATTTTTATGAGATGGTTTTGGAGACTGGGTATACATGGCCTGAAAATATAATGAGAGTAGATTTGTCGGTTTCTCCTTGTATTTCTGTCAAGTTTTGCTTTATGCTTTTGAAGTTGTATTTTTAGGTGTATGCTAGTTAAGAATTCCTGGATCTTACTGGTGACCATTTACCATATGTAATTTCCCTCTTTATTTCTCTTCTTGCATTTTGAATTACTGCCCATTTTGTCTGGTATCCATATTTATTTGATAAATCCATATTTATTTGATAAATATTTCCATGCTTTCACTATCAATATTTCTATTTACATTTTAGGTTTAGGTATGTCTCTTGAAGAAGTATCTAGTTGGGACTTTTTATCTATCCCAACAATCTTTGTCTTTAATGAGAGAATTTACTCCATTTACGTAGAATATAATTATTGACATTTTGAAATTTGTTTTCACTAATTTATTTTTTGTGTGTATTTAAAAAACATTTCCACCTTTTGTTTCTTTTAAATTTGTTTCTCCTTTCTTTGCATCTCTCAGATTTTCAGACTTTTCTTATTCCATTTTCTTCACTGCTAGATTAAAAGTTATAATTCTGTTTTTGTTTGTGGTTAATCTAGAAATTTTAACATGCATATTTAAATTAAACTTAAAACCATCCCAAGCATTGGAAGGATTGTAGGATGCCACTTTTGATTCCTCTCCATCAACTTCTATACTCTTGTTGTTCAGGATTTTGCCTCTATCTTGTTTCCTTTAACTCCATGGTGAAGACATTATTGTTATAATTTCACATTGCTAATGTCTGTTTAGATTTACTCACAAGTGTAACAATTTCCTTGCGCATTGTCCTTGCATTTCAGGTCTTCATTTGGGGATGATTTCTCTTCTTCCTGGTCTAGAGGGTCTAGAGTGGAGAACTCTATTGGTTTCTGTTTGTCTGAAGTGTATATTGTACTTGATCTTGAAAGATGATCTCACTACCTACACTGTTGTTCACGGTTGACAACTATTTTCCTGTAATACTTTAAAGATTTCCCTCCACCACCAGCTGTCAATGTCAATCACCATTCCTGGGTCGGTGATCTGCCTTTTCTTTCTGACTGTTTTTAAGACCTGCTGTTTGTCTTTGGTTTTTGACAGATTCACTATGATGTGTAGAGGTGCTGATTTCATTTTATTTAATTGGCTTGGAACTTGTGTACTTTCTGAATTTGAGTATTGTCTTTCATTAATTCTGAAAAATTTGCAGCTTTTAACTCATTGAATATTGCCTCTTCCCACTCTCTCCTTCTGGAACTCCAAACGTGTGTGTGTGTGTACGTGTATTCCATACCCCATGTCTTACATCCTCTTTTCCAAATTTTCTATCCCTTTGACTCTGTACTACAATTTCTATTTAATGGGGAAATTTGATTAATTCATAGCTATTACTGAGGTGATGTTTGGATATATCCTTTGATCTTATTTTATATTGTCTAACTTACCATCTTTACTCGTTCCCTCCCCCATCCCACCTATTCCTGCCTTTTTTTTTTTTTGCTTGACCAACTGTAGTTCCGTTTCCCTCACCAATGGTTTTGAAGGTAGACAATCTTATTTTTAGTTTTCTGAGAATTATCCTTAAATTTTAAGCATATATAAACACGTTTCTATAAATATCTAGAGTTACATGGTGCTTATCTCATTCCCTCATCCAGACACGAACTTCTGCATGGTTTTCTCTTTTCTCCCCTGACTTCTCCCTGACTCCCAACCAGAAAACCTGATGCTTCCCCAGAGCATCTTCCTACTGCTCACTTCTGGCCTCTCCAAGTCACTTCCAACTTCTACACGTGTTTTGGGCTGTAGTTTCTTCCCTTAGTTCCACCCTGTTTACCTGCCATCTGCCAGAGTTCCTCCTCAGGATTTCTCTTCAACTAAGGTGTTATGACTGAGTGTTTGTGTCCCCCCAAAACTCATGTTGAGACCCTAACCCCCATGCAATAGCATTAGGAGGCAGGGCCTTTGGGAGGTGATTAGGTCATGAGAGTGGAGTCCTATGAATGGGGTTAGTGCCCTTATAACAGACCCCAGAGAGCTCACTCGGTCTTTCCCCATGTGAGGACACAATGTTATCTATTAACTGGAAGTGAGTCTTCACCAGACGCTGAATCTGCCAGCACTTTATCTTGGACTTCCCGGCCTCCAGAACTGTGAGAAATAAATTTCTGTGTTTAAGTTGTCCAGTTTATGGTGCTTTTTAATAGCAGTCCAAACTGACTAACACACAAAGGCCACATCTTTTACCAACTTATCAGATTTTTAAATAAATCCCGTCAGTTATTTCACATACCTGGTCCACCACCTTGATCGAATCTCTCTCTACCCTATATAATAGCTCTCTCATTTCCTTCACCAGAGTGTCCACCCCTTGAGTTCAGGACCGCCATACTGCCTGGAACACAATCAATCTCTGTTGATCGACTCACTAAAGAGACGAAGACTATTCCAACGGCTTCATTATTCAAGAAATGCTCCTGGACTTCACTTGATGGTGACATGATGGCAAGGAATGCGTTGTGTTCTTCTCATTGGCTTGTCCTGTAGATTACACAAGTTAGATCTCCAGACAGGACAGGAAGTAGCTTTAAAGGTAAAGGTAGAGTCCATCGCCAGGTGGCAGTGTTGGCCAGCTTTAAAATTTCTCAAACAGTGATGTAAGAAATTCAGTTGATGATGCTAGATTTCTTTTGTTTCTTTCCCTCCAACAATCAGTCGGTATTTATTGAGCTCCTGCTCAATCAATACACACCCTCTTGGATCCCCAGATGGTGCTCTTTATCGGGGCCCTGTTTAATCTCTCTTTGGGACCCACAGGCACTGGCCCCAGAGGAAGCAATGTCCTCGCAGCAGGCAGTCAGCATATGTTTACTGGCTGACCCCTGCCCTGCTGTCTTCTTTGTCTCAAATTCTTGCCCATATCATAAACCCTCACACTTGGGTTGATTGAGCTGAGAGGCTGGAGAAGTGCAAGGGTTCCTGAGGCCACAGGCAGAGATGGCAACAGCAGTTTCAGCTGCCTTTGCTGCCTTGCAGGAAAAGGGGGCTGACAGCTCAGACCTGATCAAAGGCTGCTCCCTGGTTCCCTCCCTCCCCTTGTAGCCTCTTGTGGAGGAGCCAAGCAACCGGGGTGATCACTGCCAAACAAACGTGGGAGCAAGGATAGCCACCGGACTGAGACATCAAAAGGGACGCGGCAGGCCACTGGTGGGCATCAGGCAGGACCTTTGGCTCAGAGTGAGTGGACTGTACAGGCTTCTGCTGATGATGAACCCATAGGATGGACCACAAGGACAAGTGGCCACTGGGCCTTTCTGGCACATGTGGGAAAGCCACACGCTGTTCAGGACGACTCCTTCTTGGTTTCGGAGTTTGCATCTCTGAACAGGGTTGAATTTGACTGTCCCATCCCCTTTGCCATCTGGGGTATAAGCAACCTCCTACTCCTGTCACCTCCTCACTCAAAGTCGTCATTCAAACTCAAAGGAAATTCCAAGAGTGAGCTGAGAGCACCTTTCCTAGTTGCCTATCCCTTGATTTGTTATTTTATGTGAGTCAAAATGCAAACCTTCCCAGCCAGAAATGGCTGCCATTCTCAAAAGCAACTGGATGAGAAATCCATCAGACCATCAATCCCTGGTTGCACTGAAGTCCAGGATAAAGTCAGTTCTAGTCGGGCCAGCTTTAAAAGAAAACCACAAAGGGTGTTCCTGACTGTATCACTCAGCTGTGAGCTCCAGTGGCTATGATGTCTCTGTTGGAGCCCTAAAGTAGTGTGAGAAATAGCAGCTGCCCAGCAGAGGGACAGTGCCCATCGGGCTGGTTGGAGGGCATTCTACTGAGATGGAAGCCAACGAAAGACAAGGAATGGGAAGAAGTGGGACCTGAGCTCTCCAAAGCTAAGGCACAACAGTCCTTAAATACATCTAGGGGATCCCCCACACATCCAGGGAGTCCCCTACACTGGCAGAAGCTGTGCTTTTATGGAAACAGAAGAAACTCTGGATATTAAGTCTGGCATATCCTTATTGGGATGAATACACCACTTGGAATTTCAGAGCTAAAGGATCCAGAACTTGGCTCCCATTTGTTCATTTTGCAGATGAGAAAACTGAGGCCTGGAGACATCAGGGGACTTGCCACATGGTGGGCTGGGGCTGATCCAAGGGTCTAGTCCAGGTCTCCTGGCTCCCTTTTCAGTGGTCTCTGTCCACCAGGCTTCCTTGGGAGCTGACAAAGGAAGAAGCCAGGGTTTGATCCACAGTGATGGCGGCCACCACTCAAAGTGCTTCCAGCTTGGCCCTTGGAGGGCCCCTCACGTGTCTGTGAGATCTTCACTAGTAATGCCAGCCTGGCCTCGAGTGGGAGAAGACTGTGTTGTTGACAGCAAGGGTGTCCACACAGGAGAGGCAGCCTGGAGGCTGAGGAGACAGGGGTGTGGGTGGGGGTCCTTGCTCTGGCTCCCCTTGGCCCTGTGGCCCCAGGGAAGTTAGGGGACTGGTTCTTCCAGGTATCAATGACTACCAGTTATAGGAGATGACCGTTGTCTTCACTGGTGATGCTCTTGAACACTGTAGGCTGTGGGGATTCTCATAGAGGCCATGAGTGAAGCCAAAAGTGAAGGTCCTTTGTGTGGGTTGTGGACGGATGACTACCTCAGCCTTTCACACTTAGGGAGGGCTAGAGCAAGTGAAGAATCTCCAGGGTTTGGTGTTGATGGAGTTTAGTTAGCATGTTGCTAGAGCTGACCGAGAACAGACCCCACCACAAAGTCTGGCTGCTCCACACGAAACACCGCCCTCAGACGGGGGAGGAATCCCCCAGCTCCAGGAGGATGCCCTGTTGCCAGCCCAGTGCCATCTGAAATCTGTCCTGGTATTTGCCTCCCGTCTTCCTGCTCTTTGGTGAACCCTTTGATGCTGGGGTTGCTGTGCGCTGTTGGGTTCACTGCATAGGGTGTGGGGCGCAGCATGCTGCTCCACAGGGATCTGGTGTCCAGCTGTGTGGGAATCATGGAGCCCCCACTGCTGAAGCGGATGTACACAAGCCTCTCCACACGTCATCATCACCACTGAGGTCATGGGAACCAGAGGGGAAGGTGAGCCCTGTCACCCTGTGAAGCCACTCCCAGACTCCCAGCCAATTGGGTCCTCTCCTTCCTCTGACCCGATTCAAGGCTCTTCTTACAGATTTCTTGTTTTGGTTTTGGTTTGCATTTCAGTCATTTGAACTGGTGTGTCTCTCTATACTCCCCACTCTCCCCCAGTCATGACCTTGAGCTCAGGGGCTGTGTCTGGTTCACCCTTGTTGAGCTCACAGCCCTCAGTGCTGGGCCATGCACACAGGAGGGCTCCACAGATATCCTTCGTGTGTCATTGAAGGAAGAAAGTGGGAGAGTGAAGAGAACAGGAAAAGAAGAGATGTAGGGAAGAGGAAGCAGAGAGCTTTATGGGTTCTCTAGGGGCACCTGACTTTACAGTGAATGGATTTGGTGACTCAAAGCTAGGTCTTGCTGCCTGGGGACAGGTGGGTCTCCCAGGAGATCTGTTATCAACAAAGACTGTTTCTTAGGAGCATCCAAGTGCCGCAACTCTCCGAGTAATGTGGGTGGTAGGACCTATGAAGGCAAATGGCAAAGCGGGTGTTAGAGGACTACACCCCTAAAGCTGTTAAAACTGTAAGCTCTGGAGGCAGAAAGCTAAGTCTCTTCCATTTGCTAGCTGTGTGGCCTTGGGTGGGCGTCTATCCTCTCTGTGCTTGTTTTTCCACATGTGAAGTGAGAACAAGAGCATCTATCGGTAAGGATTGTGAGGGTCAGTAATCGCAGCTGTATCACTGTCTCCAACTTGAACATCAGCCCTGAGATATAAGGTAAGCCCCAGGCTCCTACTGGACACCTCCCAGTCCTTCCTACCTCTGCACCTGCCAACTACAGCTTTCAGCACGAGAGGGCTCTGGTCATGTTAAGGCCAGGGGCTTCTTGGGGAGAAAATGCGACCAGTGCTGCCTGCATGGCCTGCTGCCCTCTCAGAACTGCCAAGGCCCCACCGGAAGCAGCCCTGTGGATGTGGCTGGGCTGAGGGTGGGGCGAGGTGTGGTTCCACCTGTTCTAGTTCCAGGAGGTCTGCTTCCAAGATGCAGCAGGGACGGCCTTGGCCACAGGGTCTGTGACACTTTGGAGGAGGGTCCTCAGTCGCCTATTAGGTAACTTGGGCTGCAGGAAGTGCAATTCTGTAGCACCTGGTTGGTTCTGAAATGTTTCATGTACACATAATCTATTCTCTTTGTCTACACTGAAGGAAATGGGAACTACGCACTTCTTTATTCTAAAGTACAATGTACTATGTACTTTCTTCACTGTTCTCTCTGTGGGCTTTCTTCCCCCCAAAGGCTGGACCTGCTTCCTTACAGAGTGGCGGCTGGGCTCCGAGGGAGCAGGGGCTGTAGCTGCAGGCCTCGCAGGGCCTGGCCTGTCAGAGTGGCCCTCTCACCGTGGTCTATGGTAAGCAATCCGGCCCGCCCAGGCTCAAGGGGGGGAAGCAGGCTCCTCTTGATGGAGCAGCATGCTATCACATACACACAGGGGATGAGGTGTTGGTGGCCATCTTTGGGACCCCCTGCCACAGTTATGGTCTTTCTCTATGTACAATTTTATATATTCTGTTAAAAATGGGGATTCAGGCCAAGTGGTGAAGTACATATTGAGGTAGAAGTGGGGGTGCCAGTGCTGCTCTTCTATCAGCCGCCCCGTGTGCTCTTTGGTGAGTCTGTTTGGGCTCAGTTTTCTCATTTGGTCCACTAAGGGTTGATAATTGGTGGAGGTGATAGCACTAGATAATTTTTGAACTGAGCAAAAAATGCAGGTCAAGTGCTTGGCACAGAGCAGGGCACAGGTGCAGCGCTAGCTATGATCACTGGTTCTCCAGCCTCAAAACCCTCTCTTCTCTGGCAGGAAGGAGGCACCCAAAACCCAGGAAGACCGCGGTTGACTGAGGCAGGAGCTCCTGTGAATGCAGGTCTCTCCCTCTGCAGGTCTCCCAGCTAACAGGAAGGAACCTTTCCCAAACCCAAAGAACTCAACCAACCAGTTTTCCAAAATCTCTCCCTCCCACTCCCTGTGTACCTTCTTTATCACGTGTTTACTTCTTGGCTGTTGAAATGTTTAAGAATCTGGCTGAGACAAGTTTCCATCTATCCCTCCTGGCTTGACAACAAGAACCTCCCTCCACTATCCAGCTTGCTGTGTGCCCATTCCAGGCCAGGCGGCTCACAGACAACATCTCGTTTATTCTTTATTGCAGTCCCAGGGAGGGAGATACTACTCCCATTTTCTAGAAAAGGAAAACGAGACACAGAGAGGTTAAGAACCTGCCCAGGGTCACAGGGCTAGAAAAGCCAGGGTTTGAGCCCAGCCCACAGATGCTGGAGCAATCAGAGAAAACCCTCATAGTTCCAGATCAGCCGAGGTTATTGACGCGATTGCTTCTGTTACACTTTCTGTCCAGGCGGGAGGCGAGCCGGCGGGGCTGAGGCTGGCAGCTGGGTAGTAAGAGCACCGGACCCCAGACCACGCTCCCAGGGGTCCCCAGAGCCTCCTGGCCCGAGGGCCCCTGATCAGCCCATTTAGCCTAGGGAGCTACTTGTGTGTGTTGGGGGGGGCAGGTCAGTCTGGCCGGGTGGGGGTTCACTCTCAAGGGCACACAAAGGGATTAATACTTTGACTTCAGCCTCTGAGATGCCGAAACCACTTAACTTCGGCGGTCCTCGGACTCACTGTGCGCTTCGCTCCACCAGTCGCTGACGCTCTGGGCCGGCTCCTTCCCGAATTCCCGACGGATCCCGGCGCTCCCCGAGCCCGCGGCCCGGACACACGTGTCTCTTCGGTTCCTCGCGCGGCGCAGCTGTCGGAACTTGAGGATGCACAAACTGAAACCAAAACAGCCCGACGCCCAGCGTAAGGGCGGGAGCACAGCCACGGGGTGCGCATAGCAGCCCCCCCAGGGCCGGGGACCCCGCTCCGCCCCGCGCTCCCCGGCGCCCGCTCCCTAGGCGGCTCCCGGTCCTCCTTCGCGGTCCCCTTCCCTATGGCGGGAGAAGGGGTGGGGACCGGGGCGAGCTCCGAGAGGCAGCTGCGGACCGGGAAGGGGCCCGGAGGAGTGGGTGGTGGCCGGAAGGCGGGGACGGGGCGGGGCCCGCGGAGACAGAAGGGGGCCCCGGCTCGCCGCCCCAGCTTGGGGCTCAGAGGACCTCCGGGCGTCTGGCGAGATGGCGGCGTGCAGCCTGGGCCGCGGCGTCGGGCGACTCCTGGGCAGCCTGCGCGGGCGGTCGGGGCAGCCGGTGCGGCCGCCGCGCGGGGGCCGGGCGGCCTCCGGGCTGTGGGACAGCGCCCCCGCCGCCCCCGCCGCGCTGGCGGCGCAGCCGGGCTCCTACCAGGCGCTGAGCGCGCAGGCCGCCCGGGAGCCGGCCGCCTTCTGGGGTCCGCTGGCGCGGGACACGCTCGTGTGGGACACCCCCTACCACACTGTCTGGGACTGCGACTTCAGCAGCGGCAAGATCGGCTGGTTCCTGGGAGGCCAGTTAAACGTGTCTGGTGAGTCTGCTGCGGGGCCCCGGGGCGCCCCTAATTCGCGCGTCCCGAGGGCACTCACAGAACCCAGCAGGCGGCAGCGTCCCCGGGCCAGGCGGGTCGCAGCCCCACAGGAGTCCCTCCTCCAGGATTCTGCCTCTTGCGCTCTGAACCGTGGAGCCACGTCACCCTCGTCCCTTCCCACCCGGTCCCAGAGGCTCCAGCCCCCGCCCGCTGCAAGCCGGCGTCCCCACTCCACCTTCCCCGCTCGGGCCGGCGTCAGCTTGGTCACCCAGCTGCTGACCTTGCCCCAGCTGGCTTCTCGATCGGCCGACTCCTCCATCGATCGGTCGTCTCCGAAGTTTAACTTCCAGGTTCCACCGCACCGCGGAGCGCAAGCCTGCGGGGAGCGGCGGGCGACACCTGGGCCAGGCTGAGTCGGAGGGACTTCCCCGCTCCTGTCCCGCGGCCGGAGGCAAAACCCAAAAGCCTCTGTCTATTGTCTCCGCCAGCTGTCCTGCCGGCGACTCGCCTGGGGAGAAACTGCCCACGTAAACAAATTGAGCTGCTGCGCGTGGCCGAAGGAGGAGAAAACCCCGGGCCGGTAGCTGGAATCAGTCACCTCCTTGCTCCCGGGCCTGTGGGTGGGAAGGGAGGAGTGGCGGGGCCTCCCGGTTCTCAGTTTCAGCTGCACCCCAAAGCCCCACGGCTTGCTTTAGACCAGGTGGCCATCGAGATCCCAGAAACCGCTTCCACTAGCCAGTCAATCCTCTGGTATTTGCCGAGCCTGAATCTACAACTGTTTTGTTAAGATTTGGGATTAGGTTGTTAGGGAGAGAATACTGTGTCCCCACGCAGCAAGGGGAGAATGCCCAGTACCTGGAGGCGGTGGGGCCAGACAGGATAGGCCTGGGGTTCAGCGGCCTGGGGAGGAGGAATGGTCAGAGAGGCTGTGATGTCAAGATGAATGGGGTAACCCTTTAGTTGGGGTCTAGGGGTGTTTAAGCACAGCAGGTCTTCATGGCAGGGTCGAGCTGGCCAAGTCCTGAACCTGAGGCAGGACCTGGCATCTCACACAGCTCCACCTTTTACTGGCCCGGTGTTCCACTCCTCTGAGCCTTAGTCTCCTCCTGTGTAGACTGAGGACCATAAGCCCACCTGCTAGGCTGCTTTTGAGGATGGAGTGCTGGAAAATATGGCACGGGCACAGCACTTATTGGTGATCAATAAGTACTAGTGATTTTTATTTATTATGTTCAGAAATAGCCATAAAATTATAGGTAGTGTCTTGCAGTTATTTTTCAAAGAAACTTAAAGGAACTTTGGACCAGATTTTTTTTTTCATACTGTATATTACTTTGCTGGTTTAATCAAAATGAGTCACTTACTAGATAAGAGTTTTCTCTAAAATTGAGTCAGCAGCAGGTGTCCTTGAACTAGTGGGAAAAAAAAACAAACCCTTAGGTTTGCAGAGTTGGTGGAATGTGCCCTTGAAGGGGAGGAGAGCAACTTGCAGCAGGAAAGGAGCAGAAAGTGTGCAGCTCCTTTGGAAGCTGCCTGGGGCTTGGGAGGCCTGAGGCTGCTGTGGACGGTCGTGGTTGGCTCGTGTCCACTCACAATCTCTCAGATAAAACAGTGGGGTGGACCTCACCGGGCTGGCAGCAAGGACCTTGTGAGCTGCACTCGGTCAGGATCAGGGCGTGGTCAGCAAGCAATTCTGCCTCCTTTTCCTTTCACTTATTTCTCCTGAGGATGCAGCCTTTATGGTTACCTTAGTCAGAAATTGAGCTTCAGAAACCTGCTTTGTAGAAAACCTGCTTTTCAGCAGCACTCTCACTTGGAATATGTATGCCCACCTGCTCGTCTGTCAGGAATCTCTCTGCCCTTTGCCAGTGTCTGCAAACCACAGGAGTGGTGGTATGAAGAAGGACCAGGCCAGGTGCTGGCTGCCCTGGGAGCCCCCTAGAAAGTTGTGCAAGGGGTGGGGATGTTTTGGCCTGATCTGTCTGTGTGTGATAGCATGATGATGGCTTCTTCCATAGGAGCATCACTCTTGAAACTCCCAATACCCCTTCAGGAAGATCTGTACTAGCGATTGTCAAAGTGTGGTCCCCAGACTGGCAGCATCAGCAACACCTGGGAACTTTTTAGAAACCTAAGTTCTTAGGCGCTGTCCTAGACAGCCAGAACCGGAAACCCTGGGGATGGGGCCCTGCCATCTGTGTTGACCAAGTCCTCCAGGTGCTCCTGATGCACACTCAAGGTTAAGAACCACTGACCGAGTACTCCAAACTAGGCAGACCAAGGCACTTCTAAAATGGGCAGAATTGGGATTAGCGAACTGGAGATGACTCTATGAAACAAACAAAAATAGTCTATGGGTGGTGCGGTACATTTTAGTGGTTCCGGGTCTGTCTTGAGAATCACACCTAGGTTTTAATCTTTGCTTTCCCCTTACTGTTCTTTGCATGCATTTCCTCATCTGTAAAATAAGGTAATGTGTAACCGGTTTCTGTTCTAGTTACTATTGTTGCATATCAAACAGCTCCCAGGCTTAGCAGCAGTAAGACAACAGCCGTTGTATCACTCACAGATTCTGTGGGTCAGGACTTTGGACAGGGCCTGACAGCTTGCCTCAGATGGCTTGCCTCCACTCCTGATTGATGTCTGCGGCAGGCACTTGTCATCTGCTTGCTTCTCACTCCCAAGTCTAAGGCCTGGGCTGGGACGACTGCAGGCTGGGTTCAGCTGGACGGTGACCCAAATCACCTACCTAGAGCTTCTCACAGCGTGGCAACTGGGCTAAGGGGACGTCAGTGACCAGAGGTCCCAGAGACCGAGGCAGAAGCTGCCAGGCATCTTCTGACCAGCAGAGTATGACTTGGGACACCTATGGCTGTTGCTAGCATTAAATGAGAAAACACTTGTAAAGCAATCTAGACTGTCTTTAGCACGTTCCTGGCACCCAATCACTGGCCCTTGTTATTTATTAATGAATCGTTGGGGAGGCTGTGACCTTGAGCTTGGCCTTCAGCAGTGCTGCTAAGAGTGCTGTTTCCTCTGAACGGGACCACATGGGTTTTCATTTGATCAGCCTGGGATAGGTGAGAAGCAGACTCGGAAAGGCTGGATGGACAACATGGCTCTCAAAGCCCATCCTGGAGCTCTGGGATAGCTGGACGCCCAGACTAGGTGCAGTCCCGGGACCAGAGACCCCGTAGGCAGGGGAGGTAGAGCCTCCACCCCTTGCAGTGACTTGCTTCTATTATGTTTACGTAAAACTGCTTTGCAGAGGTTCGTTGGAAAGCCATGTTCTAAAAAGGATTCTTTCCAGTCATTGCAATTTGGCTCTGTCCTTCGTAGGGCTCAACAGCTGTTTTTGCTCTGTGGTGTGTAAACTCAAGATGTCAGGAAGTTGCAAGTGCAGAACCGGTTGGTAACGACATGTGTTGCTTTCAAAACACACAACTAAATTCTTTTCTAAACACCAAATTCTGAGTTGATTTTTTAAAAAGTGTATATATTCTTACTCTCAAGCAAGGCTGTAGAGAAACTATTTTTAAACAAGCATTGTTTCTTCGATGCTTTTTGGAACATTAGTTGCTGCAATGGAAACCATTTTGCTATACTCTTCTCTTTCTTGTAACATGCCCCCAGTAATTCAGAAGGCAGACACACTGAGAATGGCCAGGCGCTATCCTCCTGGGCTTCATTTTTCTCTCAGTGATTAAAGTAACTTGTCTAAGACCTCTCGAGGAACTCTAAATGAAAATGTAGCCCCAGGTCTCAGGAGGAGAGCCCTCTAAAAGAGTCTGAATCCTGCCCAGTTGTCAGAGGCATGACTTACTTTAAATAGCAAGTGCTTCTGGAAAGTTGGCAAATACAATTTTTGTGACTATGTAATATCTTAAACTGTGCCAGGGAGATTTTCTATTTAAAGAAAACCCATTGTGAATCCTTTTGTGAATATTAACTCCCTCGTTTCTTTTGATTAAACTTGAATTTCTGTATGAAGTTTCGCTTAAAGTTGGGGAGGGGAAGGGATGTGTTTGAACAACCAACAAGAGTTCCTGAAAATTCCTATGTAAGTGTGTGCCACCTTTGTAATGAAAATGATAAGCCTCTTGTAATCTTTTCTTAAAAACAAAACGCCAAACCCCTGACCACCAACAGGCATTTGCTCAGCTGCTTGCAGGGCTGCATCAGGCCTGGGGTGCAGATCTGCACTTAGGTGAACACCATGGCGCCTCATCTCCTCTCATCCTCTTGACACCAGTGTGAAGTGGTTGGTGACCCCATTGTACAGATGTGGAGATAAAGGCTCCACGTCATGCATAGTGATGAACAGTGAGAAAATGCCCCTGTGCCACAGAGCCTGCATTCTAATGAAGAGATGGACCGCAAATCAGCAAGGGGGCAAATCCGTTCTGGGATAACTGCTGCAAGAGGAGAATTATGGTGTCACCCCCCCGCCCCCCATAAAGGAATCGTAGAGACGTGGTTCCTGCCCCTGGAAGCTCTGCACTGCAGAGCTCGCATTGTGTCCCAGAATGGGGACCACTGGGCAGAATAAGTACACGTTAAATAGTGTGAGCCACTGAGTGATGGAGAGGGAGAGATCATTGTGTGCTGGGAAATTTGGAAAAGGCTTGAAACAGGAGGTGGGGCTTGAGCTGAGCCTTAAATTGCACTTGGTCCTTGCCCAACTCTTCTTGGAAATGCTTGGAAATGGAATTTTCTTCTCCCACTGTCCTGTTCTTTGGTTGGAGTTTTTTTTTAAATGGGGATATGTAAGAATTTCTTTCCTCCCTCCCTTCTTTTCTCCCTGCAATTGAGGCAATAGCAGGAACTATAAATATGTGTTAAAAGCCAACACATACATGGCATTTTAGGGCCCTGTCACCCCAGACCCTCTACTGTGCTTTCTCTAGGTGCCCGTGTCACCTGAGTGTCATTCACAGCAGCAGTGAACTGTTTCCCTTGGGAACACTGTCACACCATCTGACCCCGTGACAAGAAACTCTCCAATGGCATCTAATTCTTACAGTCACTCCCAGAGTCAGGAACTGTTACCCCCCCACTATGGATTAGGAAAGTGAGATTTAGATTAAATTACAAGTGCATTGTCTATGGCTGGTGAGTGGTTGGACAGGGGCCAGACTCGAGAGCGTGGTTTCCCCGTGACTCCGGGCTGCCTTCCAGCGAGGGCGTGGCCAGATGTCTTACAGAGCAGGCAAGCGTATTTCGTTACTTCTGTCCCCACAGGAAAGGAAAGACCCTATGGAATCTGGAGTATACATACAAAGTAGATGTGCGTGCACATGTGTGTGTCTGCTGAGCATGGTCCGGGACCAGCAGTGCAGCATCCATCAGGTCTTGTTAGAGGGGAGGGTGCTCAGCCCACCCCAACCTGCTCAGTTGGAGACTCAGGGTGAGGCCTCACAGTCTGTGTGCCACAAGCCCTCTGGGAGATTCTGGGGACTTAGAAGTGCTGATTTAGGCCAAGAAGAGACTTTCTTGAGGGACAAAGCCACAGAGAAAAGAAAAGGTCTGTTCCCTCCCTGGGCATGGGGCCCACCTGTTTTCATTTAGACCCCAGTGTCCCCCTCAGCGCAAGGACTCGAATGCCCATCATGCAGAGCTGTGGTGCTCTGTCTGCTCTGTTCTCGGGGTTAGACCGCACATAGACACACAGGCACGGGACATCTGGCCCTGCCCACAGAGGGGCCGCAGCTGGGAGCATCTCAGAAGAGTTAGAGGGAGGCGTGAAGTGCTCACTGGGAGAGTGAGGACCTGGAGGCTGGGGCCTGCAGGAGGGGGGAGCCAGGTGACAGGCTGCAGCGGGACATGGGGCAGCCTCCCTCAGGCACAGCGGAACCACGCGAAGGCCCCGAAGCAGGAAGGTGCTCACCCGAACGAGCATGACCAGTGAAGAGGGATAGATCATTTGGGGCCTTGATGGCCACTTGTCCAGCACCCAGGGGACACTGTGCCTGGGGCTCAGTGCTGACCTGCCTGGATCCCGGAAAGAGTTGGACACACAACTGGTCTCACTCTGGGTGCTGTCCACTCTGTGGCAGGCCTTCCCCTCCACCTTCCACTGCTCTGACCTTCTACCTGGTGTCAACCAGGTGCAGGATGCCCTGCTGGGCTCCAGGGCTGTGAGGGTCTCCGCTCAAAGTTGGGCCGTCTCTCTCAGGGTGAGAAGCGTGTCCCGGTGCCCTGGCTGCTGTGGGAGCAGGCAGTGACTGGAGATGAGTCCTGGGTGAGGCATCACGCGTGTTTTGAGGCCCTTCCTGTTGCTTCTTGGCTGGACTTTGGGCAGGTCACTGGACCACCTGGAGCCTGTTTCCTAAGCTATATCTGAGCTGGCCACTTTTCAGGGTGGCTCAGACGGTTCAACTCCGAGTGGGAGAAGGTGTGTTAGAGCAGGCTTCTTGAATAAGAGCATGTGCACGCATCTCCTGGGGTCTTCTCAGGGCAGGTCTGGGGTGGGGTTGAGGATTTGCATCTGTAACAAGCTCCGCAGTGATGCTTATGTGCACATGGGAGCAGCGCCTTCCTCCTGTGGGACCTCTGCTCAGTGCTTGGCTGTAGCCCTGTCTGTTGGTCCTCAGCTGGGGCATGCCAAGGCTTGTCATGACCTGCCCAGGGTCACCACTTCCTGTTCCATCCATTAGGTCCTCCAGTGCCAGGCAGCAGGGGGTGGGGGACGGGGCCTGCCCCTGCTGAGGAGTGGTCACACCTCAGCTCTCAAGTGAGGGTATGGCCTTATCTGCTGATTGTTCAAGAGAAGCCAGAAATCCCTGGTTTTATGTGAAAACTCTTGCTTTCTAAACTTTGGACTGGATTGAGACACACACACACACACACACACACACACACACTGACGTTGGGTTTATTGTGTAAATCCAAGTTTTGCCACCAAGCCCCTTCTTCTCAGTTTGTCTTCTTGCTTTTCCCCTCTTCCATTTTTTGGGTATTTCTAGTAATTCAAAGAAGTTTTCTGGGTCAGTAAGCAGTATTAGTAATCTTTTCCATGACATCTGTTTTCCTTTATTAATTTTTTTGAGGTATAATTTGTTTACCTACTAGGAGCCATAAAGTTGATATGAAATTTTTTAAATTGTAAGAGTAAATGATAGATAAAATAACCCAAGAGGGAAAAATGTCGTCCACAGACACACACACACAAGCTAAAGTATGTAAATATTTTCATGTGAGTTCATCCTCTCAAGAATGGTGGGAATCACATGCTCTTTTATGGATAGGATCTCCCATAACGTTTGTCAGAGTGGCCTTGCATCAGGGAATGTTTATGAAAGTCTTGGTAGCTCATAGCAGGGAGCTCCTGGTTGGCTATAGGACCTGTATTCACACAACAGCACTTTAACATCCAGTCTTCCACTTTATCCTGATCTTCGCCCTGGGAAGCAGACGTGACAGAGGATGCATCTCTTGTTTATATAGCGGAGACTGATTTGGGGAAGATGAGTAACTGCCCGAAAAGAAAAAAAAAAGAAAAAAGTTATATACCTAGACATTGGGGTGACCCTAAAGACCCAGTGGGCAGATGGCAGCTGGCCTCCAAAGCTATTTGTGGTATTTACTTTCCCCACTGATGGGGAAGTGGGTGATGAAAACCTGGCTGAGAGGGGCGCTGGCATTAAGCAGCCAGAGCTAAGCTCCCTTTGAAATCAAAAGAGTAGTGAAAAGGATATCAGCAAGTGAACATGATCCTACTAATCTTCAGGTTTACAGTAAACCAGCAGAACTGACCTGTTTTTTTGTGGGCAGTCATGTGATCTGGGCTTGGGTAGTGGCGGGGGAGAGGAGCAGAACCTTCTGGAAAACCAGCATGGCTCTTCCCCATGGTTGCATAACTTCTTGGAGCAGAGGCTGGTTTGTAGGGTGCTGTCTGGACACCTGAGAAGGGATGTGGGTCCTTGTCCTAGATTGCACCTCCACCATACTCAACAGCCCACTACACGAACCGCATACTGAATCAGGGGCGTCCTGTTTGCATGAGGTTTTCTCTCCAGCAGCTCAGGCTGCAGTGCTCAGCCCTGGCTGCACAGTCAACCACCAGGGAGCCTTGAAAGCCGTGTGGCCAGTGGGTCAGGGTCCTCTGGGGAGGCCCAGGCGATGTCAACGTGTGCCTGGGGTTGGGATACTGGTGGGAAGCACCTGCTTCAGAGTATTCACAGGCTCACACTGCACCTGTGAGGTCATATTTTGTAGGGTTGTCTTGTTTTCGCAGGCTCTGACAATCACCTTCTCCTTGCAAGGAAGTAGCGACCTCACCTTTGTTGAGGGAAGGGTCCACCTCAGTGGATAGTAGCACAGGCTATAGCATACCAGACCCTCCCTGGCTCTGATTCTAAAAGCACCAAGTGTAATGTCCCTAAACCTGTTTTTGTGCAGTCAACTGCCTGGATCAGCATGTTCGGAAGTCCCCGGAGAGCATCGCTTTGATCTGGGAGCGAGACGAGCCTGGAACTGAAGTGAGGATCACCTACAGGTACTGTGTGTCCCCTGATGGCGGGCGTGTCCGCACCCAGCAGTGTCTCCTGGGCCTCCGTGTCTCTGTTTGCAGTAGACGCCGGTGACAAAGCCCTCTGCGGGACTGTGAACAGGAGCAGGATCACCCACCCAGAGGAGGCCAGCCTTCTTGGTCACCTTGGCAATCCTTGGTGTCTTTAGATCCCCATAGAAGGAACTGGGTCTTTGGAAACAAGCATGAGGAATGCTCAGGGCATGGGGAGGCTTTTACATGGTCCCGTGTGCTTGTGTCTGATTCTGGGTGGGGGTTAGCCGAGTACTGGGGGGCATGTTTTGGCTTTGGAAATGTTCTCTGGTCCCAGGAAAAGTAAACGTGAATGCAGGCTGAATAAAACACACACTAGGGTAATGACAATCAGCCCCCTGCCTCTTACTCATGGTGTGCTTATGAGAGTGGGACAATAAATAAGATCGAGTCTTTTAAAGAGGGATATGCCTGACATCTGTATTCTTTGATTCCTTAAACAAATTCTTCACGTTCTATGTATCAAGCATGCTTCTGGATGTTGTATGCGTGTTGGGGGTTTGAACAAACCCATAGTCCAGGAGCAGTGACCCCGGCCTTCCTGAAGCTGCCTCCTGCCAGGACTGCCTTGCCCAGAGGTCCCTGTGGGCTGTCACTGCAGGGCATTGGTTCCCCTTCATCGTGGGTAGAACCCCCTTTGCTTAAGCTTCAGCTTACCTTTATGACGCTGTCTCAGACCCACCATGAACCTAAGCTGTGTGTCCTTTAGCACCATGCCCCACCCCCATCGAGTAGTCATGAGCAGGATTACTCTCCTGGCGGGCGGCTTACGGCTTTTCTGGTCCAATCATTCAGCAAGTTTCACTGAGTGCCATTGTATCAGTCAGGATAAGCTGGAGTATGTTGTAGTGACAAACAATCCCCAGACGCATGACAGAGTGTGGCTAGGTGATCACTTTACATTGCAGTAGTCAGAGAAGACCTCCCTGGGGAGGTGACGTTTAAGCTAAAGTCCTGTTGACAAGAAGGAGCAGTCATGAGAAGATTGAGGGAAGAACATCTGGGCACCCAGGGCCCTGAGGGGGAGTAAATGTGGGTGTCCCGGGGACAGGGAGAAGGTGCATGTGGCTGAGGCAGGGGGAGCGAGGGGGCTGTGGTGGGAGGAGTGGTCAGAGAAGCAGGTCCAGACCCTGGGGGCCTGAGAACAGTAGTCACCCTGTCACATGGGTGACTTTGGGGCTACTGGGCACCCAAAGTTTCCTGTTTGTTTCTCAAACTCAGGTTTTACCACAGACCGAATTCACCACACCTGGTAAAGGTCTTCAAGCTGACTTTTGGGTACAGCAAAGTGACATTCATTAACCCCCTGCTGCTCCTAGTGGGCACTGCCCCACTTGTCCTTCCCTCCCCGACAACCCTGCTGTCACAGTGCACCGCAGCCATGACACCAGTCACGTGTTCACCTCCCTCCTCCTGTGCACGTGACTTCCTGGCTCCGTGTGGCCCACAGACCTGCCTCGGGTTCCCCAGACGATGGAGGCAGGTCCCCAGGGCCCCTGTGCACACTGGAGTTTGGGGAGCACTGCTCTAATAAACAAACTGGCTCCACTGATCTTTACTATTTTTGGCCCAACTTGATTTATATATGACTCTTCAGTAAAAGATTAAGATGCTATGAGTCGGGGTGGAGGAGCTAACTAATCAGATGCTGGAGATAAAACAGGTCCAGCGATGGACTAATTTTCTTTCATTGCCGCCTCCAGCATGCCTGGACCCTGTGGGTGGGGGCCACGTGTGACCCCGTCTGGATGCCGCCTGTGCACATGGAGCCAGTGCTCAGCAATGTTTGGCAGTCTGAGAGCGGGGCTGTGGCTGACCTGTCAGGATGTGTGGTTAAATGTAAACCACGGGGGAATTTCAGGACCGCCGCGGCGTGCTCCAGCTAGGGACAACTTCAGTCCCGCTGCACCAAAGCAGCCCCGGGCAAGGGACAAACTTATGAGTACAGGCAAAGTATCTATTATTTTTTCTCCAAAAATAGACAGCTCGAAGTGGTTTTACAAACCTTAGCCAGGCCTAGTACCAGGTGACTATTTTCTAGTTACTGTTTGAATGTGAAGAAAAGTGTGTGTGCAGGTTGTCTGTAATTGCAGCAAGTTTTTGAGGAACTTGGGTTAATTTTTTTCCTGGTCATTTTAGGTTTTTGATGTGAGATTTTCTTCCTCCCCTCTTGGAGGAAAGCCAGCTACACACTGGTGCTGCTTGTCCTGCCAGCATACAAACTGCCACTAAAATAAGTGCTTTCCTGCCCAGTGTCACAGCAGTGGCACCCAAGTTGCCCCAGGATGGTCACAGGCCTCGTTGGCCTGAAGACCAAGTTCCAGACTCGTAGCCTGAGCCCTTCCGAGCCCCGGTGGGTGCTGGCGGCAGTGCTATTTCTTGGGGACCCTGACGTCTTGTCGGTCTGAAGCTTGGAGCGACGTGCCTCATTCCTCAGGTGCCCAGAGCCTCTCATCCTGGGTCTGCTGGATCCATTTGACAAGGCGCGTTTCTGAAGAATCACTGTCGAGCTTGTAAGGTGACCCGCTGACTCCTGTACCAACACCACCTGGTAACACCTCCATCCCTCTCACAGCAGTCGCCTCTCTTCGCCATGTGTCTGGGCAGACACGCATGTGCATTCACATGCGGGTACATATGTGTGTGTACCACGTGCACTCGCACATGTACATTTTAAACATGTTCATTCTCCAGGCACACTTCTACAACTTGCTCTTTGTGTTCAAGGACCCATCCCAGCAGCGTTCTCCCAGATTGCGGGTGCGGCCCTGCCTCCCGTCCTGGGAGCCCTGCCCTCTGATTACTTAGCTGTTGCCTGTGGCAGACTCTCAGGTGGCCTTCAAGTGTCTGCTCTTCGGAATACTGGTGTGTATTTGTAACCTCATCTCCCTTGGGTCGGGGAGGCCTGGCGGGATCGACTGTAGGAAACTTCCTGAGGCCTCGTGTCCTCACCCTGTCCCCACCCTGCCTGCCCCATCAGTTCTTTCCCTCTGTGACAACAGCTGGCGCCAGTTCCGAGGAGCCCGCTACCAGACTGCTGAGGCTGGGTAGGCCTGGGCTGGTGCTGGCTCTGTGGCTCTGGGGGAAGGAGAACCTCGTCGGCTGTGGTCCTGTCAAGCTTCCTTCTCCAGAAGTGCGGTGCTCACCTCCCACTGGGGAGCACGGGGGGAGGAGCGCTTTGCCGGGCAGGGGTCAGCCTGGGATGGTCTGTGCACATCTCCCAGGGACAAGTGCAGCCTATGACCTCAGGCTGGAGCCGAAGCCAGAGGGCCTCCCCGGCCTGATTTCCAGCCTTCCTCTGCCCAGAGAGGTGTGTTCAGAGCTGGCCTGAAGAAGCTGTTTTCTCATAGTGAACCAGCAGGACTGCAAACCCTGGCCCCCCCTTATGCTGCTCGAGGCCTCTGCGGGCAGGGTGCAGAGGCCAGGCAGAGCACAGATAACCTGGGTGGCTCCCCAGGCTGTGCGGCCAGATAGCACCTGGGCGCTGCTCCTTCCAACGTCCACACGAGTCTCTCCAGCATGGTGCCTGTTTCACAAGATTGTCCCTCACATCCAGTTCCAGTAGGCAGATTCTAGAGGCTCTTGGGGATGGGGATGTGAAGAAACACAAATCCCTTTCCTTCAGGAGGGTGGGGGGGATCTAGTGTAGATTCACGAGGCTTCGAGACCGCTGCCTGGAGCCCAGGGAGCCAGGGACAGGGATTTCCAAGCTGGGGAGGAACACGAGACTTAGAGTGGAGCAGACTGAGGCCTTGTGTGCAGGGGTGTGGGGTACCCCAAAACAGAGGAGAGGGCAGGTTGTGGGTGCTGTGCTGAGAGTATTTGCCAGAGCTCTGCACCAGCTCATCTTTTGTCTGAGGTCCTCTGAATAGGGTCTGAACTTGAACCTAAGCCCAAATGTGACCCTTTTAATTAAGCTGTTTTAGCCCTGGCCAGCTCTGTGACGTAGAGGCCCGTCAACTGTGGGCCTCAGCATCTTCATCTATAAAACAAGAAAGCAGAGGAGACCAGTGCTGTTCCCACACAGCAGGCATGGCTCAGTGTGGGGGTCACGGCCAGAGCTGTAAAATATGGTGCAGAGACCTGGGCGTCCGCGCGCTGTACCAGAAAGGGCAGGCATTGTCACGCAGGTGCCTGCAACGTGAGCTGAGTGTAGTTTTCACTGTGTGTCAAGCCCCTAGAGGGGTGATTTCAGTGGTTGTCCCATCTGGACCTTCTTACTGGGGAGGAGGCATTGTGCACCTGTCCAGGTGAGCAGTGAGGAACCCCTGTCCAGAAGAGCAGAGGGGACGCCAGGACCCCTCCACCCTGCCTGACTCAGAGCCCCTCAGTGCACGCCGAGGGGACAGCTTTCTCCCTGGGCGTGCTGGGCCAGGCACTGGGTGTTACTGAGACTCTATGTGGCCTAGTGCCTCAAGTGGAGGGCCCATAGAGAATACAAGATGGGGCCCGGCCCTTTGGGGCACCCCTCTATCTGGGGCAGCTAGACCAACACACATGGGCAGAGGGAGCTAGGGTGGGCCTGCAGCCTGGAGGCACCTCCCGGAGGGGCTTGTTTGTGTCCTTGGCCCTGGGTGTCTTCAAATGTGGCCATTTATTAAGGTCACAGAAGTGGCCAGTTCTTGTGGGCTCCAGCGGTAGGAAGCAGAAAGCCTCACCAGGGACGCCCGGTTGGAAGAGGCGTTGGGGGAAGTCCTGTGGAGGGCTGGGTTTTGAGAGGCAGAGGAAGGGGAGGGGTGATGATGAAGGCAGAGGGGTGACGGCGGGTGAGTACGCCATAGGGTGAGGCGGCCAGCGTGGGTGGAGGTGGAGGCCTGTGCTCCGCGCCTGCTCTGTCCCCTGGCTGTGTGTGACCTGTAGCAGATCTTCCACCTTTCTGACCCTCAGTTTTCTCATCTGCAGGATGGAAACATGCTTCTCCTTCAGCGAGTGGCTGAGTGTTGAACAGCACACAGGGGATAAAAGCCCAGGATGGTGTCTGGAAGGGGGACGTCTGCTTTATCTATAGGTCGGGGCCAGCTGAAGGGAGGTCAGCAGATTTCAGATTTCAGATTTGACAAGGGGAAGGCCTCAGGGTGGCCCTGTGGCTGCTCTCCCTGGAGGCGATGGGGTGGCATTTTCAGGGGAGGACTTCACCTGGGAGAACAATCTCGAGTCAGCTAAAAGGTAGCACCTCCCCTTCTCATGGGCCTGACCCTTGCACCTTGCTCTTCTCCTTACCCCCAAATTAATTACTTTAGTGAGCAAACTCCTTTATTAAAATATCTGGGCAATTGAGTGGGAGGATCCTTAACTGGCATGTAATGAGGTTGGGTGGGGTGCTGTGAGGTGGACCAGCTCCGGTGATCACCTGTCATGCAGGGCAAAGTCAGCTTGTTCAGTGGGCTCCCCTGGCGGGGGGAGGAGAGGCCAGTAGCTCCTGGGCTCCTGTGCGGTGTCCCCGCTTCCCCACCTAAGAGGAGGGCAGCTCCCCGGGCGGGTCTCTTTCTTCTCCAACCTCTGTGTAGCTCTGATTGTAAAACTCGGTTGGGAATCTGCATGCTGACTCCCAGAATCCGGTAGAAGCCCTGGGTGACTGGGGTTGTGCTGGTTTTAAACCGGCATCTACTTTCCCTTAAGACTTTGGCTGCAGATATTGAAGCTGGGAAGTGTTTTGAATCTTTCTGTACATGACCACATATTTTTCTTTGTCCTTCTTTTGGGCAAGCTAAGGCTCTTGGAATTACATATTTTAGAATGGCCATACCTTGGGACTGCAGCAGGAATGACCCACAGCGAGAGAGTCTCTCTTTATGTCCAGGGAAACCTCCCTGATGGGGACCTTTCTGAGAATTCTCTGGGGACAAAAAGGGGTAGAGGTTTACTTCAAGGAGCACACACAAGCAAACGCCTCCCTTGGAGCTGGATCCCTGCTTTTGTGAACCCCTTTCCGCCATGTAGGGGGTTTTGGGGGTGGCTGGGTTGTGGGAGGTAGAGGGGTGCAGCCTGGGGAGAGGAGGGTGCAGGCTCCAAGGTGGGGTGGGGGAGGGGCCCAGGCTTCCAGAGTGAGGGGCGCAGCCCTGCAAGGGGAGGGTACGGGCTTGGGGGTGGGGGTGGGGGACGGGCTCGGTGTAGGCTCCTGAGGAGGGGATGGGCACAGGCTCGCCCCTGGTGGCCTGGAGATGAGTCTTCTAGGACGGGGCCCTGTTGTTCCTGTTTTGTTTTCTCCCTTCTGCTTCTGGAGGGTCAAGACGGTGGGGTAAGCCTGACTTACAGCTTTGCTGTGGTCCGTGCTGTGGTGTCACGCGGCGCTGCCTGGTGTCTGGTCTCCCTCAGGGCCTGCCTGGGACAAGGGGCACCAGGAAGAACTCCTGGAAGGTTGTAGTAGCCATCCTATAAGCCACGCTGGGAACGGGGTGTCCCAGCTGTCAGTCGTCCTGAAGTTGCACCTGCCCCTGCGGCCTGAGGGGCAGCCCCTGGTTGACGGGGCAGGAGCTGGCACGAAGATTGTGGTTCATAGTCATGGTCACCTTTGGTTTTAAAGCCTAGGACCTGACGCCCAGCTGGTTTCCTGCTCCCCTGCTCACCAGCTGGAAAGGCCAAAAATAGGGTTTGAAGTCGGCTTTGCTTGGCTCTGGTGATGTGCTGAGGAGCCTGAGTCTTCCATCCCCAGCCTCAGGCGGGAGGTGAAGGTGTCAATGGAGCCTGCTGCTCAGCAGCACTAACTTGGTGACAGCAGGAGGCTGGAAGTTCCCAGGGATGTGTGCAGAGGCTGAACTCTGCTGTGTGCAGACAATATGCCCTTTCACTGAATGGGGCGATGTGTTCCAGGTGTCATTCCCCCCTCAGGACAAGCAGACACACATTAAGTGCTCACATGAGCTGGGGAGGAGGGGTGCCAGAGGGCCTGGTGGCCTGGAGGAGGGACAAAGGACAGCTGGAGGAGAAGGCGGGGCCAAGGGCTGTGGAGTCTTGGTGTGATTGTGGGACAGGGAGGAGCAGAAAGCTCATGGGCTTGGGTGACCTGGAGGCAGGGGGTCACCATGTGTGCCAGAGGAAGGAGTGATGGATGGGTGCTGGCTTCTCTTCAGAACAGGGCTGCCCAGCCTGGCGCTGCTTCACCCTTCATTCTTTCCCCGCCCCTCCCGGTGGCGTCTTGGACTCCGTCTGAATGTGCTAATGGTAGGGGTCAGGCTCGGTGACAGGCTTGACAACTTCCTATCAGCGCATCCAGTTAAACTTCTGAGAAGCCTGGAGCGAGGTTCCTTGGCCACTGGCAGACGGGGTGGATTCGTCTGCTCCCTGTCTGGGCCACCACAGCTTCATTTTCCCTGCTGGTTCTGCTTGAAGGGGGCTTGGGGAGAAAAGCCTTGAGCAAACTGATGAAGCAGTGTGGACATGGAATGCAGAAGAGGGCATGTGGGGTCTTAGATGCAAACATCTTCAGAAAGTCCCCGTGGCCCCACACAGTCAGAGCTGTGGTGAGGTGTTACTCTGTGGTGTCTAAAGCAGCGACTTCTGGCTCCGGGTGCGCCTGAGTCCCCTGGGGTGGTTTCTAACAACACAATGCCCAGGCCTACTTGGGCCCTGCCGAGTCAGGCCCTCCCAGTGGGGCCTTGGAGTCTTTATTTAAAGATGCATCTCGGTTGTGTGGCAGCCTGCCTCAGTCAGCAGGGACATATCCATCAGGACTCAGTTGTAGAAAAGGGAAGTCACTGCTGCTCTTTTAAGCAGAAAGGGAGTTTATGCAGGGAGCTTACGAAGTCACTGGGCGGGGGAGCACCCTCTGGACTGAATCCCAGCCCCCACCTCTGGCACGAGCAGAATGGACTCAGGAGACCCCACAGGCACTGCTGAATTTCCAAACTCACAGCTGAGGCTTTGGTCCAGGGGTTAGGAACCTCGATTATTGCCAGTTCAGTGCCTCTCAGCACCCTTGCAGCTGGTGGAACCTCTCCAGGAAAACCCTGGCATCTCCCAGCCGTGCTGGGTGGCAGCAGCCTACCTTGCAAGCGCTCTCGCATGCAGCTACCTGACAACCTGAGCCACACGTGGAAGCCCCAACAGCCCCTCTGAGGTGGAGGATGCACCCTGGGGAGGCTGGACTGGACACAAGAGAGAGAACGCCATGGTGACCACAGGCAGGTCCAGTCCAGGGAGCGTTGGTGGACTCAGATTCTGCTCAATGCCTAGGAGGTTGACTGTTACAGTATGGGGACCGGGGCTGTAGCTTCCCAGATCCCAGGCTGCTCCAGTGGGGCCTGGTGGTCCCTCCTCCCAGGGCAGGTGACCAAACCCTCTGAGTCACTCATGTGTGCAAAGGCTTTTGTCATCGCAGCTGTTTGAGGTCTGCTCCAATGAATAGGCTCCAGTCTTTACCCCGTAACTGAGTCCTTCCACCCAGGGCGGGCCCAACTAGATGTAGATTCATTGCAGGCCAGGCTGTTTTCCAAAGGGACACTCTCCTATTTTCACATTATAAACCAGTTATTTTTCTGGACTTTACAACTAAATTGTGGGCAGTTTTCCAGGATGATGTTTTACATGAGGAGGTCTTTGGCATGTTATCAGCTTCTGCAAATGGGGCACTTTTGTGGAACTATGAAAGAGTGCCCCTTCCAAAAGGGTGTGAGATCTGGTGTGGATGTCAGCGTCCTGGGGCTTGTGCCTTGGGGCAGGGCAGAGCTGACAGCCATCTGCAGTGGCGCTGGTGACAGGGTGCCACGGAGTGTGTGTGAGGGTGCTCTCTCTCTGCCTTTGTTCTGGCCATGGGAGTGGAGCCTGTGAAAGCCCGATTTTGGAACTTACACAGAACTCAGCACCTCACACCCAGCATCAGGGGCTTGTGGCCTGGAGAAGGAAGGAACTCAGGCTGTGGTAAGAGAGGTGGCATGTGCTGCTCCCCTTCCTTCCAAGTGAACAATTTTAATTTTTATTAATTTGTTTGTTATTAAATGAATTATTATTAAATAAACTGAATTAAATAATTATTGTTTTTATGAAGGAAATAATTAATTGAAGTGGCCTTTAAAGACAGCCTCCATGGGGGGTCACAGGCTGCTTTTGGGGTGCTGAAGGCCCCCGGGTGGGGTCTGGTGTCACAGGGGCTCCTCCTCTCAACTCCTTGCTCAGTTATTTGGTAAGTCATGTTGGTAGCTGCAAGCTGAGCGTGGTGGGAGTGTTTACACCAAGATCGTTGGCAAGTGCTGTCCATCAGGGCATTTTCTTCCTGAGAAAGCGAGTTGTTCAACACTTGCCGGCACAGCACTGGGTTCCCTATGCCTCCTATTTTTCTCAGCAGTTTTGTGCTTCTCTGAGCTGCTACCAAGAGGCCAGGAGAGCAATCTGGGCCTGAAGCAGTTGCACCAATCTCTTGTACCCTCTGAGTTCCCACCGCTGTGGCTGTGTCTCCCTGCTTACTTCCCTCCAGGTCTTAATTTGGAATAAGCTGTGGACTCACAATAAAGACTGAGAAATAGGGCAGCCCCCAACCCTGTGTCTGATCTGAAACTTTCCGTGTGACCTTGCTTGCCCTGTGTTTTGTTGTAGCCATTGCAGCCCTGTGGCCTTGCGTGGAGCAATGCAGAGAGACCCACCAGGTGACATGTGGGCATATAAACCAGGAGCGGGACCTGAAAAACATCCTGTGGCTTTTTTTTTTTAACCACAGGGTAAAGTGAATGTTTTTAGAAGGCTAAATCCATCTTATTCCAAATTCTGCCAGGGAAAGGACATCACTTCTGTGGCTTTCCCTGGGAGGTAAACAAGCCTGTCCAGCCAGCGGATGAATGTCTTGCCAGGGTACCAGCTGTTTTTGGGGCTGGTTTCCAGGACTGGAGTACCAGCACTCTTGCCTGGGGCTGCCAGCCTGCAGGAGCCTCTGGGGTTCTTGGTGCACTGGCTCCTGGCTTCCCCAATGACGCAAGCTGGGCTTTGGGTCTGGAAAGGAAAGAACTTCTTTTCCGGAGACAAGACTCAGGCCGAAGCCCAAGTGCTGAGGTCCAAGGCATTAATTAGGGAAGGGAACAGAGTTTTTCTCAAGTCTGACTATTACTTCCATTCCACAAGGGCTGGTCACAGGCTGGGCTGTGTCAGAGTGGGAGAGAAAGACTCAGGATGTGGGGTTTGACCTGACATGCCTAGGGAGACAGACCCTGGGGCAGGTGGTCCTAAGTGCGGAGCCAAACACCAAATGATGAAGGAAATGGCCACCATCTCCCTCTCCCTGTCCTCCATCCTGATTATGAGAAAGGCTCCATGAAACTACCGTGAGTGGACTTTTAACACTTTTCTTGCTAATTTCGCTTTGAACAGAGTCAGCCTCAGGTCTAGAGCCTTTAGTTTATTCTTAAAATAAATTTACATTAAAAAAATAAGCCACCTCCCCAAAATGTTACATAAATAACAATATAGTTGGCAATGGCAAAAATCATGAAGTTTGGGAACCTGTGCAATGGAAAATGAGTTGTTCTGATGCTGAGGGTTATGAAAGGAACTAGTGAAGAGCAAGACGCTTGGAGCCAGGGTTGGGTTCAAATCCTGCCCTGACCCTTTCAGTTCAATGGTCTTGAGAAGTCACTTAATTTTTCTGTGCTTCAGTCTCCTCATCTGGAGAATGGGGGTGGTGGGTGATGACAGCTCATAGCCCCTGGCTGTTGTGAGGGTTAAATGGGTGTCGAAGGATTCAGAGCAGGCCTGGGCACAGGATGTTTGCTGAATCGCTGTTACTGTTCTCCTTCTACAGGAGGGACATGTGAATAGGGGCAGGGAGGCAGGAGGAGGGCAGCGACGCGTGGGGGCTGGGCAAGGAACCAGCCCCCTTGATGCTGAGGAGGTAGGAGACGGCATGAAGGTGGCTGTGGCTGGCCTGAGGAGGATATTCCCTGTGCTCACATTGGGCAGCAAGTGTGGCTGGAGAAGGTGGGGGGTGGCTGGTGGGGATGGCGGGTGACACAGTGGGTGACAGCCAGGTGGGGTGTGCAGAGCATACAGGGTGGGCCTGCCTTCCTGCAGCCTCTTAGAACCACAGGCCAGGGACCAGGTGGCTGGAACCTGCAGGCCGGAAGCAGCCCCAGCCATGGCTGATGCATCCTTCTCAGATCCACCTGCAACCCCAAGGCAAGGACTTCCTGCTAGCCCCTGCCGCAGTGCACAGAGTGGGTGGGCTGTGCAGGTGAGGGCTTCGTGCGAGGCATTTGAATACCCTTGTGAGTCTCACCCCCCGGAGCCAATGGCATGGATACCTGTGACTTAACGCGAATGCAAGCTGGCATTTTCATACTCCCTCCTGAGAAGAGGCACTGAGGTGCCAAACTTCTATTAAGGAACCACCGATTTTCACTAATTTTATTTTTCTGCCATTTTCTGCAATAATTATAGCTACTGCTTGTAGGATGCCTTTATATGTGCCTGGGACTTCATATTCGGTCCTTGTCTTAAGTCTGTTCCAGCTGCTATAACAAAACACCACAGACAGAGTGGCTTATAAATAACAGATACTTATTTTTCACAGTTGTGGAGGCTGGAAGTCCAAGATCAGGGCGCCAGCACGGTTGCATTCTGATGAGGGCCCTCCTCCTGGGCCATAGCCAGTCCCTTCTCCCTGTGTCCTCACATGAGAAAGGGGTGAGGGAGCTCTGTGGGGTCACTTTTATAAGGGAACTGATCCCATTCATGAGGGCTCCACCCTCATGCCCTAAGCACCTCCCAGAGGCCCCCCTCCTAACACCGTCATCTTTGGGGGTTAGGATTTCCACATGTCAGTGTGGAGGGAACACCAACCTGCAGACCATGTCAGTCCTCACAACTACCTTGGCAGCAGGTCCTATTATTAGGCCATTCTATACATGAGATAATCAAGGCCCCAGGTGTGTGGGGACCTGGGGTGGGAACCCCGTCCCTCTGACCAGATGTTGTTTGACCTCCAATGAGACACTCTCTTGAGAGAAAATCCCTCTAAATCCAGTACTTTCCTCAGAGTATAGCAAAGTCTCAAGGAGAATATATTTCTGTAAGAAATTTAGAAAATATGCAGCTTTTGTGATCCCAAGTTCACTGGTTGACCTGGTGTCACCAGTGGCAATTCATCTTGTCTCCTGCGAACCCTAAGTGTGCCTGGGGCCTTCCTTGGCAAATAGCAGCGTTGGGGGTTTTTCTTGTTTATGTGTGCCCACTGCTTTATATTTCACTGCAACTCTTCTTTGCTAAAGGTCATGGTCACAAAATCAAATAATGATGTGTGAGGAATTTCATACTTGGTTTATGAGCCCATTCTGCTGATTTCTTGGGCTTCTGTTCTCTCAGTGGTAGTAAGTAGCAGAGTGAGCAAGTTTCATCACCATTAAATCAGATTTAGTGGGTGCAGTAATGTCTGGGTCAGAGGAGTCTGCCTGGGGGGAAGGAGTTTGTCCCTAGGCCTGGTTCTGAGACATGATTCATGAGTTGTCCAAGTGCCCTGCCTGGCCCTCCATGCTCTCCCTGTGTGAGAAGGGGTCCCTCTTGCTATGTTCTACTTTCCTAAAGCTGATCCTTTCTTCTCTCACTACCTCCATCTTCCAGAAATGGTTTGCTGAAGAGAATATCAAATTCTAGAGACAGTGTACCTATCTCTAGACAGATGAGACAGATGAGACGAGTGTCCTTTCACTTTCTGCATCTGGACCATCGAGTGGACCCTCCCCTGTCAGCGCCGAGGCCTGGAGGAGAGCAGTGACTGAAATGCTTTGTGTCTGTCACAGGCCTTACATTCATATCTCAACACGATTACCTGGCTCTACTTCCCTAAGTGGCAGAAGAAAATGAGGAGAAAAGTAGCTGGGGGGTAGGTTTAGTGGGGATGGTCCTTCCCTTTTGCCTCTCAAAGGGGCAGGACATTTTCCTGCCAGTGTGAGGCTGAGGTGATGGCAGCCTCGCCCTCTCTCGAGGAAGACGGAAGGCATCTGCAGAGTGGACACCCTGTGCCTGCCAGGGCTCTTCTCGTTTCACCCCTACTGTTCCCATTCATTTGACAGATATTTATGGAGCACCTTCTCTGAGCTGGGCTCAGCTCCAGGCGCAGGGGAAAAGGCAGTAAACCCCCCAATCCCTGCTCGAGGAGAGCTTGTACTCAGTGGGGCAGACGGACAGCGAAGAAGGTCAGTCTGTCAGCGAGTGTTTATTTAATGAACTCTAAGAGCTAGGGTAATTGTACGAAGTGAGCAAATCATGCATTCCCAATTTCTTTATGTCGTAAACACAACAACACACACACGGCTTATTTTATTTCCCTGGGCTGTCATCGGGAAATAGCTAGGAGGGAATGATAGTTTCAAATAGTAACCATGAAAAAACAGCTTTGATTAGAAGATAGATAAATAAATAAATACGAGTGTTTTTCTTCCTCTTTTTTCTTCTGAACTCTATTTCCAGCTGTGTCCTGTTTTGGACTGAGCCGGACCAGGGGGCCTTTATACTGTCTGAGTTTGGGCAGGTGTCATGTTGGTTACAAATACTTGTGGTCAGATTTGTCTTTAGCACTGGATAAACGTTATTCCCAGTTGATGTTTAAGAGTTGGCTATAGAAGATCTCCTTCCTTCCTCCAAGGCCAGTCAGCATTTTCCTGGTGTTAAGCACCATGAACACGAGGCCAAATTTATGTATTTGTGGACATTATTTGTACATGTCTACATTGAAGGGTTGGCCCCGAGGAGTCTACATTGCAGACAAACTTAGATATCTTGCTCAGTACTTGAATAACAAATGTTATATTTCTCTTTGCACTTGAAAGTATAACTCTAACTCATTTTAGTGAGGTCATTTCTCAGAAAGCTGCATGTCACTGTCCCTTGGAAAGATCCCACAGGCAAGGAGGAAGCCAGTGTTTCCTGCAGCAACAGCCCAAAGCACCAGTCACTGAATGTCTGCATTATCTTTCTGATACAGAAACAGTAGCATTTTGGTTTGTGGAAGTTTTTGAGAAGTGACCAACATCCAAGAATACGCTTTTGAACAGTTTTGAGTACTTGGAATAACAGGACCACTTGAATAACATTTATTTTTCAATGGTTTGAAGACCTAGGTTTGCTGACCATTTTTTCCATTGGTAGAAGTCTGGAGGTGATTGCTAGTGAAAAGGAAAAGTTTAAAATGAAAAAAATCCAAGTTTAAGAAATAATGAGTTAGCTGGAAAGATGAGGAGAAATTGAGATAGACTTAAATAGGGACAAACAGAAAGTCTGCTTTAAAACAATCATTCCTTAACCATAATATGGGAAATCCCTGGTTAAAGAGCAGCTGTTCTGTGTATTGGTGGTGGTGACCTCATACTGAATTTGAGCCACCTGTAACAGGTATTAAAGAATTAATGTGCTCTTAATTTACAGGGTTAAATATAGTGTTGAAGTCAAGGGTCTGAGTGTACCCTATTCTGCTGTGGTGAGACACCATGGGAATGTGGGATCCATTTGGTAATCTGGAGGTGTCGAGAGAATGTGAGTGGGGTCATGGAGGGCTGGACGAGAGAATCTGAGAGTGGAAAGGGCTTGTGGGGTATGGGGGTGGGGTGGGGGAGTATTTAGGAATTTGAAGAGCTGTCATCAAATGACAAATTAGATTTATTCTGGGCAGCTTTAAAGGGTGGAGCTAGGACCAAGGGGTGGAATGTGCATAGCTACAAATCTTGGTCCAATTTTAGAAAGAGTTTCTCTTCTAAAGTGACAAAGATAGAGGCAGCCCTGTGAGGTGGTGACTTCCAGCAGTGTGATGTTTAAGCAGAGGCTGAACCGCTGTGAGCAGGATTGTGGCAGACAATCCTCCCTGGCTGCACTGTCTAACCTTCAAGGATTCCTTCGACCTTGAGGTTTATGGCCTTGGCAGAGTGGATAGGAAGGGGAGTGAGCTCAGAGATTTACCCAGATCAAATTCTTTATCAGAAACTTCTCTTCTGGATGCAGCAGCAAGAGTGTGAGACCCACCTGCCCCAGCTCCAGCTTGGGTGTCCATGTCAAGGCCCCTCAGTCCTCCAGGGAACAACACATGGGCTACCTTGTGTTGGTCTCCAGACCCTTCCCCAGGGCTATAGGTCAACTGCCCAGCTCTGATAGCCAGGTGACTTCTGATTCTGTAGGTAGAATTCACTCATTCCTTTCCCCTTTGCTGCCTTGTTTCTCTTCCCCACAGTCAACCTTTCCAGAAAGCTCTCCCTGCTGCCCTCAGCATTTGTACCACAAAGCTAAGGTGATAATGCCCTTCATACTCTCATGCATGTGCCTTCATTTCCAGTTGGAGCTGTGCTCCTGGAGGACACTAACTCTCATTTCCTTTATCTAATGCCCCACTCACCCCCATGGTGCCTAAAATGGAATTTTTCACATCTTGGAATTCACCAAAGTTAGCTGTTTTAGTCATTTTAGACAATAATGTCAAATAAAGACATCTGATGGGAAAGATGATACCTACTGAATGTTTGGCAGGGTTCTGGGTGGGTGATGTTTCTCATTAATACTTATGACAGTTACGCAAGGTGGATGGCACCTGCTATTTCTCAGATAGTCACGTGGCAGCTGAGAAGGGTAAGCTTCCATGCCTATGCAGCTGCTATAGAAAGCTAACCCAGGCCTCTGTCTGGAGAGTTCACATTTGTTTTGACTTCAAGCTGCTGCCTTTGGTCTGCTGAATAAGGACTGAATTTCATCACCATTGATGTGTGACACACACTCAAACCTCCACCTCCTAGAGCACTCCCTTGAGGCGTAAGTCCTTAGAGTTATGAAAATGGCGGCTGCACTGGACCCGAGTTCCTCTGCAGCATTACTGACCATAGCTGCCTCTTCAGCAGTCAGAGGCCATCAACAGCCACCTCCCCTGTAGTAGTAGGAGTGTTTCTGGGCCTTAGATTCTGTGGAGTTTGGTGTTGAGGGCTGTCGAGGGGTGGGTGCTCTTTCTTTCTTCATAAACTCAGGCGGGGGTGGGTGGGGTATCACTGAGTGGCGCCTTTGTCCTTCTTCTGAAAGCTTTAAGGAGAAAAGATGAAATTCCGCGGAAGAGGCACGCTGGAGCCAGCCTGGGCAGGAGTCGGCGGCCGGAGAAGTGCAGGCTGGACTTGTGATCTGGTCCTCATCCGGTCGCCTTGCAGGATGGCTTTGGGAAGTAACAAAGGCCCCGTTGAGATCCCTGCCTGCGATGGGGACCGTTCATTTTCATTCCGCTGCGGTTTCCCGGCCAGCCTCTTGCTGAGCTTTGCCTTTCTCTGGAGCCCTTTCCTTGACGACCCTTTGCACACAGCGGAACTATGCAAACACGCTCGTAAGCGCCCTTGGGAGCTCGAAGGAGTCTGATCTCCGGCCCGCAGAGGAGCATGCAGAGGGCAGGGTGCGGCCTGCGCCAACCAGAGGGAGGGGGCCTTGGTTTCTCCATATTCTGTCCTTCCTTGTTAGTTCTTTTCATTAAATAAAAAATTAAATTCAAACCATGTTCAGCAAAAATGGATAAAACAGTTACCTGCGAAGTCCACGTTTGGGAGGGCCGGGTGCTAGAATAACGCTGAACGGAGCGTCCAGCCCTGCTCTTGGGCTGCTTTTTTCCACTTCCGGCCCATCCAGACCAGGGGCAGCTCCTGCGGATTTCCGGCTTTCCGGAGGTGACTATCGTTGGCTCTGGTTGGGCCGGGTCGGGTCACGTGCCAACTTCTAAGCCAATCAGCTTGTTCAGGGAGGTGTGGGGCTCTGATTGGTGGGTGGAACCTCGCGATATGCTGAGGAGAGGAGGAAGGGGTTGTTGGGTGCCTCGTGGCGGTGCCGGGGCGCTGTAAATGTCCGTCCCACTCGCCCGTTCAGTGCCCAGCGCAGAGACACGCAGGGTGTTCTCACTACTGCCAGCCCTGCCCGGCCCTGCAGATAGGGTGGTTGTCCTGCATCACCTCCCGACCTGACCCACTGTGGCTTCTCAGCGTCTGGGACCCTGCCTGGCAGGAGCCTCCTTGTTGCCAGTGCCGGTGCTGATTCATTCGCCCCGCTATATGTCTTACTTATGAGATCTTTTGGAGGCGAATGTTTTCAGTAGGCTCAGCGATATGACCATCTAGGCTGTGGACACTGTGGTCTTTGAGAAGCCCTGCTCTAGATGGACGCAAGGACAGCCATTTTACCTCAGCAGTGTGGCAGTGAATCTCTGTCAATACCAGTCTACAAAGTTAAAAAGAGTTTTCTGGAAAAGAACTTCCCGTGCAATAAGTATTTGAATGCCTGCTACCCTCCAGGCACTGGCTAGGTGTATAGTACTTGCAGTTTGCAGAATTATTCTGCCCCCAATTATTCTGTGTTTTGGCCCTCCCCCATCTCTGATAGCCTTCTCTTCTCTGTGCGGCAGGGAACTGCTGGAGACCACATGCCGCCTGGCCAACACACTGAAGAGGCATGGAGTCTGTCGAGGGGACCGTGTGGCCATTTATATGCCTGTGTCCCCAGTGGCCGTGGCTGCGATGCTGGCCTGTGCCAGGATCGGAGCTGTCCACACGGTTGTCTTTGCTGGCTTCAGTGCGGAGTCCTTGGCTGGGAGAATCAATGATGGTGAGCTTCTGGGCAGGGGGAGGGAGGGAGTAACCCAGAATCCCCTGCTCTGTGTTCCTTGGGCCTGGCCATCAGGGACTTACGAGTGGAGACAGACATTAATGAAATTTACACAGACAGATGACAGACACTACTAGGGACAGGCATGTGGCTGAATAAGCATATGTTCTGTGAGCTGAGATCTGAGTGTGTGTGTGTTGGATTTAACCAGATGAAGAGGGGAGGGAAGATTCCGGGTGGAGGGAACAGCATAGGTGCCGGCTGAGTGGTGGGAGGAGCACAGTGTGTGTGAGGGCCTGCCAGAGGCTGGCATGGCTGCTGTGGAGGAGGGAAGAAACATGTAGGGTGAGATGAGCCTAAGGATGTACAGTGAAGGTCCCATGGTCAACAGTTGGAAGCCTTCCCTCATGAAGAATGATGGGGACCATCTCCAGAGGCCTGGAGTCAGGTGTGGGGGCCTGTGATGTATCTTGAAGACTTTCTCTCCATAGGTGGGTCAGAGTCTCCTGGACAGTGTGCAGAACAATATCCTCCCTTTTTCTGGTGTCAGAGGGCCAAGTGTTTGGATTGTGCCCCATGTCCGTGCAATCTGAACCCTGCTGCAATGAGATTCTAGAGAGAGTCCCTGAGCTGGCTCCCCAGGGAGGGTGCCAAGGGGGCCATCAGGAGTTCTGTGTGTCTCATAGAAGACTTGCCTTTGGGTGGTGAACAGAGCTATAGGGTGGAGTTCTCAGACCCCTGCTGACCACCCTCTTTAGACAAGGCTGGGAAACCTTCCTGCTCCCTGTCCGTGATTCTCCCTCCACTCTCAAGAGTTGGTACTGCCATCCCTCTTTCTCCTTCTCCTTCTTTCTCTTTGTCTCTCTAAAGTCTGTAGCACCTATATATGCCAGGCATTGCTCTAACTACTTTGCAAAGGTCATCTCATTTAACTAACTTAGTCCTCATGAATATTGTATGAGATAGTATTTTTACTATTTCTCCCCCCCTTTTATTACCGTTGTAACCATTTTTAAGTGTATACTTCAGTGGCATTGAGTACATTCACAATGTTGTGCAACCATCATCACTATTCCAGAACTTTTTCGTCACCCCAAATGGACATCTCATACCCATTAAGCAGGCGTTCCCCATTTCCCCCTCCACCCAGCCTCTGGCAACCACTAATCTGCTTTCTGTCTCTATCATTTACCTATTCTGGATATTTCATATAAATGAACTCATACAACACGTGGCCTTTTGTGTTCAGCTTCTTTCACTAAGCCTAATGCTTTCAAGGTTCATCCATTTTGTAGCATGTATCTGTACTTCTTTTCTCTTTATAGCTGAATAATATTTCACTGTATGGCTATACCATTTTGTTTATCCATTCATCTGTTGATGGATATTTGACTTGTTTCCACTTTCTGGCTATTGTGAATAGAGCTGCTATGAATGTTTGTGTGCATGAACACCTGCTTTCAATTTGTTGGGTATATACCTAGGAGTGGAATTGCCGGCACATGTAATTCTACGTTTAACTTACCGAGGAACTGCAAAACTGTTTTCCAAAGGAGGTGCTCTGTTTTACGTTCCCACTTGCGACTCACAATGTTGAATAGCAGTATGAGGGTTCCAATTTCTCTGAGTCCTCATCAACACTTGTTATTTTCTTTAAAAAAAAAAATCAGAAAACTATAGCCATCCTAGTGGGTATGAAGTGGTACCTCACTGTGGTGTTGGTATGCATTTTCCTAATGACTAATATCATTGAGCATCTTTTCATATGCTTGTTGTCCATTTGTAAGTCTTCTTTGGAGAAATGTCTACTTAAGTCCTTTGCTCAATTTTTAATTGGTTGTTTGTCTTTTTGTTGTTGAGTTGTAAGAGTTCTCTATATATTCTGGTTGCTAGACCTTTGTCAGACATATGATTCGCAGTTATTCTCTCCCATTCTGTAGGTTGTCTTTCCACTCTCTTGATAGTGTCCTTTGATGCACAAAAGTGTTTAATTGTGATGAAGTCCAATTGATTGACTTTTTTTCTTTTGCTGCTTGTGATTTTGGTGTATTCTTTAAGAATCCATTGTCAAATCCAACACCATAAAGATTTGCCTCTATGTTTTCTTCTAAGAGTTTTATAGTTTTAGCTTGTACATTTAGGTCTTTGATCCATGAGTTAATTTTTGGATGTGATGTGAGGTAAGGGCCCACCTTCATTCTTTGGCCTGTGGATATCCAGTGGTACCAGCACCATTTGTTGAAAAGACTGTTGAAAAGACTAAAAGACTGTTAGACTCAACCCCATTGAATGGTCTTGGTACCCTTGTCAAAAATAATTTGACCATGTAGGCAAGGGCTTAATTCTAAGTTGTCTATTCTATTACACTGATCTATACATATGTCCTTATTCCAGTACCAAACTGTTTTGATACTTTAGCTTTCTAGTAAGTTTTGAAATCAGGAAGTGTGAGTCTTCCAACTTTGTTCTCCTTTTTTTTGAGATTGTTTTGGCTATTCTGGGTCTCTTGCATTTCTTCATGAATTTTAGGATCAACTTTTCCATTTCTGCAAAAAAGGCTGTTGGGATTTTGATAGGGATTGCACTGAATCTGTAAAACAATTTGGAGAGTATTGCCGTGTCGATAATTAAGTTTTCCAATCTATGAACATGGATGTCTTTTTATTTATTTATGTCTGCTTTAATTTTTTTCAGCAATGTTTTGTAGTTTCCAGTGTACCAGTCTTGCACCTCCTTGGTAAAATTTATTCCTAAGTATTTTATTCTTTTTGAAGCTTTTGTAAATGGAATTGTTTTCTTAACTTTTTTTGTGGCTTGTTCATTGCTCATGTATAGAAATACAAGTGACTTTTGTGTACTGATCTTGTATCCTGCAAATTTGTGAAATTCGATAATTAGCTTTAGTAGTTTTTGTGGATTCTTTAGGATTTTCTACATATAACATCATATCATCTGTGACTAGAGATAACTTTACATCTTCCTTTCTAATTTGGATGTCTTTTCTTTTTTTGCTTAATTTCTCTGGTTAGAATTTCTATTGCAATGTTGAACAGCAGTAGTGAAAATGGGCATCCTTGTCTTATTCCTGATCTTGGGGGAACTTTCAGTCTTTCACTATTGAGTATGATGTTATCTGTGGGTTTTCGTAGATGTTCTTTATCAGAGGGAGTTCCCTTCTATTCCTAGTTTATTAAGTGGTTTTATCATGAAAGGGTGTTGGATTTTGTTAAATGCTTTTTCGGCATCAGTTGAGATGTGGTTTTTGTCCATCATTTTATTAATGTGGTGTATTACATTGATTGATTTTTGTGTGTTAAACCATCCTTGCATTCCACTAATAAATCCCACTTGGTCATAATGTATAATCCTGTTAATATGCCACTGAATACAGTTGGTTATCATTTTGATGAGGATTTTTGCATCAGTGTTCATAAGGGATATTGCTCTGTAGTTTTCTTGTGGTGTGTTTGTCTGACTTTGGTATCAGAGTAATACTGGCCTCATAGAATGAGTTAGAAAGTGTTTCCTCCTCTGCAGTTTTTGGGAAGAGTTTGAGAAGGATTGATAGTAATTTCTCTTTAAATGTTTGGTAGCACTTACCAGTGAAGCCATCTGGTTCTGGACTCTTCTTCATTGGGAGGTTATATTCATTTTTTAAAGACAAGGAAGCTGAGACACAGAGATGTTAAGTGACTTCCCCATGCCACATTATTAGTGACAGAGCCAGGATTTGAATGCAGGCATCCTGACACCAGAGTTCATGGCTTTTAGCATTACACTAGGCTGCCCCTTTCCTCTCTTGCTGATGTGGCCATGGCTTCCAAATGTTTCTATGAAGATTCTTTGAAACAAGCAACAGCAGTTGACTCTGGGGTTTTAGCATATGGGGATTTAGTAGCTGGATGCTGGGGCAGCTCCCAGAACCACAAACCTCAGGAATCCTAAACAACCAGGCCATCAGACAGCAGGGGCCAGGTCAGCTCTGAGGGCCTCTGTAGGGGAACTCCTGTGACTTTTCTGTAGAATTTTGCCATTAAGAGGTCTCTTCCCCAACACCTTTCAGCCTTTGTGTCCAGCTGTTCAGGTGTCAGGTTCCTGGGGGCAAGACTATGTTGGGACAGGATCTGTATCCTCTTGTGTCAATGAGGGGGTGTTTTTTTTATCTACTGCTGTGTAACAAACTACTCCAAAACTTAGTGCTTAAAACATAATAAAAATATAATATATAAGTAAATATAATAAAATATAAATAATAAAAAATAAAATTTTTAAATTATATTTCATGATTCTGTGGGGCAGGAATCAGATGAGCACAGTGGGAATGGATTTTTTCTATTCCATGATGTGTGGGATATCAGCTGGGTTGGCTTGAATGGTTGGAGGCTGGGCAGGCATCTCTTTGTCTTCATGTGGCCTCTCCACATGGCTAACTTGGGATTCCTCACAGCATGGCAACCTTAGGTAGTCGGGCTTGTTATATGGTGGCTCATGGCTCCAATAGGAAGTAAGTGGAAACTGCCAGTTGGGTTAAAGACCAGGCTGCAATACATAGCAGCATTTTCACTATACTGCATAGGTCAAACCAGCCAACAGCCATTACAAATTCAAGGGGAGGGGACCTAGACCCTATTTCTCCATGAGACCTGGTCGAAGAATTTGCAGCTATCTTTAATCCGCCACTGGGAGGATGGGAGTGTGAACATGGCCACCAGGGACTCACCATGAACTGGGCGGCCACCTCAGTTAGTATGTACTAGTCTAGAGTTCCAGTACCCTAGCCTGGTCTCCAGGATCTGACCACTTCTCTTCCATTTGTTTTTCCCTCTTCCTTTAGGCTGTGTGAGGAGTGGAGAGAGAGGGAGGTATGGTGGGGACTGTGGGGTCAGGAGAATGGCTCTGAGAGGCATTGTAGGGAAGAATAATGGCCCCCATGGATGTCCATGCTCTAATCCCCCAGAACCTGTGAATGTGTTACCTTATGGCAAAAGAGCTTTGCAGATGTGATGGACCTTAAAATGGGGAGATTATCTAGGTGGGCCCAATCTAATCACATTAGCCCTTAAAGGTAGAGAACTTCTCTGGCTGGAGGCAGAAGACATGTGGCAGAAGGGGAGGGCAGAGAGATTCGAAGTGGGATAAGGACTTGACCTGCCACTGCTGGCTTTGAAGATACAGGAGATCGTGAGTCAGGCGATATAGGTGGCTCTAGAGGCTGAGAATGGCCCCTGGCTGACAGTCAGCAGGTCAGTCCTACAGTCACATGGAACTGAGTTCTGCCAACACCCTGAATAGCCTGGCAGCACATTCTCCCTGAGAGCCTCCAGGTGGGAGCCCAGACCCCTGACACCTTGATTTTGGCCTTGAGACTTTAAGCAAAGAACCCTGCTGAGCTCACCTGGACTATAGAACTGTGAGCTAAAAAATGGGTGTCCTAAGCCACTAAGTTTGTGGTAATTGGCTGTGGGAACAATAGAAAACTAATGCAGATGCCAATACCTGCTCAACAACCAAGGAGGTAAAACTGAATCCTCTCAGACAAAGCATCAGGCTCATCCTGCCTGTGCCCTGATGCTGTGCACTTGCCCTCTCCGCGTCGCCCAGCCTCAGGGAACCACAGGGTGAGACCTCTCAGGGGCCAGGTGTGTGCACAGGTTCCTGCCCTTGAGAACTCCTAGGGTAGGAGGGCCCAGACAAGTGAGCACCAGGAGTGAGGCATGGGCCACGGGAAGCTGGCAAGGATTCCAACACCTGGGATGGGCGGGGGCCACTGTTTTCTCCTGGGGCAGTCCTGAGCTTTCTTAGTCTTTAATCCCCTTGAGAAGAGTCCCTTCTACCTTCTGGATCACCTCCCTTCTTCCCTCACAGGGAGCTTACCTGTACCAAACCCATCTCCAGGAATGTAGGCCCAGAGGGTCTCAGACAGGCCCTGCCTGACTGAGTTTGTTTCCTCAGAGTGAAGGATTGCCAAGGCCTGAAGAGCATAGTGGGTACAGCTGGGGGTCCCTGGTGTGCAGAGCTAGATGACACTGTCCTTGGTGCCCCAGGCAGTCTGGAGTATCTCTCTAACCCCTGATGACTCTCGTGGGTCATCCAGCTGCAAAGACCTGTGCTAGAGAATTCTCAGGTAGCCATCAAAGCCACGTCATCTCTAGGGCTCTTGGGAGGAAGAAAGAGTGTGTGTATATTGTTAGAAAGCACTTTCAGGCTCAAAGGCTGAAGGAGATTGGTGCCTCAGTTAGGGCTTCCCCAGAGGCAGACCCTGAGATGAGAGTTCAAGTGTAGGCAGTTCATTTGGGAGGTGGTCCTGGGAAGAGCTGTGGGCATTGGGGAGTGAGGCTGGGAAGAGGAATCAAACCAGACCAGCTTCCACAGTGGGTGCCTGGAGCTTAGTCCCACAGGAAAACCATGTAAGATGATGGGACCACATGCATCAAGATGACCTCCCTAAGGGGCAAGGGAATTGGGGTATTTATACCCCAGCTCTTGAGAGTCATTGGTTGAGGGCTGCTAGGGTTGGGGTAATCCCCCAACACTTCTGCCTGTGGCTCTGGAAGAAGCCCTTGGTACAGAGTGATTAGAGGTCTGAGGGATGTGTGGGGGGCCCTCCCAGTCAGTACTACAACTGAATATTTGTTCCAGGCTCTTCCTTAGGGGCCAGTTATATAATAACCCACTGTAGCCTTGATTCTCCAGGTTATCCCAGGTTGGGGCACGGTGTGGAGGGTCATTCCTTTGCCTGTGATCCCAAGGCCCAGTTTGTGTCTGTACCTGATTCCCTGCTCTGGGCCTCACCATAGGTTAGCCATGGAAGCTTGGGTCTTCCAACATTGCCCCAGCCCTGGCTGAGCCTAGCTGGGTCATTGAAGAGCAGGTCTGGAGCCTGGAGGGCCTTCCCCTAAAGATGAGGGTGGGGGCTGGCAGCTCCTGCATCCACTAGGGCTGTGGTCTCTGTTCTCGGGGCAGTGAAGGTTCTTGGCCCTGGACAGGGCAAGGACTGCACAGGACATGTTGGGGCTTGGTCTCTGGCCGACCAGCTGTCTTGGTCTCAGTGGCTGTGGCTGGGGGCAGTGTAATGGCACCTCACCTGGGAAAGCGCCCAGGGCAGGTGGGAGGGGATGGTGGGAGTCTGGAAGAGTTGAACTTCAAAGTAACTTACCTCCAGTCACTTCCCCTCTTCCTCAGGGCTGGGAAAAGGCCTGGCACTTGGGCACGGAACACAGAGATTGCATAGCAGGCAGACCCCTCACTTTTTTGTTGACTCTTTGAAGATTGGACTTTCTCTATCACAGTCTTAGGCCTGGAATGTGTGGCTGTCAGTCTGGGCTGTGAGGGTCACAGTGGGGAGGAAACTGACCAGAAATGTCCCTGTTTGTCTCTCTTAGCCAAGTGCAAGGTGGTTATCACCTTCAACCAAGGACTCCGGGGAGGACGAGTGGTAGAGCTGAAGAAGATGGTGGATGAAGCTGTGAAGCACTGCCCAACTGTCCAGCATGTCCTGGTGGCTCACAGAACAGAAAACAAGGTCCACATGGGGGATCTGGACATCCCCCTTGAGCAGGTGGGTTTACCTCGCTTTGTACAGTTGAGGAGGAGAGGATATTATCGGTTTAACTGGGTCTAAGTCTTGTCAGATTTTGATTCTCAATCTGGGTCTCCCAGAGGTGCTCAGGGTTCCCCTGTGGTATTGGATGGGCTTACATCCTGGTTGGAAGATGGAACTCCAAGACCACAAACATACTGAAACACTTAATGTAACAGAAGTGATTAGATCCATCCTTTTACTTTGTGTCTTTTTGCATTTGGAATTGAACTAGGGCAGGCCAGAGGAGGTGAACTCTGAATCTGGTCTGCTGAGTGCTACAACAGCCGGGGGAGAGGTGTTCTCAGGGAGGCTGAATGGAGGGGAGAGGCTAACTGCCTTGGATGGGGCTGTTTGTGTCTTCCTCTTACAGGAGATGGCCAAGGAGGACCCTGTGTGTGCCCCAGAGAGCATGGGCAGTGAGGACATGCTCTTCATGCTGTACACGTCGGGGAGCACTGGGATGCCCAAGGGACTTGTTCACACCCAGGCGGGCTACCTGCTGTATGCTGCCCTGACTCACAGGGTACGGGCCTCTGTGGGGGGGGGGGTGGCGGGGTGAGGGTGCGGTGCCATGCCTCACTGGCAGGGCTCTGGGTAGGGGGCCAGATGAGGCTGGATTTAGGGCTAGAACTCCTCCTTCCATAAAATAGTGCCCATGGGTGTGAGGTGCTAATGTTTTTCCATAGTATGTTCACGAGCAGGGCTGCTGTGAGTTGTGGCACTAGCGCAGTGGGGTGGGTGGGCATGAGGGCCATGTTTCTGTTCCCTTTGGAAGAGTCTGGATCCCAAACCTGAGTCTCACTGCTGGCCTTTAGCCCCCTTGCACCTGTGCCTCTGCTGTCCATCTGCTCGAAGGCCTGCAGGAATCAAGCCTCATCACACCTGATGTGCTCACTGGCAGGGCTGCGTTCTGACACTTGGTGCCCCAGATGTCTTGGCCTTCCTGGGCCCCTTCCTCCATTAGAAAATGTCAAAAATTATATTTTACAACTGTGTTGGTATAAAAATGAAAATATTACTATTATATATTAAAATGCTTTTTTTCCTCTTAAAGATCATTTTTTTCCTGATTTTAAAAGAAAGTAAAACATTTTCATGGGCCCCTAAAAGTATTATGGTCTCTTGGTCCTACTCACTGAGGCAACATTTTAAAAGTAAAATTTGGGGGATTGCGGTATAAGGTGGCATCTCTGGTTGCCTTGGGGAGTGGTAGACACTTCCCACTTGGGGAATGGGATTGAGTTTTGAGATACCATCTGTGAACCAGGCCCTCTTTATTGCAGAAGGTAAAACTCAGCTCCAGCTGGTGCCAGCAGCAAAGGGAGCTGACTGGCCAGGTGACAGACAGGAAAGCCCAGGCCCATTCACGCGGGGCTCAGACACTGTCTTGGGTGGTGGTATCTTCCCTGCCTTGGCCCTCTTCCTCTGTGCCCACCAGCATCCCCACCAGGCTTTGATTCCTCAGATTGGCTGCCCCAAGGGCTAGAAAGAGCCTTGACAGTCCCAGCAAAATCATTGGCCTGATTGGGGCCTGGGGCCCCATTCTGACCCAGTCACTGTGGCCAGGGTGCAGGTGGAATGTGCTGATTGGCCAGGCTGGGTCACATGGGAGGTGAACCTCTTGGAATGAGCGTGGATGAGGAGTGGGTGCTGGGAGGCAGAAACAGCAGCCATGTATGCTGTGCGTGCACACAGCCTCTGAGAGGGGATGTGCCGGTCCCACTGGTGGCCACTCACACTCAGCACTAAGGAAGTTGAAAGCGAGGCAGAAAGACAGATGTGGTACAGAACAAGGCTGAGCAGACAAGGTATTATGCTGAACACAAATCTATATTAAAACAGTTGTCCTCTGGCTGCTGGGTGACCTTGAGCATGTCACAGAGCCTTTCTAGACCTCAATGTTATCATCTGAAAAACCCCACCCTTCCTCAGTTTTTGGTGGGGAGGTTGCAAAGATTGACACATCATGTAAGTAAAATGCTCTGGAAAATGTAATCACTGAGACCAAATACGAAGAAAGTCACAGAACGGACCACATTGTTTCCATCAATTTATGATAAAATTAACGTTAGGGAATCTGTAAATTTGTTGAGATTCTTCATTTTTTTGTGTTTTCAGTGATATGAGGACACTGTCTATATGAGCAAGAAGTGGGGATCTAGGACAGGGACCATCTTTTGAATTTCTTTTCAATACATTGAGTTGTTTTTAAGCATTAGGAATAGAAACTGTCAGTCTTCTGTAGATAAAAGTGCATGTGTGTGTGCACATGTCTCTGTGTACACATGTGTGTGCGCACATACAGAGGGTATTAGGGCTGTTGACTTGTTCAGGGATGATGGAAAGTGAGCAGATTTTGGGTGTGGGCAGTGGGGTTAGGGCGCCAGCTGCCTACTGGGCCCTTTGGAGAATGGCTGGCCCCAGGCACCTGCTCTCCATCCAAGAACTGCAGGGAAAGAAATCTCTAGCCCTGGGAAAGACTTGGCAATTTGGGTCCGAGTTGTATTAGAAATCCTCTCTGTTCCCGAAGGCTGTGGGGCTTTGGGATGTGGGTGTCCTGCCTCACCAGTGCAGTGAAAGTGCAGTCTTCCTTGAAAGAATCCTCTCTTCCCTTTGGGGACATGGCCGTCTAGAGACCACCACTCTGCTGTCTGAACTCCTGGAGAATCTCCATGCTTATGTATGGCAGCAGCAGATTGGGGCCACTCACCCAGAAAATTTTTCAAAAATCTTATCGCAAAATAGAACACAGACACACAAAATCACCCAAATCAAATTTGTGGCTTAATGAATTATTATAAGGAAAACTCCACTTCAGTTAGGAAATGGAATGTTGCCAGCCTCACAGAAGCCCCTCCATGGTCCATCTGACCACAGCCCTGCCCCCACATCCTGGCTTTTAGAGCTTTACTGCCTTGTGTTTTCCTCTTTCTAATTGTCACCCAAACGTGCGTCCTTGGATACTGTAGCTTACTCTTGTCTACTTACATTTTTTGGATATGTTAAAAGGGGGTCTTTTAAGCCTTTTTTTAACCTATAAGCTTCCCCCCATTTCCTTAAACTTTGTCTGTTGTAGCGCCCAGCTGTCTGCCCCTCTGTCCTCTGTGTTTCCTGCAAAGGGGCAGTTGGATCCAGAGACTGGGTCAGGCTCAGGTTGGACCCTTTGTCAAGAATGCAGGAATGTCCCTCCTCTCAGGTTCTTAGAAGCTGATGATGCTTGAGGCATTTCTTGGTCTTTCTGACTTTTATTTTTTGTAGTTTTTAAGAGATTTTTAAAATTGTGGCATAATGCAGAAAGGTACTCAACGTTTTAAACATACGACTAGATGAAGTTTCACCTGTGGGTACTTGTGTGGCCACCACCCATATCAGGACACGGGGCTTTTCCAGCTCCTGAAGGCCCTGGTGTGCCTCTTGCAGGCAGTCCCCTAGCAGGCCAGCACTAGCGAGGCCTCTGGCACACAGATCAGCTTTGTCTGGTTGGGGCTCATACCATATACACTCTTGACTGTGAGAGTCAGCCCGTTGCTGTGTGTACCAGTAACTCCGTCTTTTCAGTGCTGAGGCTGCAGGAAGCCACTGCAGCGCACTTACTCATCCCACTGTCAGTGGCTGTGCCTCGCAATTTTAGATCACTCTTAGTGACACGTGGGAACATGGGGCAACAGGCTCCTGATGGCCTCTCCTCCTGTTTCTGCAGCTTGTGTTTGATTACCGGCCAGGCGACATCTTTGGCTGTGTGGCCGACATCGGCTGGATCACAGGACACAGCTACGTAGTGTACGGGCCCCTCTGCAATGGAGCGACCAGCGTCCTTTTTGAGAGCACCCCGGTTTACCCTGATGCTGGTGAGGACTGGGGACCCAAACAGGGTCCCCAGGAGGGAGCTTGAAGGAGGAGAGGTTCATAGGAGGGTAGAGTGGAGTGCCCTGGCCTGGCTGTGGTTCTTGCAGAACCCGTGGCAGAGCTGCTGGGACCCTGCTGGGTGGGCCGAAGCCAGGTGTGCAATAGATGGGGGTCTGATTTGGTGCTGGAAGCCATCTCGGGACCACCCACTCCAGCGTTCCTGTCCTTCTAATGGAGCTCCCTGCCTTGGGCCATCTCCTTAGCACTATCTTTCTCGCTTTCATGGCCAGCTGACCAGATCCAGCCCTTCCTCAAGGCCCAGGCCAGCTGCCAGCCTCCCCAGTTCTCCCCAGATGGAGGGGGCTTTTGTCAGCCCTGCCACCTGTGCTTTCAGGGCCATTCTGTCAGAGCACATTGTGTGTGGCCTGGAGCCACCTCCATGAATTGAGATCACTTCGGGGACGTGGCCATGTCTCGCTCACCTTGGTATCTTCCTCCCATGCAGCACAGTGCCCCCAAGTATTTGTTTTAATGTAATTGAATGGTGGTGGCTCTGCCAGAAGGCTCTTGCCCAAGCATCCCCCAGCACTGCCCGTTATGTCCATGGAGCCTGTCACTTGGCCGTGCTCTTCTCCAGTCTCCCGAGAGGACCGGTTGCACTCTAGGAAGAATGTGTAGGGAGCATAGCTGGGGATTAAGAGCCGTGTCTTAGGTGTGATCTTAGGCAGGTCACTTCAGCCACTCAAAGGTAACCTTGCCATGTGCAGAGGGGATGGTGGTGAGTTGTGGGGGTTTATGGGAAATCAGGTGTGTGCTGGGCATTTGCTCTGCTCCCTGGGGTCATGCAGTGGTGGCCGCTGCTGCACCAGTCACCACTTTAGAGACCATTTAAGTGTGACTGAATGAAAGGTCTATGTTAATGCCACATGAGTTACTTTTAAGATCACAGTACCAGCCCTTTGATTTCTCGCTATATCATGTGGGATACACCATGTGGATGCAGCCATCCGGAGGCAGGTGAAGGCTGTTTCCAAATGGGCCAGCCATAGATGGGGATGTGCTGGGAGATGACTGCCATGGGGAATCCTGTCCCAGAGGGCTCCCTCCCCTTTCAGTGATGGAAGTTGAATCCCGTTTTGTGAACACACGCAGTCATTTGCATGTATCCAGCACACAGCATTTGCTGACTGCTCTCTAAATAGGTTTAAAATAGATAATGTCTGGTGGGCTGTCAGACTGACAGGCAATTTGGACCTTTTTGTAGGTCGGTATTGGGAGACAGTACAGAGATTAAAGATCAATCAGTTCTACGGCGCCCCAACGGCTGTCCGGCTGTTGCTGAAGTACGGAGATGCCTGGGTGCGGAAGTATGACCGCTCCTCCCTGCGGACCCTGGGGTCAGGTGAGTGGCCTGCTTTACTGTGGGAGAGGGTGTGCGTGCCGTTTCAGAGCAATGCTGCAGATAGTTTTAATCATGAAAGCTATGCAGCTGTGTCTGTGGTGGATTCAAACAATGCCAGATGCATTGAGCAGAAAGCAGAGGTCCCTCCTGTAAGCCCCTCCCTGGAGCCCACAGCGTTAACAGTCTGGGGCACAACATTCCAGACATTTTCTGTGCCTGAGTTCTGTGCTTTGTCTTTATTGTGAATCCTTACCAACCCCTTAAGGTAAAGCCAAGCCCCTTCCTTAGCGGCTGACCGGGATTGTGCTGTAGTAGTCACTCGTAGTTCACTAAGCACTCCCCTGTGCCTGGGTATCGATATGCCCAAGTACTGTCACAAATGTCATTCTGCCCTTGTGTGCTGCCCTTACTGTAGACGTTTCCAGCAGAGAGTTGTGAGATCAAAGGTTATCTCCATTTGTAATTTTGATAGCTGCCACTAAGTCACATGATGGTAGGGTGACATGTGGTTAGTTCAGACAGTACCAGGAGGCGGACAGTTCCCAGGCCTGTTCTCTCTCCTTTTCCCTGCTGTGTTTCATTTCTTCCCCTACATGTGTTGTCACGTGTGGTCAGTAGGGAAAACAAGGTGGGGAGGCTCTGTGGGTGAACACAGGGTTCTGCTTGGTGATTCTTCATGGAGGAAGCGTGTGGGGCAGGTAGCACTGGGGATGTGTCTTTCTGCCATAAACACATCCAGTGATGGTGTGTGTGCGTTACTCATTGGTGATGTGGGCATGCAGCGCTAGTATGGGTCTTAGGGTCCTGGTTTGCTCTGCTCCCCTTGCCTGCAGTGCCCTGCTGCCCCCTCCCCGCCTCTCAGGATTCTGACTGTCCCTCAAGGGCCTTCTCTGTGCCTCTTCTCCCCATGGATTTCCTTGGCTGCTCTGGACCTCAGGTTCTCGGACGAGCCTGTGCTCCAGTCACAGATATCTGTCCTTGTACTGACCATCTTGCTGGGTGGCAAGCTCCCAGTCATAGCTGTCTGTGTCCTTGGCACCCCTGTGCCCACACATAGGGAAATGCAGAAGGTCAGGTGAGTGTGGACTGCTCATTGCAAAGCCGAGCATCCGACCCAGGAGCAGGAGGCCCGGACGCTGCCCTGAGGGCTCCACAGGGAGACTGTGGCTTCTGGAGGGCAATACTGCCTCCCTGTCCAGGACAGGCCTGGACTCCTGCCTGGGAAACACGTTTTCATGCCCCCAGCTCCTCCCTACTGAGGGCCTCCCTCACGGTTTGGGTCAGTTTGTGTCTGGATGACCAAGTACTTTGAATTTGCCAGGTGGGGTCCTCAGAAAGAGGGTTGGGCTCCTTTCTAGATGGTGGTGAGTCTGAGATGCCTCTCTTGGCATGCTGGAGCTTGGAGGGTGAGGCCTGTGTGTTCCTGACTGGGAGCCTGTGTAGTTGGAGAGGACCTGCCCTCCACAGCACAGGGGACCCGTGACGTCCCCCTGCACTCTGGGCCAGGCAGCACTTGGGGATTGAGAGAAGCAGAGGGGTGGCCAGGGCCACAGAAACTTGCTCAGATCCTCTAGGTATCATCTGCAAGGCCACTTTTGTGGGCCTAGGGAGTTAGGTGGGGACAGGGGTGAAGGGTGAGGTTTGATTTTCCAGGTGCACTCACGGGATTCGGTGGCTAAGGAAGACTCACAAAGACCCAAATGACAAGGTGCACGCTCTGAGCATGTCAGGAGAAGGAGATGCTCTGTGGCTGCATAAGAGTGGGATGCATGCCCCAGCTGAAAGTTGCCTCAGCGAGGGGTCCCCCGAGGCTTGGTGCAGGCTCCTGTGGTCCTCCCTCCATAAGGGCTGTGGCCACATACACTTTCTGTTTTGGATCTGGCACCACCACCATGTGCATGGAACACCTCTGCACCAGGGAGCCCACACAGAGGCTTGGCTGGGCTCTGTGTACTTTGCTGGTCTTGTGGGCATATTCCTGCCATATAATGAGCACCAACAGCAGAGCCCTGCGTGGGTTTCCCTGGGACCAGGTTCTTGATAAACAGTGCTGGCAGGCAGGTAAAAAGCACCTGGTGACTCCTCAGTTGGGGCACAGAACAGCGCCGTGGCCCAGTATGCTTCATGCCTGAGCCAGAGGCAGCGCGGTGTTGGTCTCCTCCTTCGGTGCTGTAGTTCAGGCCGATTCAAGGCGGCTGGATTAGCCCTCACAGCAAACCAGGCTTTGGGCGTGTTGACTTCATTTAATCTTCCTAGTCAGCAAGACTTTTACCCCAAGAGTTGTATTTCTTAAAAAAAATTTTTTTAACTTTCCATTTCACAAGTAACACACAGATATATTCTTGTTGTGAAAAGAAAAAATTGGAACATGGAAATGAAAGCTGACATCCTCCGTGAGCACTGCTCCAGTGGACCCTGTTGCTTGTGCACCTTCCGGTGTCTTCTTTGCAGTTATATTCCTGTGCAAAAGACACAGCTTGGTTCTGAGATGATTTCTTTAACATGAACGTGATCACACTGTGCCATTATCCTCTAATACTTATTTTAACTCAACAATATGCAAAGTTCTCCATGCGGTTCTGCCCGGTTGTTTGAAAACTTGCTCATACCCTCCTGTGGGGATTGCTGTGGTCCATGCAGTCACATCCCTGTGGTTGGATATTTGGGGTGTTGGCAGTTTCCCAGCCGATCAACCAGTGCTGCAGTGGCATCTTTTTGCCTCCTTGTGGGTGTCTGTGAATGCAGGGGCGAGAGACAAACACCCAGCCACCCTGCCAGGACAGGCCTTGGTTAGCTGCTGCATCGTGGGTGGTCCTGAGCAAGAGGCAACCAGTATTTCACCATATTAGCAAAAGTGTATCTAAACTGGTGCATTCTGGCTGAATGCCAGTCTTGTATGGGTGTTTCATTAGGGTAGTGTCTTAGCTGTTCAGGCCGCTATAACAAAACACCACAGACATGGCTTATAAACATTGGAACGTATTTGTCACAGCTGTAGAGACTGGGAAGTCCAAGATCAAGGCACCAGCATGGTCAAATTCTGGTGAGGGCCCTCCTCTTGGTTCACAGATGGAGCCTTCTTACTGTGTCCTCACATGGTGGAAGGGGCGAGAGAGCTCTTTGTGATCTCTTTTACAAGAATACTAACCCCATTCCTGAGGGCTCCACTCTCATGACCTAATCATCTCTCAGAAGGCCCACCTAATACCATCATCTTTGAGGGTTAGAATTTCATCATATGAATTCAGATCATAGCATGTAGACACTGAGAAGAAGTCAGGCTACAGAGGCAGAGGCCATAAGCACTTTTGTGTATATGTATATACATATATATAACCACCATCCAGATCAAGCCATGGAAATCCCAGTCCCCAGAAGGCATCTTATGCCCCTTCCCACCCACGACCACTGTTTGACTGCTCTCACCGTGGATTAATTTGCTTGTTGCTGAACTTCATATACATGGGCTCGTACAGCATGTGCCTCTCTCATGCCTGCTGCCTTTGCTGGGGCCGTGACTCTAAGGTGTACTCCTGTTGGGTGTGGCAGCAGTTTGCTCATTTTCATGCTGTGTGGTATTCCACTGCATGAAGATACCACCATTTATTTCTCCATTCTACTCTTGATAGACAGTTTTAGTTTTTGGCTGCTGTGAACATCTTTGTTCGTGTCCACTTTTGGAAATATGCACTTACTTCTGTGGGATATATGCCAGGAGTGACATTTTTGAATAAGAGGATAAACATCTCTTTAGAGTCCGCCTCAAACAGTTGTCCAAAGTAGTTGTATGGGGTGTATGCACTTTTAAGTATTAAAACATCCAAATTGCTCCCCCATTTTCTGTGCCAAATTATATTCCCACCGTGTATGTGATATTCTGTTTCCCCACATTTTTTTCAACTTTTTGATTTTTGATCCTCTACTGATGAAAATACCTCATAGGAATTTGTATTTCTTTGATGGTCATAACATGATGGATCTCACTGCTTTTTCAAGTCTTCTGTGTCTTTTGGGAAAATTATAGCTGTTTTTCCCTTAAAAATCTATTCCTTTTGGTTTCCAGTTTAATGAGGTCTAGTAATACCTTTTCTCTCTTGTGTGTGGTTTCAGTGGGAGAGCCAATCAACCTCGAGGCCTGGGAGTGGCTCCACAAGGTGGTGGGGGACAGCAGATGTACGCTGGTGGACACCTGGTGGCAGACAGGTGAGAGCGTCCCCGAGGAGGAGAGGTCAGGGCACGCCTGGAGAAGTGGTGCAGGGCTGGCTCAGTGGGACCTCCTGTGACAGCTGTGCTCCCACATTAGTGAACTGAGAAGGTGCAGCTAAGTGCCCAGTCCAGAGAGTCAAGTGTGAGGCTACGTGAATGCAATCCAACTGCTCCTCCGCATATGTGATAGCTGAAAACCTGGTCTCTGGAGCGAGAACGCTCAGAGGTGTAAGACTTCGGATGTGTCATGACTGCTTTGAGCCTTGGTTTCCTTGTTTGTAAAAAGAGGGTGCTCCCTTACAGGCCCTGGCTGAGGATGGAATGAGATGATGCAACTAATGCGTGTTGCCTCAGGCCTGATGTGTAGTTGGTGCTGAGCTAAATGTCCACCTTCCTTGTAGGACTGCTTTGTGAACACAGGCATATTGGATGAGCATGGACCCTACTGTTTAAGGGACCATGAGTCTCATTTAAATTTTAGTGGGAAAGGAATTTCTTCTGTGCCATTTTGTTTTGATTTGCCCCCTCTTCTCTTGGGTATCCGACTTTGGATGTTTGGGGCAAGAGACCACCACTGATGTAGTAAATAGCTCTCTGAGGTCTCGTCCTTCAAGAAGCCAGAAAGTGGAACATTCCGTATAGCTCAGTTCTCATCCATTCAGGAAGGCACGAGACAGACATCCTCGACAACTGAGTCTCATGAAGCATTTCCATGCAGGCTGGTAGAGGGAGGTGTTTGGTCTGTGTGGAATGGGCACTGGCCTAGAAGCAATTCTTTTCTTCCACCTTCCTGTGCAAGTAGGTGGGCTCTGCCCATTCTCACCGAAGCAAGGGCTCGACAGGCAGGGACCTCGGATGAGGGGGAGGCAGCAACCACCCTGCTGGGGAGCACCACAGCTTCTGGGACTGAAACCTCCACCTCAGGACCCACTCTCATTTCCACAGTGGAGAGGACCAGAACCCAAGTCTGGCTTTACCTCGGACAGAGGTCCTTATGTCACTGAGGGCCTGTTTCCTTGCCCCAAACGGGCAGTTCCACCCACCTCCCACTCTGGGAGAGCACCTGTTTATCCGTCACAGACCTGCTGATGGCTTGGTTTGGATAAATGTGTCACTAGTCCCTAGGCCCACCTGGCGTTTCTTCCCCTTCCTCCCTGCAGAAACGGGTGGCATCTGCATAGCACCGCGGCCCTCAGAAGAAGGGGCAGAAATCCTCCCCGGCATGGCAATGAGGCCCTTTTTTGGCATCATCCCGGTTCTCATGGATGAGAAGGTAAGGGCCTCACAGAGGCATGTCCCTCCTCCACATGCACCCTTCCAAGCTGCCTGATGCTCCTTTCCACCGTCCCGGCCTCCTCTGTGCCCTCTCCCATGTCATGCATGACCGGGGTCTGGCAGGTGGTGGGAGGGCAGGTGTCCTCACACAGGATTCACCGAGCAGCCTCCTCTCAGGGACACAGTGGGTACAATTGCTGTGTGGGCAAGCCCAGCATCCTCCTCAGAAACCCTTGTAGGGCAGGTTCCTTGTAGAGGAGAAAGCTTTGGGCAGCTCTTTTGGGGCATGCACATAATTTTTCTGCCTCAGGCCAGGCAGTTAGGAGGAAGATGCTGACTGTCAGTTTTCAATCCTCAGTCTGCCTGTTTTCTCATGTGTGTCTCCTGGGTCTGTAGGGGAATGTCGTGGAGGGTGGCGATGTCTCTGGGGCTCTGTGCCTCTCCCAGGCCTGGCCGGGCATGGCCAGGACCATCTACGGAGACCACCAGAGATTCCTGGACGCCTACTTCAAGGCTTATCCAGGTGAGCCGGCTGCAGTGGATCGGGTCATGCCTTTTTGCACACTGCTGGAATCATGGTCTCAGAGAAACGTCTGTAAGGTCACGGTGATCGTGAGTGTAGGGCAGCCGTGAGAACAGTCTCTTTGGAGGACGAGTTTGAATCCTGCCCCCTCCCCTTTACCTCTCTGACTTTCCTTATCTCTGAAATGGGAACAGTCCCACCTCAGGGACCTCCCTGGGGTCAGTGGGAGTAGTGCTCACAGAGCCCTTAGAGCCTGGCCTGCTGGGATGTACGCTCCTCAGGCTATTAGGAGAGAAGAGGGAAGAAACCACCTTGGAAGACTGTCGTGATGGCTGCAAGTTTTCTTCTGGTTTACTTTTGATTTTTTTCCCAGTTTGCTTTTGTGTCATTGGTTGGAAGTTCATTTACACAGTGTGCCTGCTGGAATCAATCATCTTCAGTCTCAAGCTTGTAAACGAGACTCACTTTTTGAAAAGCTTGAGCATGCTCCTTGTATATCTTCTGTTCTCCAGACACATGCAGTCTTTTTTTTTTTTTGTGAGGAAGACCAGCCCTGAGCTAACATCCGTCGCCAATCCTCCTCTTTTTGCTGAGGAAGACTGGCCCTGGGCTAACATCCGTGCCCATCTTCCTCTACTTTATATGGGACGCCACCACGGCATGGCTGACACGCAGTGCATCGGCAGGCGCCCGGGATCTGAACCCGCGAACCCCGGGCTGCCAAGTGTGGATGAAACCGCTGCGGCACTGGGCGGCCCCCACATGCAGTCTTGAGTCCTCACATTCTGGTATCTCCGAGCCATCTGCCCTTTCACTAGCACACAGCCAGACAGCACCAACCGGGCAAGGTCTCCACGAGGGGTGGCAAGGAGGGCCAGCAGGCAAGTCAGAAGGGCATGGGCTTCAGAGCTTTCTTCTGTAGAGCAAGGTCAGAGCGTGGGTCCTGCTGTGTCCCTCATGGAACAGCAGGAGCCCCGCTGGCTCCTAGTTCAGAGGTACTGGCACTAAATTCCCTTTCTGTGATGCAGGCTACTACTTTACGGGAGATGGGGCTCACCGAACCGAGGACGGCTATTATCAGATCACAGGGCGGATGGACGATGTCATCAACATCAGCGGCCACCGGCTGGGCACCGCGGAGATAGAGGATGCGATGGTGAGCACAGGCCAGGCCTTCTCCTTTGCTCCTGTACCTCCATGAGGCTGTGTTGGCCTCAGATTTGGAGTGGTAATTTGCATGCTGAGTCAGACGTCTCACCTCCCACATATTTTGCCTTGTCATTCTGTTATGCACAGGCTAACCACCCTGCAGTGCCAGAGACCGCTGTCATTGGCTACCCCCATGACATCAAAGGAGAAGGTGAGCATCCACAAAAGGAACTCCTCCAATTCCTGGTCTTAACGCCCATCAAGGCACCTCTGTAAAAAGAACAGACTCCAGAGGATGGACAGGTGGTAGGGTTTTTTAATGGTCAAGCTGTTGGTTTTCTTCTCTCTCAAGTGGAGATTTTGGGTGGGAAGGCTAAAGAGCACGCATGTTAGACTAGGGCCAGATTTCTGAAATGCCCTAGCTTTGCTGTCCATTAAGGACACTCATCCCCAAGCAGCTGTGACCTGTTTGGCCCTCAGCTGAGCTTGAGGTGCCTCTGGTGGCCCTGTTACAGAGGACTTATAATGAAATGCCCTCAGTGTCTCCTTGCATGTGCTGTCACAGCAGCTGGTGCCGACTCTGCAGCCATCACACTGTTGGCAGATCGAAGTGTGCTCTGGAGCAGCTCTTTTGCTGGTCTGGGACTCTTTTTGGAGGAATTTGACCTGTGGTTCCCACAGCACAGCGACACGCCAGGGAAGCGCAGAATGGTCTTTACTGAGGACACACTGTTCCAAAGCCTGCCAGATTCTAAGTGGGTGGGTCTGGGAAGGGTGTTATAATGAGTGTTATAATGCCAGGTGCACAGTGGCCACACTGGCCTGGCTGGTGTGACCTGGACACTTGCTGACCCTATGCTGCACTGCTGGGCAGACTGACCTCTAATGCTCAGCCGAGTGGCCTGGGATTGCATGCTCTCCTTCCTGCTGTCAGGGACATCCTGTGTCAAAGTGTGTCCCAAATGTCACTTGGCTCCCTGCCCCATTTGTGTGCCACTGTTCCATTATTTACTCACTTCCTCTAAATTGACCCATTGTAAAATTTAACATTTATTTAAGTGCTTTAAGAAAAGCATTTTCAGTTACCATGAGAAGGATGTGCCCATGAGGTGGCTGTCCATTTGTTAACGGGAGACTGGGATGTGTGGGAGAGCTGTCAGGGATCGGAAGGGGCCAGAGACAGGAACAGGTCCTCACGTGCGACTCTTAGAGGCCTTGGGCCACTTCGTGCTCCCATCAGCAGCTCTTAGCACCTCTTCCCTGCATCCTAAGCAACTCTGGTATTGCCAGGTCTTAAAGTCTGCCAGGCTGGCGGGGGAGAATTTGTAATATCATGGGTATGATGATATATGCATTTTCCTGATTTCTAACAAATTTGAGCATCTATCCATTTTAATACACGAACAACACATTAACAGTTCTTGGTGAGCTTTGAAGCTGTGTATATTTGTCCCCACTCCCCATTTGCACTTGATCTGACTAACGTGCTGCGCCTTGGCCATCAGCCTGTCTCAGCAGTCCCCGAGCTCAGGCCTTGTGCACCTTCGCCTGGCTCTCAGCTGTCTCCTCCTCCCACGTTGAGGCTTTCCTGATGCATCTCTGCTCTCAGAACTGAACAATCCAGGCCCGCTTCCAGTCTCATCTCACGGGAGATAGAAGTGACTGGCAGGGAAGGGTGCCAATTAGAGACGAGGGTGAAACACGGCAGAGCAGCATGCCCAGTGTGACCCCACTAGGGTAGTTTAAAAGACGGTTGTATATGCCTAGAAATTAATTTTAAAATTTGGATCTGGGGACAGCAGCAAGAAGCCCGTGAGAATTTGCTCAGTGTGGGCTCTGTGCAGGGGCTGTCACCACTCCATTCTGATATGCAGTTGTGAGGCAGGGACTTAGCTCCCCATCTTACAAGCAGAAAACTGCGGCACAGAGTGGTTAAGTGGCTTGCCCAAGGCCACACTGCTGGCAAGCGGCAGAGCCAGGATTTGGAGCCAGAGCAGTCTCTCCTAACCGTCATCCTGCACTCCCGCTCAGGTGAGGGATGGGAGAGAGGCGGGGCGGGGGTACAGTTTTATTTTATCTACTTCTACACTGTCTTAATTTTTGGTAATCAATATGTGTTGCTTTGATGGTTTTCCATTTTAGTTAAAGTTGGTTAGACTCACAGCAGACCTCTCTCAATTGGCCTTCCCAGTCAGCTCAGGTGTTGGCTTCGCCGCCTTCCTCTGAGCCCCTGTGTATGGACCTAGGCTGCCTGGCATCTCAATTCCCAAGATAAGAAAATGCAGCTCTTTCCCTCAAAGATCTCACAACCTAGTGGAGTGGGCATTGGGGGACCAACAGCCATTCACACACAGCAAGTGCCACAGCTTGATTCATGGACAGAGTCAGGAAAGGTAGCTAAACACAGAGTGTAAGGTAGCTAAACTGGGACTTGAGGGATGAATAGGAGTTTGCCAGGTGGAAACGGGGAGCCTTTAGGCAAAGGCTCTAGGTGTTTACAGACTGTAGCTTATTCAGGAAAGTCATCTACTGGTGCATCTAGCCAACACTTGTTGAGCACCTACTCTGTTCCTGGATGCTGGGGACACGGCAGTGAGTGAAACAGACAAAAGTCCCTTCTCCATAGAGCTGACGTGCTGGAGGGTCAGGAAGTAGAAGGGAGAGACAGGCAATCAACCATAAACGTGATCAGTGAGGAAACTGCCTAGTGTGTTAGGTGATATGTGCCAGGGAGAGAATTAATTAAGATGGGGTGGAACTGATGCAGGAATAAACAGGCTAATGAACACTGGGAGGGCTGTACATAGGTGGAAACTTCACGTATGAGGGAAAGGACGTTGCAGGTCAGTGGGGAAAGGACAGACTGTCCACAATAGTGCTGGGACAGGTGACTGCTCATATGGAGAAAAAATGAAATTAGATCCCTGTGTCACACCACATACCAGATTATCCCAAGTGGATGAAAAAGAAATGTATTTAGAGACCTGTGGGAGCCACTGTAAATCCTTTCTGGAACATGGTAGGATATTGACAAACAAAACATAGTGTCTGTGCTAAAATATGGGTCAGCCAGTGCTTCCCAACAGAGCTCCTGCCGTGATGGAGCTGATCTTCTGTGCTGTCCAATACAGTAGCCACCAGCTATATGTGGCTCATGCAACTGAGGAACTGCATTTTTAGCTCAATTTAAATTTAAACAGCCACTGTGGCTAGTGCTTACCATGTTGGACACGTGCCCACAAGGTTAGTGCCATGTTACCATGCACTGTCTCATGGGAGCTGTTAGTAAATCTCCCATTGGCCCATGTTCTGGGCTATTTCACAGGTTTGGGGACAGTTACAGAGGTTAAGTCCCATGTCCAAGGTCACAAGCACAGCTGGTCAAGACCATAGGTGTGGTGCCAAGCTCTTGACCACACATGCTCTCCCACCTGGGACGTTCAGAGATGCTGTTAGAATCGCTTCTGGTTTGATGAAAACGATAATGCATCTTTAGGGCTGCAACTAAAGAAACCAGCTGCTACAAGGTCACTAACATGTGATGTTAAAGTCCTTTGGATTTACGGCGATTTGTGTACAGCACTTTGCCTCAGGAGGTGGTTTGGGTCTGACGAGTCCCAAACCTTTGCTTTCCTTCCAGCCGCATTTGCCTTCATAGTGTTGAGAGATGATGCAGGTGACTCGGACATGGTGGTGAATGAGCTCCGGTCAGCAGTGGCCACCAAGATTGCCAAGTACGCTGTGCCTGATGAGATCCTGGTGAGTGGAACTTCCACCTCAAGTGCGACTGTGCTGCTTGTTTTAAGTCTTCTTTTCTGATTCCCACAATTAACAAGTAACCGCAATCTCTTCCCTCAACAGCAAGGCGGACATCAGTTGTTTGGTTTTTCTGGGTGGTAGGCGAGGATGGCGGATTGCTGCATCCTCAGAGAGACAGGGAGTGGGGCAGAGCAACAGCAGCAAAAGTTTACACAACTCACCTGTTCAGGGGATAGTGCTGGGCAAGATGAGATGTTCTCTTACTTTGGTATATGGAGGCTAGTTACAAGAACAGGAAGAAAATTAGAGATCTTAAATAGAGACATGTGGAAAGTCCCAGAGTCCTCCAGCCCGTGTGGTTTCTGAACACATGTCCTGGTGCCAGTGAGGGAGATATGGCCAGACCCCTGTCTGAGGGAGTCTGTGTGGGAGTCAGGTCCGGGGAAGAACTGGGCCACCTTTTCAGCCCTGTTAGCTCTTTACTCCTTCCTCTAACATTTCCCTCATTGTGTTCTTTGGTTTGGAGATAGTCCTCTGAGGCAGGAGGGGCCCCAACCTCACTTGTTGTCATACAAGGTCAGACTGTCAGCCTGGTGACCAGAGTTTCAGGGAGACCTGAACTCCCCGTAGGTCACTATTAAAGACCCCAAACACAGCTCTTAATGTATTGCCATTGCCACTGAATGGGCTGTGGTTGTTTGAAAAGGTTAAATGCTAAATTTTCAAACTCTGAGCAAGACAACATTTTTCTCCTAAGTAGCTCTCACCTCTTATGTAAGACAAAACTAACAATGGCCCGGGCCACGGGGTGGAGACGAGGTGCCAGGGCACATGCTTGTTGCTGCCCGGGAGCCCTCACTCCTGTAGCTGAGGAGAGAAACAGACCCTGCCTGGTGGAGGGCTTGCTCCAGCATGGCTTGTGGTTGATTCTTTCAGTTTGACAAGAGCTTGAGGTCCAGGCTGTAGGAGGATAAAACCAGAGACCACGGGCCCCACCATTCTCTGGGGCGGGATCCTACACATCAGACGTCCATTTTCGATTCTCCAGGGAGGGGTCATCCCTGGGCAGAGCCCTTCTTGTCTCAGCGCAGTCTGACGCTGGCTGGGAGACTAATGCTGCACCCTTTCCTTGCCAGGTAGTGAAACGTCTTCCAAAGACTCGATCTGGAAAAGTCATGCGGAGGCTCCTGAAGAAGATAATCACTGGCAGAGCTCAGGATCTGGGGGACACCACCACCCTGGAGGACCCCACTGTCATCACAGAAATACTGAGTGCCTACCAGAAGTACAAAGACAAGAGGCCTGCTGCTCATTGATGGGCTCTTTGACCAAGACCCAGGGCCCAAGCCCCTGACTTGTCCTTCTAGAACCGAACTCTCCAGCTGGCTTATTCCTAGATGTCCCAGAAGCAGTCCTCTCCTGGCACATAATCCACACTGTCCCTAACGTGAAGTCTGTGCTAAAATTCCTCCCTTCTTTCTGTTGGAGAACCCATGAAGAGGTACTATCAGACATGGTTAGTATTTGTTCCACTTGTCCTGAATTTGGTTTCCTGGAATGAAAAGTCATTGTCAGCTGTTTCTGTGTCCTCTCCAGACAGCACAGGAAGGTGAAAAATATGGTAAGGTGTGCCTGCTCAGATGATTAAGAATTAGAAGCAACCATGTTTTCCCAAATGTTTCTAGATACAAAAGGCAGAGGTTTTTATTTTTGTATTTTTATATTTTCCAAGAAAAATGTGCACACACATACAAGTAATGAGTGGATTTACTTGTACATGTTCTTTTTAACATTTAGAGATAAGAAAATCACTTTTTGCTTCTGCTCATGGGGAAATGTGGAGAGGATCAGAAGGTGCACTTTTAATTATTGCTTGGTATATTTGGAAATCTGAATTGGAAATGTTTGTACCTCTGTCTAAACACAGCTATCTTGAGAACTTTCAAGCCTGCAGCATCCTTTTTTGGTGTACATTTCTCCTTGCTTGGTTTGTGTATAATGAAACTAACTCCTGAAAGTAATGGCATGAATGTGCCCACCTCTCAGTTCTCATGCTACTTCAGTTGTGTGCTGTTTCTCAAGCTGTGATCTGGAAAGATTCCCCTCCCCACCTTGGATGCCTCTTGGTAAGAGGTCGACATGCTCCAAATATGTGGAGTTGTTCAGGGAAGCCAGTGAAAACTCAGGTGACTTGTTAGAGCACTAATTTGGCTAGAACTGGGCCCTTGTGAACTCTGCCTGTCCTTCATTCTCTGGTTGGGGTGATGAAAACCACTGACACTTGGAGCTCTGAGTCAAGTCTCTCTTTTTTTTAATGTGCCTTAAGTACCCTGAACATTAGCAAGATGATGTGAATTATTAGGTTACAAAGTGCTTATTTATTAGCCAAGTATACAAGGATGGAGCATGGAGCACAGGTGAAGGTAGCCTGCTGAGCTGGGTCCCTGAGGACAGAGAAAGATTGTCTTTATCTTTATGCCACAGAATATGGTGCCTTGCAGCTGTGTACGTGTTCAAGGGGTGTCTGGGGGTACTGAACACCTACTGTGGACAGTAGCTGTGCTGGCCTCTCAGCGAGTAGGCAAGTACACCCATGACACCCAACGGGGTGGCCAGTGCTGAAGCACACGGATACACTGAGTGATCGTCTGTTGTTACAGCACTGAGCAACAGAGAACCGTGCACCTGGACCTGTCACATTTGTGCTGGACTTGGTGGACTGTAGTTACGGCGCTATCTATAAAATGGCTTAGATATGAACTCGGACAGTGACCAGAGCCTCAGAACGATCTGCAGGGAAGTTCAAATAAAGCTTTATTTTGTTCATTCTCTTCTGTGTATGGTGATGTTTTTGATCAAATAATGCCATTCTTTGTTGCTGAATATAATCCTAAGGACAAAACTGGAAGGGGCTTATTCACGCAGAATAGAACACTTAAAAAAAGATCCATTGTCTTATAGGGAGAAAATATACAAGTCGTCACCTATCGTAGACTATTATTTGGTAAACTTACCTGCTTCTAGATTGTTGTGCTGTCCAATACACTAGTCACATGTGGCTATTTAGAAATAAGTTAAAAAAATAGAATACAATAGAATAAAATAAAATATTCAGTTCTTTGCTCTCAGTAGCCACAGTTCAAATGTTCAGTAGCCCCACGTGGCCAGTAGCTACCAGATTGGACAACGCAGGTAAGAAAATTCCCATCATCACACATAGTTCTGGTGGCAGTGCTGGCCTAGAACATAGATGAGAACGAGGAAGCAAAAAAGATCTCTAAGCAGCTAAAATCAGTATCACAGACCACATCTGTGAGTAGTCTCTCCATCCAAGCTGGCCTGAGAGCGACATCCCGTAGCCAGGTTAGCTTTACTCTAGAAGTGCATGGATGAGGTTTTCTGTCTCCACTGAATGCAGAAGCAGAGTTTAGAACACATTGAACTGGTGCCATGAGAGGTGGGATCTCAAAGGCCCATGTCAGCTCCTACCAAAGCCTAGACCAATGCTGCTTCCAAAGCAGAAGCTGGGAATGGCTCTTCCCAGGGACAGTGTCTGTCTGGTCTTGTGCCCCAGGGAGGATGGGGAGGAAGGCTGGGGAGGGTTCCCAGGGACAAGTCTGAGGTAGATTTTAAATGCATGGAAAGACAACTCATTGGGAAAAGACATGTTTTTGCACCTCTGCATGCTGTGGGAAATCACGGCAGCATTGCTCTCTCACTGGAATAGTGTGTAGCCACACACCCTTCCCCAAGGCAGGGCATCATGAGAGGGTTACAGACAGACTTTCAACAAGTCAGGTTGTCCTGCCCACCACTCTTCTGGTAAAGCCACCCTGATTTCTGTTGGGGACCATCCTGTCCCCTACTTTTTCAGTGACCCACCCGATTGCTAGGGGGTTAGTGATGGTTATTCCTTGCATCACAGTCCGTGGCCTAAGTAACATAACAGGTCCAGGCCTGGCCATGTGATGCTGTCAGGGCCACTAAGGAACAGTCACGAAGACACCTTTGGAAAAGGGGCCATTGCCCACCCACCACTGGATAAGACAGGATGTGGACATGAGTGACAGTAGCCTCCTGGCTCCCATGGGCAGGGCCTGACTGAAAGGGGAGCAGCACAGGAGAAATGGAACCCCAAGGGAGACGCGCAGAGACCCGGCCCACCCTACCCTGGCCTTTACTTCCTGCTTTGGGTTTTCAGCCATAATTGAAATGTCCTGACAAAGACCCAAGTCAGTGCCACTGAGAAGAGGGAGAAGAGCAGACAGCTACAGTGAAAACAGAGAGGAGATAGCTGATGGTGTGGAAACACAGAAAAGGGATTAGACCGGGATTCAGAGATGGCTCAACTGAACATTAAGCACATCTCCATCCCAGTGTGATATATGACATTCCTAATAACAATAAGTCCTGAAGGCAAATTATATTCAGATTTAGAAGGAAGCAGTATGTGGAACCTTTTAACAATACAAAAGTTGCTACAACAAAAGTTGTACTCAGAGGGAAAATTCAGCTTTTCAACATGATTAATCCCCAAAGGGAAATATATCCCTATTAAATATAAAAATAGAAAAAAGAAATCACGGCTAGCATTCACGATTTGACTGCACAACATTTAACTACAGGTGAAGATGATTCAGGCACACGCTTGTCCATGGTTCACCTGCAGCAACTGAGCTCATGGTGAAGAAAAGGTAGTGTGAACTCTCACCCCATTCCCCCGGCCTGACTGAAGAGTGGAGATTTGGCTGTGGAATTAACACCCTTTAGTCCTTGCAGAGCTGACGCACACCTGCTGCGTCAGCCGCCCTCACGATGCCCAACACTGGAACGATGACAGGAACACCGACGCTGCTGAGTGCCGTGTGCGGGGAGGCTCTGCGCAGGTTCTTGATTCCATCACCCCATTTCATCCGCATGTCTCCTTCAGAGGCAGACACTCCACTCTGCAGAAGAGGTGGGAAAAGTGGCAGAGCGGGCATTTGGCTGGAGCTTGTCTGACTCCAGAGTCTGCACCCTTGACCCCCATGCTCAAACCAAAGGCATAGCCCCTTCCTGAGAAAGCTTTTGAGGAATATCAACAGCATTGTATTTGGCTTTATATTTGTTATTTATTTTTATTTTTTTGTGTGTGAGGAAGACCAGCCCTGAGCTAACATCTGTTGCCAATCCTCCTTTTTGCTGAGGAAGACTGGCCCTGGGCTAACATCCGTGCCCATCTTCCTCTACTTTATATGGAACGCCGCCACAGCATGGCTCACAAGCAGTGTGTCGGCTGGTGCCCGGGATCCGAACCCGTGAACCCCCGGCTGCCAAGCACGAACTAAACCACTGTGCCACCGGGCGGCCCCTATATTTGTCATTTTATCATTTATTTAAGGCACTTACTGTTGATCTCTGAGTAGCTCTGTGAATTGGCATCTTGGATAGGGGTAAGCAGCAGCCTAAATCCAGGCCAAGAGGAAGCCTTCCTGGAGACAGTGGTTTTTGGCGGCGACAAGAGGTGGTGATGCCAATTTGAGTTTTCACGACCTCTAATCTGAGTTATATAAGTTTCTCCTTCACCGTTGTTTGGGAATTTTGCTGCATAAGAGGATTAAAGTAAATATATCATTTCTGGGCCTGTGAATACCAGTTATCTCTGGTTTTTGCAGTATTATTTTTTTGTTGGCTTGTTTTTATTTATTCTGCTTGGGCTCTGCAGGGCTTCTAAGATTTGTGGCTTCATGTCCATCTTAATCAGTTTTGGAAATATCTCAGTCATTATCTCAAGTTTTTGCCTATTCTCTCTTCTTTTTTGAGGACCCCAAACTTCTCATATGTCAGGACTTATATTCTATTTTCTCTCTTGCTGCCTTAGTCTCGATTGTCCTGAAAGCAGAGCTAGATATAAAGGCTTGCATGCAGGTAATTTACTTAGGAAGGTGATTCCAGGAACAAGTGTGAGGAACAGGGGTGAGGGGTGGGTGTGAAATGGGAAGGAGGAAAAACCAACGCAAGCACGTTATTGAGCTGGCCAGCACCGTGGGCAACTGCTGCTCCATCCTGCAGGACTCATAAGGAATCTTATCAAATGTGCCTCCCAACCAATTAACTCAGAACTGGCTGTCAGAAATGTGGCTTGGTTTCTCAACTTCCTTCTCTGGAACCTGCAAATGCACTCAGGGAAAAAGTGGCTCCCAACACTGGGCTCAGTCCTTCCTGGATCCTGGTCCAGTAATTCCTCACCATGTTCAGGCTCTCCAATGTCTTCAAGCAAATGTTTTAATATTTTGTTCATCATTGTCCCCACTGACAGTGTGAATCCCAGTTATCTAATGTGCCATCACATGAAGAGAAAGTCTTGCATACTGTTCCTAAAATGTGAAAGATTCTGAATTCCACCCAAGCATTTCATATAAGTTATCGAGGACCTGTACATATTACTTTGTACTTGCTTTTTCCCTCCCAATATAACATGAATCTCCCCATCAGTACACGGGGACCCATCTTCTTCTTGTAATGACTGCATGTGGCAAGCCACTGAATTTATTTAATCATTAATGGATATTTAAGGTGATTCCAATTTGTCTATGTTAGAAACAAGACTGAAATGGACATCCATGCACATCTTTGCAGCAGGATCAAAAGGTATGCTTGACCACTGCAAAGGACTGAATGTTTGTGTCTCCCCAAAATTCATGCGTTGAAATCCTATCCCCTAAGCGGATGGTATTAGGAGACGGGGTCTTTGGGAGGTGATTAGGTCATGAGGGTGGAGCCCTCATGAATGGGATTAGTGCCCGTATAAAAGAGGCCTCAGAGAACTCTCTTGCTCCTTCTGCCATGTCGGGACACAGCAACAAGACGGCCATCTAAGAACCAGGAAGCAGGCCCTCACCAGACACCAAATCTGCTGGCTTCTTGATCTTGGACTTCCCAGCCTCCAGAACTAAGAAATAAACTTCTGTTTATAAGCCTCCAGTCTATGGTATTTTATTATAGCAGCCTGAACAGACTAAGACAACTGCTAACCTACAAATGTGGGTTTTTTTGTGGATATAATCCAAGAATACAGACTGTACATAGATTCTTATGCAGTATAGGTGAGAAATGTAGCACACATAGGAGGACCATTATAATATAAATAAATAAAACCTGGTATAAGATTATCTTGATCCTGAAGCTTAAAAAGCTGGGAATTACTGATAGGGATGTATTATAAATCAGTCATTAGCTGTAGAGGTAGATATTAGCCAGTGACAAAACATAACAGAATAATTTTCAAATTGTGACGTTTCTAGCCATTCCTTCTTTTGGGAACATTTTCTCTAGAGGGTTGCAGTTAATACTTAATGTAACCTTTGAGATTTGTCTCTATGTAGAACTTTGGTTTTCAGAAATAGTCTTTATGATTGGTCATATGAAGATACTCTGTATTACTTTCATATTCAAGGCACAAGAGAGACATTTTATTATGAAATTCTCTTCTAAGAAATCATGTTTTAGAAGCAACTTATTGTATTAACATTTTATTTCCAAAGTGGGCTGGATGGAGATTTCTGCTTTCTTGAGTTCAGGTAATTAACAAACCAACAAAAATAAATTCTATTTTTTCTCAAAACTGGCTCTAAATCAGTTGCATGCTGATTGCTATTTCCAGAATTGTGGATTCTTTGGGTCCAGAGGGCTTTCAAAGTCCAAGTGCCCTACCTGGCCTCTGTTCATGTGGTGCTGCTGTCCGTGGAGCACGTGGTGGTCACCAGGCAAAGTTTCCAAGGACCAGCACCAGGCTCACCTGGTTGCTTGATAAACACACAGATTCCTGGGCCCCACCTCAGAATTGCTGAGCTTGAATCTCTGGAGGCTGGAAATCTGGACTTTTAATAATTCCCAGGTGTTTTACACAGTCGGCCACACGCTGGTGACCAGCTTTTGGGGATCACTGATGAAGCCCAACACTAAATGTATTTCCTTCTATTTCAATTTAAGAAAGTGACCTGGATAAAGAGAGCTTTCAAGCCAGGCAATAGCTCTTTTTAGACTTTTCTTTTGCTGAAATAAAACAAACATAAATAAAAATGTGTACAAAACATAAACGTTCAGCTTAACAACTTGATGTAACCCCCAGCATGTCAGAAGCCACCCCTCACCCATTCCCCCTCATAATCTGTTTCCACTGCCAGATCACAGCCCTTCAGGGTCCCAGCCCAGAGGAGGAGTTTCATCAAGTCCCTCCAGCCCCTCTCAGCCCAGAGCTGCCTCTCAGAAGTTTCCCACAGGCAGGCAGTCCTTCAGGTTGGTGGTGGGGTGATTCTCTCGGTCTCCAATCTTAGGGACACTGGACTCAGACCCCTGTCCCTCCCCTAAACTGGAAAGCCAGGTGTATTTCCCTGTTTCCCATTTCCCCTCTAAGCAGTGATGCTCAACTTTGGCTTTTACAAGTATCTGGGGGGCTTTAAAACTCCCAATGGCCAAGCCACACCCCAGACCCATTACATCAGGATTTCTGGGTGGGATGCAGGTATCAGTGTATTTTAAAGCTTCCCAGATGATTCTAATGGGTAGCCAAAGTGATAACCACTGTCTTAAAGTTCGGCACTCTGGGTGACACAATTCACGATGACCAGTTGAGGCATTTGCCACTGCTGCCTAGCATATGCATTTATTTTTACCTTCATGTAATGCCTTGAGTTGAGTTGCCGACACTGTGAAGGCGACAGCACTCTGATTATGGTGTGTAACCACTAGGACGATCCTCCTGGCACAGGTGATTTAAGAGGAGGCAAACTGGGAAAGCAGCACCAAGGAGTGGGAAGGGAAGGAAGAAGTGCCCATCTGCTTAGTGACGTCTCTGGTGTGTGAATGCTGGACAAAGAAGAACAAAATGCCCTGGAAAAAAGGTAAATCCTTAAAATCAGTTTATGAGTTCAGGAAACCTTCCTTCTGTAAATTCATAAATGCCTTGTATTCCAGACTCGCTTCCCTGTAAGGACTCTGTGGCACTCAGTGAAATGAAAGGGAAGATATTCGAGAGTGATGTCAGCATCATGGCGGAGTGAGATTCCCTCTTTGAATCTCTGCCCCCTACGACACAACGAAAACATCATTCACATTCCAACAGAGCTCAATCAAACACTACGAAGGACTTCTAAGAAACCCCTGCTGCCATACATCGGACAGTGGAGGCGCAGGAAGCCCAAAAGGACGGGAGGAGAGGTAAGAAGTTGTACTCCCCCTCCCCAATCGATCGGCAAAGACAGCGCGGTTTGCAGACAGAGGGGGGAGGGGCGGCCCACAGCGGTGAAAACTATCGCCATCCAGGTGCTCTCACAGACTGTCGCGAGATCCCCACTGGGAAGCGACGACGGACTGTTTAGGGGGTGTAGCAAACACCCTAAGAGAGCCAGAAAGGAAACCCCCGGGTCAAGCAGGAGAAAGAGAGGACCCCTCCTCCCACACACCGGGCGTTTCAGCATAATCCCTCCGGGGGCTGCAGCCGCCTCAGAGCAAACCGCTCACGATCTCCATCCAGTGGCAGCAGGGGGAAACTGCAGGACCAACTTTATCATGAGGGGAAAAAATAAAGCCGTCCCCGTCGGATCCTTGCAACAATTTGTCATGGCTACAGACCAAAAGGAAAATGACAAACACCTAGAAACCAACCCTGAAGGCACAGAATTTGATAACCTGAATGAGAGAGAATTCAAAATAGCTATCATAAACAAACTCAACGAAATACAAGAGAACACACAGAAACAAATCAACGAATTCAGGGATTTTGTCACAAAAGAGATTGAAACCATAAAGAAAAACCAATCAGAATTATTGGAGGTGAAAAACAAAATCAACGAGATAGTGGAAAAAATGGAGTCTTTAAAGAGCAGAACTGACAATATGGAGGAACGAATTAGCATTATCGAGGATAGCCACGCAGAAATGCTCCAGATAGAGGAGGAGAGAGAGCTAAGACTAAAAAGAAATGAAGAAATTCTTCGAGAAATATCAGACTCAATGAGGAAAAGCAACATAAGGATAATAGGTATTCCAGAGGAGAAGAAAGAGAAAAAGGAGCAGAGAGTTTGTTCAAAGAAATAATAGCTGAGAACTTCCCCAACCTAGGGAACGAGAGGGAAATAACAGTGAATGAAATCAATAAATTACCTAAATATATAGACAGGAATAAAAAATCATCTCGCCACATAGTAGCAAACTTGAAAAATACCCGTGACAAGGAAATAATATTGAAGGCAGCTAAACAAAAAAACAAAATAACATACAAAGGAAACCCCATCAGGCTCTCAGCTGATTTCTCGACAGAAACTCTACAGGCTAGGAGAGACTGGAATGATATATTCAAAATCATGAAAGACAAAAACCTTCAGCCGAGAATACTTTATCCAGCAAAAATATCCTTCAAATATGATGGAGAAATAATAACTCTCCCTGATAAACAAAAGCTAAGAGAGTTCATCACCACAAGACCCCCACTACAAGAAATGCTCAAGAAGGCCCTTAGGCCTGAAAAAAAACAAATGAGAAAGGGGATACAAAGATTTCAGCAAGGAGAAAAGCAAGGAGACTAAACCAGAACAAACTACAGTTGGATAACATCAAAAATTAATTCAAGCTCATCACTGGAAACACACATCCATGACACAATCTGGAATAAAGAGATAACAAATAAGGAGGGGAAGAGCTAAGGGATTGAATCGACCCAGCCTCAGGAAAAAGGAGGCATCCGAAAATGTACTTTCTTATCCAGGAGATTGCTTATATAAACCTCACGGTAACCACTAAACAAATAACCAGAAGAGAACCACACATGACAAATAAAGAGAAAACCAAGAGAATGAGCATGCAGAAATACCAAATTGAATTTGCAGTCCGAAACACAAGGGACAAGAAACAAAGGAAATGCAAAAGAACCAGAAGATGAACAATAAAACAGCAACATTAAACCCTCATATATCAATAATCACTCTAAATGTAAATGGATTGAATTCTCCAATCAAAAGACACAGAGTGGCAGGATGGATTAAAAACCAAGATCCAACAATCTGCTGCCTCCAGGAAACACATCTCAGCTCTAAAGACAAACACAGACTCAAAATAAAAGGATGGAAAACAATACTCCAAGCTAATGGCAAACAAAAGAAAGCAGGAGTAGCCATACTTATATCAGACAAAGTAGACTTCAAGATAAAAAAGGTAATGAGAGACAAAGAAGGGCAATATATAATGATAAAAGGGACACTTCACCAAGAAGACATAACAATTATAAATATCTATGCACCCAACACAGGAGCACCAAAGTACATAAAACAACTGCTAAAAAACCTTAAAGGAGATATTAACAATAACACAATAATAGTAGGGCATCTTAACAACCCCCTTACATCAATAGATAGATCACCCAGACAAAAAGTCAATAAGGAAATAATGGACTTAAACGAAAAACTAGACGCAATGGACTTAATAGATATATACAGAGCACTCCACCCAAAAAAAGCAGAGTACACATTCTTCTCAAGTGCACATGGAGCATTCTCAAGGATAGACCATACATTAGGAAACAAGGCAAACCTCTATAAATTTAAGAAGATTGAAATCATTACAAGCATCTTTTCTGATCATAATGCTGTGAAACTAGAAATCAATTGCAAGGAAAAAACTAGGAAAGGGACAAAGATGTGGAGACTAAACAACATGCTACTGAACAACCAATGGGTCGTTGATGAAATTAAAGGAGAAATCAAAAGGTATCTGGAGACAAATGAAAAGGAAAATACACCATACCAATTCATATGGGATGCAGCAAAAGCAGTCCTGAGAGGGAAATTCATAGCAATACAAGCTCACCTTAACAAACAAAAAAAATCCCAAATAAATAACCTTAAATTGCACCTAACAGAATTGGAAAAAGAAGAACAGACAAAGCCCCAAATCAGTAGAAGGAGGGAAATAATAAAAATCAGAGCAGAAATAAATGAAATTGAAACCAAAAAAACAGTAGAAAGGATCAATGAAACAAAGAGCTGGTTCTTTGAGAAGATAAAATTGACAAACCCTTAGCCAGACTCACTAAGAAAAAAAGGGAGAAGACTCAAATAAATAAAATTAGAAATGAAAGAGGAGAAATTACAACAGACACCACAGAAATACAAGGGATTATTAGGGAATACTATGAAAAACTTTATGCCAACAAATTGGACAACCTAAAGGAAATGGACAAATTCTTGGAAGCGTACAACCTCCCAAAACTGAATCAAGAAGAAATAGAGAATCTGAACAGACCAATCACAAGTAAAGAGATTGAAACAGTAATCAAAAACCTCCCCAAAAATAAAAGCCCAGGACCAGATGGCTTCCCTGGAGAATTTTATCAAACGTTCAAAGAAGATTTAGCACCTATCCTTCTCAAACTATTCCAAAAAATAGAGGAAGATGGAATACTTCCTAACACATTTTATGAGGCCGACATCATCCTGATACCAAAGCCAGACAAGGACAATACAGAGAAGGAAAACTACAGGCCAATATCACTGATGAACATAGACGCAAAAATCCTCAACAAAATATTGGCAAACCGAATACAGCAATACACCAAAAAGATCATACACCACGATCAAGTGGGATTTATACCAGGGACACAGGGATGGTTCAACATCTGCAAATCAATCAACGTGATACACCACATTAACAAAATGAAGAATGAAAACCACATGATCATCTTAATCGATGCAGAGAAGGCATTCAACAAGATCCAGCGTCCATTTATGATAAAAACTCTCAACGAAATGGGTATAGAAGGAAAGTACCTCAACATAATAAGGGCCATATATGACAAACTTACAGCAAACATCCTACTCAATGGGGAAAAACTGAAAGCTATTCCTTTGAGAACAGGAACAAGACAAGGGTGCCTACTCTCACCGCTCTTATTCAACATAGTACTGGAAGTTCTGGCCAGAGCAATTAGGCAAGAAAAAGGAATAAAAGGACTTCAAATAGGCAATGAAGAAGTGAAACTCTCACTATTTGCAGACGACATGATCTTATACATAGAAAACCCAAAAAATTCCATCGGAAAACTACTACAAACAATCAACAACTACAGTAAAGTGGCAGGGTATAAAATCAACTTACAAAAATCAGTTGCATTTCTATACACTAACGATGAACTAACAGAAAGAGAACTCACAAAGACAATCCCATTTACAATTGCAACGAAAAGAATAAAATATCTGGGAATAAATTTAACCAAGGAGGTCAAAGACCTATACAATGAAAACTATAAGACACTATTGAAGGAAATCGAGGAAGACATAAAGAAATGGAAAAATATTCCATGCACATGGATTGGAAGAATAAATATAGTTAAAATGTCCATTCTACCTAAAGCAATCTACAGATTCAATGCAATCCCAATCAGAATCCCAATGTCATTCTTCACGGTAATAGAACAAAAACTACTGAAATTCGTATGGGGCAACAAAAGAGCCCGAATAGCTAAAGCAATTCTGAAAAAAAAGAAGAAAGCTGGAGGCATCACAATCCCTGATTTCAAAATGTACTATAAAGCTACAGTAATCAAAACAGCATGGTACTGGTACAAAAATAGACACACAGATCAATGGAATAGAATTGAAAGCCCAGAAATAAAACCACACACGTATGGACAGCTGATCTTCAACAAAGGAGCAAAGAACATACAATGGAGAGAGGGAAGTCTCTTCAATAAATGGTGCTGGGAAAATTGGACAGCAACATGCAAAAGAATGAAAGTAGACCATCTCCTATTGCCATATACAAAAATCAATTCAAAATGGATCAAAGACCTGAAAGTGAGACCTGAAACTATAAAACTCCTGGAAGAAAATATAGGCAGTACACTAATTGCGATTGGACATAAAGGGATCCTTTCAGATTCCATGTCTACCCAGACAAGGGAAACAAAAGAAAAAATAAACAAGTGGGACCTCATCAGACTAAAGAGCTTCTACAAGGCAAATGAAACCAGGATCAAAATGAATAAACAACCCACCAGCTGGGAGAAAATATTTGCAAATCGTTTGTCTGACAAGGGATTAATCTCAGTAATATACAAAGATCTCATACAACTGAGCAACAAAAAAACAAACAACCCGATCAAAAAATGGGCAGAGGATATGAACAGACATTTTTCCAAGGAAGAGATACAGATGGCCAATAGACACATGAAAAGATGTTCAACATCACTAATCATCAGGGAAATGCAAATCAAAACTACACTGAGATATCACCTTACACCGGTTAGAATGGCTATAATCACAAAGACAAATAACAACAAATGCTGGAGAGGTTGTGGAGAAACGGGGACCCTCATTCACTGCTGGTGGGAATGCAAACTGGTGCAGCCTCTATGGAAAACAGTATGGAGAGTCCTCAAAAAATTAAAAATAGAAATACCGTATGATCCAGCAATCCCACTCTTGGGCATCTACCCAATGGACATGAAATCAACCATCACAAGAGGCGTATGCACCCCTATGTTCATTTCAGCATTATTCACCATAGCCAAGAAGTGGAAGCAACCCAAGTGTCCCTCGACTGATGATTGGTTAAAGAAGATGTGGTATATACATACAATGGAATACTACTCAGCCATAAGAAAAGACAGAATTGTCCCATTTGCAACAACATGGAAGGACCTGGAGGGTATTATGTTAAGTGAAATAAGCCAGAGAGAGGACAGACACTGCATGAACTCACTCATATATGGAATATAAGTGAACACACGGACAGAGAGAACTGATTGGTGGTTACCAAGGGGAAGGGGGGTGGGGGGGCACAAGGAGTGAAGGGTTACATCCACATGGTGACAGACAAACAAAAATGTACATCTAAAACCCCACAGTGTTATAAACTATTAAGACATCAATTAAAAAAAAGGTAAAAAAAAAAAAAAAGAAAGGGAAGATATTCACAGCTTGTGTCTGCAGTCACACACTGATAAACAATGCAAATAACACCAACACCAAGACTCCTGCTGAAATGATCTTCCCACTCACATGCAACTAATGGACAGGTCCTTCACAGGGCTTCAGGAAGTGTTACAACTTAGTGTCAACTGCTTCAACGTTTACCACCCAATGCAAAACAACAGCTTCCAAACTCCCTGCCCTCTTACCCCACTGTGAAACATGTTTGCATTTACAGTCGCCCTTCCCCACTTAAAGGTAAGCTCCCTGAGGACAGGATTCACCTCCTGTCCCTAGTGCCTAGATCAGGGCCTGACACATGGCAAGTGCTCCAAATGTGTTGAGTGAATTAACAGATGTCATGCTTGCCTAGCCAAGTGTGTAAAGAATGGAGCTTTGGATTGCACGGTGCAGAAAGGCACTCTGGAATTCTATGGTGGCACGAGGGGAGTGAACCACTGTGAAAGAATGGCACAGGCCTGTGAAGAACGCAATGGTTTTGACCAAACCCCTGTGTGGGCTACCTGTGTGACACAAAAACCCTCCTGCTTGCCGCCTTGGTTTATAAGTATCAGAGCAGGGGATCATTTTGTTCTTGCTTACTCTGCTCTCTGGAGGGAAAAGAGGAGGAGGGGGAAAAAAGCTAGGCATCTACTTCTACGTTTGGGGTGGGGAGAAGGGCCACTCTTTTGCTCAACTGCCCAGATTCCTCTTCTCCCTCTATTAAGGATATGGGGAGACTGGGGACACCTCACGCTAGAGGCAAGCTGTGACCCTCCAAATGCACCACCTGAGGGTTCATTCCACCATTGTGGCTGTTGCCAAATGTGAAGCTGAAGCCTGTGCCTGCACCAGTTTTTATTCCAAGTAGGAGAGGAGTTGGTGAGTGCCCCTGGAACCCGCACCAAAGAGTGCCAACCGTGGCCAAGGAGGTGACAAAACAGAGAGCAAGAATCCTGCTCTAAACAAACCGAAAGTAGAAAAGGGAAGCAAGTTGGATGCTGGCTGTCCTAGTACATTACTAACCAACCAGTAAGTACTAAGGAGTTTAGAAAACCTGTTGGAACAGTTGGCCTGCCAACTTCTTTTGCAACAAGGTGGGATTTTCTTGGTAAGAGCCACCAACTGGGTAACCCTGGGTTGTCTAGTCTCCCTGCTCCTGCAGGTCCAAACTTCTGCCAAGCAGCCTTCTGGATGAACAGACACACCGTGGGCTAATTTCTTTCCCAAAGAAGGACATCATCTCACCCAGCCACACATCTCTTTGTCCCTGAGAGTCAAGGAAACACTTAATGCTGACAAGTATGCATACATTTGTTCCAAAGGCAGAGCAGGAATCGTCCAAACAAAAATGATTAGTTGCTTTAAAGAAACAAGAGCTTAACGAGTGAGTTGTGACAACCATGTAATGTCAATGTTAAGAGTCCCAAGGGAATAACAGGGCTAGCAAGTTCACTTTTCAACAGAGTAACAACTATGAACGTCCACGCACTTGGCAGACACTGACTGCCGAATGTCTTTCCTACTGAGCACCTTCTCCTACTATCTGGGTTGACCTTAAGAATTCTCCTCATTAGGGCAATTAAGGCAGTTTTCTCCACTCAACCTGTTTATAATACTTACCTCTATGCCTACCTGCTTCTCACTGGGGCAGACATCACTCATTGTGCTGGTCCTGCCCTGCTCACGCTGATACTACCTAGTCTGCTGTCTTGGTTCCCGCCAAATGCTCAGTGGGCCATGGGATCTTGTCTCCTAACACAGATAATCAGTCAGGCTGGGGCCCGTCACCAAAGTTGGGAAAACCAGATTCTCAGTTCAGGAATCTGGACTTGGGACAAAGAGATTGTAGTTAGCTGGTGTGGGAAACGTGAAGTAGAAAGTCCTGGAGAGCTGGGTTTGAGGCAGTCATTTTCTGCCATGGGCATGGCAAGCAGAGAGTGCTGGCAGATCACACGGAACACATGCAGGTGCAAGCACAAACTGGTCAGCTGACAGTGTCTCAGGTGCACAAGGGATCGTTTTCCTCAGGTAACAAGAAGCCCAGGGTAGGTGGTTGCTGGCCAGTGGGTCAGCAGCTCAACAGTCCCATCAAGGACCTAAGGTTTTCTGTTCTGTGTGTTGTCTTTTAGACCTCAAGTGTTGCCACAGTCATAAGACACTGCTGCCGCTAAGCATAACTCAGGTTCAAGGCAGGAGAAGAAAGGGCAGGGCCACTATGTACGATCTCCCCCTTTTATAAGAAAAGCAAAAACTTTCCTAGAGGTCAAAAGAATTCCTAGGGCTGGCCTGGTGGCATAGTGGTTAAGTTTGCACGCTCCACTTCAGTGGCCCAGGGTTTGTGGGTTTGGATCCCAAGAGTGGACCTACACATTGCTTGTCAAGTCATGCTGTGGCGGCGTCCCACATACAAAAATTGAGAAAGATTGGCACAGATGTTACAGCTCAGGGCCAGTCTTCCTCACCAAAAAAAAAAGAATTCCTAGATTTCTGCTTTTATCTCACTGCCAGAACCTTGCCTGTGACCACCTTAGCTTCAAGAGCTGGAAAAGTGACATGTATCTTTTCTGGCTCTACAATGGAGGGCAACAAAAGAGAAGGGGGCCAGCCACATACCAGGAACTGCCACAGAATCATGGAAGGAATGCAGAGCCAAACACCACGAGGCACCAGGCAGGAGGAGAGGAACTTAGCTTCTGTTTTTCTAGGTCCTCACTCCAGTCCCTGTGAGGCCTGGCTGTAGTTTCTGTGCTGGAGTTCCATAAGATAACTCCATATCTTTCCAATAAATCCCTCCCTCCTCTTAAGCTGGCTTTTGTGGAGGTCTGGTTTTGGCAAGTGAATGATCTTTGAGATGCTTTTTCTACTGTGAACGAGCTAGTCTACATTCTCTAACTTTCCACTGTCCCACCTGAGCTGAAACCAGAGCTTCCCATCACAACTTAGCTTGAAACTCTGTTCAGAGCAAGCCACTCCTTCTCCTGCTTTCCTGGATTTGGGTCAGGGAGGAAGGCTCAGCCTACTTCTGCTCCTCTTTGCCCCTTTCAGACAATTCTTCCTTGATTACTCATAACCTTGAAGTTTACCCTGATCATCACCCCTGTTGACCAATTCCCAGGCACCCCATATTTCCCTCAGCCTGTTCCTTGTCCTTCCCCATATCCTCAACCTGCCACTTATAATCTTACTTATCTAAGACCTGGTTCACAGGCCACTTTCTCCAAGAAGCCTTCTCTGGTCCTTCCCACCTAATGGGACTCTTTCCTCTCAGCCCCCAAGGCACTCTGCGGTTCTTCTGGGGCACTGTTTTATATTGGTTATGATGCTTCTTATCTCCCCTCCCAGACTGTAATGTGCCTGCAGGTTGGCTCACCTTTGTTTTGTCACAGCACTTAGCTGAGTACCTGGAAGGCTTTCAGGAGATACCTGTGGAAGAAATGGAAACAACATGGGATTGGGAAAAAGCACTGGACTGGAAGTAGAGAGTGTTTCTAGTTTTAGCTCTGGGGCCTTCCCAGCATCACTGTCTCTTCTTCCATACTGGCAGAACTCTGATTTTGTTGGGATAACTGTCCTCCATGTGGGCCAGAGTTTCAATGGAAGTCTGCCTCATGACCAGTCTCAAGGTGGGGGGTGGGGGGGTGGGTTCTGGTTGGTCTAACCCAGTGGTTCTCAACCAGGGGCTATTTTCTCCTTTTGGGGATACTTGCCAATGTCTGGAGGCATCATTAATTTTCACGACTAGGTGGGAAACCACTGGCATCCAGTGGGTGGAGGCCAGGGATGCTGCTAAACATCTTATAATGCACAGGACAGTTTCTCCCCACCTCCCCCAACAAAGAATTCTGGCCCAAAATGTCAATAGTGCTAAGGTTGAGAAGCCTGGTCTAACCAATCATAGTGGTCCCATCCCCCTGCCAATAACTGGGTGGCAGCTAGGCTGGAGGGTGGGGTTGGGGGACTGAGAACTGAAAGAAACCACAACTAACAAAGCAGACCTCACCATGACTTGCAAACCGAAAAATGGTACTAAACCATGGCACGCAACACAAATGATCTAAGTTCAGATCATTTAACTAATTTCACTCATTCAGACCATGTGCTCCAAGATAAGACCACAAGCTGATCTCCCAATAACTCTGCATGGACTCATGTGTTCCAGAGATAATAAGACCACTGACTCCTCCAGCAACTCTCCTAGTTTACAAATTCTGACCCATCCTGGCCAAGACTATCTATGACTAACTCTAGCCCCAAATCCCACAAGGAGCCTTCCATAACTCCCCCATCCTGAGGAGCCTCACAGGTCCTCTGGAGCATTCCTTTGCTACAGCAAGTTCAAAATACCTAACTTTATTATGATTATTTTCTTTTTCACATATGTTCCTGGCTGTTTTCAGTTGGTAGGCTTTAACACTGGGCATGGAATATCAATAACCCCAATGCAACGTGCTAAGTTCACTGTGCTGTAGAAGCAAAGATGTTTTGCTTGAGAAATTAGGGAAAGTATTTTCAGCAGTGATACCTGAAGTGGGTCTGAGTGATAAAAATGGTTTTGGCCAAGTGTAGGTGAAGGGAAGCATATCAGAGGAAGAAGAAACAATACAGACAAAGGGAGGAAGACATAGAGTTAGAAATAGGAAGCAATCCTGAGTGTCTGAAACATGGGATACAGGGCAAGAAGGATAATCCAGGCAGGCAGGAAGGGACCAGATCACGCAGAACTGTTAAAACCATCCCTGATATAGACTGGTTGTATTAGACAGGGAATGAATTAAAATGTTGCCAAGGCCTGAATTATAACCTGGGATCCCTGCAGAACTGGATTTATATAAGAACTCTTCACCTCCCTCATGCTGGTTCTTCATCTCTCAGGGACAGTCATGTGTAACTCTAGTGCCATCTAGCACCGAGAATGGTAACGGCAGTTTGCAACAAGAAAGCCTTTAGGTGCAATAAGGACATCAATTCTTAACATTTCATTTTGAACATGCCTTTTCAGAGATGATGCAGAGTAACAGGACTTAGTTTCCTCTGCCTGGAAATCCTCCTCCCTGTTTCTTCCCCAAATCCTACTGATCTTTTAGCTCCTTCATCTGTCAAATGCTCTCACAAGATCACGTTATTCCTCTTTAATACAATTATTACATTTAAAACTTTACATTTATTTTTATAATGATCTGATTAAAGTCGACTCCCTCATTAATTTCCATAAGTGAGGGAGATTGTCTGTGGTTTGCTCACCATCATCTCCCGGGACCTAGAAATATACCCGGCTCACTAAAATACTGCTAATCAACGAACTAACAACTGATTCATGCTTTCTTGGACTTAATTTATTGTAATTAATGATAGTTTCTATTTATACCCCGGCCTTTACTTCTAAGGGTTACCCTTTTATAAACTGTATCAAATGTCTGTTGTAACAAAAATATTTAATACTCAACACCTGGCCTTAACCAAAGGGACAACATTTTCCAGCTTAAGTTACCCCTTAACCGGATCGGTTTGGAAAAGTCATATAATTTTCAGGTGAGGGTTACTGCACTCCCCCGCCTCCAAGAACAGAAACTAATTTCTTACGCTGCCCGTAGGAACCGGCGTCTCTGTCACTTAGTAGGCAGCGCCACCGTCTCTAGGACACTAACGCAACACCTCGGTCCAGCAGCGCCGATGCGCACAACGACGATCACAGTCCTCTCACCGTCAGAAACAGACTGACAGGACAGCGGGAAGCGCAGGCGCCGGGCCGGACGAGCCCGGTTCAGGACGCGCGCTCCGGGCTCCAGAGGCCTCGGCGGGCCACGGCCTCGGCGCTCGCTCGGGCCGGTTCCCAGTTCCGCGCCCGGCCGGGTTAACCCGGGCCAAGGCCCGCTCGAACTCGTCAGGAAACGCCCCGCCGCGACGCCCAGAAGCCTCCCGCCCTAGCGACCGGAAGGGGCGGGGTCAGTTACGTCACTTCCGTGCGCGGCCGAGGCGGGGTAGGCGGGGCCGGCTCTGCGCTGGGCTTGTTCCGAATCCGCGCTGTTCCGTCCGGGTGGCTGCCGGCTGGGTGGCTGGGGGGCACGCACCATGAGCGAGGCGGACGGGCTGCGGCAGCGCCGGCCCCAGCCCCTGCGGCCGCAGGTCGTCACGGACGTTGGCCGGGCCCCGGAGGCCAAGGACGGCAGGTAGGCTGAGCCCGCAGACCTGGGCCCCGACGGCGGCGATAACGGCAGCGGGTACAGGCAGCGCCCCGCGTTGCAGGCGCCCTTCATTTCATCCCCGCGGGACAGCTCCTCTTACCGAGGAGGAGAGGCTCCTACCAGCGGGGGCACCTGCCAGGGCCTCCAGGCGTTATCGCAGCCCTTTTCCCCGGCCCTCGGGTGCCCAGGCCGCCTCGCGCCGCCCCCTCCTGCCCCTCACTGCCGCCCACCTCTCAGAAAGCTTGCTCCACCCCCACGCCGGAGCTTCCCCTCCGTGCTGTTCTCCTGGCTCACCTTATCCCGCGGGGAGCCTCCTGGCCACGGCCCTGCGTATCTGCGTCCCCCGCTGTCGTTTTCCTGAAGGGAAGTCCGAAAAAATTTAACGCCGGGGCCAGTGGAAAGGTCGGGAATATGCTGCATATATAGTCCAGACTCGGTGACCAACCATCCTGGTTTGACCTGGGCTCAGGGGTTTCCAGGGACGCGGGACTTTCCGCGCTAACCCTGGGCAAACCGGGACAAGTTGGTTACCCTTTTCACTCTGGATGTTGTGAAGTCATCATCTGCTGATGACCGAGGAGCCTTTAGGAACGGACATGCAAGGACTGGCAGTGCTTTACTGCAGAACCGTGGAAACAAGGCGTTGCTGCGTACACTTTTACGTGAGAAAGGAAAGAGCACCTGGCCCTGAGTGTGTCAGGAGCTGCGGCGTGGTGAAAACCGGGGCGCACAGTACCTGAGGGCACTTGTTGGATGGGCCCAACTCTCAGCCAGCTCCTTGGACACTCCTGGCCCCGGGACAGAGGTGCACAGTTAATGAAATTGTTTTTCAGTTTTTCTGTGGGGATTTCTGGCTTAATGGCAGGGAAAATTGAATGTTCCCCAGTCGTCATCTGCTGCTGGTCTTTTCCAGGGTGCCTTTTCCATTGTGTTTAAGATAGTTTGACTTCCCTGACCATGAACATTGTTCTTAACTTTCCTGTGTTTCCCTCTTTCTCGTCTTGTTTGTTTGATCCTTTTTCTTTATATCTGTAGTGGTCTCTGTCAAAGTGAGATCTTGTCACCCACTTTCCTTTCTACGTTTATTATTATAACTCTATAGTTGTTTTTTTTTCTTCATTTTTCTCATGCAATTCTCTATTTTTCATTTCTTTTGCAGTCATTTCTAGTAGTTCATCTAATTGTCTTCTTGCTTACCTTAAAAGTTGAGGGTTCCCCATAAGACAGGAAAGCATTGTGTATTGTGGGGAAGTAAAGAAAACTGAAGGAAGTAGAAAGGTGACAACTATAGAATAAAGTTTAGATGTACTCCAGAATAAAAAAAAGCCTTGAAAGATCTATTACGCAATTAACAGAACAGAAGTGGGACGATAGATTTTGGTGGAAGGGACATCTAGTGATACCTTGGTTGGTCTCCTGGCTGGTGGCATGAAAGGTATTGTTAGCTCTGTTTTACTGATGAGGTCATTGAGATCTGTGTGAGTGAAGTGGTTTGTATAGTTACAAGTAATGGAGTCAAAAGAGGCATGAAAATGAATGAAGAAGGGTAGAATTGGCAGCTGGACAATGACTGAGAACTATATTTTTAAAATTATGCTTTGGAAATAGGGTTTTATGCCAAAGCTCCTGAATTTCTGTATTTGAGCTATAATGGGGAAATTTGGTCATTAAATCCTCTTATTTGGTGTGGAACATAGGTGAGCTAAGAACTTTTAACATACCAGTGCAAGCTTATAATTATTATTATTTGGTATCAGTTTCCCCAAATGCTTTAGAAGCTTTGTTGACAGAATGATTGTAACACTGAAGTGATGTCTTCTCTTTTGGAACATAGTTCTGTCTGGGAAGAGAGAGAGCTGTTATTAACATCTGTCTGTAACTGTTTAGGAGTGAGGAGTGAATACAGTGAAAATTTGACAGCTGCTTCTTCAATCAACTTCTCAAAGATATTAGACAAATTAAAAATCTCTACTCGGTTCATTTTCCTTTTTAAGGCTAAAGAGTAGGAAAGGCAGTGTGGAGGAGGAACAGATGGGGCCATCATAAACTCATGAAGTCAGGAGGAGTCAGGAATCTGGAGTTTTCTTCTCAGCCTTTTCCCTGGGTGTGTGTTTTCAAATGCCTCTTTTAACTTGTTTCTTGTTTATTTTCAATGCTAAAATGAAGACGTGGTCTAGGAGCCCCAGTTTGAAGGCATGTGAAAATGAACAAACTCAAGGTGCAGTCATTTAAAAAGACTGTGTTTGTTGTTGTTTGATTTTCTTAGGTCCCAGGGATCACTTCGACACCTGGGGTTCTTGTCTCCTGTGGATTTGGGGCTAACCGGTTTTCCATAAAAATCACAGGGTTTTTTTGATCTCACGGAGTCTGTTGGTCAGGACTTCAGTCCCTGACTCAAGGCCCTGATGTCCTGTGTGCAGAAAGGGTTAGACAACCCCCTTCAGATTTGGCTGGTGAAATGATAGGATATGGAGTTTGTAAATCGTGCTGAGCCAACAGTAACTGTCAAATCCTGTTGCATCACCGTGATTACTCTCTTGCCCTTAGAGGCTGTAAGAAATTTCAGGGTGCAGATGTCCTCAAGGAGGTGAGCATCGCTTGGGGCTCTTCTGAGAGATTGGGGCAAACAAGTTGATTTCCCAGATGGCACCTCGGAAGGAAGTTGCCAGCCTTTCTGGATGGTCAGCACAGACTGGGAAGGAGAGTATGATGGGAACGCGCAGCGCTCTGTCAGTGAAGATGGATAGGGATAAGTGGAGTGTGCTTTATTTAAGTTAAGGTCAGGCAGGGGGCATACATGGTGGAAAGGTGGAATTCTAGTTGACTGTGAGTTTTCAGGAACCAGCTGTGGGCCTGCCAAAAAGTTAATGAACCTTGGGCTAAAATAAGTGTGGTGCCCAGAGCACGGGTACAGGAGCACTCAGCCCCCCCCAGCTCCAGAAACTCATACACTCTGTCAGTCACAGACTCAGGTGCCTCCAGGGGAGCTGCAGTCCTGCTCTCTGTCTTTTACTGAGTGCCTTCTGTGTTCCAGGCCCTGGTCTTAGAATTGCACATATGTCAGTCACCTTTGGTTCTTCCACCAGCCTGATATGGCTGGGTCTGCAGCTAGGCTAGGGAGAAGAGGAGAGTGCATGCTGCTCTGAAGAGTGGAAACTGCTATGCAGCTGCCCTGTACCTTTGGGTTTTATAGAGCCAGATCTCCCACTTTTTCAAGCGAAGCTGGAAACCCAGATTTTTATGTGAAATCCCCTTATTTTTCAGTTTTGGCAACTAAAGCCATTTTGTGGAATGACAGTTTATGGTTTAGGCTAGAGCTTTTCTTTGAGTTCTGGGCACCACATTTTATGGGGGACTTTGACAAACTCTGAAAGATAATGTTCTGCAACCAGGAAAGATAATGTTCTGCAAGCCCCACCATTTGAGAAGCTCCCGCAGCACTGGCGATGCTTCACCTGGAGAAGAGAGGCCCGAGGAAGGTGTGATTGCGGGCATTGGTTCTGGGGAGCACTGTCAGGGAGGGTGAGAGTTTGCTGCTCTCAAGGGCAGAACTGGGCTCAGCCAGTGTGAGCAAGGGGAAAGCCTGTTTCTCAGAGCATGTTGTGTGAGGTGACCTGAGCAGCCAAGGTTCCCTGAGTAAAAGAATTAGGGCAGTGCTCGATGTTCTAGCCTTCATAGACATCCACCATGCAGACTGGCAGGCACTTCCCCCAGCCCTCAGGGCTCTATGGGATCTGTCCCTGTCGCTGACCTGTTCTAGCAGCTTCCTGTTACTCACTCTGCCTTAACATCCCTGCTGTGGTCATTCCACATCTGTGGTCAAAGTTTGGAAATGGGGGCTTAAACAATCCCTTAAAGCACGTACTCTTTTTTAACATCTTCGCTGAGGTATAATTCACATACCATAAAATTCACCCATTTAAAATGTCCAGTTCAGTGGTCTTTAGTATATTCAGAGTTTTGTACCAATCACCACGATCTAAATTTAGAACATTTTCATTACTGTAAACTTTTTTTTTTGAGGTGAAATTCACATAACATAAAATTAACCACCTCAGAATGTACAGTTCAGTGATATTTAGTGTTGGGTAACCACTAGCTCTCTCTAGTTTCAAAGCTCTTTCATCACCCCGTAAAAAAACCTTGTACCTTCCCACCCAAATGTTCGTAAGCAGATGAATGGATAAACAAATTGTGTATACTTAAAATGGAATATTACTGAGCCATAAGAAGGAATAAAGTACTGATACAAACTGCAACTTGGGTGAACCTCAAAATGTTATGCTGAGTGCGAGAGCCACTCACAAAAGGTCACATATTGTATGATTCCATTTATATGAAATGTCCAGCATAGGCATATCACCATTAACATTTCCAGACAGTGTTTCAAACCTCAACTCTGAGGGCTCTAGGTCCGGGCATCCTATCCTCGTACCCTTGGCAGGGAGCATTGCTAATGGTGACTGCAGCCCTGGGGTCAGACCTGGCCCTTGATCATGGCTTCTGGTTCTGGTGGTGGGCTGTGGGCAGGCCACTTGAGCCTTTCCCTGCCCTCTTTTGTAAATCAGAGAGATACATAGTTCCGCCTAGTTACCCACAGAAAGCGCATTGCCTGGCATGTTCTTATTTTCGCTGGTTTTCTCATTACTCTTCATGGCCCTTAGCCCTTTCCCGGCTGCAGACCTCTCAGGTTGCATTAGCCTACTGTCGTGTCAGGTTCATAGCTCATCAGTGCCATATATGCATTTTCATGCACTGTGTTCTTGTACCCTTGACCAGCATAAGTCAGTCACATTAGAAGAAGGCTGTGTGGCCCTGGGGTTTGGAGACAGGGCTGGGAGGGCCTGATTTTTCCCTTCATGGTCACCTGTCCTCTTCCAGGAGCTTGGGCTCTCTCGGCCTTTCCTAGCCTGTTCTGGGACCTGGACCACCTCCTTTCCCAGCTCCAAAAGGGGTGAAGACTGACACCTTGGTATTTTACCTGGCTGGGAGTGGGTTTTGAACCCTATATGAGAGGGAAGTTAGGAACAAAATTTGTTTTGGGGAGGCTATTGGAAGGAAAATAGACACAGATTAGGATTCTCAATAGCAAAGGGGAAATGTCAAAGGAAAAAAGAAGTGGTTAGCGCTGTCCCCTATGCCTGTCCTGCTCTGGAGGAGAAAGTAGCAAGAAGCAACCAGGCCATACCTTCAGTTTTGCTTGGAAACGTCCTCAGTTAAATGTCTTGGTTCATCATTTACAAGTTCTGCTTTCCACATCACTGCAGGCAGGCACAATTCAGCCAGGCTTTCTGCCACCATATAACAAGGCTCTGCTTTACTCCAGTATGCAGTAACTTGTTCCTGATGTCCTTCTCAGCCCTCATCAGCAATCCCCTCAGTGTCCATAATTCTGCTAATAATCTGTTCCCGACGATTTAAGTATTCTCTAAGATGATGTGTGTTTTCTCTACCACGCTCCTCACTTCATTCTGAGCCCTTGCTAGCAGAGCCTTTAACGTCCAAATTTCTACCAACAGCCTCTTCAAGGAAATCTAGACTTTTTCTACCCTGCTCCTGAGAATTCTGCAATCCTCCACCCACAGCCTGATTCCAGAGCTGCTTCCACATTTTTAGGTATTTGTTATAATAGCACCCCACTTCCAGCTAGCAAAATTAGTTTAATTAGAAAACTGTATTAGTTTTCTATGGCTGCCGTGACAAATGACCACACACTTCAGTGGCTTAAACAACACAGTTGATTATCTTACAGCTCTGGAGGTCAGAAGTCCTGGACAGGTTTCATTGTGCTGAAATCAAGGTGTCGGCAGGGCCGTGTTCCTTTCTGGCAGCTCAAGGGGAGACTCTGTTTCCTGCCCATTCAGATTGTTGGCAGAATTCAAGCTGTCTTCAGTCACACTATCCAAAATGTCTTCAGGGTGCGCTCTGACAGCCTCTCCTTCTTCCCTTCTTCGTCTTTCTTTCCCTTCGCCTTTCATTTCCACCTACCCCAATAGAAACAGAATGACTTATTTAATTTTTTGCTTTATTCATTTCTTGAAATCATGCATGTTCAGAATTGGGCAGGATATTGCGATTACCCTGCCCCCAAACCCCATTTCACAATGGGGAACCCGTGGGCTTTGGGTAAAGAAACTTGCCTGAAGTGGCTTGGCTGGTTGTTGGGAGAGTTAGGGCTGGCACCCAGGCCCTCACATTTCTACATTATCCCTGGAACAGGTGTATACAGCAGAAGACTGTCCTGTCAAAAGTCAAACAATACAGTGCCCTCAAATCAAGTTTATTTTGTTAAGTGTGAGTCTTGATTTTTTTCTTTAAAGTCAACTTTTTTTTTTTTGTTAGAAAAGGATTCTCCATCTTAGGAGCTCATGATTTTATTTGCTTTAAATTAATCTTGATGTCAAGTGTTTAGTAAATTTGAATGCACTTAATGTAAGCAAATAATGATCCTATAAAGTTTATTTAGTAACAAGAGGCTAAATGTGTTCACTTGTTTACCAGATGAGTGATGATGTATGTGAGGATTGTTTGAAAGAGATTTTAGTCATTGTTGGTCATTTGTCCAGAAACTTCACGACAGATTCCCAAGGCAGCTTTCAGATCTTCCCAAGGCTCTAGTAGTGATGACTTGGGAGTTGTAATTTTATAGATTCTTTGTAAATAACTGTCAATATCTGTCAGACTCCTCCAGGTAGAAGAGCTGGGGTTTCCTTTTGAGTTCTTAAAGGTGTGATCTGCAAAATGACTGGGGAATTGGTTACTCCGGAAGTTGTTCTGCTTCCATTGGCTCCATGAATTTGTCTCTGGCCCTTTTATGCACAAAACCCGAGAGTCTTAGGGGCACACAGTATGGAATGTTGCTGCCTTGAATCCAGGTACCAGGGAATAGGGGCTTTTGGGGAACACCTGTCTTGTCTGTAGATGAGTGTGTCCCCTTTCCCTCAGGGCACCTCTTTCTTTCATTACTTTTTGTGTTCATCAGTTCTTTGAGTTTGCCCTCTTTAAAACTCTGCTGGAGGAGTCAGAATATAGCCTATCATACTGTCTGGAAAACAGCTGATAAGAGTGTTCCACTCAGCTGGACAATTAAAAAAAAAAAAAGAATAAAGGCATGTTTGCTAATGCTAGAAAACAGTGCTGAAGTTTCATCAGAAGCCACAAAGGTCAGTGGCCTTATAGTGGGGAAACTGGGTAAGAGGCCTGCTCTGCTGAAAGGGCTTCGAGTCCAGCTGAGCTCGTCCCCGTCTGAGCCTCTGCTGATTGCCTGTGCATCTTTTATTTCTGGCAGCTCCTTTAGTGGCAGAGTTTTCCGAGTGACCTTCTTGATGCTGGCTGTTTCCCTCACTGTTCCCCTGCTTGGAGCCATGATGCTGCTGGATTCTCCCATAGATCCACAGCCTCTCAGGTGAGCTGCCCCAGAATTCTTGGGAATGGTTGCTTGACAAAATATAATAGGCTGATGGGCCAGCCCCTGTGGCTAGTGGTTAAGTTCGGCACACTCTGCTTTGGTGGCCCGGGTTCGGTTCCCAGGCGCGGACTTACACCACTCGTCTGTCAGTGGCCATGCTGTGATGGTGGCTCACTTACAGAAAAAGGGAGATTGGCAGTGGATGTTAGCTCAGAGTGAATTGTCCTCAGCAAAAAGTATAGGCTGAAATAATTTCCAACGTATTTAAACCAATCTGATCTGAAAGGTAAGTTACTATGAGAAATAGAGATTTGTGATTTGTTTAGTAACTGTGTTTTATGTTGAATTAGATGTTACACAGAAAATATGTATGGTAGTCCATGTTATTGCTTCAAAAAGAAAACTGTACAAACCAAAAATAAAAATCAGAAAAAACCCAAATAAGAGAAGTTTAGGTATTAGAGATAATTAACCTGAATTCATTTGAAGTGGCAAAAGCACACACAAACAAAGGTTAAGTTACCTTGTTTAAATTTTGTAAGTAACAGATTTTTAAAAAATAGTGTAATTAGTGTTCAATTTTTGCGAAGTTATCCTTTATCAATGGGGGTCTGTGAGTAATGCAGTCCATTATAACTTGAAACAAATAGTGTACACCTAGGGGTCCCATGAAATGCATTCACATTTGTCATTCTAGTAATACAGGGCCAGGCTCTTATTGGTGTGATTTATGACATTGATGTCAAGCTGGTGTAAGAGGGTTGTGTAAAGCTGCTTCAGGAAGTTCCCTTCTCCTCTTGAAATTGCCCAGGGTGGGTGAAGCTGTCTGAAGTTTATTTTAAGTGGGTTAGGCTTTAAAAACTTCAGACAAGAACCATGTCTCATTATAAAGTAAATATGGTGTATATAACTGAATAATATATTAGTGTTTTATAAATAAAAATTAAGGCTTTATGTTGGATTCAATTTACTACAAGTGTATTCAGCACCTCCTATGGTTGAGTAGGTACCCAGTTGGATACAAAGATACAAAGAAGATAGTTCTGATCTTAGATTGACATATGTATACAAACGTCAACCTTTTGTTGTTGGATTTAGAATTACTAAAGACACAAGGTACTGTAAAAACATGATTAGCTTGGGTTAGTTTGAGAATGGGTGAAGGCCTGCATGCTCTAGACTTACAACAGTGTTGGCTTTGTAATTTCTGGTGTGCCAGTAGGCCCTTGCATGTGTCTTTCTGCATGAACTGGGCCTAAGGACATACTGGGTGTCCTCTCCAAGGGGGCTCCCAGGACACGTTGTGGGGAGGGGCCTCTCTTGCTAACTCCTTTCAACATGTAGAAGGATGCAGCTCAGCCCATTCCAAATAGAGACTGACGTGCACCTTTCTGGATAATCCAGTTGGCAAGGCAGGCATGAACTGTGTCCACAGCTAGACATCAAAGCCTGGGCTGGGGAGCTAGCCTCGGAAAACAGGAGGAAAGCAGAGAGAGCAGGTGAAGATGGAGCTTTTGGGTTGGAGGGAGAGGGATGGAGCTTCAGTGACTGAAGACCTTTGATCTCAGTAAAGATAAATTTATATTGGAAAGAGTGGCGAAGAAATTCAGAGGAGGGGTGGTGTAGTGGTTGGGTTCATGTGCTCTGCTTTGGTGGCCAGGGGTTTGTGGGTTCAGATCCTGGGCGCGGGCCTACACATCACTTATCAAGCCATGCTGTGGCAGCGTCCCACATATAAAGTAGAGGAAGATGGGCACAGATGTTAGCCCAGGGCCAATCTTCCTCAGCAAAAAGAGGAGGATTGGCAGTCGATGTTAGCTCAGGGCTAATCTTCCTCACCAAAAAAAAAAAAAAGAAAGAAATTCAGAGGAAAGATGAGTGTGCACTCCTGACCAGAAGCTGAAGCGAAAGGTGGCCCAGTAAGGATTTGAAGTTGTACAAAGTTCTGTCTGTGGAGTAGATGAGCCCAATGAGGAAGGAAGGGAGGAGAAACCCAGTGAAGCCAGTGTGGTTGACTGCGATCTCTCCCGTAGGCTCAGATTTAGGGAATGACTTGCTCAAAAATTGGAAGCTTGGGCCCCCAAAATGCAGAACAAAAAGCAGAAGACTGGCAGAAAGTGTAAGAGCAGAAACAAACTGAGGTTTGGGGGAAATGCTAAGGACAGCGGCAAGAAGGGCTTCTTTAAAATTCTGTTCAGAGCAAGAAAGAACAAAGGGGGAAACCCACATCCGGGGCAAGTGGTACAGTATTGAGGAGGACAGAAAAGCAGAGCCATCAGCTTCTGCTCTGCCTCGGTCATCTTGGTCATCGCAGGGGTGGGGCGCAATGGTAAACAAGATCCGGCTGACTGGAGGGGCAGGAGGTCAGCTGATGGAGGTGGGGAAGCAGGGAGTCTCCCTCCACGGTGCTGAATGACCTCCTGTGAGAGCTTAGACCACGCTTAGATATCTGAGAAATCAGAGAGAACAGACAGACCAGGATCATGGCAGGGGACAAGGGTGGGGGGGAAACCCTTCCAGAGTGGATTATTACGCAGTTGGTTTCAGTTCAAAGCAAAGTTGAACTGAGCAAAGTTACCATGAAGCTGCAGGGCTTTGCCAAAAACCTGCCATGTGAAGTGATCTTTTCCTTGTTTGGAAGGTTGGAGGACTGTCAAAGACATAACATATGTGACATCCTGATATCCAGAGGATGTTGACCGTGTCTTTCTGGGTACATTTCAGGACACATGGAGTTAGTGGTATTAATATGGGTTAACAGGAGTTAGCAAGAGTTAACAGGAGTTAATAAGAGTCAACAGGAGTTTGCTGACTTGAACCAGAGTCTGTGGGGCCTGGCTGGCTGTGGAGTGCTCTTTAGGCTTCCTGGGGCCACTCTTCCTTGCTGCTTCTGCAGTCCAGCTATGGGAGTGGGGGCCCTTTCTTGCTCGTCCTTTGCATTTTCTCATGTGAGTTAATCTTCTTGTCTCCCTATTGAGATGATACTCAGACTCTTTGTGTTCAGGGACAGTGCTTCATATACTAATTAGTTTGAGTCTACAAATGTTTCTTGAGGACTTCCTGTGTGTAGGGAATTAGGCGGGGTCTAAGGACTGGGTGGGAGCGGGTGGCTGAGTATCAGGTGTGCCGCCCTCTATCCCCAGGCTTTACGTGCTTGTCTTTGTTGTTGAATCTTCGCAGGTCTGTACCTCGGGAGGTGTGACCTTCCCAGGGTCAGAATTTGAACCCAAGTGTGTCCATTTCCATAGCCCAGGCTCTTTTCACCAAAGCATGCAGGTTGCAGTCCTGCTCTCCTCCTTTGGAAATAAAACTTCTAGTTAAACCAAGAGTAGTTTTTTAAGCAGGTAGAAAGCCATGATTGGGAGGCAGGGTACAGAGTGAAGGAGGGGAATTTGATTCAGGTGCAGTTGTGCCAACTCAGAGGGGGCAGCAAGGAGGGAAGTGCTTTGCTGAGTGGGGCGGGGTGGTCAAGGCAGAGAGCTTTTCCATCATTCCATGGCCCTGACCGCCCCGCCTCAGTTCTCCCACTCCCACTCTGGTGGTCTGGCTAGGAAACTGCCTTGCTGGAGGGCAAGGTGGGGAGGGAATGGGGAGATATGCCCCCCTTCCCTTCCACAGTGTTCATTGGGAGCCTCCTGTGTGCCAGGTGCTTGGGATACAGCAGTGAAATACAGACACAAATCCCTGATCTCACGAACTGTGTGTTTAGTGGGGGACAGACAGACAATGAACATAACAGAGAAGTGAGAAGCTGAAAAGTCCTATGGACAAAATAGGGTGGGGTAGGGGCCCTGGCTTTTGGGGGAGGTATTGTATATTAAATTGGTGGTCAGAGCAGGCCTCACTGAGAAGGTGAGGGTGGAGGAAGCAGCAGTGCAAGGACTTAAATGGGAGATGCCTCGTGCGGAACCAGCAGGGAGGGGCAGCTGTGGAGGCACACAGTGACTAAGGCAGAGAGGAGGTGAGAGAGGCAACGGGCCAGACTGTGTAGGGCCAAGAGCCACTTTGGCTCTGGGTGAGAGGGGGCTGTTGCAGGGTTTTGAGAGACAAATGCCGTGATCTGACTGTATTTCACAAGGCTCCCACGGGCTGCTGGATTGAGAACAGACTGTAGAGGACAAGGGAGGAAGCAGGGAAGAGAAGATGGTGGCCTGGACCAGGGTGGTAGCAGAGGACATGGGGAGAAGAGGTTCAGCGAGGTCTATCTTTTGAAGGTGGCATTGGCACGATTTGCTGGTGGATTGGGAGAAACAGCATATCTACCTGTGTGTGTGAAGGACCCACAGAGAGGAAAGAGTTCCTGGAGCTGCTTCTCTGTGAGGGGAGGGATCCAGGGCCCAGTGGAGGCTGGCTTCAGAGAGAAGCTGGGATGGGCCCTGAGAGTGACAGGTGGGAGGCAGAGTGTGCCTGTGCACCAGTCCCAGGACAGTCTGCTCTAGTTTCTTCTGTCTTCTCCATGAAGCAGGAAGCAAGCCCATCAGCTGTGAAATGTCGGCGTGGCTCCCTCCATCTTAGTTGGACTTGAATGGCCGGGCAGCCACTGGAAATATAAACGCCAGGGTGTGTGAATCAGAGGGTATGTGGAGTCTAACTTGCCTGGAGGCATTGGATGGGTGGTGAGGATGTTGGAGGGGCAGAGGCCCCGGGGTGCTCTCAGGTGGCAGGTGATTGCCAGGGTTCTTGCATTAGCCATATTTATATTTTCATTTTTGTTTCGTGCTATGACCTTTTCTGATATCCTAGAAAGCTTTTTTCTTAACATTTGTGTTTCTGGCAACTCAGGATGTTTTGGAATGTGCCCTCTTTATCAAAGAAGGGAGAGTTATGCATTTACGTCCTTGTAGGTCCTCATAAACACTTTCTTCATGTATTTTTAGTAGAAAAATCCCTATAATTGCATTATTTTGCAGCTTCAAAGAACCCCCTCTCTTGCTTGGTGTTCTGCAACCAAATACGAAGTTACAACAGGCGGAAAGGCTTTTTGAAAATCAACTTACTGGGCCAGAGTCCGTAGCAAATATTGGGGGTAAGTAAGCCCCTGGGACTTCAAGGCTGTCTGTTGCTTGGGTGGGGGATTCCGTGGGAGCAGCTGCAATGACACCCTGCTCCTGGTGGGGGCCTGGACATCCTTCGTATGCAGGTGCCTGAGCTTGTCGCCCTCTCCAAGTTGCAGGCCACTTTAGCCTGGGCGATTTTGAGTTCATGTCTGTAGAGCACTTTATTCTGCTCCAAGTGTTGGACCTATTAAAATGGAAGGAAAAAGGACAAATGCAGACATTGGTGTTTAGTTCATTTATCAAAGTCAGATAAGTATTACTCGACAGTTTGTATAGATTTCATTTTTGAATAGGAATGATTCTCAATATTTCCACTGTTTTTTTCCATTTTCAATATTTCCATTGTTTCTTTTAAGCTCACTTTGGTGGGTACATTTAAGGGTAACTATCTGCTTCAGACTTGCCAAAACCTAAGAATTAGAATTGGGTCTGGTTCTAATTCTTAAAGTCTCTACCTACCTGGAGCAAGGCATTTTCTGTCTATTAGAATGAGAATTAAGCTTAGGAATCAAAAGATACAGTTAATGAAAAGCTTGCTGAACTGAAAATAGTGTGAGGATTTCTGAGCAGCTTAACTCGGCACACCCGATTTGTCATTCCACGGTACCATATGTTTTCTGTGAAGTGGTTGTGGACTCCTGCGTCTGGTGGACTTCTGTTTTGTTTTGAAGTGGGCAGGTCAGGGCTGCCCCTCAGGTGGTGTTGACCAGCTTCTCTTTCCCAGCCCTTGCTGTCTGATGCCGGACCCAAGGACTGGTGCATTTCTGCAATTATTTGTTTGGCTGGCAAAGTCAAAATTGTTTTAAGAAGCATAGGTACTTCATAATAGAACTTTGTATTTCTCTTAAGAATACATTGACATTTATTAGTAAATTTCACAAATTTTGTCTTTTTGGTGAAAAAATCTAATATTAATAACTGGAATTTTGAGAAGTAATCTTTTTTTTATTCTCTCAAAGAGAATGCTTTTCTTGTCTTTTCCCTTTCCATGTGGCCTGACATCTCATTGTGTTCTGTCACCAGGTCTCCCCTTTTTTCTCTTTGGAGCTCATTCTCTTGGTGACATTTCTGGCACAGTGGGGACCTATCTGGTTACTGCCCTGTGGGTATGGACCGCAGGAAGGCTTCCAGGGACTTGGCTGCTGCCGCCTCATTTAGAAGTTGTTATGGGGGATAGCTGGCATGTTGCTAACAGTGGGGGGAGGCACTGGCCTCAGGAGGGGGCTGGGGGAGACTTCACCAGCTAACATGCTTTAATTTTTTTAAATAGACTTTATTTTTTTGAGCAGTTAATAGGTTCACAGCAAAATAGAGGGGTAAGTACAGAGATTTACCATATACGCCCTACCCCCACACATGCATATCCTCCCGCATTATCAACATCCCCCACCAGAGTGATACATTTATTACAACTGATGAACCTACATTGACACATCATTATCACCCGGAGTCCATAGTTTACATTAGGCTTCACTCTTGGTGTTGTACGTTCTGTGGGTTTGGGCAAATGTATAATGACTTGTACCCACCATTATAGTATCATACAGAGTAGTTTCAGTGCCTTAAAAATCCTTTGTGCCTGTCTGTTCACCCCTCCCTGCCCCCAACCCCTGGTAACTACTGATCTTTTTACTGTCTCCATAGTTTTACCTTTTTGGGAATGTCATATAGTTGGTATCTTTTATTTATTTATTTTTGTGAGGAAAACCAGCCCTGAGCTAACATCCGTTGCCAATCCTCCTCTTTTTTTGCTGAGGAAGACTGGCCCTGGGCTAACATCCTTGCCCATCTTCCTCTACTTTATATGGGATGCCGCCAAAGCATGGCTGACAAGCAGTGTGTCAGCTGGCGCCCAGGATCTGAACTCATGAACCCTGGGCTGCCAAAGCGTGAATTTAATGACTACACCACCGGGCCAGCCCCAGAGAATGTCATATAGTTGGAGTCATACAGCATGTACTCTTTTCAAATTAGCTTTTTTCACTTAGTAATGTGTATTTAAGGTCCTCCATGTCTTTTCATGGGTTTTTAGCTCATTCCTTTTTATTGCTGAATAATATTCCATTGTCTGGATGTACCACAGTTTCCATATCCGTTCACCTATTTCAGGACATCTTGGTTGCTTCTAAGTTTTGGCAGTTATGAATAAGGCAACTATAAACATCTGTGTGCAGGTTTTTGTGTGGACTTATATTTTCACTTCATCTGGGTAAATACCAAGGAGCACAATTGCTGGATTGTGTGGTAACAGTATGTTTAGTTTTGTAAGAAACCGCCAAACTGTTTTTCAAAGTGGCTGTACCATTTTGCATTTCCGCCAGCAATGAATGAGATTTCCTGTTGCTCCACATTCTCACCAGCATTTGGTGGTGTTAGTATTTTAGATTTTTGGCCATTCTAATAGGTGTGTAGTGGTAGTTCATTGTTTTACTTTGCATTTCCCTAATGACATATGATGTTGAGCATCTTTTCATGTGCTTATTTGCCATCTATATATCTTCCACGGTGAGGTGTCTGTTTAAGTCTTTTGGCTATTTTTTAAATTGGATTGTTCATTTTCTTACTGTTGAGGATTAAGAATTTTTTGTATATTTTGGATAACAGTCCTTTATCAGATGTATCTTTTGCAAATATTTTCTCCAAGTCTGTGACTTATCTTTTCGTTCTCTTGGCAGTGTCTTTCACAGAGCAGAAGTTTTTAGTTTTTGTCTTTTTGCTGAGGAAGATTTGCCCTGAGCTAACATCTGTTGCCAGTATTCCTCTTTTTTTTGTACCTGAGCCACCGCCACAGCATGGCCATTGACAGATGAGTGGTGTAGGTCCACGCCTGGGAACCAAACTCAGGCCACTGAAGTGGAGCATGCCGAACTTAACCACTAGGCAACCAGGACTGGCCCAGAAGTTTTTAGTTTTAATGAAGTCCAGCTTATCAGTTATTTCTTCATGGATCATGTCTTTGGTGTTGTATCTAAAAAGTTGTCACCCCACCCAAAGTCACCTAAATTTTCTCCCATGTTATCTTCAGGAGTTTCATAATTTTGCACTTTACGTTTAGGTCTGTAATCCATTTTGAGTTAATTTTTGTGAAGGGTGTAAGGTCTGTGTCTAGATTCATTTTTTTGCATGTGGATGTCCAGTTGTTCCAGCACTATTGTGGAAAAGACTGTCTTTGCTCCATTGTATTGCTTTTGCTCCTTTGTCAAAGATTAGTTGAATATATTTGTGTGGGTCTACTTCTGGACTCTGTTCTGTTGCATCCATCTGTTTGTCTATTCGTTTGCTATTACCATACTGTCTTGATTACTGCAGCTTTATGGTAAGTCTTGAAGTCCAGTAGTGTCAGTCCTCCGACTTTGTTCTTCTTCAATATTGTGTTGGTTATCCTGGATCTTTTGCTTCTCCATATAAACATTAGAATCAGTTTGCGGATATCTATAAAATAACTTGCTGCGATTTTGTTTGGGATCGCTTTGAATCTATAAATCAAGTTGGGAAGAACTGACCCCTTGACAATATTGAATTTTCCTATCCATGAACATGGACTGTCTCTCCATTTATTTAGTTCTTTGATTTCTTTCATCAGAGTTTTGTAGTTTTCCTCATACAGATCTTGTACACATTTAGATCTAAATATTGCATTCTTTTGGATGCTAATGTAAATGGTATTCTGTTTTTAATTTCAAATTTCACTTGTTCATTGCTGATGTATAGGAAGGGGCAAACTTTTGTATATTATTCTTGTATCTTGCAACCTTGCTATAATCACTCATTAGTTCCAGGAGTTTTTTGTTGTTGTTGGTTCTTTCTGATTTTCTATGTAGACAATCATGTCATCTGTGAACAAAGACAGTTTTATTTCTTCCCTCCCAATCAGTATACCTGTTATTTCCTTTTCTTGTCTTAATGCATTAGCCAGGACTTCCAGTATAGTATTGTAAAGGAGTGGTGAGAGGGGACATCCTTGCTTTGTTCCTGATCTTAGAGGAAAGCTTCTAGTTTGTCACCATTAAGTATGACATTATCTATAGATGTTTTTTAATAGATATTCTTTATGAAGAGGAAATTCCCTTCTGTTCTTAGTTTACTGAGTTTTTATCATGAATGGGTGTTAGATTTCATCAAATGCTTTTTCTGTATCTATTGATATGATCGTGTGATTTTTTTTTTAGCCTGTTGCTATTATGGATTCCTTAATTGATTTTCAAATGCTGAACTAGCCTTGCATACCTGGGATAAATCCCACTTGGTGTGGTGTATAATTCTTTTTATACAATGTTGGATTCGATTTGCTGGTATTTTGTTGAGGATTTTTTTTTTTTTTTTTGGTGAGGAATATTAGCCTTGAGCTAATATCTGTTGCCAATCCTCATCTTTTTGCTGAGGAAGATTGGCCCTGGGCTAACATTTGTGCCCATCTTCCTCTACTTTATTTGTGGGATGCCTACCACAGCATGGCTTGATGAGCAGTGCGTAGGTCCACACCTGGGATCCAAACTTGTGAATCTTGGGCCACTGAAGCAGAGAGCAAGAACTTAACCACTATGCCACCGGGCCAGCCCCAAGGATTTTTGTGTCTTTGTTCATGAGAGAAACTGGTCTGTAGTTTTCTTGTAATGACTTTGTCTGGTTTTGGTAGTGGCGTAATGCTGGCTTCATAGAATGAGTTAGGAAGTATTCCCTCTGCTTCTATATTCTGCAAGAGATTGTAGAGAATTTGTATCATTGCTTCCTTAAATGTTTGGTAGAATTTATCAGTGAACCCAACTCTGCCTGGTGCTTTCTGTTTTGGAAGATTATTAATTATTGATTTATTTCTTCAATAGTTATAGGCCTGTTCAAATTGTCTATTTCTTGTGTGAGTTTTGGCAGATTGTGTCTTTCAAGGAATTGGTCCATTTCATCTAGATTATCAAATTCGTGGACATAGAGTTGTTCATAATATTCCTTTATTATCCTTTTAATGTCCGTGGGGTCTGTAGTGATGTTCCCTCCTTCATTTCTGATATTGGTAATTTTCTGTCTTCTCTCTTCTTTTCTTAGTTAGTCTGGCTAGAGGATTGTTAATTTTATTGGTCTTTTCAAAGAAACAGCTTTGGTGTTACTGATTTTCTCTATTGATTTCCTGTTTTCAATTTTATTGATATCTGCTCTAATTTTATTATATCTTTCTTCTGCTTACCTTGGGTTTAATTGCTCTTCATTGTCTAGTTTCCTAAGATGGAAGCTTAGATGATTGATTTTAGATCTTTCTTCTTTTCTATTATATGCATTTGATGCTATAAGTTTCTCTGTAAGCACTACTGCATCCCACAAATTTTGATAAGTTGCATTTTCATTTAATTCAAAATGTTTTTAAATTTCTATTGAGATTTCTTCTTCGACTAGTGTGTTATTTAGAAGTGTGTGTTGTTTAATCTCCAAGTATTTTGGGATTTTCCAGCTACCTTTCTGTTACTGATTTTTAGTTTAATTCCATTGTGGTCTGAGAGCAGACATTATATGATTTCTATTCTTTTAAATTTGTTCAGGTGTGTTTTATGGCCCAGAACATAGTCTCTCTTGGTGAATGTTCCATGTGAGCTTGAGAAGAATATATATTCTGCTGTGTTTGGATGAAGTAGTTGATAGATATCAATTATATCCAGTTGATCCATGGTGCTATTGAGTTCAACTCTGTCTTAACTGATTTTCTGTCTGCCAGATTTGTCTTATAGGGGTATACTGAAGTCTCCAACTCTGATAGTGGATTTATCCATTTCTCCTTGCGGTTCTATCAGTTTGCCTCTTGTATTTTGACGATTTGTTATTAGGCACATACATGTTAAGGATTGTTATGTCTTCTTAGGAGTTGACCCTTTATCATTATCTAATGCCTTCCTTATCCCTAATAATGTTCCTTGCTCTGAAGTTGGCTCTGTCTGAGATTAATATAGCTGCTCTAGCTTTCTTTTGATTAGTGTTAGCATGGTATAATCTTTCTCCATTCCTTTATTTTTAATCTGTATGTGTCTTTAAAGAAAATTTCTTATAGAAAACATATAGTTTTTTTTTGACCCACTCTGACAGTCTCTGTCTTTTAATTGGTGTATTTAGACCATTGATGTTTACAATGGTAAACATATAGTTTAATTGGTGTATTTAGACCATTGATATAGTTGGATTAATATCTACCATATTTCTTACTGTTTTCTATTCATTGCCTTTGTTTTTTGTTCCTAATTTTGTCTTCTACTCTTTCTGACTTTTGTAGTTTCAATTGAGCATTTTATATGATTCCATTTTCTCTCTTTTCTTAACATATCAGTTATACTTTTTAAAAAGATTTTTTAGTTGTTGCCCTAGAGTTTGTAATATACATTTGAAAAATAAGGACCATTTCATGAATTTGCATGTTATCATTGCGCAGGGCCATGCTAATCTCTGCATTGTTCCAATTCTAGTATATGTGCTGCTGAAGTGAGCACTTAACGTGTTTTAATTTTATGCTGAGGGCCTTCCTGGCAGTTCTTCTCCTTTAGGTGGAAATAATCATCAGCAGCAGCAGACCTTGATGTGAGGCAAACGTGAACATGTGCCCTTGAGTGCTGAGCATCAGCCCGAGAGTCCATGCTCTTTGAGAGTAGAAAAGCTTCACAGTTTTTATGACTAACTGGTGTTTGCTGCACCCTTGCTCCCGTGTCAGGTTCAGGGCCGCACCCTGATTCACCAGGCCCCACAGTTATGTTGCTGCATGATTTAAGGACTTTTTGTTCCCAGGCATCACTTCTTTATCTTCAGAACTGCCATTTCCTCTCTGGAGGTAAAAACACAAGCCACTTCTGTTATAGAAGAAGGTGGTATGATCACAGTTCTTAGACTAACCCAGTAACACTCTTATTCCTTTTTATTTTTTTAAACAGATGTGATGTTTACTGGTACAGCAGATGGCCGGGTCGTAAAACTTGAAAATGGTGAAGTAGAGACCATCGCCCAGTTTGGTTCAGGCCCATGCAGTAAGTCAGTGATAGTCCCCCCGATGTGTGTCTCTTCCAGTCATTCATAAAGTTGGTGAATGGCCACGTGGAACTTCATTTTCCTTGAAGTCAAGTCCCCCTCAGAGAAAAAGAGCCCCTGACACCCTGACAGATAGAGCCTGACTTGGGCATTACCACGAACTCTTCATTTCTCTGTGGTCCCTGGACCTCATGGTGCCTGATTATCACCCTGCAGTCACAGTTTCCCAGCTAGGTAGTGGCCGTGGCACCTGCTGATTGCCTCACGGGCCCTGCCCCTTGCCATCTGCAAAGGCCTGTGTTGTCAGAGTGCTGCTACAGAAATGGCAAATGGCTTTGTCATTACTTGGATGCTTAAATGTCGTTCCTGCAGTGGCTTCTCTGGAATTTCAGCAGTGTCATTCAAAGTGACAATACCCTTAAGTCACTCAGGTTTTAGAAAACTAGAGTAGAAGAATCTCACTGTTTAAAAACTGGTAGCCCACAGACTTCTTATCAGTTATCATTTTTTAATAGCTAGAATGTTTTTGTAAAAATGATGCACTTTCATTGTGAAATGTGGACAGCACAAAGGTACAAAAGAGGAAAGTAAAAATCACCTCAGAGTCTTCTCAGATGTAACTTACTAACATTTTCATAAATGACTTTTCAGATATCTTTCTGTTCATGGATGCTCACATCCACATATGGTTTTATGTGATGGAATCATACTCTACATTTGGTTATTTAACCTGCTTTTTCCACTCCATGTTTTGGCCATAAGCACCCTGCAATAAATATGCATTGCCACAGGTTTAAAAAGAGTGTAGGTAGTACAGCAGGAGAATTAATCTAAGGAATAAAATAGTAACTCTTCCTTTATGCCAGGTGGAGGGAAAACTGTATGCTCCTAGACAGGCACAGTATTCAGGTCAGGCTGTTAGGCTGAAACCCACCTCCTGAGGTTCTGGGGGATTCTGGAGTGGGGCCTGGGTCCTGCTGATGTGCCTCAGTTAACTGTTAAGTCTCGGGATGCTGACGTGAATATGATTCTTGGGTACCAATTGCTGTGCATATGTCCAGCTCCAGATTCTCAGGAGGTCCCTCTGGACGTGCTGGACAATCGTCATAAGTTCTAGGAGGCTGGCATGCAGGGGGCCAAGTCTGTCTCTAATGCTGTGGTCTTTTTTGTTCTCTACAGCACAGTGTGTATTTAGGAAGGGACGGATAAGGTGCTTGGACACCGAAGGGGGCACAGGTAGAATCTTGGACTAGCCACTGTTTCCTGTCTGTTTCCCTAGAAACCCGAGATGATGAGCCTGCTTGTGGGAGACCCCTCGGCATCCGGGTGGGGCCCAACAGGACCCTTTTTGTGGCTGATGCATACAAGGGACTATTTGAAGTAAATCCCTGGAAACGTACGTGGCAATATTTTGTTTCCTTCTGTGATAATTTCAGATCTTTTAGCCAATATATGCAGAAGTGGATTCAATAGAGTTTATTCAGTACAGTCTACTGGATACAGTAATGTTTTCTTATTCATTGAATAGTACTGTAAATATTGCCTCCCAATACCAGCCAGTATTAGCATCATGTAACTCCTTCCTCATGACTGCATTTGGTCAGTGTGGTGTTTGTGTTTTAGCCACAAGGTCTCAGAAGGACTCATTGTGAGGGTGTTAGACCTCCTCTTTCCATCTTTATTTTTCTGTGTTTCTCACTACGTCTTGTCTGTCTTTTGTTTTCTGCCTCTGTCTTCTCTTTTTTCCTTCCCCTTCATCTCTGTCTTCATTTTTTTCTTTCTCCAGCTCCTCCTCCTGTTTCTCTCCCCTTACTGGCCGTGATGTCACCTTGACCAGTGTTATAATATTTGCTGTATGTGCTTCAGTCGGGGAGATACAGGCTATGGAGGAATTAGTTGTGATGGGTGGGGCATAGGGCCCTAGGCTCAGGCACCACAGACCGACCGCCTAGGTGGCTCCAGCTCTGCTGTTTGCTGGCTGTGTGACTGCAAGTTCCTCAGCCTCTCTGTGCCCACTTTCCTCATCCATGGAATAGGAATAATAGTAGTGCCTGCCTGTGGGATTGTTGTGAGGGTTTCAATGAGAGTATACATGGAAAGAGCTTTAACCCTCAATAAGTGTTTGCTCTACAATTTAAAAAAATTTAACACTGCCCCTATTTCTTTATTTAAAAGCAGGTGAGTGGAACATTTTAAATTTCTCTCAAGCAAACAAATAGAAAATTTCCTTTTTACCTAAGAAAGACTCTTAATAGATTTTTAAACATCAGTTGGTCTTGATAAAAGAAAGAGTTCCTCATCCTTAGAGGAAGGATTCTGCCCTTAATGAAGTTTGTCTAAAATAATTCATCACCTAACAGATGAAAGAAAGGAAAACACTGTTTTTTACTGTAAGAAGGAATAAGTCTTCTGACATATGACATGGAGAACCTCATTTTAGTTTTTCTTTTTAAATCAGTCAGGCTGATCAATGTTTTGAAATTATTGAGATACAAGTTCTTAGAGAGAAAGCAGGTCTCTCTCTCCCTCCTTGCCTGCCTTCTCTCTCTCTCTGTCTTGCCCCCTCCCACCTACCTCAGGTGAAGTGAAACTGCTGCTCTCCTCTGAGACCCCCATTGAGGGGAGGAAAATGTCCTTTGTGAATGATCTTACGATAACTCAGGATGGGAGAAAGATTTATTTTACGGATTCTAGCAGCAAATGGCAAAGACGAGATTATCTGCTTCTGTTTATGGAGGGAACGGATGACGGGCGGTGAGTGTTCATTCCAGATCTTGTGCTCAGTGAGATCATCAGTAGGGCCGGTGACTTCAGCAGAGCTATTACTTCTAGGAACCATTGGAGTGTTTCTGTACATAATATTTCAGCTTTTAAGATGGGACCTTCATGGCTTCTGGAACAGGCGATGGATGCAACAAACAGAGCAAGATGTTCCCACTTTCTCTCTGAAGAAATGAAATGAAAATAAGCCAGGCCATGTGCGGGTGTGGTCTGGGAGACACCTCACAGGCGGGCCTGGGTTTCAGCTCATCTGTCTGAAGGGGGACTCCTGTGAGGCTAGAGTCGTGGTGGCCCTCCCTGGTGCTGGTCAGCAAGAGAACTGACTGGGTGGTTCTTTGAAGGATGCCTGGGTCTGCTCTGGATGGGAAGGGCCCCCAGGGGCCAGCCTGGAGCCAGGTCTGGGCAGAGGACCCCAGGGGCCCTATCACTCCAGTGTGAGGCTGAGTCCCCGCCACAAGCCCCTGCCCCAGGGACCAGAGGGGGGCCATGAACTGTTTCCGTGTGACCAGTTGCTGTTGGCACCCCACAGCCTGCTAGAGTACGACACTGAGACCAAGGAGGTGAAGGTCTTACTGGACCAGTTGCGGTTCCCTAATGGAGTGCAGCTCTCTCCTGCGGAGGACTTCGTCCTGGTGGCGGAGACGACCATGGCGAGGATAAGAAGGTGCGTGTGGCTGAGCTGTCCGTGTTCACCAGAGCTTGTCTTGGCCCATGATGGACATAGAGATGCAGCAGGGTACCTTCTACTTTGTGTAGTAATGATAAAGTAAAATTCAAGGCTGTGTTTTCTTTTCCCGTTTCTCAGCCTACCTGAACATCGTGGTCTGGGAGAGTCTTGATTTAATGCTGACTGTGCATCCCAGGTCCCTTTCCCTGCTGGGTGGGCCTTGGCCCACCCCTCTCCCCACAACTTCTGTGCCCTCGTTCATGATGGACACATTCACAGTTGTTTCCATCAACTTGCTGGACCAAGACCAACTTGGTGCTTGGCTAGGTTTTCCTTAAACTGAGGGGCTGCTGCTCACCGCCTGCTCGGGTGAATTTTTCAGGTTCTACGTGTCTGGCCTGATGAAGGGAGGGGCTGACCTGTTCGTGGAGAACCTGCCTGGATTCCCAGACAACATCCGACCGAGCAGCTCTGGGGGGTACTGGGTCGGCATGGCCACCATTCGCTCCAACCCTGGATTTTCCATGTTGGATTTCTTATCCGAGAGACCCTATATTAAAAGAATGATTTTTAAGGTAACTATGAAAACCATAATTCCAGAAAACAAAATGAAAATACATCTAATTATGATCTTTTTGACCTTTATAGCTCTAAAAATGCTAGTTCTGCTTATAATACTGAGTACGTTTAGTGACTCCTTTAACACACATTTTATTCTTCAGCCTGAAATGTGAATTTAAATATTTGAACCATTTGATTTTTTTTCTTCTGGTTTCCTTGTCTGGGTATTTTTATTGTCACATCATGACATTTTGGGGCCTCTACCCTGCCTGTCAGTTTCACTCTCCCCTCTCTGCAATGGCTATTTCAGACCTTCTCCTCTCTCCTCGAGACCCTGCGACTTATCCCTCCACCACCCCAGCAGATGACAGTGCTCCTCCTCAAATGGTTATCAGGCGCATCTTCCTGTGGGCACACATGTAGGCCCACTTACCTCGGCCTCCATCCCGCCTGCTCCCTCCTGCCATCTGGGAACCTTCCTGTCAGTCACCCTTCTCCACGGGATTCTGTCCTTTGACCTCTCAGCACACGAAACCCTTTTCCATTAAGGAAAATCACCCACCTCAGCAACGGCCAGCCATAGACCCTTCAACACAGCGTTTAAACATCCATCATCCTGCCATTTTCCCAGTGACTTCCATGAAATGCCCTGAGTATAATGCAACACTTTTTACACTGTAGATGAGTAACTTGCTTCTGTCATGCAGAAATCTTCTTTTCCAACAAGCTCCATTTCACGGACTGAATAGATATTTGAAACTAATATTAAATATTTGAGTAGATACTAAAATATTTGTAACTGAAGGTTCTGGAAGGTACCAGGCAGCAATTACTGAGTCTGTATGGTACTGGGCCTTGTGTCTGGGCCCTGCCGAGGGATGCATGCACCTGCTCGGTCAGGCTGGCCTATGGCCTTCAGTGTTGTTCTGAGTTCAGTGGGTCACTGGAAAATTCTGATCTGTTCAGAAATCACACATCCCTCCTCTTTGTCTTTTTGGCTCCAGAGCCAGCATTTGTTCCACTGGGACTAGGAGAAGGGAGAATGGTAGGGTGAGCAAGGAGAGGGGTTTGAAGAAGGTCAGACCAGCTGTGGGACCCTGGGCTGACTCTGCTCTCTCTGCCTCAATTTCTCCATCTGTCAAGTGGGAAGAATAATAGCATTTCATTAGGTGCTGAAAACCTTTAATGAGACTATGCACATAAAGCTCTTAGCTGAGTATAGTAAGTGTTCAATTTCTGTGCCTGTCAGTTTTCCCACAGCGGGGATGTGATCTGTGGGTGGTGGTTGTCTGTCTCTCCCCCAGTAGAATGTGTGCTCCATCACAGCAGGTATTTTTTCTGTTTAGTTCCCTTCTTTGTCCTCAGCACCTAGGACAGTGTCTGGCACACAGTAGCATCCAGAAATTATTGTTGGATGACTGAATCATTAGATAACTGAGACCATTAGTACGAGAAAGAGCCAGTGCAGTGGGATGTGTTCCCTGGGCAGAAAAGAGCTGGGCATCTCTGTATGGCTGGGGAGATGGCAGATGGAGAGCAAGGGGGAGAGGACCACAGGCCTTGTAGACCTGAAAAGGAGGTTGGATTTTATTCAAAATGTGATCACAGTCATTGAGGATTTTTTGTTTTTTCGTTTTGAGACTATATCAAACTTAGAAAAGTAGCAAGAAAGGTACAAAGAACTTTTTTCCTTGAACTGTTTGCAAGTAAGTTGCTGACCTGATGCCCCATCACCCTCAGCTGCTTTAGCGTGTTTTTCCTACAGCAAGGACATTCTGCCTCATGACCACTGTTTGAAACAAAATTCACATGAATATGTTGTGATTGTCCAATCCACAGAGCCCGTCAGGTTTCTCCAGTTGCTTCAGTGATGTCATTTATAGCAGAGGACTCCACCCAGGATCAGGCATTGTCACATCTCTCTGTTCTTTAGTCTGGAACAGCTCCTCAGTCTCGATCTTGAGGATTTCAGGTCGGTTATGTTGCAGAATGCCCCTCCGTTTGGGCTGTCTGGTGTTTCTCATGGTTAGATTCAGGTCATGTGTCTCTGGCAGGAAGACCACAGAAGTGAAGTTTTCAGTACGTCCTGTCAGCAGGGGCGTGCTGTCAACCTTGTCCTGTGCTGGTGTGGCAGCATTGGCCACCTGATTCAGTGGTGAATGCCAGGCTTCTCCACTGTGAAGTCGCTCTTTTGCCATTTGTAATTAATTACTATTTTGTGGGGAGGTACTTTATAACTAAGTAAATATCAGTATGTCTCAGGGTTGCCTGTTTTATTCAGTGGGTTATAACGTGTTACTATCATTATTTGTTTTGATGCTCAGCTTGGCTGTGGCCAGTGGGAGCCCCTTCAGTGTGGCTCCTTGACCTTTGGACAAGTCCCTTTCATTCTTGGAGTGGTTCCTGGCTTTCTGGCATCACACATTATTCAGGCTTGTCTTATATTCTCTCTGCTCCAGCTCTGGAATCAACCATTTCTTTAAGGAGCCTGGTTCCTTCTAGAGGAGATCTGGTGCTAAGTGTGCTCGTTGCCTTTGGGGTGTAGCTGCTCCCAGGACCCTCAATGGACAAAGCCAGGGAATGTGTGTGTTTCTCTTCATTCATATATACATGAATACAATATACATACACCTGTTTACACCTGCATTTATTTATCTGTCATCTGTTTATTTAAAGTAATGCTGCTGTCTCTCCTTCCAGTCCCATACCACAGGATTTACTCTCGTTTTCTTCCCCTTGCAAATATGGTACTTGCTTCTCCAATAGCGAGAAACCTGGATCCCATTATCCTTCACACCTATTTGATGAGATTCCCTAAGTGTCACCAATCTGTAGCCATTGTCCTCTGTCACATGGTCCCCACTAGGGCTCTAGCACCCCACTGGGCCTTCTTCCTCCCAACCACATGCAGGGGCCTTCCTTTTCCCGCAAAGGCTCTGGTACCTACACCAAGCTGTCACCCAGGTAAACACTCTCCTTGCCCTGCTTGGGCTCTCACACCACATGCCAGGCCTCCCACTGTAGGGACACTGTCTTGCCCTGTTTCGGCTCACAGCCTATGCCAGGCTGCCCACTGTGAAGACACTGTCACACCCTTGGACTCTGACACCCTATTCCGTGCCACTGCTCAGACTGACTCCCTGGTCTGGGCCATTGGGGTTCCCCCACCCTCTGCACACACCTACCCTGCTCGGCCCCACAAACCACTTCTTGACTGAATTGTTGGGAGGGGAGTGATGTAGTACAGAGAATGTTCTGAGATGGTATCTGTGGATGCTGTGTGGAGAGCAGCCTGTAGCAGGCTCCACTGGTGTGGGGACCTGGTGTGGAGGTGACTGCAGCGGCCAGGAGAGGTGGTGGGGCAGAGTCCAGGTTGGGGGTGGTACATACACAGCAGATGACAAGACCCCACAGGGCCTGGCTCGTGAGGGTCGGAGAGACAGGAGTCAAGTGTGAGGGCCAGGTTCCTGACATGAGCAGCTGGTATCGGGCCCTTTCTCCTTAGCTGGGGAGTCTGTTGGATTTGAGGAGCTCTTAGAAAGCCCAGGTAGAGATGGGTCCCAGGCAGTGAGGAATTTAGCACTGGGGTCTGAAATAGAGGGGGAGATTTGAGAGCTTTCTGGGAAAGTGACTAGTTAAACTGAGAGAGGATGAGATCTCTTAGGGATCAGAGAGAGCAGAGATGGGAGCACCTAGGACCAAAGGGAGGTGGCATTTCATGGGTCGTGGGAAGCCTTATGGAATATTTTGAGCTATAATGCAACTTTGATCCATCGCTGTAGAACCTTGTAGAACATAGTCAAATTTTTCATTTGGTCATCGCCAGTGACTGGGAGACTTTATTCATTGAACATTTGCAATTGTTTGGCTGTTTTCCCTTATAGTAAAAGGTAGAAATTTGCCTATTAATTTTCACCCATTGGTCTTATGCAGTGGTGTACTTTGTCATCATTTCCTGCCTGGGGTCCTCTGCTCTGCCGGAAATTGTGTATCTCACCATCTGGTTTCTGTGCTTAAAACCCTTCACCAGCCCTGTGTGCCCCTTGCCTGGCTGAGCCGGGGGCTCCTGGAGGGTGTGCTGCTCAGCACGGAGGTGTTACCACCATCTCTAGCTGCTTCACGGAGAGCCGCCTGGTCTCATGGGGCATGGACGCATTCATTTAACCTGCCCGGGCTGTTTTTCTTTTAATATGAAGCATTCTCAAATCCCCATCGTTTGTACCTTGCACATTTGAAATATTTTAACCTAATCAGAGGGCGTGGCATTGAATCCAGTTAGGCTGGCGGGTTTTAACCTGGCATTCTGGGGTCCACGCCACTCTAGGCCTTGGCTTCAGTGCTGCATCATCCTTGGTTGTGATTTGTGCTTCTCTTTGTTCAGCCAGCTCATCCGGAGAGGCGCCTGTGTTGTAGGTCTGGGGGGCATTGTCACGAGGACTGTCAGATAGCTGCTGTCCTTGTGCTGGGCTAGCCTTGCCTCTTTGGGTGCAGTTGACAGGAGGCTGGCCTGGTCTGCCAGGGGGTGTGGGCGGGGAGACCTGCTGTGTGGCAGGCCCTGTGTGCTGGGAGTGGGGAGCTGGTTTAACCTGACTCTGCCCTATGTGGTTTCCCTGTTGCTGGAGGAGCTGGGCCCTTACTCAGTGGAGAGGGGCTGTGGGGTCTGTTAAAAATAAAATTCAACTGAGTAAATGTCAAAGAGCTTATTGACTTTGTTCAGTGATTCATGAATTGGGCAGCATCCAGTCCAGCAGATAGAAAGGAACTCCGAAGAGCCATACAAGGCAAGAGACTTTATCGGCAGACGGGAGCAGGATCAAGGAGGTTATTCTAGGCAGAAAAGTATCTTGGTAATGGCAGGTCCCTTTTCTTTGGGGGATGGTAGGGGTCTATCAGGCAGATCACCCACCTGTGCAGATCAGGCGGTTCCTGATTGACAGGCTTAAGATTGCATTTCTGGGAGAGCCAAAACTGTAATTAAGTCAAGTCTCGGTTTGGTGACGGGCTTAGCATAAGTGACTCCATTTTGGGCTTATTGTCTGTTTTTAACAGGTCAGATCTGCTCCCATCATTCTCTTAGTCAGAAGGTAAACTCTTCTTGCACTGTGCTTGCCTTCCAGCTGTTTAGTCAGGAGACGGTGATGAAGTTTGTGCCACGGTACAGCCTTGTCCTAGAACTCAGCGACAGTGGGGCCTTCCGGAGAAGCCTGCACGATCCTGACGGGCAGGTGGTGGCCTACCTCAGTGAAGTGCACGAGCAGGATGGGCACTTGTACCTGGGCTCCTTCAGGTCCCCCTTCCTCTGCAGACTCAGCCTCCAGGCTGTGTAGCAGCCCCAGCCGCAGCTGTGCCAGGAATCGTCACACTGGGCACCACACCTGGTCCAGGAGGCACCATGGACACAGCCCTGTTCATCTGCCCTGCTGGTTCTGGAAGTGTGGTGCGACCTTGCAGATGTATGGGCCCCAGCAGGACACCCCTCACCTGGGTCTGACTTTGCATTTAGAGGGAAGCATAACATCTGCCATAGGGAAGATAAGTCCATGTAAAGCCATTTTCTCTTAAAAAAACTTTCTAAGTACAGTGATTCTCTGGGACTTAGGAGACTTCCTGCACTTGAACAGGTCTCAGGGTTTGGGGATAGAGCAGTAGGTGAGCTGTCCAGGGATCTTGTTTTTGCTATTGGCTCTGTGCTGCCAGCTTCATGTCTTTACTATGAAATGAGGTAAAACCTTTTTTTTGGGGCAAAGGACATGGGAAGGACAAGGAGAGTCAGTGCAAAAGTGTGTTGAGGTCAGTGGGTGGAGCTGTGCAAGCGAAGACGTTGGAACTGTCTTCTCCAGAGTCATGCAGGACATGGGCCCTTGGTCCCTGGGCGCTCCCTTCTATATAGCTCCCAGCCCCAGCATGCCTCCCTACCAGGAGGTTTTCAAAACTCATGAGTCCACATCAACATTTAAAGACAAGGACCTCAGTAAGTGTGTAGGAAGTCTGTTGATTCCGAGGACTCACTGGGTTTCTCTCTGAACAACCTACCACACACATTGACAGATCCAGTGGCTGGGCACTGCAGGGGTGAATTTAGGGATGTCCTGTTTACATACCTTTGTTCCTCACATCTTGACCCACAGATGTGAATTGTGCACCTTCATGTCATCTTTGCTCAACTGTCCCAACCCTGAAGTTGCTGTATATCCTGACAAGTGTGTCTACACTTTGGTCCTGATTTTGTCAGGGAGACCCGTGTAATAATGATGATTAAATTGACTTTTCTGCTGATAAACCTTTTTTGATGGTGTTGCTGGGGAGTTTCTTCTCTAATGTAATTATTTTCACAGTGACTGAAATTTGATTCCATCAAGTGCTGACACGAGGATTGTTTTGGCAGGATCTTGTTTTAAGGATGAGCAGTCCGTCTGATTTGCTCAAGGACCTCTCCCAGGCTGCTGGCCTCAGGCCACTGCCCCCGGCATCCATGCACTCTTGGGCAAGGTGGTCCACACTACCCTCCTGTTTTCCAGCCCGAAATGGAGCTATCTCTTCCTTTCTTTCCTGGGGGTCTGCGAGAATGCACAAGAGATTGTGTCTGGAATTGTTTTAATAACCTGACAAAGACAATTTTTTAAATAGGTAATGATATTAAAATTCAGAGAGAATTGACAGCCTTGGTAAAATCTGAACCGTTTGTGACTTGTCGCACTGGCTGGCTGGCAACAACCCCTTTGTTCCCTTTCCCAGCAGCAGATGCGTGGATCCGACCTCCTTTTAGGGGAGGAGTCAGATCTGATGGTTGCTCAGGACTGGCTTTGTGTGAAGCAGCCGTAGGACAGTCAGATGGGCTTCCGTCTAGTTGATGAGACCCATGTTGTCTCAGACCTATGACTTCATATTGTTGATACAACTTTATAGGAAAGAAATTGAGGAGTGATTATTAAATACTTTTTAATAGATAATGGTGTGCCCCATATGTCGAGTATCCAGGAATAATAAGGTAAAACCTGCTCATTCTGCCGTAAAAAACAATTTAAATGTGCTGAGCCTATAGAAGTTGACTTGTTGATCGAGAACAGAGGGCTTTGCTTTTGGTGCTTAATTTTTACCGATGCAAAGAAGCTGGTAAATTGCTTTTCACAGTTTTCAGCAAAGGAGTTTTGATTTTGACTCAGATGTTGATTTTCTCTCTCAGAGTGTCATTTCCTGTGTTTTATCTGGTACTTTGCCTTGGCGGGGTACAAAGTATAGCCTAGTATAGTATTAGGTTTAAATATGTGATATGCTTTTGTTGTAGACATAAAACATATTTGCTCTGATGTCAATTACTAACATGCTTTTGAAATTAAATCAAGTGATTCATTCATTGTGTGCTTCTTTATTATCTATTACAAAACTCCATCAGAATTCAGTTATTGCCTTTTATAGGACAGAGGTCCCACTATGAGATTTTTATCATCAACATACACTTGCAGAGAGGTCTGTAGTTTGAAAGTGTTTTCAGGTACACCGACCTTTTAATGATTCAAGGAGATACTGCCTCAGTTTTACAGATGGGAACTGAGGCTGGGGAAGTGACGTGCCCAGAGACACGGCTGACCCAGGACCTGCACTGTGACTGCGAAATCTGCTGGGGAAGCTGGGACATGAGGAGGAGGCAGGGTGGTGTTTCCAGGACTTGGGTCGCAGTGGCCACTGCCCAGCCCAGGGGTGAGACTTGGCTGCACGTCGGAGCCCTCTGGGATGCCCAGGTGTCTGGAGCGGCCCAGGCATCAGCATGGTACACGGCTTCTCGGGGCCCCGTAGGCAGGTGGGGCCCATCATCAGCCTAAAGGGGCTAGGCTGAGCAGACGTCGGGAGCAGGGCAGTGGAGCTGATCCCTGAGTCTCTGTACAGCTGATGAAGAGGTATGGAGCAGGAGGCTGGGGGAAAGCTCTAGAACAGTTGGGCAGGACTGTCAGAATTTTGACTGGTTTTGGCCAGTTGGAGATCTTGAACAAAAGTGTTTCTTCTTTTTGGTCATAATTCCAGTATGTCTTAGAATCCTGGGCACTTTACATTTTCTCAGTGGCAATGACATTAGATGGTGGCATAGCTTCCCTCTTTCAGAATCGTTCCCTCTGAGTAAAGTTGATCAGTTTTAAAAAACATAAATTGCGAGCCAGGTCTGATGGCCTAGTGGTTAAAGATCAGCGCTCTCACTGCTTTGGCAGCCTGGGTTTGTTTCCCAGTCGCAGAACCACACCACCCATCTCTCAGTTGCCATTGTGGTGGTGGCTCACATAGAAGAACTAGAAGGACTTACAACTAGGACATACAACCACATATTGGGGCTTTGGGGAGAAAAAAAGAAAGCAAAACAAAATCGGTAAAATTGGGTTGGCAATATGGGACTTCAGGTCATCACTGGTTGACATCCACTACCTGCGGTAAGTTACGCCATCTCCGCGTGGGTGTTTTGTTTCTTGCCTTTGAGTCTACAGCATGGCTCTCTGGCAGTTCCTTCTCAGGTGGGCTTTGGTGTGCTGAGTCTGGAGAGAACAGTCTTTCACAGTGTTGAAGTCACATTGATGAGACAAGCTAATGGAGTCGGCACAGTCAAGTGAGCACAGTGCCTGCGGGGCCTGCTCTCCAGTCAGCTGGAACAAATGTCCACTGTTGTTTGGTTGGTAGATACGTCTCTGCAGAGAGCAAAGGTATGCCAGCTGCAGGCTTCCAGAAATCAGGTAACCTCACACTGACTCACTGGCTGGCCCCTTTCCTCCTGGTGTCACTGTAGCTGGTCTAAGAGTGAGTGGAGGACAAGACTTTTCTTCTGTGAGATATAATCCATAAAACACACTGGGAATAATAAAACCATGAACATATTATAAACTAGAGCCCCTGCCACCTGGAGGTCATGCCCTGAGCGCCCTACGTAGAGAAAGTGCAGAAGCCTGAGGTTGGGGGCCACACGGGCAACCGGCTTCTGCAGTGGCTAGTTTGCCTTGGTTATAAGATTTCTCTTTGTTTACTTATTAGGAAGGGAAAAATGCCTGGCTCCAAATGATGTTTTGAAAATTGTGGGTATAGGTTAGTGTTCAAACCTGAGAGTTTTGAGATTAGGGTTTAAGGCTTCCTCCTGGAGGGAAGCTTAGCCCTGGCTCCTGGCTGGGCAAAGGGGGAGTTCAAATGCAGCTGAGAGCAGGGGTGCTGTGAGGCTGCTCTCCTCACACCTGCCTGCGTGTTCATTCTCATTTCGGACCTCCGCCTGTGAGGCCAGGTGGGGTGCAGTCTGGAGGCCCAGGTGTTTCCGACAGGCCTGGCCTGGATGAGCTCTGGTCTGCATTTAGATGTAAATGAGGGTGGACGGGAGCTCAGAGCAGGGGGCCTCCTTCTCTTGCTGCATCCTCTTGTATGAGTCATGGAGGCCCCATCCAGCTGTGTCCCAGGCCCTGTCTGGTTCTTGAGGCTCTGTCACTCCAGGTGTGCCTGCTGTCTGGGTAATGTGTGGGGTCAGCAGCGCTGGGTGAACTCGTTCATCTTTGTGAAAGGATTGCCTTCAGAATCAGCGAGTAAAGTAAATGTCTTGTGGCGTAGTTGTCACCGCTGTCACTGAATTAAGTGACCAGAAGGAGGCAAGTCAAGGCAACAAAAATAAATGAGGATTTGGAATTACAGTAACTCTCATTACTGAAGGACGCCACAGGTAATTCATTTTGGTTGTTCACATTGATTAAATTTACGACAGCATGCTAAATTATCTTACATATTGAATGCAGATTTTGTTTCCTATGAACTATCAAGTCCATATTTTTAAAGGGGACAACGTATTTTGTACTAATCTGTAGCCTGAAGAAGGCCTGGAGAGGAAGAAGTCCAAAGTGAGTGGCCCTTGCGCTCGCACTGGGCTTACGGGCGCAGGGTGTCTAGGCTCCTCTTTTCTCTGAGGGAAGCCTCAGGGACTCTCTGGCCTGGCAAGCTCCTGGGCTTCTCCTCTGTCGTCCAGCCTTGCACTGCTTCCAAACACGTGCAAACTCTGTCTTCTCCAGGGATCCCCATGCTTTCTAACTCTGGTCTCCTCCTTCCCCTGCTCCTAGCACAGCATGTCCATCCCTAACCTTGTTCTCCCTTCCTGGGGGGTGCTGTGGGGGGTCTCCTCTCCTGGGTGGGTCTGTGGTGGGTGCTCCCTCTCCTGGGTGGGGCTGTGGGGGGTGCTCCCTCTCCTGGGTGGGGCTGTGGGGGGTGCTCCCTCTCCTGGGTGGGGCTGTGGGGGGTGCTCCCTCTCTTGGGTGGGGCTGTGGGGGGTGCTCCCTCTCCTGGGTGGGGCTGTGGGGGGTCTCCTCTCCTGGGTGGGGCTGTGGGGGGTGCTCCCTCTCCTGGGTGGGGCTGTGGGGGGTGCTCCCTCTCCTGGGGGGTGCTGTGGGGGGTCTCCTCTCCTGGGTGGGGCTGTGGGGGGTGCTCCCTCTCCTGGGTGGGGCTGTGGGGGGTCTCCTCTCCTGGGTGGGGCTGTGGGGGGTGCTCCCTCTCCTGGGTGGGGCTGTGGGGGGTGCTCCCTCTCCTGGGTGGGGCTGTGGGGGGTCTCCTCTCCTGGGTGGGGCTGTGGGGGGTGCTCCCTCTCCTGGGTGGGGCTGTGGGGGGTGCTCCCTCTCCTGGGTGGGGCTGTGGGGGGTGCTCCCTCTCCTGGGTGGGGCTGTGGGGGTGATCCCAGCGCTCTGTCCCAACCCACCTGCCCAAGTGCAGCTGCACATATGCTGAACCTCAGAGGCAGTAGAGAGAACTTGAGTGGAGGCCCCCAATCTGGAGGGTGAGTGCCCTCTGAGGTGGGGTGTGCTGGCCCTGCCGGTTCATGATGTGGACACAGGCTGGCCTGTTTCTGGCTGCCTTGGTCTTCAATACATTTTAGCTAGCAGCTAATGGCTGGAAAAGCCTCTGAGGGCTTTATGGAAGTAACTTAGACTCATCAGATCCCTCAGTGAGGGGGACCCTCAGAGTGCTCACCTCTCCTTTCTGACTCTCCCTTTAATAGGTAAAGCAGCAGCCACTGCTTTGAGATGGTCAGTTCTTTATTCATATTTATTCATCCACGAAAGGTCAAAATGCTCAACAGCAGACGTGTCCCCCGCCCAGTGCTGTAACGATTATTCAGACGTAAGGATGGATCTCTGGGCTTTCATCGGCAAGCCTGGGACCACCGGGTAATCGAGTGGGAGGGGGCTCCCTCGGGTTGAGAACTGGAATAATTCCCATCAGAGGATTCAGTCCCGTGTGTTCAGATGCTGAATCAGGTGCACAGCATGAGTAAAATGAGTTAAGTCTAGAAGAAAATGCGATCTATTTAATCTAGCCACGGGGCAGTGGCTTCCGTCCCAGCGACTCTGTAATGAACCCACGGGCACTTCCATTCTGCTCACTCTCACGATACGATTTCCGAAGGCCCAGAGGGTCTGTGACAGGTGGGAATGGGGCTGTGACTGAAGGCAATAAAGAGCACAGGTGTCACACGATTGTCCCAGCTGCAGTCTGGCTGAGAGGAAGTCAGTGACACAGGAGAACGGGCACCTCAAATCTCTGGAGCCAAGGGATGACCCAGACTTCAGAGTAACAGCTGAGAGTCTGAAACAAAGAAGGGCACCTGAGAACCGTCCTGCCTGTCACAGGGGCCGCCCACCCCGTCCCGAGGCCGCCCTCCCAGTGCGCTCTGCAGAGGTCAGTTCCCAGTGCTGCTGCCTGTGGGGCTGCGTGCGTGTGCGTGCGCGTGTGCGTGTGTGTGCAAGTGTGAGTACATTTTCTTTACTGTGATGGTCTCTCCCTGCCTGGAGTTTTTATTTTGAAAAATTTCAAACCTACAGAAAAGCAGAAAGAATAATTCAAGAATATATACTTTTCGCCTATATTTACAAATTACTAAGTTACTAAATTTGCCACATTTGCTCTCTGCGTGTTTGTGTATGTGTGTATATATATATATTTAATTTCTTATATATATATAAGCTTTTTTTTGGCTCTAACTTTCCCCACCCCAAATCCGTGGCATTTATTCCCTGGACATGTGCCTCTTGGAGCTAGAAGGGAAGAGTGGGCCCTTGGATGCGTTCTCTGGGGAGTCTCCCCTCCATTCTCCCATGTCTGTGGGTACTGCACGGGAGCTGGGAGGCTTGGCCTCCTCAGGAGTGACATGTGGAACCCTGCTGGCGGAGAAGTGATGAAGGAGGTGTTTCGCAAAGCCCTGGAGAGCAGGTGGGGGCTGGGAAGGTGGGAGCAGGTCTGAAGAGGTGAGACCCCTTTGTTTACCCGCTTTAAGGTGCCATTCGTCTGGAAGTCGCAGTTGTCCAGACTAGGGTGCTTGGTTTTCTTGCAGGTGGTTCTGCCAATTTCCACGTCGAGCATGTATTTCAGGCCTTTCACTATCTAAAGAGAACAAAGGGCCGGGCCTGTGTTACTTGGTCCAGGACAGCAGGGAGGGCAGCTCCTCTCACAGCAGGAGGTGGCGTCTTCACAAGGTGGTAAAGATGCCTGGTTGTGCCCACTGAAAAGGGAGTGAGCGGTGTGGAGGAATGTCTGGAACTTACCAGAAGAGCTCTGGGAAGGAAGTCACCGCTCGGAGCCCAGACCCCTCCCCGTCCCTTCCTTACTCACTCATCTTCTCACTCCTGCTCACCTGCCAGCTCTCCGTTCCGGGGATGAGACATAGCCTTTGTGTCCTGTCCTAGGACATCTCCTTCCTGCCCAGAACTCTCCATGAGGAGGGACATCAGACTAGGGTTGCCTGGCCCCGGCCAAAGGTGAAATCCTGTTCCCCCGTCCCATGCCCTAACAACCACTGCGGCCTGTGCTGACTGCCAGTCCCTGCCCTGGGTGGCAATGCTGGGTTTTTTGTTTTCAGTTTCAAAATAGCCCTTCTCCACTTGGACATGGCACCAACCTGGGTGGTCTCAGAGGAGCTGGAGAAAAATTCCTTAATTTTTAGTCTCAGCCCCACCAAGTACCAAGTGAAATAAAGTCATTCCCAACATCACTGGGGGACAACTTCCCATCCGCCTCACAAAGGCCTTGGACACTTGGTCAGGCACAGAGCATCTTGCCCTTGCAGGCTTCCTGCAGGATGGGGAGCCTGTAAGCAGAGGCCCCACGGTCCTTGGGACTGAGCCCTTGGGGTGATGACACGTGGGCTATTTCCATGGAAAGCCTTACAAAGCCCGTCCCACACCAGACTGCCTTTCTACAACACGCTTCTCTAAATGTAAAAATATACTGCTCCTAAATAGTTTGCAATTGCCAAAAAGCATAAAGATTATAAACATCACCCGTAATCCCGTGACCGGGGGTGACCCTTAGAATGTGTCAACACCGTCAGCTACTGCAGCCTCTCCTCCTTCCATGCTCCACGGCACAGCCACGCTAGTGTGGCGTCCTGTCCAAAGCTAGCCTCCACAGCAGGGAACGTGACACTTGCTGTTGAAGGCTATCCCTGGGGTTAGTAGATGGCAGAGACCACTGGCAGCCACCCCCTGATCCCATCTCCTCACTGTGCTGCATCCTGTATCCCGCACGGACCCTGTGTACTCAGGGCACAGAGGTGACAAGGTCTGCTCTGCCCTCTAGGGTCCCCTCTAGGAGGAAGGGTGCCGAGCCGTCTGTATGAGGTCACTGAGGAGGTGTGAGGACTTCCCAGTGTGTGCAGCTTCACAGGCGTGACATTTGGGCTGGGCTGGAGGCTGGGGGTTGTGTGTTGGTGCAGGGGAGCGGCTGGGCACCGCCCTGTGAGGGGAAGAACAGGCCCAGCCAGCATGGATAGTGGCGAGAAGTCCTGTGGGGCTGCAGTGTGGGTGAGGGCGTGGCAGGTGGGCCGCTCTAGCAGGGTGCCGAGGGCCAGCTCTGGGGGCCAGCACCTTCCCCGGTTTGGTTCCTGTGGGCCCGCTTCTGGTTCCTCCCCCGGCGGCCTCCAGCCCCCACCTGGAGTAGCCTGGTCAGCCCCTGCCCTCCTAAGTCCCACCCTGCTGTGCGGTGGGCCGCTGGCCTGGAAGATCTGCCCAGGAGAAGCATGGTTTCAGTAAGAGGCTCCAAGCTCTTTTGCTCCACTCTAGGTGACACTGGTTTTGGCTGCTCACGGGCTCTCTGTGGCTGCTGTTGTCAGCCTCCTGGCCCGGGTCTGTGTTCTGGATGGTCGGGGCACTAGGTGGGTCAGCCCCTAGTAAGACAGGAGTCGCTGCAGCTTGGCATCCTAGGGGTGTCCCTGAGACGCTGGCGGCGAGAACCCAGACCCTCACCTGGACCAGGGCTCTGCTGATGTGGGACTCCTTGAACAAGAAGATGTCATCTGTGCAGTTGTTGAACATTTCAACACTGTGTCTGGCTGCTTTGAGGACTCCTGGGTCATTAGTCCTTATTGTTTTGGGAAATCCTGGCTTCACATCTGAGTTAAAGAGCTGGGAACAAAAATCTGAGAGAGAAACACAGAACCAGACAAGAACATTGCCGTTAGCAGGGCCCTTGGTCCAGGTGTCACACCTCATGCTTGGTGCTCAGTTTTCATCTCTGCTTCCAGTGTGGCCCCGGCCGGTCCAGTCCTGCCCATACACCCACCCCTCACCTGTCCACCCACCCCTGCCCATCCACCCTGCACCCCCACAGTGCATTTGTTGTGCGTACCCATGGTTGCACATACTTAAAGCTGAGGACAAGGTGTGGCGGGTGGTACGGTGATGAATGAGATGTAGTCCCTGTCCCCCTGTACCGGCCCACACAGCCCCTTTCAGGACTCAGGGTTGTTTCCAACATGTGTTAAAGAAAACCTGAACATGTCCCCAGGCGGTGGAGCCTCTGGACAAGATGCAGCCTCAGGGTATTAGAAGTCGCCCCAGCTGGCCTTCAAGGCTGCCATCTGGTCCCGACTCCTTAGCTTGTCCCCAACAAGTGGACCATGAGGAAGTACCCAAAGGCCTGTCCTGCCTTCCCACTTCTAAGGAGGCTGCTGCCGTCCTCCACATCAGTGACTCTTGTCAGAATCCGCCCAGCTTCCAGGCTCTGGGGCAGCCCACCCAGAGGGGCCCCGCTCCCAGAGGGCCCCCCCCTCTCCGGCAGCGCCACAGCACCTGGTGCCCTGCGTGTGCTGCCTCCTGCCGTGCTGTTTGGGGTACAAGTCTGTGGATGGGGGCCAGGCCTGGGTGACTTCATCCCACACAGCTCCACCACGGAGTGGGCACTTGGTGGAGGAGGGAGGGATGGCTGGATTTCTTCTATCCTTCCATGCTCTTCCTGTTCTGAAGAGGCCCAAGTTTGGATAAAAGATGGGGGAAGCAACATGAGAGGTTCTCTCTCAACAGTCATGTCCCCAAGCATCTGACAGAACCAGGCAGAACAGGGACCCCATGCCCCTCCTCTGCTCTCCAGGCCCTCCACTCCCAGCTCCCACAGAAGCGGAGCCCGGGCAGACCCCGAGGCCCCTCAGTGAAGAAGAACTGGACTTCACTCCATTGTCCAGCTTGCTCACAGGCGCTTGCCAGGCCCTGCCTGAGTCCTTGTCCTGCAGGTTCAGGGATGCAGAGGCTCACATGCCCTGGAGCTCATGTTCCACAAGTAAACAAGCAAGAGAAATATCAGAGCAGGAGGAGAGGCAAGGCGGGAGCCATGCAGGGGTCTGTCTGCGGGAAAGAGGGTCTGAGAGCGAGTGGTGGGCCACAGAACAGAGGTGTCCGAGAGCTCAGGAGACCAGAGTGCTGAGAGGTGAGGCCGGGCCCAGTGTGGGTGTATGCTAATTCAAGTTACGAACTTGGGATTTTATTATAAAGAAAACAGGACATAAAGAGCCCCACAGGCTCCGTGGAGCAACAACTGAAGGGCGGCCTTTTCTGGTTGGTGGCTCATGAGTGACTGGACTTTAGGTTTCTCTGTGTTTCTCAATTTTTCTACAATGGCCATGAACTACTTGTATATTCAAATAACAAAAAGTTTAAAGTTTTGGGGAAAAATCTAAATAAATTGTGGAGAGAAGGAAAATGGGAAGAGGGTTTTTGGGTTTGTAAGCTGCTTCTCTTTACTAAGAATTTCCTCTAGATTCTCCTGAAATATTAGTGTGCCAGAGATGATCCAGAGTGGAGCTGTCCCACAAGGCAGGCACCAGCCACGTCTGCTATTTTATTACATTAACTAAATTAAATGGAGGGTAAAGTTCAGCTCCTCAGGGGCACGTGGCCCTGTCTGGTGCAGATAGGGACGTTGCGTCCTTGCAGAGGGTCCCACTAGACTACACTGCCCTGGAAAATTCGCTCTGCTTCCCTTGGCTGTGACCTGGGGGAGCACTTGTGGTGCAGGCATCGGCATTCAGTTGGGGAGGTGGGGTTTAGCTCGCCCAAGGCAGTGCCGAGCAGCAGGAAGTGGAGACTTGGGGCGTGTGTGCAGCAACAGCGCTAACCAGACAGGCTTCCGGGCTTAGAGCATGGAGATCAGTGCTGACCTGTGTCCCCTCCCCCTCCTCACTGGCATCACCGCTGAGACTGGAGACCCAGGTGTATTTGGGTTGTAGACACGTGCTGTCTGAGAAGACAACGGTGGCAGGAGATTCGGGTTTTCCGGGGACTGAGATAGCAGCTGGTTCCCTGGGTTGTGAAGAAATTTAGGGGGTAGGCAGGAAAACAGTAGCATGAACTGACAGAGCACGCAGTTTTAATAGAAGCGTCATTCCCTGGGGCTGAACTGGGATGTCCCACTGCTCATGGGGACTGACAGAAGGAATTAGGGGCTGGGAATTAGGGCCAATGGGCTGGCTAGGCCAGGCACAGGAAGCCTGAACTGCGGGAGGATTTGCGCCCAGCAGGATGGTGCTGTGTGCACTGTGTGCCTGCTCTGGCCTGCTAGTAAGGGCTTCGCCGGAGAGCCTGAGGGGGCTGGGCCCTTGGGGAGAGAGAGGGGACAGCTTTATAGATGGGTGCAGGGTCTCTGAAACAGACAGTCCATATGGCCCCAGGGAGGGGTCAGTCTCTTGGGGAGGGGCCTGGGTGACACGGGTCACAGCACAGGGTGAGAAGAGGGGCCTTGCCAGGGTGTCAGATCCTATCAGCTTAGAGAGCAGGGTCCCAGAGGAGGCCATTTCCACCCTCGCATGAGGTCTGCCCTCCCTAGAACCAGGACGTCTGACCCCCTGACCCAAGTGGGAGAACCAGGATGGTGGGGCATCCCGCAGGTCCCCTCTCCCTGGTGGTTGGTGCCGTGGAAGGAGTGCTGGGAGTGGGCTGAGTAGGCATGGGTCTGGGTAAGTTCCGCAACCCTGGGGGGTGTCCCGCCATCAGGGGAGGGCTGGCACTGACTGAGAGGCACCTCCTAGCAAATGGGTCTTCCCCAGCTGGTTCCCTGGGCCCGAAGGCGAAACGTCAGGGCTAATCTCATGGTTCCTTTGCGAGGCTCCCTGTGCTTTAGCACCCCGAAGAACCTGGCTGTCCGCCCTGAAAATAGCACATTGCTGGGGCCCTTCCCGACACAGAGTTAAGGCCATCTGCTGGTCTACATTTTCCCCATAGCTTTGTCCCCACAACCATCCTCTGGGATCTCCTTTGCAATAATCCAACCTTCATATGACCTTCCCACAGAAGCTGGGCTGAAGCCTTCACTCAAGGTTTCTGAAGATGGAAACAAGGAAAAGCGCCAGCAGCCAGGTTGGTCTGGTTGGGTCAGCCCTGGAACCTGCCTTTCCCCAGGCTCCCTAGGTGGTTCTGACCCCGTGGTGCTGGGAGGTCTCCTGGCACCAAACACACTGATGCCAACATGGGGGACCAGCACTTACTGACGACAGGAAGTTGAGAGTGGGTTTCAGTTTTGACAAAAAATTTTTTGGAAAACAGCTTGACTTCTGCCCATCACTGCAGTCTAAACAGCTGAGAAAGAAGCCACCTTTGTGGATGGATCGAGTCTCCAGTGTATTTGTGTTAGAGATAAGAGGGTCCCCCCGCCCCCCGACTGCCCTGTGGATTAATATGGCTATTTTTCTCTTGGTTAAAAAGTGCATTCATTGCTTTTTCTGATTATAAGCTTATCTATTTTGGGTAGGAAATTTGGAAAATACAGAGGAGTGTAAAAAAACATTAGAAATCCTTCTCAATATCTCAAAGGTAACCACTGTTAACTGTTTTTTTTTAAAGTATTAATTTTACTTGAATTTAACAGAATTAAAAAAATGAAGTGAAACTAGGTTACAGGGAACCTCTCAGGAATGTCCCTTCCAAACATGTGATGTCAGTTTCTAAGCGATTTTGGTAAAGTTACAAAAAGGTTATGAAAAATAATGAAGTTGGTTTATTTTTATTTAACTACATGTTTCCTAAAATGTAGGCTTCACCTCATTAAAGCCTCATCAGCAGCGGTGTCTAAACAAACAGGGAAGCCTCCATTTCTAATTTTGAAAAAGTTTAAAGGTCAAATCTATTTCTAGGATGGTTCTTCAGGAGAAATCAACAGGGAAAGGCTGATCCTGAATAATAAACATCCCAAAGGGGCGGGTCTCCTTCAGGGAGGAGAGCAGCTGCCCTGGGGTGCTGAGCAGTGGCGGGGTTGCCGAGTCCTCCCGCCTGAGCGGGCCTCGCGGTCCTCAGGGACCAGGGTCTAGGGTTTGTGCCCGCAGCTGAAGTCTGGGGGAGAGGCAAGTGCGAGCTGTTCTCTGAAGCCCCCTCTGCTCTCCCTTCTTCTCACTCCTCTGCAGGGTGGCGTGCATTTCCCCATCCTACAGGCAAGGAAGCTGAGGCCTCAAAGGAGTGCAGGGTGGATTTAAATCCAGGTTCAACTAATTCCAAAGACCATGCTCTTTTTCACTCATTCAAGAAGTGTTTCTTGGTAGGTGCTGCGGGCAATGCCAAGAGGACTCGAGACTCAAGACGGGAGAGCACACTCCCAGAGGGGAAGAGGCCTGCAGACTCGCAGGCAGGTTCCAGGAGTGACTCTAACCTGCCTGCAAAGAAAGAGAGCTGAGGGACAGAGGCTGGCAGGTGGGGGACCAGTTAGAAAGCAGTGGAGATGACCTAGGTGAGGAGGAGAGAGAGCTGAGTGTGGAGGCAGAAGTGACGGGACTCAGTGGGAGGCTGGGTGCGGGGGCGAGAAAAGGGGGCTCTGTGACTCAGACTGGTGGCATGGTGACGGCCTGGGTGACGTGAACGGAGAGGCAATCAGTAGAGGAGTATGTGTCAGAAGAAACAGAAAATTCTTCTGCACCAGAACAGTGCTGGGGTGGGGACAGGCCAGGCAGCTCAGAAAGAAGTGAAGGACTGCCAATGAGCGAGACTCCCTCCCTCCCTCCCTGCCCGCCCCAGACCAGCCTCCCTAGGAGAGCCCAGAGAGAAGACATCAGGGCCCTAAGGGCGGGAAATGCAGCACTGACCCCTCCAGAGGAAGGGACATGAGTTACACAAAGCCATCTACCGCCAGGTGGGAAGCCCTCTGGGAACAGAGGGAGGTGGGCACAGACCCACAGGGGTAGCCAGGATGGCTGTGTGAGGAAGGAGAGAAGATGCAGGAATTCGCTTCCCACTGCAGACTGTCGGACCAGTCCTGGAGGCAGGACTCTCCACAAAGCACCTCCTTACTGCTCTTAGGGAAGAAACAGCTCTTTAGCTGGTCTTGAAAAAAATGACTCCCGAGTTATGAGTTAGGCACTTCCTTTTGAGGGCATGCAATCCCGTACCGTCCCCGCTTTGCTAGGTGATGGCGAGTGATTGGGAGGTCAGGGGACTTGGAGGGAATTGAGGATGACAGCAGTGCTGGGCCGGGCACTGAGCAGGGTATGACCTGCCTGCGACCAAGGTGCTGTCCCCAGGAAGCACAAGGTAACAATAGAGGGGAACAGCATAGTGCAGATGCAAGATGCTGAAGGACTTGGAGGGAGGACAGCTGAGTTCCAGTGGGTGTAGACCCCTCTCTGGGGCCATGTAGTTTGGTGTCCTCAGGCAACAGGCCCAGTAGAGCCGACACTAAGACCGAAAATGTAGGGGGGTCAGCTATGGGAGGGAGTCGGTAGATCTCCCCACCCTGCCCAAGCTCTGACTTGCTGCAGGAACCAGGATGACTGGGGATCCCTGTGGGCTCCTTGGCTGTTCTGGGCCCTGCACCAATGGATTCCCTGGGCCATCCTCTTCTGTAAAATCCTCTTCAACATTCCATGATTCAAAGAAGTCTAGGGTCACCAGCCTCTCCTCGGTAATCAGAATGGGAAGCAAAGCTTCAGGAAAACATTTTGATCTCTCTCCCTTAAAAATGTAATTTTTCCATCTAAATCACAAATGATTTCTACTCTAACATCTTGTCCCGTTCCTGTTCCACCTCCACACCCCCTTCTTCAGGACTGTAACACTGACCCCCCGATTCCTGTGCTGGCCTCTGCAGCCCACCTCCGAGGAGTCTGACCCACGTCCTCTCCAAGTGGAGTACTTCATTTACAGACCCACTAGACTCTTCGTGAAAACATCTATGAGTTGAAATCAAATCTGCAGTTGAATGGGCCTGGGGACACTGACAGTAGCCAGTGTTAGTTGCAGCAACAGTTAACAGTTTCTATGCAGATTAAAGAGAATATAACCTGCCCTCCATTTACAGAGAGCCTATAGGCAACTGTCGAATAAGAGGCGTGGGACAATGACTTCCTGACAAAAAACAGTTGGTAAAATAATCCAATAGCAAATGTTTTTGGTAAACATTCCTTAGTTTGCTTTTCTGAAAAACTACGACATGCTGTCCTGTGCATGTCCTGTTAGGAGGGCACTAGAACCTGACACATGTCCAGGGACTGAAGCCGTGGGGAAGACCACGGCTTCTCTCTAGAAGCCCTCTAGGGAGAGCTCCTGTCCCCTCCACCTGCCCCGCCCCACAGAGGCCCCACCCCATGAGCTGCCCTGCCGGGGAATTCCTGCCTATGGAAGGGAAAGGGGGGTGCTCAGGGGAGGCTGGGGTTCCCCACCACCTTCCTCTTTCAGGAGTGTTCTAGGTGTGACCCGGGAGGTGGAGGGAACCCCAGCTTGTGAAACCATCCCCTAGACGGGAGCCAGGGTACTCAAGAGCCCAACACTGATGGTTCCTGCTGGTGCCCCTCCCCACCCACGTACCTGGGGGCGGTTTCCTCTGGGGAGGGGCACTTGCCCTTCCCCACCTGCACCAGCATCATGGAGCCCTTGTCGTGGCAGGTGCTGGGACTACGGGGCCCATTGGCCCAGCTCCTGGAGCTCACAGTCTGGAGGGCTGTGACTAAGGACTGGAGTGGTGGGTGGTGAATGTCAAGCCCAGAGGTGCTGGTGTGCACTGTCTGCCCACCTGGAGATGTTGCCCTGAGCCCTGCGCCCCTCTCATACAACACCAAAATTCAGTGAGTTGGTCGTTGCCATTAATTCTATGGGGCCACACCCACCCAGCTGTGTTCTGGAGGCTCAAGTAATGAGTTAGGCACCTCCTTTCAAGGGCATGCAATCCTGTACCATCCCTGCTTTGCTAGGTGAGGAAACTGAGGCAAGCAGAAGGAACTTCGGAAAACAATTGACAGTAAGTATGAACGATTACATCCCAGCACGATTGGAATGGTGGTCTCCACATCCCTCCAGCAGACCCCTCACAAAGGTTTTGAGAAGGAGTGCACATCTTTGGTCTGAACATCCAGCTTCCTCCTCTGGCTTGTCCCCTCAGGCGGGCACTAAGGGAGGGGCACAGGAAGACAGTGGTGTCCCATCGGGACAGGGCCTGGAGGAGAGGCCCTGTGAGGCCAGGAAGGGAGGTTGAGGTTTCCCGCTGTGAGCTAAGAACAAAGCTCAGGGAGAGGAAGGAGGCAGGGTGTCCTGCCTTATTGTCCCCAAGTGCAGCCCCCACTTGAGCTGGTCCAGGGGCCTGAGGCAGTGTCACCACAAGGGGGTGTGACCCCCTCCATGGACTGAAAGGTTCTGGAGCCATCCCCTTATCACTGGTGCTGCTTGAACACCTTCCACCTGGTCACCTGGGACCAGGCTCCAGCCCCCGTCCCATGAGAGAGGAGGGCAGAAACCAGCTGCCTGGGAGCTGTCCCCACTGGCTGGGCAGGGGCTGTGACTTGAGCAGGTGTCACCAGCCCTCTGGCACCAGCTTCCTTGTTGGCTGAACGAGGTGGGGAGGGGTCCTCCTGGTCTCCACCAGCATCCATGGCCGATGCTTCCAGCGCTGGGAGGGCATTGCTGGCCACTTGTGGACAGGTGTTCACTGGCTGTGTGACATGGGCAAGTCACCTAACCTCGCTGTGCCTCAGTTTCCCGGAGCACAGACAGCGTTTCCCTTCCTTCCTTCCCCCCCAGCACTGGTCTGGCAGGAAGGATGAAGGTGTCTGATCCTTAGGGTCCCTCAAGCCAAGTCACAGGACAGGAGCCTGAGACAGGAGAGACAAGCCGTCAGATAGAAGCAGCCTAACTGCCACCGCCATGCGCTGGGGCCCCGCGGAGGGACCCTGGGGGGCCTCCCTCCGGCGCGCTGTTCTCAGGTCGCCTTGCAGACCTCGGAGCGGAGGGGAACAGAACGCGTTTCCCTCGTCCCCAGGCGGCCCCCAGACCCACACGCCTGCTCCCCGCAGAGGCAGCCGCAGCAGGACTAGGACTCCCGCGCCTGACTCCCTCCCGCGCGGGGCCCTGGGGCCGGCAGGTCAGGGACGCGCTGCGACCCGGCGCGAGCAGGCTCCGGACAGCTCCCGGGGGCGGCTGGAGCCCCAGTCCGGGAGCGGGGCGCCGAGGGGAGACGCTTACCTCGGGAAGGGCCCCTCGTGGTGCTCAGGACCAGGCCGCAGAGGGCGAGCAGCGCCCAGACCCGCCGCATGGTGCGCGGAGGCCGGTCCGCGGGTGGGAGCGGCCTGCAGGGCTGAGGGTGCGCCGCTGCTGGGGGGGCCCCGCCCTCCAACCGCCCCGGGTCGGGGCTGCGGCCCGGGGCTCTGCGCGGGGCGGTGGTTTCTTGCGGAATCATTTTGACCAGAAGCTCTTAACCTCCACATCTATCAGCTACACAGTCAACCGCTTCCTTTATAAAAGTTTCCAAACAGCGATTCTTTGCAGGGGGAGGAGGAAGAGAAATAAGACTGTGAACAAAACCCCGTGCGATGTTCTACCCTCGAAACACATATGGAACAGACGTTGCATGAAAAAAACTAGCAGAGATTTTCAGAAGCAGCATCACTTGGGTTTTCTTCTCCAAACAGTATGCTTCTCAGGCCCAAGATTAGGTTCTGAGCGGCCCCAGGCAGGAGACTGTCGTCTGCTGGTATGAGTGGCATCTCCACAGGGAAATGGGCAGGAAAGCTGGGTGCAGACTGCAGCTTCAGAGAATGGACATCTAATTGTCAGCACACACGCTCTCTTGGGGCGCTTTCTGCACCTGGCATTGAGAGAGAGTAGTGTTTGCTGGTTAAGGGACTGATCACCTCCCATCTTAGGCTCAAAGCTGGCAAAGGAGAAGAAAGAACTGTCTGTGACCCAGAGGCTCTGCTGTCCTGGCAGAGTGCTCGTCTACGTGCCCAGCCCAGTGGGTAGGAGTGGGGGCTCTGGAGCCAGATGGTCTGAGTTTGTTTGAATCCAGCTCTGCCTTTTAACATCTGGGTGACTCTAGGTGGGGGACCCCCTCTCTGTGCCTCAGTTTCCTCTTGATAGGGCTGTGGTGAGGATTTGGGGACTCCCTCAATGTAAATGTTCAGGGCTGAGGTAGAGCAAGCTGTACGGTCTTAGTTTTAGGCGGTTCATGCACCCTCCTGACTTCGGGGTTACAGAGGAGGGTGGAAGGAAATGCCCGAGCCTCGATGCTCCCCGGGCCGTCCGGACTGTGCGTGCAGTGACACCCTCCAGGCTGGTTGTACCTGCAGACTCTGAATCAGGACCTGCACTTTAACACCATCCAGGGGAAGCTCTGCCCCAGGTGGCCCCTGCTGGGTCATACTGGATTTCAGGCAGAGACTTCTGGGTTTGTGTGACCTGGACAAGCCACATAAACTTTGGGGGCCTCTCAGGTTCCTGGCTACTCGAGATTTGTGGTTAGGACTGACGTCAGCACAGCGTATGGCAGAGGTGGCGTCTGAGAAACAGTGGCTGCTGTGGCTGCCCCCATGCTCTGCTGGGCCTGCTCTGCCCGTCCTGAGGTGCTTACCCTTTGGCAGTTGGGGGCTGTGACACAAGGGCTCCAAGGTTGTGTCTCCTTGACAGGCTCTGTGCCTTGATCACTGTGCCACATCTGAGATTTGTTCCCAGCAGGGGTCTGGGCTGGAGGAGACGCAGGGTGCCACAGCCTTGGTGTCCCTGCCCAATGCAGGGGCAGGTTTATCATTACTGCTTATTGTTAGTGCTGTGGGTTATTCCTGCTTCCAGAAGCACTGGGTGAAACTCAGAGCGCTTTTGGGACTTGCCCCAGTCACTGTATCTTCTCTGGGGCTTGGCCCTTTTATCTGTGAACGTGGGTGACGGTCATCCACATTCGCAGCCTCACCACCCTCAGGCCTGTGGGACGAGCAAAGGCACAAGGAGGCCCTCGTGAAGTCGCAAAGTGCCAGAGCAGAAAGGAGCTGATGTTACAACAGCATCGTTACAGGGCTCCCCAGGAGAAAGTGCGTGTGTATGTGTGTGTGCATAGTGTTTTGTGTGCAGATGTGTGTGTCTGTGTCTATCTGTGTCTCTGTATGCAGGGGTCTGTCTTTGTTTTTCAGTCTTTATGTGTGTCTGAGTGTGAATGTGTGTATGTTTATCTGTGTGTACAAAAGGTAAGTATGTGCGTATGTGCATATGTGTGTATGTGTAACTGTGTGTTTGTGTATGCATGTTGTGATGGTTAATTTTACGTGTCAACTTAACTGGGCCACGGGGGGCCCAGATATTTGGTTAAGCATTACTCTGGGTGTGTCTAAGGGTGTTTCTGGATGAGATTAGCATTTCAATTGGTAGACTGAGTAAAGCAGATTGCCCTCCCCAATGTGGTTGGGCCCCATCCAATCAGTTGAAGGCCTGAGTAGGATAAAAGGCTACGTAAGAAAGAATTCTCTCTCTGTCTGACTGTCTTCAAACTGGGACATTCGTCTTCTCCTACCTTCATGAATGGAGCTTACATGACCGGCTCTTCTGTTTCTCAGGCCTTTGGACGTGGCCTGGAGTTACACCATTGGCTCTCCTGGGTCTGGGCGTCTTTGCCTCCATAACTGTGTGTCAATTCCTTATAATACGTCTCTTTACATACACACACACACACAAACACACACACATACACCCCCCCACAGTCATTGGTTCTGTTTCTCTGGAGAACCCTGACATACATTTGTGCACGTGTCTGTGCCTGTATGTGTAAGTGTGTATTGTTTGTGTATCTGTGTCTATGTGCTTGTACATCTGTATGTTTATATATGTATGTGTTTCTGTGAGTCTGCATGAAAGGCTTTGTTTATGTGTCTCTGTGCATGTAAGCAGATGTGTGTCTGTGTATTCCTCCCTCTGCATGTGTGTGATTCTGTGTATGTGTGTTACATGCACCATTTCTGTCACATCCAAGGCATTCCTGAACTACTGTGGGGGTGATGTACTGGTTGCATTCATTCATTCATTCATCCATTCATCACTCATCCATACTTCAACCCCTTGCTACTTGAAGTGTGGCCCTGGGACCAGCAAAGTCAGCATTCCCCAGGAACTTGATGGAAATGCAAATTCTCAGGCCACACCTCAGACCTTCTAAATCAGACTCTGTGTGCGTGGGGTCCAGGGATCTCTTTCCACAAACTCTCCAGGAGAATATTCAGCAGGTTTGGGAAACACTGACTGAACCCATTTTGTCACTATTCTTTTCTCACTGGCATGCGTGGTGTCCTTCTGACCTCCATGCTGTGTCCACTGCTTGGCCACTCATCATCCCACCACGTGAAGAGCACGGCTTTGCCCACTCACTGGGCATAAGGCAGGACTCCTCCAAGAGATCCCTGGTCCCCAGGGGTGTGAATGGATGTGGGAGGGATGTGCGGATGGCCAGGGAAGCCAGGCTTGGAGACACTGAGGCCGTGTGCATGCTCTTCCTCTCCAGCGGATGTGGCCACGCCCCCAGAGCCATCCCTGTGCTGGTTCTGAAGCTGTCGAGTCTGGTTTTGCCAGAACCTCTGGAGTCAGGATTTCTAAGCCCCAGCCCGCGCTGCTGAGGAGCCTTTTCTCCCTGGCTGGGGGGGCAGGAAGTGTGTCCGTCTCAGACTTATAGACGTTGGCAGCGACAGCGTGGTCTAGGGCCCCTTCTCCTCGGGGTGGGTCTCCTTGGAGCTCTTGCTGCCTCTCCTCTGGGTGAGGAAGAGGGAGGCGCGCTTAGGGGGCATAGACCCTGGGCGGCCTGGTCTCCCTGACTCTCCTCATCCTGCCACCCCATCTTCTGCAGCTCCTGGGACACAGCTGGAGGCCTCCCGGTTGCTTCCACCACACAGAATTTTACTTCAGAGGGCGCTGCTGTGTGAGCTTCCGGCCGGCCCTGCTCTCAGGGTCCTTGACTTGTTGCCTCCACTGTGGATCTCTTTTCAACTTGAAAGGAAAATCAGTGAAGCACATCCTGTTATTGGGTTAGCTACTATTGCTGCATAACAAACAACCACTCACTTAGCGCTTACGACAGCGCACGCTCACAAACTCCAGGCTGCGGATCTGGCTTCCGGCCAGCTTAGCTGGGCTCCCTGCTTCAGGGTTTCTCAGGCTGCAGCCTGGTGCCGCTGCAGAAGCCCATATTCTGCTGTCTAGAAACAAATCCGCAGGTCCCTCCCTCGCTCAAGGGGAGAGGGCGACAGGCCTGAGCACGGGGGGAGGGCATTGTGGGAGCCACCTTAGAGTCTGGCTGCCACACTTGCTGAGTAAAGGTCAGTACAAACACTTGACTCTCTCCACTGAAGACATCTACAAAAAATGACCAGCCAGGTGGCCCTGAGCACCTTAATGCAACTTCTCACCAGAAGGAACCCAGGCCACTCAGAGAGAGGGCCGACTCCAGGCCAGGGCAGGGAACGTACGAGATGAGCCAGGACGTCTCGTCTTCCCAGAGAGCCGGGAAGCCATCCAAGACCACTGGGGTCATGTCAAGAGAACAGGGGAACCAACCTGAAGACGTTCCCACTGGCCCCAGGGGACAATTTAGCATCAGTAAGAATAATGACTATGGGGGGTTGAAACACCAAATATTCGTAAATGGTGCGTTTGTAGTGATACTTACAATGCTTGTAATGATGATGATACTTCCTCTGCATCCTCCGAGGCCCATGGGGCCAGTGGGGCCCTTCCTTCCAGCCACTGGTCCCTGTTCCACAGCCCAGCTGTACCAGCCCCCTTCCCACCTTCACGGAGCTCCGGGAAGGAGGGGTCAGTGTCTGGACATTTCCTTGACCCGCAGAATGCTGTGTTCTCGAGAGGCGATGAGGATGGGGTTTCGTGGTGCTAGGTGTGCGACGCTGGGTGGGTCACTAAACTTCTCCAAACTCCAGTCTCCTTGTCTGTTACAAAACAAAAGAAAGAAAGAAAGAAAAAATGTGACAGTGCTCACCTGTTAGCTTCTTGTGGGGGTGAGATGAGATGATGTGGAGGAGGGCTTTACGAGCTGGGAGACGGCTGGCAGAGTGCCTGATGACAACAGGTTGCTAGGCTGTCATCCTCATAGCTGGAGTGGTGTTTCCCAAACTGCTGGATATCAGGTGTGCACCTAAAGATTTCCTTGCACAAATATGCACGAGGTATGCAAGACTTCTCAGAGCCTTTAGAAAGCAGGTATGGTGTGCACATACCTAGATTTATTTGCAACAGTGAAGCACATCTGCCCAAGGTGTCTCTGACCACTATATGGGGCTTGGGTTTGAGGGCCCTGGTGTGGGAAAGGTGGGGGAACGTGGAGACAGGTGACAGGGCAAGGCCAGGAGCCCAGCAGTGAGTTACCCCTGCAGCAGCCTGCCCTGGGGTTTGGGGAGGAGGCTTCCTGGATGTGGCCACTAGAGGGCTCCTGCCACATTGGGCACCAGGCAGTTCACCCTGATTGGAGGCCCGTGGGAAGTCCAGAGAGGCCGAGGAAGGCACCCTGGAGACGGGTGGGAGGCCCCCTCGTTGTGGGCATGCTGGGCTTGAGCTCCGGCCCGGTGGCTTCAGTGACTTGGGCCCGGCAGTGTGGCCCCTGCGTCTGGGTTTTCGCCCACCACTGTCCTGTAGCTCTCCCCCATGGGAGCAGGCGCTGACCGCGGGCCTGGGGGCAGGGTCCCCGAGCTGCCCCAGCCGCAGACGCCCGGCCGGCGGGGCTCTCCGATGGCTCCGCGTGGGCAGGAGGAAGAGCCAGGTGGCCTGGTGTCCCATCCGCAAAAAGTCAGAGCCTTGCAGAGTAGGGAGTGAGGTGGCCTCAGAAGGAATCTCGGGGTGGGGGGTGTGTGTGTGTGATTTTTGTGTATCTCAGCACTGCATGAAAGACACACAAAACCCAGAGAGGATGATCAGATGGGCTTCTGACCCCTTTATGTTCTGCTTGTCCTTCATTTTTTTTTTTGTGGGGAAGACCAGCCCTGAGCTAACATCCATTGCCAATCCTCTTTTTGCTGAGGAAGATTGGCCCTGGGCTAACATCCGTGCCCGTCTTCCTCTACTTTATATGGGACGCCGCCACAGCATGGCTGACAAGTGGTGCATCCGTCTGCACCCGGGATCTGAACCAGCGAACCCCGGCCGCCGAAGTGGAGCACACGAACTTAACCACTACGCCACCGGGCCAGTCCCAAGCAACCACTATTTGATAGATTCTGTTGCTGTCTCTCTTCTGACAACCTCCTGGATTATCTCTTTGGGCATCAACTTGGCTCTCTAGTCTCTCTCCCCCAGGTCCCGCCCTTCTTTGAAGCCATTATCCACATGGCAAGAAAAACAGTGGAATAATTATAGGGTGGTGGTGAGGAACTAAAATCCAAGGCATGATCACCTACCCGACCTATAAAACTTTTCATACAACTTCCTTCTTCTCACTTGTATATTTTCAGCTTTTGCAAATGGAGTCTTAGATATCTTGAGCGATTTTTACTGTTTGATAATGTTTACCAGTCACTTATTATGTACCAGGCACTGTGCTCAGCACTTGGCATGCTAACAACAACCTTATGAAAAAAAAGGCACATTTGTCATGTCCATTTTACAGAGACAGAAATGGAAGCTCAGAAAGGTGGAGTAAACTGCTCAAGGTGCACACAGCTTGTAGGGAGCATAAACCTGTGATCATGGTGCTCTTAGTCATTATGCCAGCTGGCCCCCCCCAGAATGTTCATGCCCCCCACGGCACCTGATTAGAGGCATCTCTGATTACCGGGGGTCTCAGAGGAAGGTGCCTAGCTCAGCTCGTTGCCCCACTTTGTGCTCAGGGCCCCTGGGACTTGACTCTCAGGTGCTGCCATTGGCACCTGCCCTCTCCCTGGTCTTGGGCCTGCCCCGTCCCCACACCTCCTCCGTAACAATCATGGGGATCTCACAGTCCTCTGTCCTCTCTGAGGAAATGCAGTCTGTCTGCACCGCAAACCTCTCTGCAGTTTCAGTTCTCAGCGGGTGGGAAGACCCTCAGCGGGTGGGAAGGCCCCCCTGCGGCCCCTCACACTCCCCCCAACTGGGCCTTGTCCTGGAGAATCTTGGCGCCTTGCAGGCGTGGGACTCACTCACTGAGTGCTGTGCGACGGCCACTGCAAAGCTTGGTGGTGTAAACCGACAACCATTGTGTCACGATCACACGTTCTGCAGGTCGGGAACCATGTGAGAACAGCCTGTCTCTATGAGGTCTGGGGTGTCACCTGGGAGGATCCAAAGGCGGGGGCCTGGGAGCGTCCAAGGCCTGTTCACACCCACACCTGTAGTTGGTGCGGCTACTGGCTGGGCCTCAGCTGGGGCTGTGGCTGGGACACCTCCCTGTGGCCAGAGGGGCTTCCTCACAGCATGCTGGCTGGGTTCCAGGGTAACAGTCCTCTGGAGCGCCGGGGAAGCCGCATCATCTTTATGACTTAGCCTTGAGGGTCATGTAGTGTCACTTTTGCCATAACCACAGACCTACCCAGTTTCAAAGGATGGGAAATAAAGAAAGCATTTCCTCAGTGGGACGGTGTCACGGTCACATTATAAGAAGAGCAGGTGGGAGAGACATATTGCTGTGGGTGTCCTTGGAAAGTAATCTGCCTCATGTGGGTCCAGAAAGAATTAAGGTCTAAGCCTCCCTGGAAGGCCCCTTGCCTCCTGATTTTACCATCCAGTGCAGGTGCCACCTGCCTGCTGTCATGCTGGGCGTGGCCAGGGGCAGGGCAGTGGGGGGTGGTAGGTACACTGGACCTGCAGCTGAGGGGTTCAGGAGAGGCTGACACCACCCCAGCTCATGGAGTCGGTTCTGCTGGGCTCACATCAGCTCAGGTGGTTCAGAGGTGGGCAGGTGACTGACGGTGGCTCAGTCAGCCCAGTGAAGGACTGTGTTCTCTAGATGGGGGAAGAAAAGTGTCTTCCGTTTCTCCATCCTGCTCCCCTCCTTCCTTCCCTCTTCCTTGCGTTGGTATGAATGGAGCAGCGTGGAGCCCTCAGAGCTGCTGGTGGCCTTCTTGGTACACACAGCCAGCCAGGCCGAGGAGGAAGCTGTAGGAGGGAGAAGCGTAGAGACTCAGGCGTGGCATGCCCCACACCAACCCCCCAGAGACTCACAGACTGCTCGAGTCCCAGTTGAGTTCCCATAAATCCCCTTTCTGTTTAAGACCATTTGAGTTGGATTTTCCAGTCTTTTTCTTTTTCTCAGCATAAAAAGGCCCAAATGACACAGATGGGAAGCAGGTTTGTGGCTGGGTCAGTATCCAGTGGCCAGCAAGTCAGGGAGGGTGGAGAAGTTGGTAATGCCATTTCCCAGGAGAACTGAGAACCTTCCCAGTGGTTACAGAAGCCCAGACCCAAGGCAGGAGCTGGGTTCAGGGGCCACAGGCCTGGTCAGTTTTCAGCAGACTGAAATGAGGTTGGTTCTTGGAGGGTGGACACAACCCGCCTACCTATTGCCAGTGCTGTGGCATCTGCCCAGAGGTGACATAAAGGCCTGGCATGGCTCTGACATCCTGTTACCTAAGGTTGCCAGTTAAAATATAGGGCATCCAGCTAAATTTTAATTTCAGAGAAACAACAAATATATTTTTAGTATAAGTCTATGCTAAATATCGCATGGAATATACTTATACTAGAAATTGTTCATTATCTGAAATTCAAATTTAACTGGGTGCTCTGTATTTTTACTTGCTAAATCTGGCAGCGCTCTCTTTCCGTGGCCCTGTGAACTTTGCAGAAGGACAGAGTTGCCAGCTCTTTACACATGATTCTTCTGGGTGGAATGGGGGTGCTCTCAGCCCGGGACTTTGGAGCTCAAGGCCTGGCAGGGGCAGCCTGGTCAGCTGACCATACTGGCCAGCCACTGGGTTCTGGTTTGGTCACCAGAGCAGAAGCAGAACCTGGAACTAACAGGGTGGGACCAGCATCCTCTGCTCCTCTCACCTTACGTTTTGTGGGTAAGATGCATCCTCGGAAGCCCTGATACATGCTTTCCTGCGTGGGCACTGGACTCTGCACCTGGCCCAGGGGCTCCAGGAGGGCTGGACTCCCCGCCTTGCTGTCCAGTCTTTCGCTGCGTCATTCTGACAAGGACTCACAACATTGTTACTTATGAAGGTTATTATCAAGTTATTTTGAAGGAGGCAGCAGCCTGTCACTCAGATCCTGGTGGAGGTCCGGAGACCAGAGCTCTGCCCGCAGAGCAGTCTGTGCCTGCCCTGAGGGTGACCGAAGCCTGGACCTGGACCCCAGGAGCTCGCCCAGAGGGGAGAACACACGTTGCTCAGCCAGCCAGCGCCGTCCAGCAAGAGTTGAGGGTGGCGTTGCTCACTCTGCCTGGGCTGCCTCATAGGCATCACAGGCCCCCCGGTAGGACTGGGGCACTCAGTCCCCCTGCAGCTGGGAGGGTTGCCCTTGGCCAAAGGGAGCTGCCTGGCCTGGGGTCACGACCTTTTCCAGGGGCAGCCTGAACCCCCTTGTCTCATGACGGGACACCTCTGCAGGTCCATGGCTGCTCCAGAGTTCCAGCTGCCCTCACTCCCCACCCAGCTCCTGCTTACCTAGTGCCATCTCATTTGCTCCTGGGGAACTCACCACAACAAGTGGGATGCACAGTCTCCACAGAAGGGATATTTAAGTCAGGTTCTGATGACTGTGTAGGAGTTTTCTTGGAAAGAAAGGAGAGGAGCAACAGCAGAGGGAACAGTGTGAGCAAAGGCATGGCATGCAGGTGTTGGGGTGCTCTTTGTTAGGACAGCCATGCTGCTTCCATGTGGCTGTGGCCGGGGCCAGAGGAGGCTAGTCTAGGCCTCGTCACGTGGTCCCGCATCTCCAGGTCATTCTTGGAGCTGCCCAACCCACGAAAGTTTTGCCTGAGGGGAACAAGTGGTGGTGTGCAGAATGAACTTTGTTCTGCAGTCATCAGGGAGGCACATGTCCAGGGGCTAAGTGCCCCCCACAGAGCAGCGGCAGCAGTGTGACCTATGACCTGGTGTTGGGAGAAGTGAGGGCTGTGTGTAGATTTAGACTCTGTGTCTACCCTAAATTGTCCCTCGCCTGCCCTGCTGAGAGTCCACCATGAGCTACGGTCCCTTGAACTGGGTTTTTATATCCAAGGACTGTTGGGGTAACTTTTCCTCCAGGGGCTTGGAGTTGAGGCTATGGGCAGTTCCTGGAAGAGGCTGGGCCCTGAGGACGAGGAGGAGAAGGTGCAGGGCAGGATACTTGGGTGCTTGGAGCCTGGTGTGGCCCCTGGAGTGGGACATGGGGGCTGCTGACCGCTGGTGGGGGCATCTCTCTGGCCTGTCTTCCTGTTCACATCTTTCTGTCCAAAGCCGGTTCTCTGCTCCTGGGGATCATGTGATTACATTAGGCTCACCTGGGTGGTCCAGGGTAATCACCCCACATCAAGGTCCTTAACCGCATCTGCAAAGTTCCTTTTGCTCTCTGAAGTGCCGTATTCACAGGTTTCAGGGTTAGGACATGGGCATCTCTGGGGGCCGTTACTGTGTTGGCCACAGGGTGTATCAGGAAGAAGAAACCACTGTCCCCTGCTGCTGAGCTTAGGGCTGCCTGAGGCGGGCCTTCCCTGCGGCCATGTGAGGCAGGCAGAGAGCTGCTGAGGCCTCTGGGGGCGGGTCCCATGGCTCAGCTGGCTTACAGGCCACTTAACCTTCATCCTTATCCCTCAGGCAGGTCTTGTGCCGAGTCCCCCTGGAACAGACCCTGAGACAAAGGTCGGAGTGTACCTAGCACATCTGGGAGGGGGCCCAGTGAGCGACACATACACTATCAGACAGTGGCCGGACCATTCATGACAATAGAACCCTGATCACAGCCCGCAGCACCAGCCCAGGAAGCCAGGCCTCCACCTCTGCAGCAACCGGCCCAACTGTCAGGCTTGGTTAATAATTGCCAGCTTCTCTAATTTTGGTCCCCGCGTCCAACTTAGCATTAACCAGAGAAGAAAGCCAAATATGCCCCCAACCAGTCACAGGGGACACCTCGCTCTAGTTGCCTGCCTCCAGTGCCCTCAGGCCAACCTGAACCTGCCTTTTTTTCCATCATGAAGCTTTCCCACTCCCTGGCCAGCCTTCCAGTCTCTGCCACATGCAAGCTGGTGGCTGACTTCCTGCTCTGAATAAGTGGCTTTTGCTTGTGGTCATTTGGGTGGTCTTTGCTTATCTCCACACCAGGGGACGTGGGTGGAGGAGTGGGGCAGGCACACAGCCTGTACAGGTCAGCTAGTGAGCAGGTTCTCCTAGGGGCTCCGGGGATCTCAGAGCCAGCCCCCTGGAGGGTGAGGAAGCTGCTGGGTCCCGGGCTGAGGACTGCCCCGGGGGCCGACGGCGCCCTGGACAGAGGCGGTGCCTGCAACATCCCTCTGCAGCACCGAGGCCCTGGGCTGCAGCCGTGGCATTCAGGGTGGGATTCCTAGTTCTTAGGGTGGCTGCTCGTCAGAACAGCTCCACAAGCTTGGAAAAAATGCAGCCCGTCTGTCCCTCAGTGGACCCCACTCTGCAGACCTGGGGGTGGAGCTGGGAAAGAGCATTTTAAAAGCTCCTGGCAGATCCAGGTGGACCCTCGCGCACAGCTGGGCCTCACACGGCCCTCAGGCAGACCACCTGCTGACACACCTGCCAGGTCCGATCTGCCTCCTCTCTGTGCTCCCTCCTCCTTTCTCACAGAATTGTCACTGATTTGTAAGTGAATGGAGATGACATCTCTGCCTCAATCTCCCTTCTGTGTCTGATGACCCACTTATTACTGTGTTAACTAAGTGCCCTGGATGTGTCTTCGCTGGGGCGTCTGTAAGCCTCTGGTGTCATTCATTTGGCTTGAAGCTGACAAGGAACCCGGGATAACATATTCACTGGCTTTCCTTCCACCCTTGTATAAAATTTCCAGATTGCAATTCCAGGACCCTGAGTTGGTCCTTCTTCAGCAAAGTCCCTTGGTGTGGGAAAGTTGAGGGCTGGTTTCTGTGCTTCCCTCACCTTTATCCTGTCCTCAGTGAACTTCTTTACTCCTGCAGGTGAGTCTGCTGAGGTGTTTACCCCACCACACCTCTGGCACTGACCAGCCCCAGGGCTGGCTGGATTGACACACTGTGTGTGGTGGGCGTTGCTGTCAGAGACCCATGAATCCAGGACCACAGGGTGCTTGTCCAACTCAGTTCTTCACCTGATTTCTTCTCACAACATTTTATTATAAAAATTTCCAAACTTTTTCTGAAAAGTTAAACAAATTGTTCACTGGACACTCATATGCCCACCTCCCAGATTCCACATTAACTTTTTCAACTTTTGCTTTATCCATCCATCAATTTGTCTGATGGTTTTTGTGCATTACAAAATTAGCTGCACTTCAGTTGATGCTGAATCCTGGGGACCCCATTCTGCCCGGTGACTGCTAGGCCTCTGTTTAAACTCCCCTGGAGACAGGAAACTCACTACTTGTTATAGTTCCTCATTCCATCTGCTCTGGCTGTCACCAAGTCCCCTTCTGTGTCAGGGGTCCAATGGCAGGCTCTCCCAGGTGTGACTACTGAAAGGGAGCCATGGAAGGGAGCTAAGAGTCAGAAGCCCCTGGAGTTGTTAGGGCCCGGCGACTGGGCCCCACTCCTGACTTCCTCATCAGGAGGTCTCTGGCAGAGTCTGAGAACAGCCTTTTCTAACAAGCTCCCAGGTGACACAGCTGCAGCTCACCCAGGACCCACTTTGAGAATCGCTGGTCTAAGCTCACACAGTGGCTGCAAGGTACAGTTATCCCTCGGATAACTGGAAGGTCTAAAGTGGTAGCCAGGGTCTTGGGTGTCCTTTAGGAATAGGTCTGGAAGCATGCTTCTGGCCTGAGGATGCCAGTCTTTACCCCTAAGGGAGGCTGCCCTACCCTCTCCTAGGTGGCCCCGATGCCTGGCTGCTGGCCATGGGGGGCAGGGGCTTTTCCTGTGGCGACTTGTCCTGTTCTGTGTGTGGTGTCCTTTGCAGGCTGTGCGTCTCCTCAGGTACCAGCTTGAGTCATCCCAGCGACTTCTCTGTGGCTTTCCTCTCTACCTGAATGTCCACTGGCTCTGCTGACCATCAGGGGATGGGATTCCCGCCAAGTCCCTGGAGAGAAGTGTCATCCTTAGACCTGGATGAACTGTCACACGCAGTAACCTTTCTTTGCCCAATTTATTTCCTCACCACCCAAAGCTAAAATGTTCTTTATAAAAAGCAAGTGTATATCTCCAAGCATGCCCTTGTCTCTCTGTAGACTGGGGAATGCTGTCTTGCACACTCTGCTTTTGCAAATTAAGTCATTAAAGAAAGAGTAAACTTGCGTTAATTGTCGATGGCTTATTAGTACCTATGTAGATGTCTAGGCTGGGGATGAGTGTGAATTTCATTAATTTCTCCATGCTTTTGGGGTTTGGCTTGAACTCAAAGGCCCTCCTTGAGTGAACTCTTCTAAAAGCTTTAATTAACTCTTGTCAGCGTCAATATGTTTTATTACCTTCTATAGCCCACAGCCTTCCCCCGTGACTAGTTTACTCAGAGGTTCCGGCAGCCGTAATGAAGACAGGTACTCTGTGCTGAAATGGAGTGGATTAAGTCACTTTATTGGCTCTGGCTCAAGGGCAGTTCCTCTCCATCAGACATGACAATGGAGGGCCGCTCTTCTCTGGGGCTTTGAGGGCACGGATGTGGGGTCTGGGACTCGAGTTCAGGTCTTGACCATCGCTTGGAAGCTGCGGAGTGGAGGGTGTGTCGCCCCTGCCTGGGCCCCTTTCCCTCCATTTGAAAGTGAGGGCAGGAATCTTGCCCCTCAGAAGGCCAAGGCTTGGGGGTCATCTTCCCAGCCACAGGTGGATGTGGAGCTGCTGACTCCCTTTGGTTGGGTGGGCTGGGATCCACAACTGCCTGGCCTCAGGTGGTGGGGGCAGGAAGCCAGCTGTCATGGGGTGGCGGACGTTGTCAGCATGTGGGCCCTCTGGTGGCCACCTGCCCACATTCCTCCACACACCCACAGCTCCTTGCATTTCTGCTCACAGGACTGGAAGGGCTGAGGGGGAGGGACCCCAACCAGGAGGGGCAGGGGTTGGTGGGTGAACCAGAGCCCCAGTCCCAGAGCCCCAGCGGATGGAGCCAGGGGCCCGGCCGGGGTGGCCAACAGCCGGCACCTTTCCTGGCCTCTCATCCTCACCTCACACCCCTCATCGTGCTCCACGGGGGCACCAATGTAAAGGGGGAGGTCTGCAGGTCCCCTTGCCTTCCCTTTGGCTCCAAATCCAAATGAATTCGCATGTTGGTCTTTGAGGCTTGCTGCTTTGATTTGACTGAGGTCAAGTTCACGTACAGTGAACGTAAGATCGTCAGTGAACGATTCCAGGAGCTCTGACAAATACAGGCGCTCAGGTGACTGCACCCCGGTGGGGATGGTGAGCATGTCTGTCCCGGACGTTCCTGTGAGCTCCTGGCAGTCAGTCCGCGGCTCCCTCCGAGCCGGTCTTCTACTCTGTCAGCACAGGCGGGTCTTGCCCATGGACTTCGTGTAAATGGAATCGCATGGTTGACTCTCTTCCCTGCCCCATGTCCTTCGTGTCGTGACGTGTTTGAGGTTGAGTGTGGGGAGGTGTATCGTTTGCCCATTCCTTTTTACCGAGGAATATTCCATCCTATGAGCAGACCACCATTCGTGTGTTCATTTCCTTGTTGATGTACATGACGTTTTTTCTAGGTTTTGGCTATTGTGAAAAATTCTGCTATAAGCATTCTTGTACAATTTGTTCATTGTGGGAACGTATGTTTTCATTTCTCTTGGGGGAATTGTTGAGTCATTGGGGAGGTGTATGTTTAGTTTTGTAGAAACTGCCAGACTGTTTCCCAAGGTAGCTGTACCATTTTTCACTCCCAACAGCAGTGCATGAGTTCTTGGCGCTCCACCTCCACACCACTGCTTGATACTGTCAGTCTGTTTAATTTTAGCCATTTTGGTGGATGCAGAACTGCATCTCATGGGGGTTATAATTTGCATTTCTCTGATAACTAATGGTGTTGAGCATCTTTTCATGTACTTGTTAGACATTTGTATATCTTATTTTGAGAAGCATTTGTTCATGCTTATTTTAAAGCTGGATTGTTTGTCTTTTTCTTATTGATTTGTATTTCTTTATATGTTCTGGATATTCATGTATTTTCCATTTATCAGGTATACATATTATACAAGTTTCTCCTAGTCTGTGGCTTGCCCTTTCATTGTGTAAATGTTGTCTTCATGAGCAGAAGTTTGTTTTTTTCTTTTTATGTGGGGAAGATTAGCCCTGAGCTAACACCCACTGCCAATCCCCCTCGTTTTGCTGAGGAAGACTGGCCCTGGGCTAACATCCGTGCCCATCTTCCTCTACTTTCTGTGGGACGCCGCCGCAGCATGGCTTCATAAGTGGTGTGTAGGTCTGCGCCGGGATCCGAACCTGCAAACCCCGGGCTGCCGCAGCAGAGCGCTTGAACTTAACTGCTATGCCACCAGGCTGGCCCCCAAGCAGAAGTTCTTAATGTTGATGAGTGCTTTCTACTAAGCTGGGATTGTAGCTTTAGGATTTTTAATTTAAAATTTTAATTATTCCCATGACATATACACACACACACACCCCTCACCCCAAGGTAAGCAGTGTTGGCAGCTTCCTGTGCATCCTTCCACATCAGTCTCTAAGCTCCTGCAAACAAATACATATATGAGGTTTTTTTTGTTTTTTTTTTTGCTTAAATGGGAGTACACTATACACCCAGGAAACTATTCTTCTCATTTAACAGTACATTAGGCAACAGGAACATGAAAAGGTGTTCAACATCACTAATCATCAGTGAAATGCAAATCAAAACAACAGTGAGATATCACCTCACATCTATTAGATAGCTATTATCAAAAAGACAGGAAATAAGAAGAGTTGGTGAGCCTGTGGAGAAAAGGGAACCCTTGCGCACTGTTACGGGAATGTAAATTGGTGCAGCCACTATGGTAAACAGTATGGAGTTTCCTCAAAAATCAGAACTAGAACTACCATATGATCCAGCAATTCCACTTCTGGGTATTTATATGAAGAAAATGAAAACACTAACTCAAAAAAATATACGCACTCCCATGTTCATTGCAGCATTATTTACAACAGCCAAGATATGGAAACAACCTAAATGTCCATCGATGGATGAATGGATAAAGAAGATGTGATACACACACACACACACACACACACACACAGAGGAATATTATTCAGCCATAAAAAAGAATGAAATCTTGCCATTTGTGACAACATGGATGGACCTCAAGGGCATTATGCTAAGTGAAATAAGTCAGATGGAGAAAGAGAAAAAGACAGAGAAGGACAACTACTGTGTGATCTTTTATATGTGGAATTAAAAAAGAAAACTGAGCTCATAGATACGCAGAACAGATTAGTGGTTGCCAGAGGTAAGGGGTGGAGGTGGGTGAAATGGGTGAAGGGGTCAAAAGGTAAAAAAAAAAAAAAAAAAAAAAGTCTAAAACCAGCAGGGGTGTAACAGAAGTAAAAGAAAGAGCCCAAATACTTGGTAGATTTCTCCACCAGATGATGCACACTGTTTTATTTTTCCCTGTTTTGATGAACATTTTGCCATTTTTTTACATTGAACCAGAACAAACTGAATTATGACTTATATTTCATGATTTGGGAAACCGAGTTCACACACAATCTTAAAATTCATTTATTGTGAAAGTTGACATAGACACTGAAGAGCATCTGAACCATGTGGACCGTATAAAGAATAAAAATAAAGTAAGCACCCATGCAACTAAGACTGAGCCCAGGCTAAGAATGAACATTCCAAGGCCCTGTGCCCTCTCCACACTCACGTCCACTCCAGGGACAACCCCTATGCAAAAAAGTCCCCCAAACAAAAAACAGTATATTTTTTTCTCGGACCATTTTGTTATGCCATTTTAAATTTAATTCAAGGCTGTGCTGCTTTAGAAATATTTACGTTAAAACACAGACATAGGAAATAGAAATTAAGAAGAAAATAAAGTGTTGCAAAGTAACACCCCCGCCCCGCCCCCCCCCCCCAGCCAAAAAAACCAGTGCATTGATTCATCCACTGAGGCCACAGATAGGGATCTAAGTCATTCTTGTCTGTTGCTGCTTAATATTCCGGAGAATGAATCTACCACAATTTATTTAACCAGTTCTCTTTAAAGAGTTTTATCTTTTAATTTTGCCGGACGTTCAGGTTGTTTCCAGTTTCTTGCTGCCTCAAACAAATGCTGGAAAAGAAGCACACGAGTAAGCCAAGGAGTGCTCGTGTGCACGGTCCCTGCGGCGGTGCTCTTTCTCTTGTGGGGTAAACACGAAGGCCTTGGGTCGTAGAGTGCCTGTATTTTGAAACGGAACAGCCATTGCAGATTTCATCTCCGTAAGGCTGCAGGAATTCGGTCCCGGGCCCCCCCCAGCAGAGGGCGAGGATCGTGTCCCGAGTCTGAACACTGGGTGGTGTTGCTTAACTCTTCTTCCGTCTCGTAGGTGGTAAAACTCTTCTTGATCTCGCCGTAGCCCGGTTGCGCTTGTGTGTGAGCTCATCTTAAAAACTGATTTGTAAAATTTATCCACATGATTTTTTTCTGTTCAAAAATGTTCTTTTTCTTTTATTCTCCCCTTTTCTCTCCAGCGTTCTCTCTTGCTCCTCACCTGTCCTTTCTGATGACGTTTCAAACAGTTCCCGGGAGAGCCCGCTTCTCGTTCACTTGCTTTTCTCCTGTCCCCCCCACTCCCTGAGCCCTGCTTGCAGGCAGTGCGGCTGTTTGGGGGTTCCCTGGGGTTCAGGGTGGGGGTTTCTAGATAAGATTTTATCATGGCTTGCTTTATAAGAAGGCTTTTCGGTTTTGTAATCGTGTCCAAGTGTTCTGAATACATTTTCATTTTAGAGCACTGATCCTAGCTGGAATCAAATGCGTCTGTATTGAATCTGAAACTCCCTCCGTGATGGTTTCTGAGCATTTCTTCCCGTTGGTGGGTTTTGTTGCTGGAGACAGGCTCCTGGCCTCCATGGAGCCAGCACCGCCCGCCTCAGCGCCCTTGTATCCCAACTAACAGCAGGGTCTCCATACCCTGCCGGGGAAGGGCGGCCCCCTAGAATACAGTCAGCAGGGTGTGCACTGCGGGGCCCACGCTGCCTCATCCAGAGGAAGAGGGATGAGTCTAGTGTGAACCGACTCGTGCCCACAGGCGAGGACAAATGGAGGTTTGGGACAGAAGGCCTGTTCTTCTGGGTACCCTTCTCCTCTACTCTGGAGAGCTTTTTGAAGAACTGCAGAGAAAACCAAATCACAGATTTCTTTTCTTTGAGTTTTATTGAGATATAATTGACATACAGCACTGTATAATTTTAAGATGTTCAGCATAATGACTTGACTTACACATATTGCAAAACGATTACCACAGTGTTTCATTAACATCCATCATCTCATATAGATTCCAAAAAAAGAGAAAGAAATGTTTTTTTACCTTGTGATGAGAACTTTTAGGATTTACTCTCTTAGCAACTTTCAAACATACCATACAGCAGTGTTAGCTGTAGTCACCATGCTGTACATTACATCCCCAGGACGTATTTATCTTTTCTTTTTCATTTTTATTGATGTCTTAATAGTTTATAACATTGTGGGGTTTTAGTTGTACATTATTGTTTGTCCCTCACCATGTGGATGCATCCCTTCACCCCTTGTGCCCACCCCCCACCCTCCTTCCCTTTGGTAACCACCAATCAGTTCTCTCTGTCCGTGTATTAGTTTATATTCCACATATGAGTGAGATCATGAGGTGTTTGGTCCAGGACGTATTTATCTTATAACCCAAAGTTTGCACCTTTTGACCACCTTCATCCTATTCCCCCATCCCCCACCCTCCACCTCTGGTAACTATAAATCTGATCTCTTTTTCTATGAGTTTGGCTTTTTTTTTTGATTCCACATATAAGTGAGATGGTACAGTATTTGTCTTTCTCTGTCTGACTTATTTCACTTAGCATAATGCCCTCAAGGTCCATCCATGTTGTCACAAATGGCAGGATTTCCTTCTTTTTATGGATGAATAATATTCCATTGTATATATATACCACAACTTTATCCATTCATCTGCCGACAGACACTTAGGATGTTTCCATGGAAACAGAAATGTTTTTCAAAGAATTGACACCTACATAACTAGGGTTTGAATCCTTTAACATTCCCAACTGACCATAGACATCTACACGTCAAATGAAAAGGCTGAGAGGAACTATGCCTTGGTGGCATTTCTGTCATCTATCTTTCTCTCTATCATCTATCTATCTACCTATCTAGCTAGCTAGCTATCATTGATCTATCATCATCATCTATTATCTATGTATCTATCTCTGCATCTATCTATATATCGATCTATGTATCTCTCTCTCTCTATCATCTACCTATCTATCATCTCTCTCTCTTATCTATCTATCTATCTATCTACTAGCTAGCTAGCTATCATTGATCTACCATCATCATCATCTATTATCTATCTGTCTATCTATCTATGCATCTATCTATGTATCTATCTATCTCTTTCTCTATCTATCATCTACCTGTTTATCTATCATCTCTCTCTCTCTCTCTCTATCATCTATCTAATCTGTCAGTCTAAATGATAATGTTTATGTAGAAAATTTGAATTATTATACCACAGAGTATAGTCAATATAAGAAAACTTGCACATAATCTCACTGTCCACAGATAATGTCTCAATATTTTTGTGGTTTTCTTTCAATGATGCACACATACACATGCATTTATATATATATTTAAAAATTTTATGTATATTTAAAATTGGACTCATATTGTATATGCAGTTCTCTCTTATTTAGCGTCATATTGTTAGCATTTAACCATGTCATCAAGTATTCTTTAAAAAGGTAATTTTTATTTTTATTTTTTTATTTATTTTTTTTTTGTGGGGAAGACCAGCCCTGAGCTAACATCTGTTGCCAATCTTCCCCTTTTTGCTGAGGAAGACTGGCCCTGGGCTAACATCTGTGCCCATCTTCCTCCACTTTTATATGGGATGCCACCACGGCATGGCTGACAGGCAGTGACGTCAGCGGGCGCTCGGGATCCGAACTTGCGAACCCCGGGCTGCCAAGCGCGAACTAAACCGCTGCGCCACCGGGCGGGCCCAAAAGGTAATTTTTAAAGAAACTTTTTATTGAAGTATAATACACGCACAAGAGTGCACACACCATAAACATGCAGCTTAAATGATTTTTCACGTGAAAACATCATTTTTATTCTTCAAAGTAATCTCTTGCATGTAACTCATTTGTGCAGCCCGTTGTTAATTTTTCATAACTATGAATAGCTCTGTGGGGGAACATCCTTGTGCACAAATCTTTGGGCGCATCTTGGGTGACAGATTTATAATCAAATGTACACCATAGATGAGAACAGGCACCACTGTGATTTTGCTTTGGGGACCTGGGACCCAGGACCTTTACACAAGGGGCCACATTCATGTGCCAGTTCTGCAGGATTTTATGTCACTTTGTGGATGGGACGCATGGATAAAGAGCCACAACCAGCGGTGACTCAGGGTGCAGCAGTGGCTGGTGATCTCAAGCAGCAGCCTCCCCTCTGCCTTCTCTCTGGGCAGTGACATCCCTGCCTCGGTGGTTGAGAGGGACATTACCATCAGCCTGCCACTGACACAGGCCCCAGGACACCGGCCGTGGTGGTGGTGTAGGGTCCTGAGCAGGGCCCGGCTTCCAGCTGACCTTTGCTCCCCCAGGACAGCGCTGCTCCAGTGTGAGTGAGGAGGAGGGGCGCCTGGCCCATGTTGGGCTCTTGAGGCCTTTGGGCACCCGAAAGAGAGACAGGCCCTCGACTGCCTTGGACAGGGTCTTCCTGAATGCGAGGGGTGGGAGATTCTCTGGTTCAGTGGCCAGGTTTCTCTTCTCTCTGTGCCCGACTGCCTGCTTGCCTCTGTCCCTACACCCCTCCCTTTCTTCTTTTCTTTCATCTGTTGACTGTTTTGTGGAAATGCAGAGTCTAAGGAAACATTACCTCTGTGCTCTGGGAAGTCGCTGTGGGCCAGTCTAGACCTTAAACAGAACAAAGATTGGCAGGTGTTCAGAGGGTCTATTGTCATGTAACCAACCACCCCGAACTTAGTGGCATGAAACAGTGACCATTACCTATTGTTCTTCCTTCTCAGGACCTGGGTGGGCTCTGGGTGGTGGGTCTGGTCCCAGGTCGCTCTTGCGACTGGTCAGATGGGGCTGGAGGGAAGCAGCGGGGGCTGGCCTGCAGCTGCCTCATTTCCCTTGTGGTCTCAGCCTTTCTGTGGGGTCTCCCCATGTGAGGTCCTCAGTATGGGGCCTCACACATCCTGAGAGGGGCTCCCAGAGGTGCGGCACGAGCCTCGGCCCAGCACTGGCTTAATGTGGATCCACAGTTCCTTCCCAAGGGAGGAGGGCTGGGAGGATTTGGAGGTGAGGTGAAGGCTCCGTGGTGTGTGTTGGAAAGAGAAGATGAAGAGATAACAAACCATGCCCTGTAAGGAATGGTCGTGACCTTGGGTGGGAGCGAGGACCATGCAAACTGGGGGGGCAGAAGGCAGAGCTGGATGAAGCATCCAGCACTTTTCTGGTGTGGAGTCTGATGTGAAATACAAAGTTACCTTGCTTTAAACATAGTCCTCTCCATTTCTCCACATCTTTAGTAGAGCCAGCTACAGACACATGGGCCTTGGGGGAGTGTGTGTGTGTGGGTGTCTGTATTTGTGTGAGGTGTGTATTTGTGTGGTGTGTATGGTGTGTGTGAACACTGTGTATCTGTGTGAATGTGTATAGTATGTTTGTGTGTGTATATTTTTTTTGGGTGTAGTATGAATGTCTGTGTGTGTGCATGTGTGTGCCTGTGAATGTGAACAAAGATGGCAGGCTTCAGACAAGATGACCCAAGGAGCAGAGGCAGTCAGCAGATGCAGGGGCTGGTGCTGGAGGTGACTGGGAAGGTCTGCTATGGATCTCTGAGAGCTGCTGAGGAGCCAGGACGCTGCTGAGGGCTGCACCGTGCCCAGTGGGAGTGAGAGAGCTCAGGAAGACAATCTGACAGAGTCGATATAGAACCAACTGGCCCCTGCAAGGGCTGCTCCATCCCATTGGTGTCTGTGACAATGGCATAGACCAGTGTTTTCGAGATGGACAGGTTGTGAGTTTATGGGTATGTGGTTTTCTTTGCATGGTAGTTCTTGCAGTTCAAAGCATGAGTGGTAAATAGGGGTGGGAGGTCAAGGTCAAAGTACACCAGGGAAGCAAGCTGCTCCAAACGGCTCTACATCAGTTCTCTTCCAGGTGCCCCACGGGGCAGCTCTGGAGAGGGGTGCCAGCCCCTACAGCAGGCTCCATTACTTACCCTCCATGAACCCTCTGAGCCTGGCTATAAAGTGGGGGAGACACCCACCTCTGCAGGTTCTTCTGAGGATTGGCCACAGGGTATGTAGAGCCGATACGCCAAGTCTGCCCAGTGCTCCACAAATGCTAGTTCTTCCCATGAGAACTATGGAAATCTAGGCAGCCTCAGAGGGGGCCCCTGCCCTCAGTGTCTTAGCACTTCCCAAGGATACTTCCATTCGAGGGAGAGAATCCCAAATCTAATTAGCTTAGCAAAGAGGAACTTATGGGGAGCTGGGGATCTCTGTGGGGTGCAGGGGGGTCTTGGAGACCGCCTGGATTGTGAGGATGGTTTAGAAAACATGCCCTCTGTGCTCTTGTCACACAGGAAGTCCTAACACCATCTGATTCCCTCCACAGGGAGATGTGGTCCCCACAAGAGCTTTTCACAGTTGGTGTGCTGAGTCTGGCTCCAAACAAGATTCCCACACTGAGTGCTGACTGTGTGTGGTCTGGTGCTGGGAGCACAACAGAAAACACGCACGGTGGTCCACACTGCCACACGGCTGTCTTCTCCAAAGGGGCCTGCATACCTGCCTTCGATTTCAGAGCACCCAGCGGAGGTGGCGTCTGCTGTCTCCTGGGAAAGACAAGGTGGCCATGGGACACATATGGGAAACACACTTGTCTCCAGCGCGAATGCCAGGGTCTGTGACAGGACTCCCAGCGTCTTCATGTCTGAGAGGACCCCAGGGTCGGATGGGCCAACTTCCCTCCCACGATATTTCCAGAGTTTGGGTGCCAGACCATGTCTTAGTTGGAAGATCCTCCTTTCATTGAACTAGATACAGATTTGGTTGCTCCATGCTGAGCCTGGCTTAGGGATTGCTTTCCTGGCCAGTTGGCCAATGTTACTCCTAGTGAGGGGCCCCGGGCTGTCTTCTCACCCAGTGATGAGGCCCCTGGGAATGTCCCTCTGTGGGGCCCCTGACTCCTTGACTCTGCAGCGTCCCTTTCTCAGATGCAGATGGACGGAAGATGGAGGGCTTGCTGAGTCTCTGTGCCCTTCCCAGGAAAAGGCTCTGTAGTGAGGGGTGAGGAATAATGATCGCAAGTCTCGGCCTAAGAACCCCTCTGGGCTGAGAAACCACACCTGCCTGCAGTTCCTGTTTCTAGAGATGAAGAGGTGGAGACCTGTCTGCATCTCCCAAATGTGGTTGTGAGGACCACTGTTTCCCAAGCACTTGATGTCTGTAGCTCCTCTCTGAGCTCTTGAAGTCCCTGTCAGTCCTCATAACTCCCCACCTCATGAGGCTGGTGCTGTAACTATCTCCATCTTCTGGCTGTGAACACCAGGCACAGAATGGTCACATAACCTGCTGGTCAGCAGCGAGTGGTGGCAAAGCAGGATCTGACCCAGGACATCCGAGTCTGTGCCATGTTCCTCCAGCTGTTGCTGTGGGCTCAGTCACGTCACCTTCTCTTCTCCATCTTGTCCTCCAAAACTTGGGGGGCCGGTGTTTGCCGATGCCCCACCCCTGAGGCAGCTCTGGGGCCCTGGAGGTTTGGGGATTAATAAGCTTCACCTTTGGGCCAAAGACAGGATTAGGGCCATCACAGATGGGCACGACTGGGCCCTGTGTTTAGGAAGGAACGGGGGTGGGGTGGGGTGGGGGTGAAGCTGATTGTTCTCAGAGTTTCCGTGTCCTGCAGTTTCCCTCATGGGGTGAAAATCATCCGTGTGACACCTCCCATCATAGTGCTCCTGCAAGAGAGCCTGGTGGGTCCTGAGCTCTGAGCATCTTAGGGAATCTGGGCCCCTGAGAGAAGAGCGCTTGAGCTTCCTGCTCCTCCCTCTGCAGGCAGGAGCGCACCCCACCTCCCCTGCTGACCCGTAAAGGTCCTGGGACCTGCTGTGTGAGCATAGCCCCCTTCCGTCAGCACGTGACTTGCTTTATGCTCAGTGCAGCTGCTGGGTCCTAATCCGCTTTCCGAGGGAACCGCAGCTGAGTTGAGAGGGTGGGTGAACCCAGGGGCCCACCCTGCTAAGTGCAGGTCTCTGGCCTGTAGCCTCACACTCTTACTAACTGGGTATAGGGATGGGAGGCCCTGAGCAGCAATGCCCCGGACGACTGAGGGCCCCAAACCTATTATTTCAGAACTGGAGAGAACCTTTGACCAGCAGTTCTCAGCCTTGAACATGTGTGCGAATCAGGTGCAGATCTTCTTAGATTCCGATTCAGTGGGTCTTGGCAGCACCCAGATTCTGCATTTCTGACCAGCTCCAGGTCAGGGCCTAGGTGCAAGGTCTCACAGGACCTTAATGGGAGTCCCCAGGAATTTGAGGCTCAGGTTCAGTGGGGGATCAGGTGGTGTGCACGGAATTTGGGGCTCCGCCCTCTGGCCCTTCCTCTCTGAGACTGTGGGATTGTGGTTGTGCTGACCTGTCCTCTGACACTGCGTTTGCTCTGGAGTTTCCGCTGTTCCCGGGTGCGGCTGGGCCTGCCTGCAGGATGGCTGCTGTGGGCACAGGAAACTCCCCGTGCACCTCCCTTCCTCCAAGTGTCAGTGCCCGGCTGGCGCCTGCCTGCAGGATGGCTGCTGTGGGCACAGGAAACTCCCCGTGCACCTCCCTTCCTCAAGTGTCAGTGCCCGGCTGGGCCTGCCTGCAGGATGGCTGCTGTGGGCACAGGAAACTCCCCGTGCACCTCCCTTCCTCAAGTGTCAGTGCCCGGCTGGGCTTGCCTGCAGGATGGCTGCTGTGGGCACAGGAAACTCCCCGTGCACCTCCCTTCCTCAAGTGTCAGTGCCCGGCTGGGCCTGCCTGCAGGATGGCTGCTGTGGGCACAGGAAACTCCCCGTGCACCTCCCTTCCTCAAGTGTCAGTGCCCGGCTGGGCCTGCCTGCAGGATGGCTGCTGTGGGCACAGGAAACTCCCCGTGCACCTCCCTTCCTCCAAGTGTCAGTGCCCGGCTGGCGTCTGCCTGCCCTGTGTTTTGTCCTGAGGTTGTGGTTGTAGTCCGTGGGCAAGACTGTCTCATAGGAGCTTGCTTGGCCATCATTAGAAGTGGGGTCTTGGATATAGGGGACACGTCCACATGGCCTGAGATATGCTGTTATTTTCCACATAAGTAGGTATCATCCAGCAGCCCTGGCCTTACTGGACCTCCTTGTTCTGACCCACATTCCTTCGCACATCCTCACCCCCCACCTCCTCTCCCCTCCTACACTTGCCCCCTCATTCTCTTCCCCTCAAAGCCGCTCTGTACCCTCCCTACCCCTTACACTTGTGCATTTCCACAGGCAGGGGGAGGGCCCTGGGCTGGTGGTTCTCACACATGGGCTACACCCAGAGCGACTGCGTCAGGTTCCCTGGGGTGGGCCCAGGCTCGCCAGGTGATCCCACTGTGTAGTCGATGCTACCTGGTAACAAAACACGGTGTCATGTCCAAAACGGCCACTTAGGGGTGTTTTACTCCCAGCATGTGTCAAGTCCTAACTGTGTGAGACCCCCGAGGTGGCCCCACCCCCCACTCAGACCTTGTTGGATGTCCCACGAACAGGCCAGAGCTGGCCAGACATCTGCGGCTGCTGCCTTTCCTTCTCTTCTGTTCCATGCTTATACCTGCTCACTCCCCTCTGCCCTCTGCCCACCACCTGAGCCAGCCCATCCTCATCCCCAGAAAGCTGCTGCTCAGGCCTCAGGGATCTTGGAGAAGGGCCCCGTAGAACAAGAAATGGTACTGTCCGCTGAATGACCCTTTCAGGGCAACCTTGCTGGCAGACTGAGAACGAGATTGGAAAAGTGAGCCTGTGCTGGGCCATGAAAGGCAGAAGATGCCTGACCTGGGCCTGAGACAGTGAAGGCCTGGCTGTCAGGGGGTTGTGCTGGCTGTTAGGAGTTTGAAAATCTCCCCAGCTGATTTAATGGTCAGTCGTGGTTGTGAGAACCAGAGCTTCGGACCAGCATTTTTTTTTTTGAGATTTGCAATCTGCTCAGCCTTGTTCAAGCAGCTTTGCTCACATTCCCACCCCAGCACCAGCTCCCTTTTCCCAACACAGGCTGAGAAACGATGGTTTCCTTTCCCTTCTCAGAGTCTCTCTAGTTCTGAAATGTGGCGAGAGCTTGAGGGCTGTGCTCTGCCTTCTGGTAAAGTTGCGACATGGATGCATTTGAGCCTCTCTCCTGTGGAGAGACCCCCTCTCCAGCCTGGATTTTGCAGCTGCCAGCCTGTGGTTTGGGCCAGGCATCTCTGTCTAAGCGGGTGGAAGGGCTGGCTTGACGGCAGTGTTGGTGCTGATGGAAACACAGTCCCTGGAGGGTGCTTCTCTTCAAGGGTTCCAGCACACAGGGGCAGCAGTGGGCCAGAAGCCAGGAGGGCCAGAAGCTGGGACCAGGTCCCCACTGACCAGCTGGGGAAACTGGGCAGGCTGCTCCTGGGCCCGGCCTGTTTACACATGTGCTGAATGGAACAGGTCACCCATGAGGAATCTACTATTTCTCGTGCTCTATTAGTTTATGTTCACACTTATTTGTTTTTAAAATAAGTTATTCTTTTTACTGTGATTACAAAAGAAAAGTGTTCAGTGCGTGAAATTCGAAAACTAAAATGTAGATCAAATAAGAAACGAGAAATTATTCACCACTCCGAGAGAATCCCTGCTAGGATGTTGCTACATGTCCTCCTAGTCATTGTGTCAAAACTGAACCCTGCACAAAATTCAGTTACTTTGCCACAGCGCTGTGAGGCAGGGGTGAGAATGCCATTTTGGCAGGTTGAGAAGCAGAGGTGGCCTGAGGCAAACGTAAAAGGTGAGATGTGCAGTGATGTGGGTGTGTGGACATTCCACTCTGGGAGATGTAAAATCGCTCACCCCTGGGCTAGTCTCCCCGGGGACTCGCGAACACGCGGATTCTGACGCAGTGGTCTGGGGTGGGCCTGAGGTTGTGCATTTCTAACTGGCTCCCAGGGGAGGCTCACACTGCTGGCCTGTGGACCATGTCTGAGTACCAGGGACTGGAGAAGAACTGAGAAAATCCAGCTGACCTGCGTGCTGCAGACTCCTGTGGTGCTATGGTGTGAGATGGGGAGGGGGTTCATGTCTACTTAAATGTCTGCTCTAGACCTTTTAATACAGAACTTGCAAAACTATGTTTTATCATGAAAAATGTTCCATGTAAGAATTTTATGGTTTTCAAACTAAAATACTGGCTGTCCGGTGAAGCCTCTTTATTGTCAAGGATGAATACAACATGTCGCTCACCCTGAAGCATCTCCTCGGCTCAGGGTGCCCGCTTTCCCGTTTCCGTGGGAGGAGCACACCCGTGCCCCAGGCTGGGCATAATACCAGCCCTTATGTCAGTTCCCCTGTGTTAAATCCAGCATACATGGGGTTAAAACCAAAAGCACTCATCCCCTTTCCCTCCTTCGCTAAGTTACATTCACATGTGAATACTGGTTTTTTAAACTAGGGATCCCTGAGCTTGACAACACAAATAGGAGTTGCATATTGTTGAAAGCCCAGGTGGCCTCACACTGGGCTCACACTGGAGTTTTGGCTAGTTATGGTCCTTTGAAGTTTTATTACAGAGAAACTGATGTCCAGAGGATATCAAGAAGCTGAAGCTTCCCAGACCCCAACTCCTCAGCTTCCTGGCACCAGAGTCCACCATCCATCATGGTGAAGGCAGACAACCAAGGACACCCACATGAGGATCCCCTTATCTCACCATCCTCCTCCCTGCAAGCAGCCTCACAGGGCCCAGCACAAGCTGGTGGGAAAGCTCCAACCAGCAAGGCCACAGGCTCCCCCTCCCTATAAGCAGCTACATTCCTCGAAACCTTTAAAACCCCTTTCCTCCCATCTTTCGAGGAGATGAGACAAATTTGAGGCCCGGCTGATGTCACCTGAAATTAAAACCCTTTCCTTGCATAAGCCTGGCGTTGCAATTTTTTTTCCTTTTGTGAGGAAGATTAGCCCTGAGCTAACATCCATTGCCAATCCTCCTCTTTTTGCTGAGGAGGACTGGCCTTGGGCTAACATCCTTGTCTGTCTGCCTCTGTTTTGTGTGTGGGATGCCGCCACAGCATGGCTTGATGAACGGTGCTTAGGTCTGTGCCCGGGATCCAAACCTGTGAACCCTGGGCCGCCAAAGGGGAGCATGCGAACTTAACCACTACGCCACTGGGCTGGCCCCGGCTTTGCAGTTTTATTCGGCCCCTCTTTTGTGGCAGCCGAATAAAAGAATCCGCATCTGTGTCTGGTAACAGGCGGGCAGATGGCTGTCTCTCACATAGGCCTTCTGGTAGCCCCTGATCTCCAGGGAGGAAGAAGGAATGAGGTTGCAAAAGAGAAACTGTGGTTTTCAGACTTGAAAAAGCAGGAGGGCAACTTTTATGTCCAAGGTGAGCCTGGGCTTCACTGCCAGAGGCAAAAGGGCCCCTCCCACAATGGCACGGAGCCGGCACTGTGCAGTCCCCTCGGCAGCCTCGTGGTGGCAGATGACCACAGCCTCCTAGATGGCCCTGCAGGAGCACGGGCTGCGAGGTGCAGCAGTGCAGTGTGGCTTCACAAGCAGGACTGAAAGTGTCTTTTCTCCATCAAAATAAATTTCTCCAGAGAACATAATTATGCTGCGAAAACTACTCTAAGCAGCTTGAGGATAAGACGAAGAGCATCACAAAATGGAACGAAGTAGTTGGTTTTATCTTTAAAAAAATCTGAAGAATTCAAAATGGCTTAAATACGCAGCCCTGAAACTTTCCCGAGTCTGGGAAGTGGGAGGTGGTTTCTTAAAGATATCATTTCCTGTCCGTGGGCTGGGCAGCCCTCTTATTGAGGTGGCACATGCGAGGCTTGGCCACCTTTTCTCCTGCGGTTTGATGATGACGTTTTCAGCCTGGCGGGGAGAGAGCAACTCTGGCCTGCCCTGGTTTCTGCAGCAGCTTACCTGGGAGGGAATCTGCTGCTGGGGGTGCTGCTTCCAGGAGTTGGTGGCATTCCCCGAGGACCCTGCCCTTCTGAAGGGTCCTCCCTGACACTTCGGACCCCAGGGCTCTGCCTCCTGCTCTCCTTAGGAAAAAGAGGTTAGGGTGGAAGACAGCCACACTGGGTTTGAAGCCAGACCTCTTCATTCTCTAGGGGGGTGACATTGGGCAACCATGTGACCCCTCGGAGAACCTCAGGGTCTCACCTGCAGGTGAGGACGTGCAGAGCTGTGGCTGGGGGCAGTGAACGGGGACTCTGGCATATAAAGTGCCCGAGGCCAGGTGAGGGGCCAGGGATTTACCCAGGAATCTCAGACTTCAGTCTGCTGTGAGCCATACCCTGTGTTTCCTCCTCTGCTCCAGAACGTGTCCTGGAGGCCTGGACCTTGCCCCAGGGCGGGTGTGTGTGAGAAGTTCCTCTTGGTGGTCACGTGGGGGGGGTTGTTTCTTGCTGCTGGTAATCAAGGTCACAGAGGTGGCATGGTGGACATATCCTTCTGGATTCTTCAGTCAGTTTGTAACTCTGCAGTGGCAGCATTCCTCATTTTATCAGTGCTTTCAATGAACAAGACTGCACCCTCCAGTCTTCCTAGCTCGGTCACCCTCTCTCTACTTTTACACACGTGGTATTCAGGATGGTTGACAGTGCTCCTAAAACCCCTCAACACCGAGGGCACACTGGCAAACTTGCTGGAAGTCTTGGCTGCGCCACCCTACAGTGTGGACGTGAGCTTCTCCTGGTCCTAACCCAGCACCTTCTTTTTGGGGTTTTGTTTCTTGTTCATAACTTTCAGGGCAGTCTTTGGCTCCAGGGAAGAGGGACCAAAGACTCTGGAGGGATTAAAAACCTGAAGTTTTATTCTTTACAACTGATATTAATTTTTAATATTATGAAATATTTATACAGAAAAGCACCAAAGTATTACTACAATAAGCACCCAACATCTGCCACTCAGACTCAGCCAGTGGTCACCATTTACCCTGTTTGCTTCAGATTATTTTTTAAAGAAACAAAACATTATGTGTACAGCTGACAGCCATTTCTGTGTATCCCGTGCTGCATTCCTTCCCTCTCTCCAAGTGTGCACAACTATTTGGAATTGGGCATTCGGTGTACTTTTTGGTGTTTAAAGTTTATATAGAGACTATTATACAGTCCATAATCTTCTGTAACTTCCTTTCTTTCACTCATCAGTAACTTTTCAAAACTACTCATACTCATACGTGTAACTCCCATTCATTAGCGTAGCAGTCATAGAGGGTCTTATTGCATGACACTGTGACGATCTGTTCCCCAATCCTGCATGTTTCCAGTCCTCTGTCTCTGCAATCAGAGCCCTAATTGAGGTCTTTGTGTTTACAGGTGAGATTCCCTAGGGCACTGCTGGGAAACAGAATTTCTAGTCAAAGGGAACGAGAACTTGTAGCCTTCTCTAAAATTTGCATTTTACTGACCATTTGGGTTTTCTCTTCAGTGAAATGCAAATTCATGTATTTTTCTGTTAGGTTGTTTTGTGTTTTTCATATTTTTATTAGTTTTGTATACATTATGGCTTCAAATTCTTTTTGTTTTAAAATATATCTTGCTAATCTTCTCCTAGTGTGTGACTTGGATTTCCTCTGTGTGGCACCTGTTGAGGGACAGTTTTGAATAACAACAGTAAATGTACCAGTCTGCAGACTCATATCTTGTTTAATGAACTCTTCTACAAAGTCATAAAGATATTTCTTATGTTGACTCCTAAAATCTTTATGGTGTTGCATTCACATTGAGGTCTTCCTGCTTGGTGGTGTGTATGGCGTGAGGTGGTGGTCCATTTCCACTCTGTTTCTTATAGTTCACCAACTGCTCTGGGCTCATTTCTCTCCACTGCTCTGACTCTGCCTTTGCCCTGTGTTAAGTACATGGGGTTTGTTTCTGGGCTCCACATTCTGTTCTGTTGCCCATTGTTTATCCCTGTGTTATTTAGGCTTTATAATAAGTTTGACAATTAGTAGAGCAAGTCTTCCCTTGAGCTTTCCTTCCACAGGACCGTGTGGGCTCTGCTGAGCCCTTTGCCCTTCCATGTACGTTTTAGAATCAATGTGTCAATTTCCACAAACAATCTCACGGAGATTTTGATTGGATTGCATTGTATCAGCTGATGATTGTGGAGAACTGCCATCATTACAATATCGAGTCTTCCTATCCATAGCTTTTCATTTACCTAGGTCTCCTTAAACGTCTCTCAATCAGTTTTATGCATTTTCTCCTCATAAAGTCTCATATATCTTTCGTTAGATTTGTTCCTTTGTACCTTTAAAAATGTATTTAATTTTTATCGTTATGACTGTTATTTTTCAAATTAATTTTCTAATATTTTCTGGGCTTTAGAAATGCAATTGATTTTTGAATATGATCTTATTATCTAAGAACCTTGCTAAACTCTAATTCTAGTAATTTGCTTGTCACTTCCCTTTTTTCTCGGGTTTTCTATGTAGACAATTAAATCAATTGTAAATGACACATTTGTTTCCTCCTTTCCAATTCTTATATACTTAAGAAAGAATTTTACTTGTCTTCTTGTGCTGGCAAAGCACTCCAGCATGATGTTGAGTAGAAGTTGTGAATGTAGATGTTCTTGTCATGTTCTGATTTTAAAGGGAGAAGCTTTTAAACATTTTTGCATGGTGTATGAGGTTTGCTCAAGTCTTTTTGTATATACCCTTATTAGTTTGAACAGCTGTCTTTTTATTCCTATTTTGCTAAGAGTTTTTTTTAAATTGGTGATCTCTTTTTTCCATTTTTTATTGTGGTAAAATACACATAAGAGTTTTATAGTTTTGGGTGTTACATTTAGGCCATGGACTAAGTTAATTTTTGAGTTAATTTTTTGTATGGTGTGAGGTAAGGGTCCACCTTCATTCTTTTGCATGTGGATATCCAGTTTTCACAACACCATTTGTTGAAAATACTGTCTTTTCCTGATTTAATGGTCTTGGCACCCTGTTGAAAGTCATTTTACTATATATGCAAGGGTTCATTTCTGAACTTCTATTCCATTTGTCTATATGTTTGTTTTTATCCAGTACCACACTGATTTGATTACTGTACCTTTGTAGTAAGTTTTGAAATCAGGAATTGTGAGTCCTCCAACTTTTTTCTTCTTCAGTATTATTTTGTCTTTTCAGGGTCCCTTAAGATTCTGTATGATTTTTAGGATGAGTGTTCCTAGTTTTGCAAAAATGTCATTGGGATTTTGATAGGAATTTCACTGAATCTGTAAGTCGCTTTGGGTAGTATGGACATTTTAACAATATTAAGTCTTCTAATCCATGAACATGAGATATCTTTCCATTTATTTGTCTTCTTTAACTTCTTTCAGAAATGTTTTGTAGTTTTCCTTATACAGGTCTTTCAGCTCCTTTGTTAATTCCTAAGTATTTTATTCTTTTTGATGCTATTATAAATGGAATTGTTTCCTTAATTTCCTTTTTGGATTATTCATTGTTATTGTATAGAAATGCAACTGATTTTTGTGTATTGACTTTTTACTTTGCTGAATTCATTTATTCTAACAGTTTTTGTGTGTGGAATCTTTAGGGCTTTCTACATGTAAGATCATATCATCTGCAAACAGAGATAATTTTATTTCTTCCTTTCCAATTTGGATGGCTTTTATTTATTTTTTTTGCCTAATTGCTCTGGCTAGGACTTTCAGTACTGTATTGAACAGAAGTCGTGGAAGTGGACCTCTTTGTCTTGTTACTGATCTTAGAGGAAGAGCTTTCAGTCTTTCACCATTGAGTGTGATGTTTGCCATGAGTTTTTAATATAAGATTTTTATTATATTGAGATAGTTTCCTTTTGTTCCTAGTTTTTTGAGTGTTTTTATACTTTCATATGTTTTCTCGTTACTATTTAGCACCCTTTCTTTCCAGCTTAAAGAAGTCCCTTTAACATTTCTTGTAAGGTCAGTTTAGTAGTGATCAACACCTTTAGCTTTTGTGTGTCTGAAAAACTCTTTATCTCTCCTTCAATTCTGAATGATATCTTTGCTGGGTAGAGTGTTCTTGTTGGAGGTTTTTTCCTTTCAGCATTTTGAATATATTGTGCCACTCCCTTCTGGCCTGCAAAGTTCTTCTGAAAAATCTGTTGATAGTCTTATGAGGGCTCCCTTGTGTGTAACAAGTTGATTTTCTCTTGCTGTTTTTAAGATTTTTTTCCTTGCCTTTAACTTTGGACACTTTAATTATAATGTGCCTTGGTGTGGGTCTCTTTGGGTTCATCTTCTTTGGAACTCTATGGGCTTCCTGGATCTGTATGTCTGTTTCCTTCTCCAGGTTAGGAAAGTTTTCAGCCATTGTTTCTTCAAATAAGTTTTCTGCCCCTTTCTCTCTCTTTTCTCCTTCTGGGACTCCTATAATGTGATGGTTATTCTGCTTGATGTTGTCCCGTAAGTCTCTTAAGCTATCTTAACCTTTTTCCATTTTTTTTCTTTTTGCTGGTCTAATTGAGTGAGTTCAACTGCTTTGTCTTCAAGTTCACTGATCCTTTCTTCTAGTCTGCTGTTGAACCCTTCTATTGTATTTTTCAGTTCAGTTATTGTATTCTTCAGCTCTGTGACTTCTGTTTGGGACTTTTGTATTTCTTAATCTTTTTGTTGAAGTTCTCACTGTGTTCCTCCATTCTTCTGAGTTTGATGAATATCTTTATAACCATTACTTTGAACTTTTTATCAGGTAAATTACTCACCTCCATTTCATTAAGGTGTTTTTCTGAGGTTTTATCTTGTTCCTTCATTTGGAACATATTCCTTTGTTTCTTCATTTTGCTTTGACTCTCTGTGTTGGTTTCTATGCATTAGATGAAATAGCCATCCCTACCAGTCTTGAAGGTTGGCCTCGTGTAGTAGATGAACCTGATCATTCAACCATGCCCTCAATCTTGATTGTCTCTCAAACCTTTGTGATTGTTTAAGCAGGCTATTTTATTTAATAGCTCCCATTAGTTGAGGGTGTGCCAAAACCTGTCATTGGTCCAAAGGGGAGGATCTCAGGCTGATTAGAAGCCAGACCCTAGGCAGCAGCTTTTAAAGAATGCACATATGTACAGTCCTGTGGCACTGCAAGCATAAGTCCCATTGGCTACCAGAGACAGGTGATCTGGAGGTGCCCCTTGGGCAGTAGTCACAAAAACTAGGGCTCCAGACAAGTGTATAAGGGCTCCCCTTCTGGGAGATACCAGTGAGCTGTAGCGAGGCAGAGGGAGAGTGCAAAGACAGTGCCCCCAGCCTACATTTCCTGAGAGCAGCTCTGTAGCCTCTAGATGTGCCCCACACCTGAAGGCTGCCCTAAGGTCAAAGTTCCAGGACAAGCAAGTTGGCATCTTTCACAGAAAGGCTGGGGATGTGTTTCAGTCTGCTGTCTGTGCAGTGTCTTGGGAGTGGTAACCTGCCAAGAACTGTCTCTCTGATTGTTGCAGTCCCGTGGGTCCCAGGAATGCATGCTGCTCTGGCCACCAGAACCAGGAAATCAAGGGGTATCTCCTGAGTGACAGCCGCAAAAACCAGGGCACTAGATGTAAAAACTGAGGCACCAGACACGTATAAGAGGTCCCCTCTGAGAGATGCTGGTACTCTGGAGTACAGTAGAGGGAGAACACAAAGACACTTGCCCTCCAGTGTCTCAGGAAAGGTTTACGGCCAGCCTTTAGACATGCATTTAATTACAGGCCTGCTCCTCAGGCTGTAGCTATGAAGAGAAGCTAATAGGCCTCTTTCTCAGAAAGATTGAGCTCCTGGTTCTATTCCTCTTGCTGTGCCCTGGGGTGGTAGATATTTAGCTTTCTCCATTGGTTCCAGTCCTGTGGGACCTGAGAGTGTAAGCCCCACTAGCCACCAGAGCCAGGCAATGTAGAGGTCTCTGGTGGCAGCTGCAAAAACTGGGGCACCAGACAAGGGTATAAGCTCCTTTCTAGAAGATATCAGCAAGCTGGTGTGAGGCAGAGGGAGAGCACAAAGATTGTGTCCACTGGCCTCCATTCCCTGAGAGCAGCTCCATAGGCCCCCATAAGTGTGCCAGACCAGAAGCCTGCCCCTCAGGCCAAAGCTCCTGGACAGGCAAATAGGCCTCTTTCTCAGAAAAACTGGGGTGTATTTTGGTTTTCTGACTGTGCAGTGCCCTGGGAGTGGTAGCCTGTGGAGAACTGTCTCTCTGGCTGTTACAGTCCCTGGGACTCAGGAATGCAAGGACCCTGGCCTCTAGAGCCTGGTGATCATGGGGCACCCCCTGGGTGGCTGCTGTAAAAACTGGGTCACCAGATGTGAAAACCGGAGCACTAGATGTGTGTAGCAGCTCCCCTCTGGGAGACATTGGTGACATGTAGCACCCCAGAGGGAGAGCACAAAGATGTCCCTTACTGGCTGGAATGAGGCAGATGGGGAGTGCAAAAATAGCACCTGCAAGAGTGCAGAAGATGGTACCTGCCACAAAGGACAAAAATAAAATATGGTGCTCTTTGGCTTGAGCAAGGCAGAGAGAGAGCAGGAGGATGGTGCCCATTAGCCTCTGTCCCTGAAAAGTGTCCCAGCAGGCTTCTGCCCCTCACACCAATGCTTTCAAATTAGCAAATGCGCGTCTTTCACATAAAGTCTGGGCACTTTTCAGAGGGCTGCTTCTGCACTGGTCCTCAGCCTGAACATGAGCCCTTGAGAGCCATTTCTCAGTCTAGCACAGTCCTATGGGTCTCGTAGGTGAGAACCCTGTTGGTTTTCAAAGCCAGATGTTTTGGGGGCTCATCTCTCAGGTGCCAGTCTTAAAAGTTGTGATATCTGATATGGAGTATGAACACTTTCGTCCTCAGGAAGAATCTCTGGGTTTTGAGTTCCCTCCCAATTGTTGGGGTTGCTGGGTCAGGGGTTGGGTTTATGGTGAGATTGTGTCTCAGCCTTTCTTACCTGTTTCAATGTGGTTTTCCTTTTATTTGTCTGATGTGCAGGGGTCACTCCACCAGTTTTCAGAGGAAATTATTCCATATGTAGCTGTAGATTTGTTGTGTCCACGAGAGAAGGTGAGTTCAGAATCTTCCTATGTTGCCATCCTGAACTGGAACCTCAGTGTTTTTTGTTCATTTATTTTTTTCAATCATGAAAAGATGCTGAATTTTGTTAAAAGCTTTTTCTGCATCAATTGAGATGATTCTTTGTTTTTTCTTTCTTTCATTCTGTTAACGTGATGTATTACACTGATTGATTTTTATATGTTGAACCATCCTTGCATTCTAGGAATAAATCCCACTTGGTCATAGGATTTTAATATGCTGCTGAATTCAGTTTGCTACTATTTTGTTGAGGATTTTTGCATCAATGTTCTTAAAGGATATTGGTCTGTAGTTTTCTTTTCTTGTAGTGTCTTTGTCCTTGGTATCAAGGTAATGTTCTCCTCATAGAATGAATTAGGGACTGTTCCTCCCTCTTCCACTTTTTGGAAAAGTTTGAGGATTGGTGTTAGTTCTTCTTTTTTTTTTTTTAATGTTTGCTAGAATTCACTGGTGAAGGCATCCAGTCCAGAGCTTTTCTTTGTTGGGAGATTTTTGATTAGTGATTCAAAATACTTACTAGTTATAGGTCTATTCAGATTTTCTATTTCTTTCTGGTTTAGGCTTGGCAGGTTTTGTGTTTTTAGGACTTTGTCCATTTCACATAGTTTATCCAATTTGTGGACATACAATTGTTCATATTATCCTCTTATAATCCTTTTTATTTCTGTAGAATCGGTAGTAATATCCCCATTTTCATTCCTAATTTTAGTCATTTGAATCTTCTCTCTTTTTTTCTTAGTCCATCTAGCTAAAGGTGTATCAATTTTTTGATCTTATTGAAGAACAGCTATAATTTGGTTTCACTGATTTTTCTCTCCCTTTTCTATTCTCTATTTCATTTAACTCTGCTCTAATCTTCATTATTTCCTTCCTTCTGCTAGCTTTGATTTATTTTGTTTTACTTTTTCTTGTTTTTTATGTTGTAAAGATTGAGTGTTGATTTGAGATCTTTCTTTCTTTTTTAAAATGTGTTTATAGCTATAAATTTCCCCCTTAGCACTGTTTTTATTGTGTCCCATAAGTTTTGATATGTGTTTTTGTTTTCATTCACCTCTAAGTATTTTCCAATTTCCCCTTTGATTTTTTCTTTGATTGATTGGTCACTTAAAAGTGTGTTGTTTAATTTTCATAAATTTGTGAATTTTCCAGTTTTTCTTCTGCTGTTGATTCTAACTTCATCCTGCTGTGTTCTGAGAAGATACTTTGTATAATATCTATCTTTTTTAATCTATTGAGACTTAATTATCACCTAACATATGGTGTATCCTGGAAAATGTCCCATGTGCACTTGAGAAGAAAGTATATTCTGTTGTTTTGGGGTAGAGTGTTCTGTATATGTCTGTTCAATGTAGTTGGCTTATTGTGTTGTTCAAGCCCTGTGTTTCCTTACTTATCTTCTGTCTGGTTATTTTATCCACTATTGAGAGGGAGATAGAGAAGTCTGCAGCTATTATTTAGACTGTCTATTTCTCCTTCCAATTCTGTCAATTTTTGCTTCATATATATACACACACACACATATATGTATATTTTGCTGAGGAAGATTTGTCCTGAGCTAACATCCACTGCCAATCTTCCTCTTTTCGTATGTGAGCTTCCATCATAGCATGGCCACTGGCAGATGAGTGGTGTAGGTCCACACCTGGGAACTGAACCCTGGGCTGCTGAAGGAGAGTGCACCAAACTTAACCACTAGGCCACCGGGACTGGCCTTCTGCTTTATATATTTTGATGGCCTGTTATTAGGTACATAAATGTTTTTAATTGTTATATCTTCTTGCTATATTAAAACTTTTATTAATATATAACATCTTTTTTGTCTCTTGTAAACTTTTTTGATTTAAAGTTTACTTTTTCTGGTATTATATAGCCACCCTGCTCTCTTTTCATTACTATTTGCATGGACTGTCCTTTTCCAACCTTTTGCTTTAAACTTGTTGTGTCTGGATCTAAAATGAGTCTCTTGGAGATAGCATATAGTTGTATCACATTTAAAAAAAATCTGTTCTGTCAATCTCTGTCTTTTGATTGGAGAATTTAATCCATTTATATTTAAAGTCATTACTATTTAGGAGAGACTTACACCTGTCATTATATTATTTGTTTTCTGTATGCCTTATAGCTTTCACCCCTAATTTCCTGCATTACTGTCTTCTTTTGTGTTTTTTTTGTAGTGAAACATAAACTTCTTTTTATTTCTTTTCGTGTATATTCTTTAGCTATTTTCTTTGCTGTTACCATTGGGATTACATTTAATGTCCCAAAGTTGTAACACTCTAATTTAAATTTATAGCAGCTTAACTTCAAGAACACACAAAAACTCTGCTCCTTCAACATCTCTATCCCACTCAATTCAGTTGTTGATGTCTCAGAATTACATCATTATACATCATGTGTTCAAAATAGAAGATAATAATTTTGTAATGCATTAGTCTCTTAAATTATGTAGAAAAGAAAATGTTTTAGATTTTGGAGTTACAAACCGAAGTTATAATAATATTAGCTTTTAGGATAATTGTTTCTGTGTAGAAAAAATCCCTAGAGTTATAAACCATTGTTACATTGTAATGCTAGCTTTTATAGTTGCCCATGTATTTACTTTTCCTGAGATCTTTGTGTCTTCATAAGGCTTCAAGTGATTGTCTAGTGTCCATTTATTTTAACCTGCAGGACTCCCTTTAGCATTTCTTACAGAGTAGGTCTACTGCTAACAAACTCCCTCAGCTTTTGTTTATTTGAGGGTGTCTTAATTTCTTCCACACTTTTGAAGGATAGTTTTGCTGGATATAGCATTCTTGGATGACAGGTTTTTTTTCTTTTAGCACTTTGAGTGTATCAGCCCACTGTCCTCCAGCCTCCAAGGTTTTTGATGAGAAATCTGCTGACAATCTTATTGAGGACTCCTTGATTGTGATGAGTCACTTCTCTCTCCTTGCTTTCAAAATTTTCTCTTTGTCTTTTGAAAATTTGATTATAATGTGTCTAGGTGTGAGTCTTTTTTTTTTTTAATTTTTTTTAATTTATTTTTTTGTGTGTGTGTGAGGAAGACTAACCCTGAGCTAACATCTGTCACCAATCCTCCTCTTTTTTTGCTGTGGAAGACTGGCCCTGGGCTAATATCTGTGCCCATCTTCCTCTACTTTATATGGGACACCACCACGGCATGGCTGACAAGCAGTGCATCGGTGGGCACCCGGGATCTGAACCTGTGAACCCGGGCTGCCAAGTGTAGACTAAACCGCTGTGCCACTGGGTGGCCCCCTAGGTGTGAGTCTTTTTGATTCATCCTACTTGGAGTTTGTTGAGGTTCTTGGATGTTTATATTCATGTCTTTCATCAAATTTGGTGTATTTTTGGCCATTATTTCTTCAGATATTCTTTCTACCCATTTCTCTTTCTCTTCCCCTTCTGGGACTCTCGCAAAGGGTCTACTGGTCTGCTTGATGGTGTCCCACAGGTTCCTTAGGCTCTGTTCACTTTCCTTCTATCTTTTTTTTTTTCAGACTTAATAATTTCCATTTTCTGATTCTCTTTTCTCCTGGCTCAAATCTGCCTTTGAATCTCTCTAGTTAACTTTTAATTTCAGTTATTGTATTTTTCAGTTCCAGAATACCTTTTTGGTTTCTTTTTGTTTTCTGTCTCATTGATATTTCCATTTTGTTCATACAATTCTTTCCTCGACTTTGCCCACATCTTCCTTTAGTTCTTTGAGTATCTTTAAGGTAGTTGTCTTTGTCAAGTAGATCTGCCATCAGGTCTTTTTCAGGGACAGTTTCGGTTAGTTCTTTGAATGAGCCATACTTTTGTTTCTTTATATGCCTTGTGTTTTTTTTTGTTGAAAACTGGACTTTTGAATGTGCTAACTCTGGAAATCAGATTCTCCCATTCCCCAGAGTGTGCTGTTTTTTGTTTATTATTCTTGCTTTTTAAATTGTTTTAGGCTATCTTTGTGCTGTAGATCAGCCTGAGGTATAAACTTTAGGTTTTCTCATGTCTTTTCTGAGTCTTCACCTTCCCCTGGGCATACACAGTGACTTTCTAATTTCCTCTGTGTATGAAGTTGCTTTTGAATGTCCTAGTCCTTAATGGCTCCCAAAAAGGGGAAAAGAGAAAAATGAAGGGAGAAAAAAGGGCATTGGCCTTTTAAATCCCCTGAAAGTCACTTTAGGGGGAGGGTCTTGCAATAGTGGGGAGGTGCAAGAACAGTGGCTTCCTATCTCTTTTTCTGCACTTCTGAGGTCAGAGGCTGCAGTGATCAGAGCACAGTCTCTGATGTTTGGAGGACAGGGTCCTTTTTGCCCACCCTGGCTCTCCAAAGTTGTGTGCAAGCTGCTCCAGGAGCACGTGCACAGCAGCTGCTGTGCTGAGAGCTGAAATTGACTGAAATTAACTACAGTTTGCTGTTGAAGCTTTTCTCTGGAAGGTGCAAGCCTTCAATAAATTCTAGGGTTCCAAAATGGTTACATCAGCCAGGTTCTGCAGGTGTGGTTGTTGCCTAGGTGGGGACAGATTCCTGGCACTTTCTACTCAGCTGTCTTCCCAGAATGTTTGCTAAGACTTTTTAACTTGTATAAAGTATTGAATTTTATCAAATGCCTTTTCTGCATCTACAGATGATCTTGTTATTTCTCCTTTATCCGTTATGTAGTAAACTACATTCCACAATTTCAAACCAACCTTGCATTTCTGAGATAAACCCTACTTGATCATGCTATCAGTTTTTAAATGCTACATTCAAGTTCCCAAATTTTGCATAGGATTTTGAATTTATGTTTGTGAGTGAGCTTGTCTTGTAAGCCCTTTGGGTTTGGTTACCATTCTCATGAGTTAAGTTCTTCTTACATGCTCTGAAGAGGTTGTGTAATTGCAGAGATCTGTCATCTGTTCTAGCACCTGATCTGTCACCAGACTGTAGAACCATCTGGGACTGGCACTTTCTATATGGTAAGATCTTAACTTCTTATTCAATTTCTTTAACTGTTACGAGAAAATTTGGGCCATCATTCTTATGTAAGCTTTTCAAATTGAGTGTAACATACGTTTGGAAAAATGCACAATTCACATTACAACTTGATGAATTTTCACAGTGAACACAATGTGTAATCATCATCCAGATCAGTCCCACCATAGTCCCTCATGTCGCTACCTCTGTGTGGCTGTTCTATCAAATATTTGTCTGCACCTATTGAAATGGTCTTGTGTTTTTCCTTTATTCTGTTAATGTGGTAAAATGTAATAAGTGATGTCCAAATAATAGATCAACCTTGAATTTCTGGAATAAACCCAACTTGGACATTCTATGACCCTTTAAATATATTGCTGGATTTTATTTGCTAATGTTTTCTTTAAGATATTTGCATCTATACTTATGAGAAAGATTAATCTCTAATCTTCTATTCTCAAAATATCCTTTTCACATTTAGGAATCAAGATTAGGATGGTCTCATAAACCAAGTTGATGCATTTGTGTGTCAGTTTCTTGCTTTCAACTGCAAGAAATTGAGCATTAGACTAACATGTCTTAAAAAGCCACACAGTTATTTCACATTACAAAAAGTAGGGAGGGGAGGGAGGTGGTGCCAGGGCTGATTCAGGGACTCACCATGGTCATTTGGAACCCAGGCTCTGTACATCTTTCTTCTCTGCCATTCTCAGCCTGTTGGCTTTTTGTCTTCAGGCTTGTTGCCTCATGGTTGCAAGATGGCTGTGCCAGCTCCACACTTTGTTTTCCCATACTATCTCCCCATGTTATCATGTGGAAAGGCAAGGAGCAAGTGGATAGCCTGGGAGGTGAGATAGATTGATATTGTCTTCTCTTTTCTTTTCAACATAGATAAAAAATGTCTTCCTCCAAAGTCCGCAGAAGATTTCTCCTAAGGACCCATTGGCCAGAACTAGGTCATATGCCCACACATGAACCAAACACTACAAAAGGAATTGGGCTCCTAAGTCTGGCTTGGACCATTCATGATCCTCCCCTGCCCTCCCTGCCCCACATTAAGGTTGGACCACTATTGTCTAAATACCAGTGAGATTTGTTGGCCAGGAAAAGGAGAAATGTCTGCCAACTAACCTTGTTTGCACTTGAGTCACTTGAGTCTAAGAAATTTAGCAGTCTGGTAAGTCTCCATAGGGGAGTTACTGACCCATGTTTCAAGACCCAATTTGTGCCTATGATCTGGGCTCCTGAAAATTCCTTGAGTTCTCAGAAGTGAAGGTAGGTAATACTATTTAATAATATTACTGGTATACAGGTTAGGTCTATTCTGTATAAAAACAAGGGACTGAGGACTGTGCCCCTACCCTGAAGCATGCTGACAAACAAGGTTTTTCTTTTAGAATGTCCCACTCTTCTTAATCATGAGTTTTGGATTGAGTTCACATTTGGTGTTAAATCTTTAAAAGAGTTAGCTCTATTTTTCACATATTTGTTAACAAGGCTTAGCTGGGAAGCTGGAGACCAGAAATAAGTACATTTCCACGAAGACTGTCAACGAAGAGAGTACAATTAAATCCTAGCCTGATACGTGGAGCTGACGGCCGCCTCCTGTAAAGAAAGGCCCTGGTCAGTCTCCAGAGCTTTCCTCTTTTCATGTTTGTGTTGGCTTTTAATGGAAACCAGGCAATTTGATGCACAGGGTCCAAGAAACAGACAGCTCCAGTGGAAAACAATCATTTGGTTGGAGGTAATTCAGGAGCTCTGGCTCAGTTCTACAAAGGGTGGCAGGAAGTGGGCAAAGTGCCCTGTCCTATGAGTCAGATGACCTGCATTTAATTCTTAGCCCCATCACATATGACTTCTGTGATCTTGGGCACCTCTGAGCCTTAACCTCCTGAGCTGTGAGATGGAAGCCTGATGCCCAGAATGCTGTCTCCAGTGAGGTTGTAACCATCAAGGCTGCAACTGCCATTGGCTGTGTGACCAATGGCTCCAAAGCTCCACTGCATCTGCAGGCTGGCTGGGAGTCGGCCAATGGAAGCCAGGTTGGTTCTGCTTCACAAGTCTCCCTCCTCCAGCAGGCTGGTCTGGGCATGTTCTCATGGCCTTGGCAGCAGCACAGGAGGGTGAGTGGAAAGACTCAAGGTCTCTTGGGACCTTGGCTTGGAGTTGGCACACCATCACTTCCGTCTAATTCTATTGGCTACACCCAGGGGCAAGGGGCGGGGAAATGCCCTCTGCTTGTTTAGTGGGAGAACTGCAAGATTGCACGGCAAGATCATGGATGTGTAATCCTGCTTCTGGGAGGGAGGCAGCATGGTGGATTGGATTGTTGTTCCAATGACAAAGTACTAGTCAGTGGAAGAGAGGAATAGTCCTGTTTATACACAGTTGAGAAGAATGTTCACAAATATTGTTGAGCTGTATGTCCTAGGAACTCTGTGTTCCAATTACTCTTTCCTGATCCTCACCACTTTTATCTGGAGGTGTTTACACCAATGGCAATCACTAATGGAGTCAGGGAGGTGGTGCACAGGGGAGGCAACATAGCTCTGTGGTTGAAGGTGCTGGCTTCAGGGCCAGAGTGGCTTAGTTTCACATCCTGGCTTTGCTGCATCTACACTGCATGACTTCAGGAGTTCCAGTCTCTCCAAGGCTCAGTTTTCCCAGGTTCACCTGAGAGGGAGCTGGATCAGGCATGTAGAACTAGTCCAATTAATGGTTAATATTACTGTTGTTTCCATGAGGTCTATCTGAACAGCTCCAGGGCGCACAGTGGGCACGAGCCCTGGATGTGGCAACAATTCTCCCATGTGGGACTCTGGTTGGGGGAGGTCTGGGCCAGCCTCTTCTGTCCAGGGCTGCATAGGGCTATCAGAATAATCTCAAGTTTTTGCTTCCCTCCAGTGATTGTCCCAATCAAGAGCCCACAATGGATCCTATTACCTATTATGTCAGGTCCAGATTTCTTGTTTGATTTGACCTCTGTGCCTAAGCAGTGCTGATAAGTCCAGAAGAGAATGTGCATACAAAGAAATGGGGCCTTTTTCCTCTTTAAAAAACCAGTAAACCATACATAATGCCTTAAGTAGATTGATAACAACATAATAAAGTCAATGATTGCATTTGTACTTTGATTTATAATGTTGACCACCTATATTGAGGATGATTATAAAGTAGAGCTGGCAAGGGGTGGGACAGAGAACTTTAGACTAGCCACCATCCTTCCCAGGACTTCCTACATGTGGGGCTTTGCCATGCCATGCAGGTTCATGGGCAGTTCCCTTGGTCCCTGCCTTTCCCAGGTCCTTGACTCTGCTGCGTACATGTGTCTCCAGACTCCTGCACACCTCAGTTCTCATGTCAACAAGGCTGTGAGCAGGAAAGGTGGAGACTGTTTCCACATCTGGTACAAAAAATTGGAATCTTTGAAGTTTGCTGTTGGTCTCATTATTTACAGGCAGATGCTAATGACCACAAAACACTGTCTGGCACCAAAGGCCAGGGCACCAGCCTCCCTCGATGTCCTGAGTCATGTGGGAGAGCTCTTTTTCTCAGTTGTTGTTATAGTTGCCTGTGCTTTTGGTGTCATATCTAAGAAATCATTGTGAAATCTAATGTCATGAAGCTTTTCCCTGTTTTCTTCTAAGAGTTTTACAGTTTTAGGTCTTACATTTAGGTCATGGATCCATTTTGAGTTAATTTTTGTAGATGGTGTGAGGTAGGGGTCCTGCTTCATCCTCTTGCGTGTGGATCCGATATCAGGTGGTGATCACTGTTACCTGTTGTCAGGCAGGAATGAGAAGACATGAGGAGTCTATGCTCTGGGCTTAGTGAACTTTTGTGCAGTTTTTCTATTCAAGCTGCGTGTGGCCAGCACCTTGTTTGACTCCAGTTATGTGGAGTCACATGTCAAAAACAGTTCTAAGGTCTTGTCACTAACATGTTTTCTGTCTGAATTTGTGTTACCCCCAAGCTCCAGGGCCCATGGCTGTGGGATGAGGCAAAGTCCTGGACACCAACATGCTTGTCCTTAAAAATGTGCTGTTGATGGAGGAATGGAGAGATCAGAGGCTGCCAGGGGCTGGTGCTGGGGTGGGGCTGACCCCAAAGGGGCAGCATGAGGGAGTCTTTTGGAGTGATGAGACTGTTCTGAATCCTGACTGTGGTGGTGGTTCCACGACTGTGTATAGTTCTCAAAACTCATAGAATTGTAACTGAAAACAATGACTTTTACTGTATGTTAATTTAAAACAGAAATTAAAGGATGAAGAATGTGCTATTGAGAGGCAGTTGAGCACAGGGTGAGAGCGCCCTCTGGAGGCAGACTGCCTGTGTTCAAGTCCAGGTTCTCCCATTCCCAGCTGTGTGACCTTGGCAACTGTTGTGTGCCTTGGATTCCTTTTCTGTAAAGGAAGGGTGATGGTCCTTGTTGCATAGAGTTGGAATGAGGATGAAAGAGTTTGGCCATACAAAACTTGTGTGCAGGTCGGTGTGTAGAAGGTGCCATGCAAGGGATTGTTACCATCATAGGCATCTCCAGACCCCAAGGGTGTGTGTGTCTGTGGGGGTGGGGGAAGAAACAGTGGATGGGGGTGGAAGTTTCTGGTCCCTGCAAAGTGCTCTGTTGTCAGTTGGCTTTCTTTGTTCATGTCACACTGTAGTACCAAGACCACGTTTGGGTGGGATGCTCTGTGTCTCCCCAGTATCTCTCATGTCCTGGACACATCCTGGCAACAGGGCTGGGCTGGCCCGTGCCTCCTGGGCCCAGTGGGCAGCAGGAGACCACTGACGGCAGCAGCCCCATCCCCCAGCCTCAGAGGCTTGAGCCCCTGGTTAGGCGGGGCTGTTCCTTGGTGTTGGTGCTGCTTTTTTATGGTGTAACCCGGTTTGCTGGTCAGTGGTCACAAGGGAGGTGAGAATGGTCACCTGGACTTAAAAAACCTTCACTCTGCTTTCTGTTATTCAGCTGCGGCATGGTCCAAGGACTTCTCTTATAGGGAAAGAAAATACAACCTTTATGGCCTGATGGGAGCTTGTCCTTATGTGTTTTCCTGGTTAAGGGGCAGGAAGCTGGATCCCCCACCTGTTTGGATATGTTTGAGGTGTTCTTTCCAGATGACTCCTCTCAAATTTGCCCTCATTCCTGTGACTGAGCCGAGCCCTCTCTGGGTCCTTCCAGGCATGCTGGCCCCCATCTGCTGGTATTTTGGGATGCGGCTCCCCCCCTCAGTTTCATCCACCCATGCATTTCCATCTGCTTTCTGTCTTCCAGAAATTGATTGAAATCTCATGCGGTCTCGCTGATGGCCTGCTGCCAATTCTTTTTGTGGTAATAGGTTTATTCCCTTTTAAATTCATTTGCTGGCTTGAGAGTGAAGAGAGATAAGTGTGTGTGGTAAGCCTTGGACCAGAGGGATCTCCTTTGAGAAGGCAAATGTTCATGGAGGATAGGGAGCTGGGCAGTTATTTACATCCTAGCGTGAATGATGCTGATAAGAGTGTTTTTGAAAAGGCATTTTGGAGTGTGGAGAGCTGGAGAGGGCCAGCCGTGTCTGAACGGGAAGGCAGGAGGCAGTGGGGCCCAGGGCTGGGGGAGAAGGAACACCAGGAGGTGGGGAACACCCAGGGCAGGAGCAGTTGAGGAGAATCAGGAGTACTTTGAAAATGGGGCCTTTGGGGGCAGGACCTGCAGTGGGGCTGTTAAGACTGTGTTCCAGGGTGTTCTAGGGGAACTTTGGGCCAGACATCAGGGCATTCTCCTTTTCTCCTCACCCCCAGCTGATGCAATTGACCAATTTTATGAGACAGAAGAGTAAAGAGTTTAGAACTCTAACAGGCAAATTTCAGCCCGAAAAGTTTTCACCCAAGCCCTTTATTCAAGAAAACTAAAGGGGAGCCAGCCCTGATGGCCTAGTGGTTAAAGTTCCATGTGCTCCACTTTGTTGGCCCAGGTTCAGTTCCCGGGCACAGAACCACACCACTTGTCTGTAAGTAGCCATGCTGTGGTGGCAGCTCACATAGAAGAACTCGAAGGACTTACAACTAGAATATGTACAACTATGTACTGGGGTTTTGGGGAGGAAAAAAGAAAGAGAGGAAGATTGGCAACAGATGTTGGCTGTGGGCGAATCTTTCCCAGCAAAAGAAAAAAAAAAAAAAAAACAAAACCAAAAGGAGACAGTCAGATGGTTCTCATGCTGGATTCTCACTGTGAAGTCCTTCACGAAGCTGTGGGCAAAGGTCTGGGACCCCTGGTGAAGGCTTCCGTGCTCTCCTGGGGCAGGAATGAGGGCAGATGTGAGTGAGCAGGGAAGGAGGAGAAAGACTGGGCAGTGCTGGGCTGGGGGAGTCATGTGCCCCCGCCCCTCACCTGGTGATGCTCTCTAGGGGCCTTGGCTCCCAGAGGCTGTGCACCAGGCCGCCTCTGTCCCGAGCAGCGAGCAGAGTTGCTGGAGCCCTGGGTGTGAGTGAGGGCGCGTGGCGGGGTGAAGTGACTGAGGAGCACTCACACGGCCCCAGACGGCTGCGGGCAGAGTCTGTGGTGATCCCAAATGCTGTGGGTACAAGCAGGTTGTTGCCCTTTCCCTCTAGATTATTATTCTTTTTTTAACTTCTTTTTTAAATAAAATGATTGGTAGCAATGGCTCCAACTATGACGTTTCCTTTCTCCTTCAAAACACTACCCATCAGGCTTCCTTGCGCCCAACAGAGATCTTCCAGTGGAGCGAGCATGCAGATGTCACAGGGCAGATGAAGCATGGCAGGGACACAGCCACACGCCCTCCTGCTATCCTCTCTGGGATGTGCTCACAGGCCTGTCCCTCCCTGGGACAGGCGCTGCCTCACTGCGCCTCCTTCCCTCCTCGGCCCCTCCGTTGACATAAGACAACTGACTGGACAGGAGTCTCCCCCTCTGGCCTGACTCAGATGGGGAACATCCTGCACTGAGGCCTCAGCCCACTGGGGCTGTGCTTTCGGCCAGATATTTCCTTCAGCTGAGCAAGGCTGGGCTGTCAGTTTGGGTCACCGGTACCCGGGGGCTGTGGCTTTCCTGGGCCCTGCAGGTTGCAGTCACCATTTTCTGGTTTGCTCCGCTCTGTGACCTTGGCTGCACAAGCCTCCACGGGGGTTTCTTGGGCTTTGTGTGCCCCAGTGAGCCTTAGTTTTATTTCATCCATCGTGCGCTGTCAGGGGCATGGGAGGAGGGGCTGCTCCTGTGGGCCCGGCTGTCACCCCCAGATGCTACCAAGGCCTCCCACCCTGGTGATTTCCACATACAGCGCCGGCTGTGGCTCTGTGGTGCCCGTCCGCCCAGGTGGGCGCTGATTTCCTCACTTTGCTGTCCTGGAAGGTGAGCAGTGGTGGTTGGCAGTGTCTCTATCTTGTTCCTTGCTGGAGGTGGGCCAGGCACAGGCTCCGCTGAGCCCTGACAGCACACACTGCTCCCTGGCCTCTTCCCCACGCTAGTGCAGGTCCTGGACGCCCCCACAGCACCGGGACAGTCTGTCCAGTGCCCTGGACCCCACTTGGTTGTGCACTAGCTCTGACGAGAGAAGGGTGGGAGAGGAGATGGAGAGCCGGGCTCCTTCTCACACGGGGCCCGGGGTCCAAACTGAAGGACCCTTCCTCTGCCCGCAGGGGCGGCCAGGCCACTGGGCAGGACATCTCCTCCTTTAATTGTGAATGGCTGGGGCTGGTTGCCACCCCGCCCCCCTGCCCCACCCAGGGTACACTACCAGACAGAAGGAGTCAAGTTCACCAACACCACCCTCCCGCTGGGGCTCCCCAGGCCATACTGTGGCCTAGGCACCAGCCTTCAGTAACATGGAGTCGCCTCCCTCATTCTGGGAGGAACTGCCTCTACTGGACCTCAGATGGCCTTGACCCCGACTGCTGTGCCCTGCTGGCAGGACGTGTGCTGTAAGTGGGCCATGGGTGACAAATGTGCCCTTGTCTCCAAGGCCACCATGGGAATGCATGTGTGGGGCTTTACAAGTCCCCTAAATGAGGCAGGTTTATCTGGGGTGAGTTTATTTCTGTTCTAAGGATCAAAGAGAACTGCTGAGCCTAGGGGGCTGGGGGGTCGCCAGGAGAACCTTGTCTAATTTCAACTTCAACCTTGTGAGGTCCTTAGAAGGTCCCCCAGAAGCTGCTCTCAGTGAAGCAAGGGCTCCTGATGAATTTTCCTCTTACTCCTCTCATTTATGATGCAGCAGAAACATCCCCAGTCCAGAACTGCCTGCCTTGCTCTTTCTCCAAACTCTGGGTGAGAATGTGACCAGGTGCTCTCCAAGAAATGTTTCAGAACCTCTCTGTGACCCTTTTTTCACCCTCCTTTTCCTCTTCTGTGACTCCCTCTCTCCCCTCCTCTGCATGACGTGAGCCTCCAGGGCTTGGCAAGTAGAGCGAAGCCAGTGGAGTCGGGAGTAATTGACTGCCCCCTCATCTTCCTGCGGTCTCTACACGTGGGCCACACTACCTACCTGCTGGGCCTCCAGTACTTCTGACTGACTTGGCTACAAATCAGGGGTTCCCATAACCCCCTCCTTGGGTTTGAAAATTTGCTAGAATGGTTTACAGAACTCAAGAAGACAGTTTACTTAATATTGCTGATTTGTGATAAAGGATACAACTCAGGAACAGCCAAATGGAAAAGATGCATAAGGCATGGCATGGGGGAAAGGGGCGCAGAGCTTCCATGCCCTCTCCGGTGGGCCACCTCCCAGCACCTCCATGTGTTCCCCACCTGGAAACTCTCTGAACCCCTTGTTTAGAGTTCTGTGGAGGTTCCATTACGTAGGCCTGATTAATTAACTCACTGGCCATTGGTGATTAACTCAATCCCCAGCCCGTCTCCCCTCCCGGGAGGTTAGGAGGTGAGCCCGAGAGTACCAGCACTCTAATCATGCGTTGGTCTTTCTGGTGGCCAGCCTCCATCCTGAAGTTATCCAGGGGCCCCCAGCCACCAGTCATCTCTTTAGCATACAAAAGACACTCGTCACTCTGGAGATTCCAAGGGTCTTAGAAGCTCTTATGTCAGGATCCAGGACTAAGATCAACTATTAGAAATGTTGATGCAAATAATCCATAGCCAATCTATAAATCAAAATTGGGGTAAGTTTATTATGAACCAAATTTTGAGGACCATATAGCCCAGGGCCTTCCTTCCCCAAGGAAGGAAGGGCACCAAAGAAGTGGGGTGTACAGAGTGGTTATATACCGTCAAAGAGCATATATCACATATGAATGCAATGTCCTTTTTACAATAGTCACAAGATTGCCCTGTCGGCATAGCCTTTGATGGACAGGTAGCAGGTCTGCTGTCTCGAGCTGGGTGGTCACAGGATGAGCACAGCAATCAAATCCCAGCCTAGGGAGAAATGCTTATCCTGAAGGAAATGCCAGTGTGGGGGAAGTTGCATCCTTGTTTTAAGGGCATTTGTTCTTGTCTCTGGGGCATGGTAAGTGCTTAAAGCAGATATACAATGCATTTTCAAAGTCCAGTCAGGCCCTTTTGGAAAAGCAAGGTCAGGCCGAATTAGTTTTACACCAAATGGCTTCCTCATATACTCCAATATATCCTATTGCTTGCCATTTTATTTATCAATAAAAAAAGATGCACCTATCACCCCCACCACTCAGGAAATCCCAAGGGTTTTAGGAGCTCTGTGCTAGACACTGAGGGCAGAGACCAAATACATATTTCTTATTATATCACAACATCAAACCCAGGTTAAGAGAGGAGGGACATGGATGCCACCTCTCGGTGAAGAGTACCAGGGCCACACTGAAGAACAGCATGTGGATGGGAGATGTGGTGCAGCCACCTTAGGAAAACACCAGCTGCCACCCTGACCACTGTTCAAAACACATGTGATTTGGACATTCTACCAACTGCATTTGGAAAGTGGAGACTTTTTTGTCCTCCATTTTGTTAAAAATTGTGATTTGAATTTTTGGGATGTAAAAATAAATTTTCTCATGTAAATATCAGCTGAGGCCCACTGGGATGGCTATGGTAAAAAAAGACAGATAATAACTCATGTTGGCGAGGATGTGGAGAAATCGGAACCCTCACACACTGGAAAATAGTGCAGCCGCTTTGGAAAACAGTTTGATGGCTCCTCAAAAGGTAAACACAGAAGTTACCCTGTGACGCAGCAATCCCTACTCCGAGGTGGATACCTAAGAGAACTGAAAATATATGTTCACACAAAAGCTTGTACACAAATGTCAGTAGCAGCATTGTTCGCAATATCCAAAAGGTGCAAATAATCCAGAGTCCATCAACGGATGAATGGATAAACAAAACGTGGTCTATCCATACAATGGAGTATTACTTAGCCATAAAAAGGAATGAAGTACTGATTCATGCTACAACATAGATGAATCTTGAAAACCTTATGCTAAGTGAAATAAGCCAGACACAAAAAGCCACATATTGTATGATTCCTTTAACATGCAAATCTGTAGTAGATACGAAAGTAGATTACTAATTTTCAGGGGTGGGGGAGGGGGAAACGGAGAGTGACTGCTAATGGGCATAGAATTTCTTTTGGGGTAATGAAAATATTCTGGAATTAGATAGTTGCACAACCTTGTGAATACACTAAAACCCACTGAATTGTATGTTTTAAAAGTGTGAATTTCATGGTATGTGAATTATATCTCAACAAAAAATTGTTTCAAAAAGTATTTTAAAAAAGCAGCTGAGAGATGTCTGTTGTATGAACTGAATATTAGAGTTGGGAGCGTCTCTACTGGGAGACGATCCACAGGTGTCCCTGTAGACAAGGCAGGCCCTGCCACCCTAACCTTGTGCAGGCCTCTGCAGAAGGATGAGTGGGAGATGCAGCTTACGCTGGCCACCCAAGCCATCCTTCTACCTCAAACCAAATACGAATCCTGGGGCCAGTTTGCTCTTCGAAGGTTGGTGGGTGGGGTGCAGGAGAGGATGAGATGAACAGGAAGCAGAAGTGAAAGCTCAGGGCCCTGCAAGGATGGTGATTTTGAAGGTGTGGTGACCCTGCCTGCTAGTGATGGGGCCTAGGGAATGCCTGGCCCAGTCAGTGAAATCCTCTTAGCTTCTTAGGTGGGGTGTGTGTGTGTGTGTGTGTGTGTGTGTGTGTGTGTGTATGGGTGTGAACAACTTCTATTTTGGAATATTTTAGATTACAGAAGAGCTGCAAAGATAGGACAGAGAATGTCTGTCACCCTCAGCCGGTTTTCCCTATTGTTAACATCTTAAATGACCATGGGACATGGTCAAAACTAAGATCATAATGCACCTTGGTACATCGCTATTAACTCAACTCGACTTGATTCAGATTTCACCAGATTTTCCATTAATGTCGTTTGTGTTCAAGTATTTCAACCCGGGCACACAGGGCATTTAGTCCTTGTGTCTCCTTCATCTCCTCTGGCCGGTGACGGTTGCTTGGACTTTCCTTGGTCTTCATGACCTGGACAGTTGTGAGGAGCACTGGCCAGGTGTTCTGCAGAGCGCTCTCTGTTTGAGTTTGTCTGATGTTTTTCTCACATTAGACTGGGCCGATGGGCTTTGGGAGGAACACACAGAGGTGAGGTGCCCTTCTAGTCTCACCCTATCGGGGGTACCTGACACCTACCTGATGTGACTAGTGAGGTTGACCTCAGCCACTGGCTGATGTAGGTTTGCCAGGTCTCTCCACTGTGGAGTTACCTTCTCCCTTTCCGTTCTCTGTTCTTAAGAAACAAGTCATTAATCAGGCCTCATTCAGTGCTGGGTGGAGGGGATTAAACACCTCCGGGAGGGGTAGCAGCAACGTAACTTTTCTTCTTTTGTAGGGAAGATTTGTCTCTTCTCCATTGAGGCTTATTTTAAATATGTGCACCTAAACTCCTTATCAAGCGTCGCTGGCCAGCCTGCCTGGTGTGAGGCTCCCCCTGGCCCCGTGGCCACCTGCAGCATTTTCCTGTACTCGCTATTGCTCCATCCAAGCCCCGTCCCAACTCTTCTTCCAGAGTCTCTTTCTACAGCTCGGCTCTGATCACGCGGCCCGAGCTCACGTAGCTCGGCTCTGATCATGGGGCCCGAGTGCACACAGCTTTGTTGGATCCCAGCACCCAAGGTTGTGGATGTCACCTTGCAGCGACCTCTGGTTCAGACACATTTTGTTGGTCTTGCACAGAGTTTAGACACTTTAAAAGTTAGTTTCCACATTTATAAATTGGGAAGTTGCAGGTAAAAATCTGAACTTCCAATTTCACTTAAAAAAAAAGCCCACATTCCTGTGAAGCTATTGGCCAGATCTGAGTAGCAGGAGATAGGTCCTTAGACAGATGTGGCCACATTCCCAGTTTACTGCTGTCCCCATCACTCCCCAGTTCATTCCTGCTGTGCTTCTTCTCGTTTGTTGGCTGCCTGGCACCTGTAGGCACTGCTTTGCAACCCGTGGACTGCAGGCCATCGAAACTCCTTAGCCCAGCATGCAAAACCATTTATGATCTGCTTGTAGCCTACCTTTCCAACCTTATTTTTCACCATTCATCTTTATTCCACAAATTTTATCAAACTAAATGTCTTATTATTCCTCAAGTGTACTCAAATGTCTACATATCTTTTTATACTTCACCCTTCATTGGGTGGCGCCTCATTCTCTTCCCCTTGAGTTAGGGTTGCACTTAGCCACCTACTTCTAATGAATGGAAAGTGGTGGAAGTGGTGGTGGGTGATGTCTGAATCTAGGGTATAAAAGATATTGTGGCCTCCTTCTCTCTCTCAGGTTGCTTGCTCTGAGAAATCCAGCTACAGTGTCATGCGCCCTATGAAGAGGCCCACGTGGCAAGGCACCGACACCTTTTGCCAAGAGCTATGTGAGTGAGCGGTGTGGACATGGATTCTCCAGCCCCAGTCAAGCCTTTGGATGACCATAGCCCCAGCTGTAGCTTGACGGCAACCTCATGAGAGACATTGAACCAGAAACTACACACCCAGTGAAGCTACCCCTGATTCTTGCCCTCAGAAACTGTGTGAGATAAGACATGCTTGGTGTTTTAAACCATTAAGTTTGGGGTCATTTGTTATGTAGCACTAGATAACTGGTACATATGCCTAATGTGTACCAACCTCTAAGCCTTTGCACACATGTTCCCTCCATCCACGTCTCTCATTCCCTTCTATTCCCATGTGCCAACTGAACCACCTTGAAAGGCTTATCTTCCCTACAAAATGCTCCTTGATTCCTTTAGATGGAAGAATTTTTCTTTGGATGAACCTTATAGCCTTCTCTGTGCATCCATTTTACTGACACCTATCTTTTCCCTCATATCATCTTTCATGTATGATTTCACCTCCCTTACTGCTCTGTGGCTCCTGAGGGCAGGTCTCGGTAAGGAACTCCAATACCTGTGATGCTACAGCTGGCTTGTCCCACTGTGGGGTGTCACTTCATCCTCCCATACCACATCCAAACGTGGCTTCCATGGGCTCATCCACCTCTGCACACACCATTGATGCCACGGGTTGCCACATTAGGGGTGGGACAGATGACTTCCCACACCCGGAGCCTTTCAGCATATGGGATCAAGGCCCTTTTGGAGGAGAAAACTCAGGAGAAATGAGATCAAGTGCCTCCTCTTTTGCTAGAAAGCCCCTTGGAGTTCTGATGAAGCCAGAAATGTGTCTCCCTGGAGCATGGATTTACTGCCAGCAAGCTGTAGAGGGAGAAAATGAGCAGCTTTTCTACTCCTGAGCATGTCTGTACAGGAACAAAAACCCAAATTCTTTGGTAGGTGGAAACTTTGCTCTTTTAAAAAAAAAATTATTTCTATTTATTTTTAATTAATTAATTAATTATTTTGTGAGGAAGACTGGCCCTGGGCTAACATCCGTGCCCATCTTCTTCTACTTTATATGGGACGCTGCCACAGCATGGCTTGACAAGCAGTGTGTCAGTCTGCGCCCCGGATCCACCCACAAACCCCAGGCCGCCAGAAGTGGAGTGCTCGAAATTTACCGCTATGCCACTGAGCCCTCCCACAAACTTAGCCCTTTGAAAGAAACTTAACAGAAAAGCTCAGCGGGGTCCCTTTGGTGCTATCAGGCTGCCCTTCACCCAGTTTCAAGAATAGCTCTCAATTCCACACATTATGTGGAGCCTATTAACACTGGGCCAGGGCCGTCTGGGTAAGCATGTGGGCACCGCCTGGTGGGGCCACTTCTCATGTAGCCCTGGCCTGACAGGGCTAGCAGCTGCTCCAGTTATTGGGCATCTGGCCCAGAAGGAAGGAATGAGGGGGACAGAAGCCACTGGGACCATAAGATGAGTGAGCAGATGTGGGGCACGTGTGTGGGGACTGGCAGGCTCACTGCCATGTTGCTGATGAGTGGAGCAGTCTGGAGATGTCCACGTGGCACTGTGCTTTCCATGACAGGAGAGAGAGCTACTGCACAGGAGCTGGAGGTGGCAGAGTGGTCAGGGCTGTGTCTTTCTCCCTCTGGAGTTTGCACCCAGCCCTGGGTCTCCATGTCCTCCTCTGTCCTCAGTTCATGGCCAATCTCCCTTCCCAGAGGCCACCTCTGTTTGATGAGGCACCTTTCAACCTGCCTCCTCTCCCACCTCCTCTTTTCAAGTAACAGAACAGATTATGCCATTCTGCAATTTGCCTTTTTTCACTTGCAAATACATACTGTTTAGGCCTTTCCATGTTTGTACAAGGCTCAATACCACCCTTCAAAAAAATAAAGTAGTTTTACTGAAGTGTAATTGACATGAGAGGAATTGCACATATTTAACATACACAATTTGATATATATTTTTTTACCACCTCAACCATTTTAATGTGTACAGGTGAGTACTCACTTTTGTGTTATTGACCATATCTAGTCCATCTATCCCTATTGTGTTAATTTCTTCTCTCATCTTTATTATTTTCTTCCTTCTATTTTTTACATTTATCTATTGTTCTCAACTTCTTAAGTTGGATGCTTAGCTAATAGTCCTTTAGACATTTAAGGCATAAACTTTCTTATAAGTGTCACTTTGCCTGCGCACTGCAAGACTTCCCCTGCAGTGTTTTTGTTATTGCTCAGTTTGAAGGGATTTGTCATGCCCGTGATGATGTCTTCTTGGATTTATTTATTATTTTCTTTTTCCATGAGTAATTTAGAAGGCGATTTAAAATTTCCAAACATATTGTGTTGTTTTGGATATTTTTTTTTCAATTCATAAAGCAGATAAGTATGCATATTCTGAACATTCAAAAAAATTCTACAAGTTGAAAAGAAAAAGACTGGCAATTCAGTGAAGCAATGGACAATGGATGTGAACTGATGACTCTGGAAGAGGAGGCTAGTACACACATGGACAGGTGGTTGACTTTGTGAGTGATCACACGATGTCAGTTAAAATCACAAGAAACAAACTCATCCCATCTGATTTGCAAAAATTCAGTGGCTAATATGAAGTATTGACAGGAATGTAGGAAATGGAAATTCTTACACCTGAGAGTTGAGGTTGGTACAAATGCTTGAAAGAGCAATTTGGCTACCTGAAGTAATTCATTGACTCACGTGGTATTTAGAAGCGTATTGCTTAATTTCCAAACATATGGAGATTTTCTAGTTATTTTTAAATGATTGTTTTCTAGCTAATTCCACAATAGATGTACTCTGTTTGATTTTGGTCATTTGAACTTTGTTGAGTCTTTGTGGCCCTGCATGTTCAGTTTTGTAAAAGCTCCATGTGCCCTTGGAAACAGTGCATACTTTGCAATTGTTGAGAATCAGGTCAAGCTTGTTCATTGTGTTGTGTCTCCTAGATCTCTACTGACTTTTTTTTTTTTTTTTGTCTGCCTATTCTATCAGTTATTGAGTGAGATAGGTTAAAATCTCCCACTCTGATTGTGGATTTGTCTGTTTCTCCCTTCAGCTCTGTCAGTTTTCGCCTTGTATATTCGAGGCTCTGTTATTATATGCTACAAGTTTAGGACTGTTGTATTACCCATTTGATGGGCACCTTTTCTCACTCTGGAATGCCTTTCATCTGCATTACCGCTCCCGTCTGATATTAGTATTGCTATAACAGCTTTCTTTCTGTTAGTATTTGCCTGGTGAGTTCCTCCTGTCATTTTAGTTCAACTTTTCTGCAGCTTTATGTCTTAATGTGTCCCTTGTATTTTATTCTTGCATTAAATTATTTCATTAATTTTACTCACTAAGCATTTGCTGAAGACTGCCATGCCAGGCATGTGCTTGGGAGACTGGAGAAAGCAGGCATGCAGCGCCCCTGCTCAATGTGAGACCAGTATACACTATTGGGACTTCTGATCAGGGCCTGCCTACTTCTTCTATGGCACACTGTGCTGCCCTAAGGACGTCACCTCTTAGTGGGGACAATATTACCTACCTCAAATGTTGTGTAAGGGCTACATTAGGTGAGAACCTATGCAAATCATTCAGCACTGTGTTTGACAACAGGCTTGCAGGAAATGATGACAGCTGTGTCCATGGTCAGACATGGTGGTTTCAAAGTGTGGTTCCTGACTAGAAGCATCAACATCACCTGGGAACTTGTTAGAGATCAGACTCTTGGGCTTACCCCAGACCTACTGAACTGGAATCTCAGGGGTGGGCCTCGCAATCTGAGTTTACAAAGTCTCCTGGTGGTTCTGATGCCTGAGAGTTTGAGACCCACTGTTACAGATAATACAAGTATACCATTACTGACTTTGATAATGCTTTCCTTTGTCGGAAGCTCTAGGGAGCAAGTGGTTTGATTAATCTAGAGCTGGGGTCAGTCTAGTGGTCCTGCAGGTAGAGGAGGTACTGGTGGGGCTGTGGAAGTGAAAGGTGTGTGCCTGAGTGCAAAGGCTTTGTGAGCTGACCTGCATATTCAGCCTATGGAGCACTGTCATCATCAGCATCATCTCTTTCAGTAAACATTGCTTTCAGTGCCTCATTATTTTCTTGTTCCATAGGAACCTTGATGGTCACTCTGCTGGAAATGATTGGGCCTTTACTGCTGCTCCTTGTTGTTTTTCTTTTATCTTTTTTTTCAAATTACTGTCTGTGGTCACTTGCTTTAATTCTGAAGAACTTTCTTTTGTATTTCTTGTAAATGGGTCTGCTAGCAACATATGTTTTTGTTTATCTGGACATGTCTTTATTTTGCCTTCATTTTTGAAAGATGGTTTGCTGGATATAAGATTCTTAGTTGACATTTTTTTTTCTCTCAGCACCTTAAATGTGCTGTTCCAGGGCCTTCTGGCCTCCACTGTTTCTGATAAGAAGTCAGCTATTAATCTTACTGCGATGGCCTTGTCCATGATGAGTCATTTTTCTCTTGCTGCATTCAGAATTTTCTGTCTTTCAGCATTTTTATTATAATGTGTCTTGGTGTGACTATCTTTGTGTTTATCCTACACAGAGTTCATTCAGCTTCTTGAGTGTGTAGATTAATGTTTTTCATCAAATTTGGGAAGTTTTCAGCTATTATTTCTTTGGATATTTTTTCTGCTCCTTTCTCTCTGTCTTTTCCTTTTGGTACTCCCATTAGGCATATGTTGGTATGTTTGATGGTGTTCCACATTTCTCAAAGGGTCTCTTCATTTTCACTTCATTTCTTTGCTCTTTGGATTGCATAGTTTCTATCAATCTATGAATTCACTGATTCTTTCTTCTGACAATTCAGATCTACAGTTGAGCCTCTGTAGTGAGTTTCTCATTTTGGTTTTTGTACTTTTCCTACTCTAGAATTTCAATTTGTTCTTTTTTAAAAAAATATAATCTCTATCTCTATTCATATTCTCCATTTGATGAGATGTTGTCATCATATCTTCCTTTATTTTTAAAGCATGGTTTCCTTTAGTTCTTTAAACATATTTATAATGGCTGCTTTGAAGTCTTTGTCTGTTATATCTGACAGCTGTGTCTTCTCTCAGGCAGTTTCTATTTCCTAATTTTTTCACCCTGTATATGGACCACACTTTCCTGGTTCATTGCATGTCTCATATTTTTGTTGTTGAAAACTGGGCATTAGGTAATATGCTGTAGCAACTATTGACACTGATACCCCTCTCCCCTCTCTGGGGTTTGTTTTTATTATTGTTTATTTGCTTAATGACCTGGCTAGACTCTTAGTCTATTTAGAATTCTATTTCTTCTGCAGTGTGAAGCCGTTGGTGTTATTCTTCAGAGGGCTCAGTCTTGGGCAAGTACACAGTCACCCTAGGATGAGTGTTGGTTTAGCAGACTCTCTTTGACTATCACTTTCCCTGTTCTGTCTAATAATCTAGCTGGCCTGTGGTTTAGCTTATTGCTCTCAGAAAGCTACCAGATTCCTCTTAATTACTTATCACCAATATTTCCATGGTTTTCTAGAACACCCTTAGATGTGAACTTGCCCACACTATGTTTTGAATTAAGTCAGTTCCTTTGGGGATTGCTGGGAAGCTCTTAGTCCTTGTGGCCTGCTCTCCCCCTGGACACAATCTCTGAGTCACTACTCTCAAGGGTGGGTGGGAACCTTTGTCTCTGGTCTTCTTGGCTTACCTCTCCCAGCATGAAAGGTAAGCTGGGGAAGATAGGTGCAGGCAGCGTGGTCATTGCACCAGTATTCTAAGCCTTCCACTCCAAGGATAGGGTCTCTATCTTATGAGTGGGGCTGAGTGGAAGAAGGGAGCTCTTGACCTCTCTGCCACACTCACCAAGAATTTAGCCTCTGCAACTCAGAGGTGGAGGGCGTGGGAAACACTGGTATCCTGCTCCTCCTAGTGATGCCATATCCCTTGATATGACATTGCATCCCTTGATTGGGAGATGAAGTGGTAGGGAACCCCAACTCCTTGGCCACATCCTCTGGAGTGCAGCTTCCATCAAGCTGAGCTAGGGTGGGGGAGGGAGAGAGTTGGTTGTGGCTCAAGTGCCACAGATCATGGCAATTCTCACTGAGATTTAGTAAATTTTTGTGAGCAAATATTCTTTCAGTTGCTCTATGCCCTTAGGGCAATTTCCAGAGACTTGAAAAAGTTATTATTTAAAAAAAAATTTTCACCACCTATGGTTGTTTTACTAGGGAACAGGTCTGTAGGGCTCCTCACACTGCTATTCCAGAGGTAGAGTCTTTATTTATCTTTTTTGGTATTGATTTCTACCTTCAGTGCTTTTCTTGTTTTGCATTTCTTTTCTCTCAGGTGTGAATTCTGTGTAATTTTGTTAGCTCTGCCTTCCAGCTGACTAATTCTCTTTTTAGCTATTCTGCTATTTAACCGTCTGATTGAGTTTTTAATTTCAATTAATATTATTTTCATTTTCAGAAATTCCATTTGGTACTTTATTAAAACTGTATGGTCAATTTTGATAACCTTTTATTCCTATTAATTTTTTATTCATTTTTATTCATTTAAGCATATTAAGGATATTTATATTTTTGAACTTGATAATTCCCATCTCTTTAGTCTTTGCAGTACAGTTCTCTCCTCGCACTCTTTTGTTGTCGTTGACTCTAGATTGAGTGGCTTGTTTTCTCATATATTTAATGATTTTTTAAAAAATTAAAGTTTATCTGTGGGGATTCTCTGTGGCCTGAATGTAAAACACCTCCAGAAAGGATGTAAGTTTGCTTCTGTCAGGATCCTGGAGGTTGTTAATCTAGGTCTGCTTTGACCTGTATTTTCAGCTTTTATTTTTCCACAACAGAGGCAGTGTGATTTCTAACCCAAACCCCTGGGTGTGTTGTCTTCCTGGGGGAGACTCCTTTCTTTTTCAAACCTCCAAGAGCTCTCCAGCATCAGAGATGACTCAGCTCTGCCTACTTTGAGGTGGAACCTCTAGCCTGTTCTCTGGCAGGTTCTGGTGTTAGCAGGCTCCTCACCTCCCCCACAGCTGCCTTCAGGCAGGCTTCCACCACTGCCAAATGCATCCCAGCACCACAGGGGCTTTTGCAACTGCTTCCCTCTTTGCAAACCCTCCTCACGTATCTCTGACATAGCTGTGTAACCTTGGGTTAGTTTTTAAAAAATTTCTCGAAACCTCAGTTTCCTCAAATGTAAAATGGCCACATATCAGTGCCCTAATGGCAATTATTTCTTTCCTTTCTGTTTCTCTCTTCTTTTATATCCATTTTCCCTCACTGAGAGTAATGATTAGCCAGGCCATTAGAAAAACTAAGCTGTGTATTAAATTAGATAAAAGCTCTACTTACGATATAATAATGGTTTCTTTGAAAATATTTCACCTTTTGATCTGTTCTGCTGTTTTCTTATTACCTCTATGATTTGCCAAGAGGGCAGATGACAAAACAAAGGACTCAACATAAATGCGTCTCTTGATAGCTGGTGTAATAAATCTTCAGCCAGAATTCAAGTAACTCTTGCCTTTGAGTCATTATGAGAGATAGGTAAATAGCATGGCACAAAATGACAACCCACACAAATGCAGCCCTTTGAAGGCATTCTGAATGTTGGCATTTAAACACTGCTGGAACGTCTTCAGATCGCTGGAATCTTCCCAAGTTTGGGGTGTCATGTCCTTTGAATGTTTCTCAAAAGATAGCTGATTGCCCATATATCTTGAGTCCTGTACATGTAATGAATGCCTTTGCTTCCATTGCCAGAGGCTCTGAGAGGCGGTAAGATTTTAATTAGCAGTCAATAAAATTCCTTTCCATTTTTCATTTTAATGGATCTGCAATCTGCTACTGCTACCTGCTCATTATTCAGCATGGCCAAAATGTCAGTGGTTACTTGGCAGTCACAGGCTATGAAAAATTCAAAGAAGCTTGTTTGCCCTCCTCTTCTGGATGGCAGTCCCCTCTCTTCCATTTTCCTCCGAGGCAATTTTTTTTCCTACAAGAGATGAAGATATGACAACTTTTCTCTGGTCCTGAGGACTTCCTTCAGGAACTCATGTGTGGATCACTTACCCAACCAGAAAGGCTCCCTTCTTCCTCCAGAAGCAGCTTGTTAGGAGGCAGGCTTACTGTGCCTTGAAGTTTCTCTGCCTCATGAGTCTTATTAGAAACATCTTTCACAGATATACTTGCACACTGATGAGCCATGGGCTGGCTTTGGAATGACAGTCCCTACTGCTGCAAATGGCACCAGGAGAAGATGTCTGGGAGGAGACTTAGGTCGGTAGGAGGGGGCAATGTAATGTGCAAAGGAATGGAGGATGGAACTCATTCACCCATCCGTCCATCCAAACCTTCATCCATCCAAACTCCCTTCGTCCATCCATCCACTCACTCATCAATTTATCTAGCCATCCATTTAGGCATTAATTGATTAATTTCTTTTTTTCTTCAACAAGCATTTGAAGACTCTGCACCTGGTGCTGGGGTTACAAAGACAAGACCTGGTCTTGCCCTCAAGTTGCTGAGTTTCATGGCTGAGGTTGACGTGGATTCATTATATGTTGTGAAAAGTGCCATAACAAAGTGCATTCAAATGGAGAGGAGAGTGGGGGGCAGGATGATGAGGGAATGCTTCACAGAGTTTGCATTTATGCCAGGTCTTAGACCAAGGAGACTGAAGTGGGGTTGGAATTACAATCCCTACTGAGGGTCTGGTATGAATGACTGTGTGACATCTGGGAGGATGTCCTCCATATGAATGAGAGTGGCAGGTGGGATGGGAAAGGTGTGCAGGTACTCGATCTTGAGGGACCTCAGAAGCCCTGCTACCGAATTTGTGATTATTCTATAGGAGATGGGGACTGTTATGAAGGGATGTGATAACAATGAGAACTGCATTTTGAAATATCATTCTGGATGTCTTTTGGTGAATGAGGAAAAGAGACCAGATGGGAGGCTACTGCCACTGTCCAGGCAGTGACGTCCAGGTGCTGACGGCCTGAGCTGAGGTGGGCAGTGTGGTGGTCAGCAGAAGATGCTCTCTGAGAAGTGGCTTTGGCAGAAGGTGAGGAAGAGACATAGGAGGGTTGTAAGACAAGGATCAGGTGTCTAATGCTGGGGCCACCTGGAGACCTTGGAAAATGTGCTGCAGGTGTGATGGATATGGGTGTGAATATGGCAGGTGGATGATGGGTGTTGGTGTAGTTTTAGGGGTCCGTAGGGAGGTCTCATAGACAGTTGGAAACATGTCTGAAGTCAGGAGGGTGGTATGAGCTGCAAAGACACAGAGGTGATAGGGACAGAGACATGGAGGTGATGGGCAGTAGGGATACGGAGGTGGTGGGCAGTAGGGATGTGTAGGTGAAGAGCAGCAGAGACATGGAGGTGACTGGCAGCAGTCACAGAAATTCTTCAGATGCCCTCTGAAGAGGTCCTAGCTTGTTAATTAATATTTCTAATAGCCGTGTCACAGTGTTGGTTCATATTCAGCTTATGGTGAGCTAAAAAGTAGGACTACTGGTAATTCTAGTCTCTTTTATCTCATTTCTGGATGACTAATTCTTTGAGTTCAAATGCGGGACCTCGCATCTGGTTGTTTTTGGTCCGACACCAGCCTATGAGGACCTGTCTGATTTGCTGCCCCATATACATGCCATCTGTCCCAGCCTAGTGGCCTCAGCTGCTGTGGTGGGGTCTCCTGCCATTGTCCACCTGCAGGCTGTTGATAAGCATTGACTGGAGTGAAGGGTGGTGAGGCAGGGCAGCCCCCTGCAGGCTGCTAGGTTGGACTCTGTTGTGTCTCCTTTGGGTGTGGTTGTCACCTTGGGGAACTCATCTACCTCCATCCCAGTACCTCTCACTTCTCCACCTGGGGCACAAAGATGCCGCTTGCCCAAGGGGAAGTTCACGTTGTCTTGACGTCCCCTGAACGAGTGTGTCAACAGAGATCACAGTTCATGTGCTGTCGGCTGTCCTTGATGCACCCAGTCTAACTCTGATTTTTGTCCTGCTTCATGTCCCTTGAAGAACTCTAAAGTTGGAAGGAAGCAAAGACTCTCATTTCCTTCAGAAGGAGGAAACAGGAGCAGGAAATCCCCGTCTCTCTACGAGGGGCTGTCTAAACCAAATTACAAGACAATTTATTTGTTATTTGTGAAAGGATGGTGAAGAATTTAGAAAAATTGTATAAGGGGTAAAAAATCTTTTTTTTTTTTTTTTTTTTTTGTGGGGAAGACCAGCCCTGAGCTAACATCCGTCGCCAATCCTCCCCTTTTTGCTGAAGAAGACCGGCCCTGGGCTAACATCGTGCCCGTCTTCCTCCACTTTATATGGGACGCCGCCACGGCATGGCTGACACGCAGTGCATCGGCAGGCGCCCGGGATCTGAACCCGCGAACCCCGGGCTGCCAAGTGTGGATGAAACCGCTGCGCCACCCGGCGGCCCCAAGGGGTAAAAAATCTTTTAATTCATTTTTCTTAAACACTGGATTTTCAAAAATTGATAGACAAATTAGAAGGGGAAAAGTGTGTATGTGGGAGGTGTGTAGGGGTCCCAATTTGAACGATGTTAAGGGCTGGTTCCCACATTAGCAAGCTAGGGTTTCAGCTTATTAAGACACTCCACGAGGCTTGCCCCTCAGTTCTGGGTGAAAACAAGGCACTCCGAGTCTGTCTGTGTCTTGTGCTGTTCTGGTGACGGAGGAGCGACAGTAAAATTGGCTCAGACCTTCTGTGTGGCCAGGATGGCTGCTGGAACTAAGGAGGCTGTGCAAACAAAACCGCCTTCTGCACTTAACTGCTAAATTGTTTTACATTAGCCAGTGGCAAGTAAAAGTTTTGCTGACAAGGAATATCTCCTGGTGGTTGGTTAGCAGGTGAAAAAGCTGTAAATCAGACATAAACAATTTCTTCTGTCTGAGTGTCACCGGAATGTAAGATGTGTGGATGCGGTCAGATTCTGTTAGAAATGCAGCGGGTGTCCCTGCCGGGCTCGTTGGCCTGTCTTTTCTGGGATTTACACCCCGCCCCATCCCATCGCCTCAGGCCACTGGGCCACTCACTTCGTCTTGCTCTGTTCATGGGGACCTGGGCAGAGGTACAAGTCCCTTCTCCTCCTTCTGAAAGTGGGGATGGTGATGATGACGGTGTTCTTCCCCCAGTCTGTGAGCACCGATTAACCCACCTAAGAGCCGTCGACTTCTTCTTATGACTGTGCACTGGCAACACTAAACATCAGTGATGGAATATTACTCCCTGAAAAACCTTGTTGGTCAAAGTTCTAAACAACTGCTTCGATTATTGTTGAGTTTCAATTATGTACGATAGGTATAATTTACATATACTATGTATGATATGTTGTATATATTATGTTATGTCATATATTATATATATATGCTACATATGTAAGTACTTTAAATTAGCATGTATTGATTACTTATCCTTTAATAGACATTGCTTTCTATGCAGTTAACTGGAGAACTCTCCTCTATAGAGGAAGCCCCTGACACACCTAGATTTAGCTGCATGCTTTTGTTTTTGACCTGTCGAGAGTCAGGTCACAAACCTTCAGAGTCATTCGATCTTGCTTCAGATGTAATTCATCACTGCAAACCTCCATATTCCTGTGCTTAAACAGTAGATCCTTTCTTTCTTTTTTTTATCAATTGAGGTAACATTGGTTTATAACATTACATAAATTTCAGGTGTACATCATTATATTTCGATTTCTGTGTAGACTACATCATGTTCACCACCCAAAGTCTAATTACCATCCATCACCGTACATGTGCCCTGTCAACCCTTTTGCCCTCCTCCCTCCCCCCTTCCCCTCTGGTAACCACCAATCTACTCTCTGTGTCTATGTGTTTGTTCGTTGTTGTTTTTGTTTTATCTTCTGCATATGAGTGAAATCATACTGTATTTGGCTTTCCCATCTGACTTATCTGGCTTTAGCACAATACCCTTAAGGTCCATCCATGTTACAAATGGCAAGATTTCATCCTTTTTTTTATAGTTGAGTAGTATTCCATACCACATCTTCTTTATCTATTCATCTACTGATGGGCACTTAGGTTGTTTCCAAGTCTTGGCTGTTGTGAATAATGCTGCAATGAACATAGGAGTGCAAATATCTTTTCAAATTAGTGTTTTCATGTTCTTTGGATAAATACCCAGAAGTGGAATAGCTGGATCATATGGTATTTCTATTTTTAATTTTTTGGGAAAACTCCATACTGTTTTCCATAGTGGCTGCACCAGTTTACATTCTCACTGGAAGTGTACAAGGGTTCCTTTTTCTCCATATCCTCTACAACACTTGTTATTTGTTGTCTTTTTCATAATAGACATTCTGACGGGCATGAGGGGATATACCACTGTGATTTTGATTTGCATTTCCATAAGTAGTGATGTTAAACATCTTTTCACATGCCTGCTGGCCTTCTATATATCTTCTTTGAAGCAATGTCTGTTCAGATTCTTCGCCCATTTTTTAATTGAGTTGTTAGTTTTTTTGTTGTTGAGATGTATGAGTTCTTTATGTATTTTGGATATTAACCCCCTATCAGACATATGATTTGCAAATATCTTCTCCCAGTTGTTAGGTTGTCTTTTGGTTTTGTTCATGACTTCCCTTGCTGTGCATAAGCTTCTTAGTTTGATGTAGTCACATTTGTTTATTTTTTTCTTTTGTTTCCCTTGCCTGGGGAGGCAAGATATTAAAAAAGACACTGCCAAGACCGATGTGAAAGGGTGTACTACCTATGGTTTCTTTTAGGAGTTTTATGGTTTCAGGTGTTACATTCAAGTCTTTAATCCACTTTGAGTTAATTTTTGTGTATGGTGTAAGATAATGGTCTACTTTCATTTTTTTGCATGTGACTTTCTAGTTTCCCCAACACCATTTATTGAAGAGACTTTCCTTTCTCCATTGTATGTTCTTGGCTCTCAAAAACTAGCTGTCCATAGATGTGTGGCTTTATTTCTGGGCTCTTGATTCTGTTCCACTGATCGATGTATCTGTTTTTGTGCCAGTACCATGCTGTTTTGATTACTGTAGCTTTGTAGTATATTTTTTAAACCAGGGCGTTTGATACCTCTAGCTTTGTTCTTTTTTCTCAGGATTGCTTTGGCTTTTCAGGGTCTTGTGTTGTTCCATATGAGTTTTAGGATTCTTTGTTTTATTTCCATGAAAAATGTCATTGGAACTTTGATAGGGATTGTATTGAATCTGTGGATTGCTTTAGGAAGTATGAACACTTCAAATATGTTAATTCTTCCAATCCATGAGCATGGAATATCTTTCCATTTCTTTGTGTCTTCTTTGACTTCTTTCAACAATGTTTTATAGTTTCCAGTGTACAGGTCTTTCACCTCTTTGGTTAAATTTATTCCTAGGTATTTCATTCTTTTGGTTGCGATTGCAAATGGGATTGTATTCTTGATTTCTCTTTCTGCTATTTCATTGTTAGTATGTAGGAATGCAACTGGTTTTTGTATGTTGATTTTTTACCCTGTTAATTTACTGTATTTGTTTATTATTTCTAATAGCTTTTTGGTGAATTCCTTAGCATTTTCTCCATATAAAATCATGTCATCTGCAAATAGTTGCAGTTTTACTTCTTCCTTTCCAATTTGGATCCCTTTTACTTTTTTCTCTTACCTAATTTCTCTGGCAATGACTTCCAATGCTTATGTTAAATAAGAGTGGTGAAAATGGGCATCCTATCTTTTTCTTGTTCTCAGAGGGACAGCTTTCAGTTTTTTATCACTGAGTATAATGTTAGCTGTAGGTTTGTCATACATGGCCTTTATTATGTTGAGGTACTTTCCTTATATAGCCATTTTATTCAGAGTTTTTATCATAAATGGGTGCTGAATCTTGTTGAATGCTTTCTCTACATCTATTGAGATGATCATGTGACTTTTATTCTTCATTTTGTTAATGTGGTGTATCATGTTGATTGATTTGCAGATGTTGAATCATCCTTGCATCCCTGGAATAAATCCTACTTGATCGTGGTGTGTGATCCTTTTAATGTATTGCTATATTTGATTTGCTAATATTTTGTTGAGGATTTTTTCATCTGTATTCACCAGTGATATTGGCCTGTAATTTTCTTTTTTGTGTTGTCCTTGTCTGGTTTTGGTATCAGGTTAATGTTGGCCCCATAGAATGAGTGAGGAAGTGTCCCCTCCTCTTCAACTTTTTGGAAGAGTTTGAGAAAGATAGGTATTAAATCTTCTTTGAACGTTTGGCAGAATTCACCAGGGAAGCTGTCAGGTCCTGAACTTTTGTTTTTTGGGAGGTTTTTGATTACTGTTTCAATCTGCTTAATAGTGATTGGTCTATTCAGATTCTCTATTTCTTCTTGATTCAGTTTTGAGAGGATATGTGATTCTAAGGATTTATCTATCTCTTCTAGATTATCCATTTTGTTGGCGTCTAGCTTTTCATAGTGTTCTCTTATAATCTTTTGTATTTCCGTGGTGTCTATTGCAATTTCTCCTCTTTTGTTTCTGATTTTATTTATTTGAACCTGCTTTCTTTTTTTCTTGGTGAATCTAGCTAAAGGTTTGTAATTTTGTTTATCTTTTCAAAGAACCAGTTCTTAGTTTTATTGATCTTTTCTATTGTCTTTTTGGTCTCTATTTCATTTATTTCTGTTCTTATTTTTTCCCCTTCTTTCTACAGATTGGGCTTAGTTTGTTCTTTTTTCTAGTTCCTTTAGGTGTATTGTTAGATTGTTTATTTGAGATTTTTCTTGTTTCTTAAGGTAGGCTTGTATTGATATAAACTTCCCTCTTTGTACCACTTTTGCTGTATCCCATAAATTTTGGTATGTTGTATTTTCATTATCATTTTTATCCAGGTATTTTTTGATTTCTCCTTTGATTTCTTTGTTGATCCAATAGTTATTCAGTAGCATGTTGTTTAATATCCACATATTTGTGGCTTTACCAGTTTTCTTCTTGTCATTGATTTCTAGTTTCATACTATTGTGGTCAGAAAGGTGCTTGGTATTATTTCAATCTTCTTAAATTTATTGAGACTTGTTTTGTGGCCTAATATGTGATCTATGCTGGAGAATGTTCCATGTGCATTCAAAAGGAATGTGTATTCTGCAGTTTTTGGATGGAGTGTTCTGTATATATCTACTTAAGTCCATTTGGTCTAATGTGTCATTTAAGGCCAGTGTTTCCTTATTGATCTTCTATCTGGATGATCATTGAGGTAAGTGGAGTGTTAAAGTCTCCTACTATTATTGTGTTAGTATCAATTTCTCCTTTTATGTCTATTATTATTTGCTTTATGTATTTAGGTGCTCCTGTGTTGGGCACATAGATATTTACAAGTGTTATGTCCTCTTGTTGGATTGTTCCCTTTATCATTATGCAATGCAGTTGCTTGAATCTTATTACAGTTTTTGTTTTAAAGTCTATTTTGTCTGGTGTAAATATTGCTACCCCAGCTTTCTTTTTGTTTCTATTTGCATTTTGCATGGAGTATCTTTTTCTATCCCGTCACTATCAGTTTGTGAGTGTCTTTAGGTCTGAAGTGTGTCTATTGTATGCAGCATATATATGGATCTTGTTTTTTAATCCATTCAGCCATGCTATGTCTTTCGAGTGGAGCATTTAGTCCGTTTACATTTAAAGTAACTATTGATAAAGTAACTTATTGATAAGTATTATTGCCATCCTGTTACTTTTTGATGGATATTTTTGTAGTTCTTCTCTCTTCCTTTCTTCTTCTCTTGCTCTCTTCCCTTGTGATTTGATGGCTTTCTTTAGTGTTATGTTTGGGTTCCTTTCTCTTTATTTTTTGTGTATTTATTATAGGTTTTTGGTTTGTGATTACCATGTGGTTCATATACAATAACCTCAGTAGATAGCAATCTATATTAAGTTGACAGTCTCTTAAGTTTAACCTCTTTAAAAGCCCTACACTTTTACATGCTCACCCAAGTTTTATGTTTTTGATATCATATTTTACTTCCTTTATTTTTGTGTATCCCTTAACCTCTTATCATAGATATAATTTTAGTACTTTTGTCTTTTGACCTTCATACTAGCTTTATAGGTGGTTGATCCACTAGCTTACCTGTATATTTGCCTTTACCAGTGATATTTTTTCTTTGATAATTTTCTTATTCCTACTTGTGGCCTTTTGTTTTCCACTTAAATAAGTCCCTTTAGCATTTCTTGTGAGCCCAGTTTTGTGGTGATGAACTCGTTAGTTTTTGCTTGTCTGGAAAATTCTATTTCTCCTTCTATTTTGAAATGATAACCTCGGTGGTAGAGTATTCTTTTTTTTTATGTAAAGAAGATTAGCCCTGAGCTAACATCTGTTGCCAATCCCCCTCTTTTTGCTGGGGAAGAGTGGCCCTGGGCTAACAACTGTGCCCATCTTCCTCTACTTCATATGGGATGCTGCCACAGCATGGCTTGACAAGTGGTGCGCCAGTCTGTGCCAGGGATCCGAACCTGCGAACCCTGGGCTGCCAGAAGTGGAGCATGTGAACTCAACCACTACAACATCGGGCCAGTCCCGAGTATTCTTGATTGTAGGGTTTTTTTCCTTCCAGCACTTTGAATATATCATATTACTCCCTTCAAGCCTGTAAGATTTCTGCTGAGAAGTCAGATGACAGCCTTATGGGGTTTCCTTTGTACGTAACTTGTTGCTTTTTTCTTGCAGCTTTTAGGATTCTTTATCTTTAATTCTTGACATTTTAATTATAATATGTCTTGGTGTGGGCCTCATTGGGTTTATCTTGTTTGGTGCTCTCTGTGCTTTTTGTACCTGGATGTCTGCTTCCTTCCTCAGGTTAGGGAAGTTTTCAGCTATTATTTCTTCAAGTAAGTTCTCGGCCCCTTTGTCTCTCTCTTCTCTTTCTGGGACACCTATAATGCAGATGTTAGTGTGCTTGATGTTGGTCCAGAGGTCCCTTAGACTGTCCTTGTTCTTTTAAATTCTTTTTTTCTGTTCAGCCTGGGCAATTTCCTCTACTCTTTTATTCCAGATCATGGATCTGTTCTTCTGTGTCATCTACTTTGCTTGTTGGTTCCCTCTAGTGAATTTTTCATTTCCATTTTTGCATTCTTCAGTTCTGATTGGTTCTTTTTTATATTATCTAATACTTTGTTACAGTTCTCACTGTTCGTCTATTCTCCTCCCAAGATCAGTGAGCCTCCTTATGAGTATTAGTTTGTACTCTTTATCAGGTAGATTGTTTATCTCTGTTTTGTTTAGTTCTTTTTCTGAGGATTTTCCTGTTCCCTTATTTGGAACGTATTCCTCTGTCTCCTCATTTTGCCTCCTTCTCTGTGCTTATGTCTATGTTTGAGATAGATCAGCTACGTCTCCTGATCTTGGAGATGTGACCTTAAATAAGTGATGCCTTATGGGGCCCAGCAACATGTTCCCCTCTCATCACCTGTCCAAATGCTCCAGGAGTGTCCCCTATGTGGGCTGCACATGCCCTTCTTTGTGGCATGGTTGCTATTGCTGCAGGCAATGGGTAGGCTAGGTGGGCCCCTGGGCCAGCTGGTTGTAAGGCTCAGCCATGTGTGGCTGCTACAGTCACTTTGTTGGGTGGGGCAAGCCCCAGCATGGTTGGCTGCAAGGTCTAATACACACACCTGCTGCTGTTTTGCTGTTAAGTGAGTCAGGCCCCCAGTGTGGCTGGTTTCTAGACTCACAGGCTCACAATTGCTGCAGGCCTCTGGTGCAGCTCCCTCTGGCACATGGCTGTTTTTGACTCTCTTTTGGGGTGGGGTAGGCCTTTGGCCAGATCTGGCTATGCTGCCCTGCCATACGCAACTGCCTCAGGGGAGCATATGGGTTTCAGGCATTGGGAGTGAGGGCAGATCCCCTGTGTGGCTGTTTGCGATGGCCAGCAGCACTAGTCTGCTGGGGGCCCACACACCCCACCACCCCTGGGCCCACATGCCTTGCCAACATGGAGCTACAATCCTGCCCCATTGACTCAGACCCGCTTGCCCCACCTCAGGCGTCCCACACACCCCAGCTACATGGGCCCACAAGTTTGCAGTGGGCTTGCTTGTGGGCAGGGCCAGTCCCTGGCTGCCCGGGATGTGCTTGATTGCCTGGGGTCCTCTAGTGGGTGGAGCAGACCCCTGTGCTAACAGGCTAGAGGAAGCAGTCCAATGGTGGCTGCCAGCATGTGTCAGTGTGATTGAACTAGGTCACAAAAATGACTGCTGCCAGTGTCTCAGTCCCTGTGGGGTGAACCCAGCCACCTCCTGCCTCTCGAGGATGTGCTCTGAGCTTAGTAAGTGAGTCTCTTTTACCAATGGACTATAAACTTTTCTATCTAGTGTTTTTGTGCTGGTTTCCAGGTTGAGTGAGTCTGTGCATGGGCCCTTTAAGAGCAGATTTTTCTTTCTCTGAAGGTTTAGTTTTCCTGGGCATATTCCCCATTGGTTTTCAAAGCCAGTTATTATGGAATCTCATCTCTCTTGTGCTGGATCTAAGGGCTGGGGTGTCTTATGTGGGGCTCAGATCCCCTACTCCTCAGAAAAGCTCTGTACCTTTGAGATGGCTCCCAACTGTGAAGTGCATGGCTGGGGTGTGGTTTTTCCTCAGCAGAACTGTATCTCTGCCTCTTCCACCCCTCTGTGTTGTCCCTTGTGGAGGTTCTTTTCATCCAGTTTCCAGTTCTCATTCAGAGGAAATTGTTCCACAGGTGGTTGTAGGTTTGTTTTGCCTGTGGGAGGAGGTGAGTTCAGGATCTTCCTACTCTGGCATCTTCCAAACCACTGTCAGTAGATTCTAAATTAAACAAAATAGCAAAGTATTTGTAAAGACAAATGAGTAGACTTGAGTTACTTCAATTCTGTCATGTGACCTCTCAGTGGTGTGACCACTTGGAGTGTAAATTTATGTTTAAAATTTAAAACAGTTAAATAGAGAATTATTTTTGAGGTTTTCTTTTCTTATTGGTAATTGGAAATTTTAGTTCTTACATGCAATATTTTGCTGAGTTTGAACAATATTTTTACAGTAGAAATTTCTGCTTCTATTAAAATTGTTAATCATTTTAAATCTAAAGAACAAATAGAAAAATAATGATTACTGATTATTACGTGATTGTTTACTTTTAAAGTCAAGTTTGAGGTATAATTTGCATAAGGTAAAACTCATCCTTTTAAGGTATACAGTTTGATGATTTCTCTTGGGTAAATACCTAGGAATGAGATTGTTGGGTTGTATGGTAAATGTATGTTTACTTTTATATGGAACTGCCAAACTCTTTTCCAAAATGTGCCATTTTGCATTCCTACCAGCCATGAGTTAGAGTTTTAGTTGCTCCATATCCTCTCTAACACTCATCATCGTCAGTATTCTTAATTTTATTCATCCTAATGTAGTAGGTAGTGATAACTCATCATGGTTTTAATTTGCATTTCCCTAATGCCTAATGATGTGGAGGATCTCTTTGTGATGTGCTTATTTATCACCTTATCTTTACCATATCTCTACTTAAGTGTCTGTTCAAATCTTTCCCTGTCTTTTTAAGTTGGGTTGTTTGTTTTTGTATTATTGAGTTTTGGGAGATCTTTATGTATTTTAGATATAAGTCCTTTATCAGATATGCAGTCTTTTATCAGCAAATGTTTTCTCCCAATATGTAGCTTTTGATTTTATTAATGCAGTCTTCTTTTTTTTTTTTTGAGGAGGAAGATTCTCTTTGAGCTAACATCTGTGCCAGTCTTCCTCTACTTTGTATGGGATGCCACCACAGCATGGCTTGATGAGCTATGTGTAGGTCCACACCCAGAATCTGAACCAGCGACCCTGGGCCGCCAAAGTGGAGTGCGCGAACTTAACCACCACGCCACTAGGCCAGCCTCTTAATGCTGTCTTTTTGAAAAACAAAAGATTTTAATTTTTTTCTTTTATGGATCATGCTTTAGGTGTCTTTGCTAAGAACTTGCCTCCTAACCCAAGGTCACAAAGATTTTTCTTTTATATTTTCTTCCAGAGTTTTGTAGTTTTCTCTTTTTTATTTAGATTTATGATTCATTTTGAGTTAATTTTTATATATGGTGCAAGGTGTGGGTTAAAGTGTATTTTATACATATTGTTGTCCACTTGTTCCAGCAACATTTGTCAAAGAGACTATCCTTTCCCTATTGGATGACCTTGGCACCTTTGTCAATAATCAAGTAATCATATATGTGTGGTCTATTTCTGGACCATTTTGTTCCATTGATCTATATGATGTTCTATGCCAATACCACACTGTCTTTATTTCTGCAGCTCTACAGTAATGCTTATTGTTGAAGATAATTTTATTGTACAGATGAAGTGGGCTTTAAAAAATGTTCTGCTCTGGATGTCAAACACACTGAGGACACCATTGACAAGAAGAGACAACGAAGAAGCAGATGAGAGATTTTTGAGTGGGAAATCTGTAACCTGACTCCTCTCGGTGGCCACCTGAGCAAGAACCAGAGGTCCCCCAGCCTGGAGAGGAGGGCTGTGGTTCCCCACACCACAATGAGAAGCTCTCCCAAGAGCAGAGGCTGGCTTGGCTACTGGAGCTTGGTGCTGGGGATGATCTGGGGAAGGTGTGGACACCTGTGAGAGAGAGAGAGAGAGACCAGGCTGGAGTTTTCACCGAGGAGCAAGAGATGCTCCATGTGATTCTCCCTGCCATGAAATCAATGGAAGATTAGGGCTCGATGAGCTGCCAAGCAGAACCTTCTCTTGCACCTGTGCACAGGATGGCCATCTCCTAGACACTGGCTTGAGACAGTGGACAGGAAATCAATAGTCCATTTTGCAAGAACCTCATGCAATTAGCTTGGGTGATGTAGTGAGGAGGGAGATCCTTTCCGGGTTGCTGGTACACTTGGCTTGAATCATATGTCAGAGGAACTCCTTTCAGTTCTCTTCAAGCTGTTTCTATTGACCTGGACCTCCCTGTATAGGAGAGTGTGGTGCACATCGGGGTGGTCGGCATGGTCAGTGAATGGCACAGCTGCAAGCCTAGTTGGCTAGAGCAAGGGACCAACGTGGTGATGGTCATGGTTTCCATTCCCGAGCTGACTTTACTTCTCATGAGCTCACCTGGTCTGCTGACTTGTGGATGGTTTCATCGGCACCACTGCCCATTTTGGAAAAGAAATCCAGCCATGTCCCATGGAGCTGCTGGAGCTCATCTACCACCTGGACCTGAGGGCTGGGCTGAAAATAGCCACATTTTAGATTTTAAACTAACAACATGCAGTCTGAGTGTCAAAAACCTCTCATAGTAAAGCCCATGGCCAGACTCCATTGATAATCAAACAATCCAAGTTTTATGTAATCACCAAAGAGAAAAATATGTTCAGCGGCTCAGAATAGTGCAGATAATCGCTGTAAGAAGGCAGAGGCCGAGCCAGGATGGTCAGGGACAGTGTCACGGAAGCAAAGGCGTTGAGGTTGTCCACTGGCAGCTCATGGGCCAAATTTGGTTTGTCCCGGTGCTCTTTGTTGCTGTGGGTTTTTTCCCCCTGGCAGAGTATTTATTTATAAAACTTTAATTAGTTGCCAAACACAGACGCTGAGAGATTTTGGTTAGATGTCTGAATTTCCCCTTCTAGTATGGCACCACCTGGCTCTAAGCAGGACGTGCTCTTTCCAGGGCACCTGCCCAGCCCTTGTGGAACCTGGAGTCTGGGACCCTGAGGCGGGACCAAGTGGGCCTTCAGGAGTCTGGGGAGACCACCCGGGAACACCTGGGTCGAGTCTTGTAATCTTGGCTTGGGAAGACCTTGTAAAGCAAGATATGGAAGGCAGAAGCTATAAAGAAGGAGAGAGATTTGACTCTATAAACATTCAAATCTCTGCACATCAAAAACACCTTACATAAAACTGAAAGGCAAATGACAAAATAGTGAAACATTTGCAATCAGTGACGATGGTTAGTGTACTGTGGTTCTGATCTGCTCTAGAGTTCCATGTCCTGTGTCATTATCAACTGCAACACTTTTACTTTCAAAAGTGCCCTGATTTGGACAATAAATACATGGTTATCTTACAAATGGTTAATATTTGTAGAATATAAAGAGTGCTCACATATTAAAAAGAAAGTAGGTTAACACTGAAAAATGGAGTAGAGCCACACAAAGGTGCTGCATAGTGTAGATAAACAAACAGTCAGTTCATATTGAGAAATTGCTACTGTTAATTAAAAAATGAAGGTAACAATGAGGTAGTATCTTTTGTTTAACAATTGGAAAGCTTTATAAACAAATCAAAACACACACATACAGTCTTGCACAGGTGTGAGGAATGGACACTTCTCATCCTCCTGGTTGTAACATAACTTGGAAGACTCCTTCTGGAAGGCAATTTTGCAAATTGTATGAGAAGGTTTTCCACTTCTAGGAATATATCTTTAGGAAATATTTTAGAATAAACAAATGATTTGACTATTACCGTTGTTCACTGAAGCCTTGTTTATAGAAAATTGGGAAGAACTAAGTGCCTGACAAGGAGGAAATACACTGTCATTAGCTGATGGTTATTAAGTCTCACTAAGCACTTTGCAAAAATTATCCCTTTTAACCTCCACCACAACCCTATGAAGTAGATACCATCATTATCCCCACCTTATGGATGGAGAAACTGAGGCACGGAGCAGTGAAGGCAGCCAATAAGTAGCAGAGCTGGCATCTGATGTACGCAACACGTCCTCTAAGCCTGGAATTTCACCACCACACAGACCACACCCCAATACATGATGTTGTATCCGTTGAGTGGAATTCCATCAAAATTCTGTTGAAGAATACTCAATGACTTGAAAAAATAGATATGAAATATTTTAAGTGAAAACAGTTATAAGCCAGCATGTACAAAATTATTCTATTTTTATAAAAAGAAAACATCTCTGTATGCATGAAAAGGTGATGGCTGTAAACCAAACCAGTAAGGGATATGTACACACATAGGTAGGAATATCTGTTGGTGGTAGGACTGCAGAGGATTTTTATCTTCTCTTGTCTTGTTCCCATTTCATAAAGATTGTAGTAAGTCTATGTATTAAATTTGAAGTAGGAAAAATTACCTACAAAGTTAAAGTAGGGATTTGGTTGGGGGAAGGGCATCATCTGGTGGACTGTGGCTGACAGAGCGCGGTGGCTTTGAAGAGACCGTTGGCCTGTTATGAAAACAAGTGAAGAGGAACGCTCTAGGACTAGGGTTTCTAACTTATGTTCTCTGTTACAAGACCGTCCCTTTGAAAGCAGGTCATCTCTCTCGTCTGTCCTGTACCACACATTGGGCAGTGCGCCTATAACCAACCCCCACTAGGTATTGGTGGAAGGAAGGCATGGAGGAAGAAAGAAGGAAAAGGAAGGGAAATTGAAGAAACTCTGCTTTCGATAAATCCTGTAGCCCCCTTTCTATTGGTCAAAGTTCATTTCTGATGCCCACCCTTGCCTGGCTGGCACAGCCTGCCTCCTTTCCAGCTGCTCATCCATTGGGCATTGCCCCTATCTATGCTCTGAGCTTGCCAGGCTGCTTCTGGCCTTCGATCCTTTTGCCTCGCCACCCCTCCAAGCATCCCCAGTGCCCTCAGTGTTCACTGGATCCCAGCCCTTCTCAAATTCTCAAGGTCTTTGGTCCCTATATTCCCCCTCTCCCTTCTACTTCATCATTCTGGATCATCCTCATTGGCATCAAGCATGTCCCATGTTGAAAATAACCCTCGGAGTCCTACATCCCCTGTGGCTCCATTTTTCTGTTTTCCAGGGAGACTCCTTTGACCAGTTGTCTATTCTGCCCATGTCCACTTGCTCCCTTCCCAGTCTCCCTTGAACCATCAAATCAGGCTCCAGCCCCCACCAGGCTGCAGACCCGCTCGCATCAAGTCACCCGTGGCCTCCATCACCACATCCCATGGGGTCCTCACTCCCATACTGGTTGGCCGGTTCTGGAGGGCAGTGGTTGATCCTCCCTCCTTTTGGAAATGTCAGGTTCCCTCTTCCCTCCTAGCCTCTTCTTTTTGTTCTCCTTTGCTCTATCCTCCTTAGGGCTTAGTCCTGAGCTCTCCTCTCCTCTCCTTCACCCTCCCTCTCGGTGGTCTCCCCAGCTCACTGCTGCGAGTGCCCCCTACACGCCGGTGTCTCTCACACCGCTGTCACATCTCCATTCCCCAAGTCAGCCTTGCACCTGCTGCTTGCTCACCATCTTGCTTGCTCTCTAACCAGCTTCCTGAACCTAACTTGGCCAACATGGAACGCTTGCCTTGCCACCTACCCCCCAAAACCTTCCTGCCCCGCTCTGTCCTAGGCTTCCTCATCTCAATTTGTAGCACTACTGATTATCCAGCATTTCATATCAAAAGCCTGGGAGCCAGCCTTGATTTTCTCACTTTGTTCCCACCACTCCCTCAACCTGTGAGCGTCTCCCTTGAGCTCTGCTTTCAGAACACCTCTTGCACCTGACCCCTTCCCCCCAGCCAAGCCACCGTGGTCTTTCCTGAGGGTGCTGTAGGAGTGCCCATGCTCCTGTCCTTGCTCCCACTCCTCCTCCTTCCCCACACAGCAGTCAGGTTGAATTAATTAAACAACAAATCCATTAATTCACTACCCGCTATGCTCCCTGGCCCTTGCAGCCTCCCATTTCATCCAGATCAACCCTAATCTCATTGGCAACTTCGGGCTCTGTGTGATCCAGCGTCTGTCCACCTCTCGGCCCCATCTCTGCCCCTTTCCTTCAGGCTCGCAGCCCCAGCCCCACAGGCCTGGCTCTTTCCTCACGTGCTGAGCATGTTGACACTGTGGGCAGTCATGCTGCTTCCTCCCGCTGCCGCTTCCCTGGTCTCTCCCTATGGCCAGCTCCTCCTCTTAATTCCTGTTTCCACTCCCATGTCATACCCTTAGCAGACACAGTGGGTGCCCTGCCCTGGCCTTATGGATTGAGTGCGCCACATAGTAGGAGGTCAGCAAATGTTCCTTGGTCAGATGAATGTATGTGTGTTGCCTTCTGCTCTTTCACAGTGCAAGCCTGTCTGTGTGAAGAGGCTTCCAGCCCAGTGTCCCGGCTGCCGTTCCAGTTCCTTGCGGGATCTAGGACACAAGTCACTGCCAAATGGGTGGACACTTCTTCATCCCAGGAGTTTCCCTCGTGATCCTTTCCATTCAGTCCTCAAACCGGCTGCCGCTCCGGGTGACCCCGTCCTGACCTTTCAGCACAGATTGCTTTGTCTGTTCTCGCACTTCACACGCAGCAGTTACGGTTTTGTGTCTGGCCCCTTTTGCTCCGTGTAATGTTTCAGTGACTCACCCATGTGGGGGCCTGTGTCAGGACCCCTCCCTTCTGCTACTGAGTAGCATTCCAAGGTGTGAGCACCCCACCATGCATTTATGCATCCTGCCGAGGAGGGTCACGAGGCTTCTCACTCAGTGCCTGGGGTTTGAGTGGCGACCAACCCAATAAGGCATCCCTGAGTGAACTTTCCCCTTCTCTGTCTCACTCTCCCATCCCTCATGCCTGTTCCTGGGGACAGAGCCTCACACACCTTTGACTCAGACTTGGTTTTTGGAGGAGCCAGGCTACAACAGTCTAGAAAATGTGTGTCTGATCCTGTTTCCATGTTGAAGGCCCTATGGTAGCTGACCTGTACCTTCAGAACATTCCAGCATTATTGCATGGCCTACCAGGCACTTCCAGGGCCTCCTCCTGCCTGCCTCCCTCCATCATCACCCTGCCTGCGTCCCTCCATCATCACCCTGCCTGCGTCCCTCCATCATCACCCTGCCTGCCTCCCTCCATCATCACCCTGCCTGCGTCCCTCCATCATCACCCTGCCTGCGTCCCTCCATCATCACCCTGCCTGCCTCCCTCCATCATCACCCTGCCTGCCTCCCTCCATCATCACCCTGCCTGCGTCCCTCCATCATCACCCTGCCTGCGTCCCTCCATCATCACCCTGCCTGCCTCCCTCCATCATCACCCTGCCTGCGTCCCTCCATCATCACCCTGCCTGCGTCCCTCCATCATCACCCTGCCTGCGTCCCTCCATCATCACCCTGCCTGCCTCCCTCCATCATCACCCTGCCTGCCTCCCTCCATCATCACCCTGCCTGCGTCCCTCCATCATCACCCTGCCTGCCTCCCTCCATCATCACCCTGCCTGCGTCCCTCCATCATCACCCTGCCTGCGTCCCTCCATCATCACCCTGCCTGCGTCCCTCCATCATCACCCTGCCTGCCTCCCTCCATCATCACCCTGCCTGCGTCCCTCCATCATCACCCTGCCTGCGTCCCTCCATCATCACCCTGCCTGCGTCCCTCCATCATCACCCTGCCTGCGTCCCTCCATCATCACCCTGCCTGCGTCCCTCCATCATCACCCTGCCTGCGTCCCTCCATCATCACCCTGCCTGCCTCCCTCCATCATGCCCTTGTCTGTCTCCCTCCATCATCACTGTGCCTGCCTCCCACCATCACTGCACCTGTCTTCCTCTATCATCACCCTTCCGGCCACCATCATCATCATCACCTCTGCCTCTCGCAGAGAACCTGAAACTCCAATCAAAAGGGATGAGCAGTGAATTCTGCCTAGGCTGTGGGTATCAGGGATCTCAGGCAAGTCTTTTCAGGAGGAAGGATGCTTGAAGAGTCTCTTGATTTGTGTCTCTAGAGGTGTGGAGGTTATGGCATAGGGGTTATGATATAGGGGTTCTGGTGTAGAGGTTATGGTTAGGGGTTCTGGTGTAGAGGTTATGATGTAGGGGTTTCGGTGTAAGGTTGTGGTGTAGGGTTATAATGTCCGGGTTATGGTACAGGAGTTATTGTACAGGGGTTATGTCTACAGTCAGACTATGAGACTCAGTTCTTGTTTTGCTCTTTCTTAGCTGTGTGACCTTGATCAAATTAATTAACCTCTCTGAGCCACAGTACCTTCATCTGTGAAAACAGGGTATTGATGACATCTACTGTATAGGATTGTTGTAAGGGTTTAAAGAGATAGTCCATGTGCAATGCTTGACACTTGGCAACTGCTCAGTAAATAGTCATTCTTTGTGTGTGAGGAGTTTGTCTTCCGGAATGCATCTCCTACTGCCCATCTGTTTAGGCCACTGACTCACTCAACAGTGTAAGTTGGCAAGTCCTAAGGATTGAGACCAGTGTAAACACTGGTGGAATTTTCACTCTGGTCAGGAAGTAAGTAACTAAGTAAACAATTTTTATTTTTATTTTACTTAATTTATGATTAAGTAAATAATAACAATCATGAGCTGTGATGAGCGGTATGCCAGGTGAGGTCTCTGAGAATGTCTGGTGTAGCCCAGTGGTTCTCAAAGTGGGGTCCCTGAAAGAGCAGCATCAGCATCACATGAAGGCAGTTTAGAAATGCAAGTTCCTGTGCGCCGGCCTGGTGGTGCAGCAGTTAAGTTCTCGCGCTCCACTTCAGCGGCCCAGGGTTTGCAAGTTTGGATCCTGGGTGTGGACCTATGTACTGCTCATCAAACCATTCTGTGGTGGCGTCCCACGTATAAAATAGAGGAAGATTGGCACAGATGTTAGCTCAGGGACAGTCTTCCTTACCAAAAAACAAGCAAAAAAAAGAAATTCAGATTCCTGGGGCCTGGCCCAGACCTGCTGGGTCAGAGGCTCTGCACTGAGGCCCAGCAATCTGGGTTTTAACCAGCCCTCCAGGGGGTTCTAATGGACTGTGAGAACCCCTGGCATGGCAGGACAGTGTCACCTAGTTATCACTTACCAGATAAAGTAAGATAAGGCCTGCTTCTTCTGTAAACTGAGTTTTCCTGCCCTGCACCCACCCTGATTTCTGCCTTTACTTTTGGAGACGGCTGTTGACTTGTCTCACCTCTCAGGCTGTACTGGACACTCTGTCCACCCTCTGCCTCTGTCCCATGTCTGCATTCTGTGACCAGAGTTAGTGGCTTAGTGCCCTGGGCCTGGCACCTGCAGGAGTGTCACAGGTGCTCCTGGCACCTGCGTGTCTTGAATGAGGGCTCCCCCCACCTACTCCTGTCAGCACAGAGGTGTCTGTCTGCTCCCACAGAAACAAACTTTTCAGGTTTCTGTGCTTTGCAGAGTCTTGTGTGAACCCGTGGAGAAGCACAAATGTTGCAGAAGTTGGAGGATCTGATTAAAAGGAGGAAGGATTCAATCCTGCGAGGGAGGGAGACCGAGCCGAGGCTCCTGGTGGCTCCACCTGGGAGCCAGGGGAAGGCAAGGTGGAATTTTCCAGCTCAGTCCTGTCTGATTTTACTTGAGTAACCAACGTGGGACTGAAGGAAGCTCCCAGAGGCCAGTGGGGTGGGTGGTGGGGAGAGCCTCACAAGTCCCTGTTGATGTTGAGTCCTCCTCTCCCTGTGGTCTTTTAACCAAAGCACTACAGAACTTTGCTCTCCACACAAATGGGAGGATTCATCCCATTGCTCATGCCTCTGAATCCCAGAGAGTGCTCATTTGTTCCCTCCAGAACTCCCCTGTTCCCAAGGATTTGTGCCGGAGGCCTGGAAGGAATCAGGGAAGCTCCCTCATTGGTGGGAAAGCAGGGGGATTTCCCAGGGTTAGTACGATGACAAGACAGCGCCTCTGCTGTTTGGACAGAAAAGCTCATCCCCACGGTCAGCAGGGCCCCTCAAATGAGGGAAGGAGGAGAATTATACCTGTGTCTGTCCATGGGGACAATCCCCCTAATGCAGGTACAATTTCAGGAGCTCTCTGTAAGCTTAATCAGCCAATGCTGACCTCAGGGGTTGATATAGATAGAGGAGTCCCCAGAAACAGACCCTGGGATGAAGATTCATGGGTAGATGTTTTCTAAGGAAGTGCTCCCAGGGGAAGCCACAGGGAGTGGAGGAGGCAGGCGGGGAGGGGCGGGGCCGTGCAGTGTGGGGCTGACCCCCAGGAAGCTCTGGAGAGGGTCTTACACCAGCTGGTCAGGCACTGAGACGGGATGCTGGATCTTGTATTCTTGAACTAGTCACTTCCTGTGAGGATTCTGTGCTGTCTCCAATTTACAGAAGAAGAAATTGAGACCCTGCAAGTTCCATAATGAGTCCAGAGTTACCCTGATAGCTAGTTAGTGAGGAGTGGGGATCTGAACTGGGACTTGTAGACTCCAAGACGCACGACTGCAGGATGGGGAGAATAGGGTCAGCTGTGAAGGTTTACTTGTGGACTGGGGTGGAGAGGGTGCAGGCAGCAGTGGGTAATAACAGACCTCTAGGCCCCAGTCCCATGTTTGGCCAAGGATCTCCCCATGCTGGAAATGCCCTGGATCTTGGTTGAAATCCCCTTGTGATCACAGCACTGGCCCTGGGCATGGCCCAGGGCTCCCCATTTGTTCTTGAACTTCCTGTAGTAACTTATTCTCCAAGCACCACAAAGGCTGTGAGAGATCTAAACCGGAGGCCAGGAGTCCTGGCCTGTATCTGTCTTGCCTCAGCCACTGTGTGGCCTTGGGCAAGCCATCCCCTCTCTCTGAGCCTCAAAGGTTCCTTCTGTCCTCCCAGGTTCCTTCTGGCTCCAATGTTGGCCAGTTCTGGGAGATGTGAGCTGGTGCAGAAGGTGCAGTCCTGGCCCACTGAGCTTTCTGTTTTCTGCTTTGTCCCACATCATCTTGCCTGGGTCACCTCTGTCTTTGCCCATGGAAGCAGAGTAAAGAAATGACCCTGGTTCAGTCTTCTCTTGGAAGATACTCATCATCTCTTCTCTAATTATTGCCCACCTTCCTCACCTGCCACAGTGACACAGGTTAATGGCCAACTGTGGGAACGGTCCCCAAGGTTGAGATGATTAATGCTTATATTTTGATTCTTGAGGAAGATAAACCAACAGTAGGCACAAAGATTTAGGTGGATGGAGCTTTAATAATAATAACAAAACCCAGGGATCCTTCATGCCCCACTAAGCCAGCCCACACTGATAAACATACTTGCTCTAAAACAGAACTGGTGGGATGGTTTGTCCAACAGAGGTGCAGTATTGCATGTTGCTAATGACTCAGAGCACCTGTGTGTTCCGGGAAGCCCTTGTGTCCAGATGGCATTAGTAGGTGGTCGGAATCCTTTCTGAGTAGAGAAGCGACTCACCTTGGGCTCCTGTGGCTGCATCATGTGTGATTTCAAAAAAGGAAAACCTAACAGCCCTCTATGCAGTCACACAAGCCACGGCGCAGTGCCTTCCAAGCACGATGGTTTCTGGAGAGGGTTTTATTATTACCCTTTGATTTCACACACACATGCAGGTCGTCTCACTCAAACAAGGGCAGAAAAAAGACATATTTCCAAAGAAACAGAGGACCATGTCTGGGGGAGAGGACAGGATGACAGATGGGGAAGCTGTGAGTCAGGGCCACACGTGCCGATTTTCTGCAGCAGAAAGATACCACAGGAACATCACCTGTCTCAGGCATTTCAGATGTGTTCCCTGGGTCCTAATGTTTTAGGAAAGTGCTGAAGGAGACACCAAAGAGATGGGCTGAGGGGGTGGGGGAGAGTGTGTCCTGGGCTCCCAGCCACGCCCCAACTAGAACATTCACTTAGGAAAGGCACCCATTTATAATTTCTATGTGTATAGTTACAGTAGATCTGCCACTTTGACATTTATATATGCAGGGCTTTGTTTGAAAACATAGTTCTGCTATTAAACACTTTAGAAAACCACCCAGCTCATTTAGTCCTCTCCCTTTACACCAAGGAACTGGAGGTAGGAAGAGGTTCAGTAGAGCACAGCACAGGTTACCCAGTGAGACGGGGACAGGACCCCCAGCCTTGTCAACACTGGTCTAGTGGACCAGACCCCTGATGGGGTGCCCCTTGGGCTGGGTGTAGGATGACAATGGGGGAGTGGCTGTAGGTGGGTGTGGAGCCTGGTCCTCCCGGGCCCCGGGCCTGGCTGGGTTACGTGGTCCAGGGCTCGGCTTCTCAAGACCGTTCCTGACTACAGAGTCTTTTCTCTTCTCTAAACTTTTCCTAAATTAAGGTCTGTCTTTTCAGACTTCCAGCCTTTGTTTCCAACCCTTAAAATACCTGCTGTGCCTTTTCCATGTGGTCCTAAAGCTGGCATCATCATCATCAGCTCATTTGCACAGCACATTACAGTTTACAAATGGCTTTCATAGGGACAATCCCAATCGAGGTTAAAAGCAGCTCCATGAAGAAGGTTATGATGTCTGCGACGTGATGGCGGGGGAGTAGGGGGGACTTGTCTAACTTCACTGCACAGCGGGTAGCAGAGGTGGACGGTGCTCCAGATGCTTCAGCTTAGCTTCACACTCGCTCCCCGGCAGGCCGAGGCCTTTCTCTTGTAGACATGGCTGATTATTCAGCTAGTATCCACGGAGTGTCTGCTCTGTGTCTGCTACTGTTCCAGACACTGGCAACACAGCAGAGAAAAAGTGGAGTCCCTGAGCTCAAGGATCTAAACACCAATGAGTTGGTCTTCAAAATTCTGTGTGTGGCCCAGAATTCTAGGTGTTAGTAATTTTGGAAGATTGCATCTATGAGTCCCAGTGCAACGCACACAAGCACCAGTTTGCGTGCACACAATCAGGGCCCTGGGGAGCTTCCTCAAAGCTCTGTGCGCCGTTCAGGTCCAGGTGTGGTGGATACGCTTTTTAGACATCTGTGCTGCAAGACAAGGAATCCTCAGTGAAGCCAGTGAAATAAAACAAGGTTTTGTTTTAAGGATCTTGAAATGTGTCACAGGACCCAATTGCGGGGATGTGGCTGGGCTTCAAACTGAATGAAAGGAAACCAGAGCAGAGACGGACACTCCATTGGTTCTCTCTCTCCCTGTATCCTCTTGTTCTGTTCCAATGTTGGCTCCTTCCTTCTGTCTCCCTTAAGCCGGTTTCCTGCATGTGGCAGGAAACCTGAACTCTGAGTGCTGCACGCTTATGTCTTGTGGCTTCAGTCACCCAGAGACCCCGACGATTTCTGGGGCAGCGGTGGTAGACCCACCTTAAGCCTGCATGTACAAGCACACACACACACGTGAGCACACACACAGTTGCATACACAAGAGGGTGGGTCAGAGGCACAGGGAAAGATTCAGAGGAGGGGAGGTGCTTGGGAACACAAGAGCGATACATGGTAAATCTCACCTTGGACGTCCCACATCAGCCCCGGAACATCCTCACGCTCCACCACACGGAAGAAAGGCATGAATGCTTCAAAGAGGCATTCAGGGACCTCTAGTGGCCAAAGGCCCCTGATGGCCGATCCACAGACCAGGGCCCAGGCAGAGGCTCACCTTCAGGACAGCGACCATGGGTAAAATGATGCCACGTGGCCCAACACAGTGCTGTTTTACAGGGGCAGGCTTCTCCTGATGACAGGAGGCAATGTGGTATGAATCATCTCCCCACCTCCTTTGTGATCTTTCAGGGGCATCTGTGCAAAGATGAAATATCATTTTTTCAATGATTCTGAGATGCACACATTTTAAAGCACATTTTAGCATCTCCAAAATTGGGAGAGGCCTTAGAGTCGATGGCATGAGGTAGCTTTCCTGGTAGAGGGTTTCTCACTTCACAGGACATAGAATTGTAGTCTTATGTATCGATGGTGTTTTAGACTCCATGAAATGCGACAGTTGCAGGAGCAAATTTCTTTGAAAACAAAGAAAGCAAACAATGCGGTTGAATAGGCCAACCTGGCAACTAGGGTAGGTTTTATGGCTTGAAGCAAATGGGTATCAGAGCTGCAAGAGAATCGGCCAGAAGGGACATAAGCTTGTCTCCAAGATCCTGATTTGGAAATAAACTAGACTTGAATTGGAGCATGGCAGATTTGGGCTAAATGTACAGAAAAGCCCGCTTGTGTTGTTTTACTAAATACTGAACTCAGTTTTAGAAAATGTTGTGGAGTTCTGTTGTAAAGTGACCTCTAACAGCAGGATGGATCCTCCAGCGACCGGCATGTTACAGGAGAGATCTCCCCAACAATCCAAGGGTGGATAAGTTCACTTTAATTATGGTGCCTTTGGCTACAATAACTGAAAATGCTAATTCAGATTGGCTTCAGGAGGAAGATAACTTATTATCCCACGCAAAGGGATGTCAGTAGTTGGATTCCAGAAATCCTCATTAAACTGCTGAGATTGCTCTTGCTTGTCCAGTTAGTTCTAATTAAACTGTTAATTTTCCTTGGGTAAAACAGAAAAAACATTTACCATGTCCTTTTTCAGGAAGCAAAGGTCACTTGCAGACCTAAGGGTCTGAGTACTGTAGACTTGTTGCCAGTCTGTGGTACTGAAGTAAGGCAGGTGGTGTGGGGGCCTCTCTGTTGTGACCTGTGTTCTGACCACCTGGCCATGTGAGCCCAACTGGACAGTAGCAGACAACCACAGATAAAGCCACTTGCCAGGTAAAGGTTGATGTAATCATTTCTCATCCTGGAAAATCATGCAAGGGACATTTTGTTCATATCTTAAGAAAACTTAGAACAGATTACTTGGAGGGAACAGGAAAGGCAGGAGGAGACTCAGCAGTTTAATAGGCATTTCTGAAAAATAAAGCTTGAGGTCTAAGTGTCAGCTGGGACTGGAGATGTCACCATGTATCTCAGGGAGAAGAATCAAGAGTGCACAGTAGGGCGTGGGATGGAGAGGGCGTAGGCACCCAGATGTGGCCAGACTCCTCTCTTCAACTGGAGGGAAGGACGGTTGGAGCTGGACCATATAAAATTGTCATTTTTCTGTCATGTTGACTTACAAAAGTGGCAATTTTACATAGTCCTACCTAATATTTCATTAAGAAAAGGACAAACAGGGAAAACATTGTGAATGAAAATGAACACTAAATATTTTAAATTTCCTTGCATTACAAGGAATCCAGCCAGGAGAAATATTTCTCCCCAATTTGTCCTTCCCAACACCATCTCCAGCCCTTATCCCTGCTGTCCCCCTCCTGGACCTCTCTTCCCTCACCCCTGCTCTTCTTCTCCTGGACCTATTCTCCCTCACCCCTGCTCTCCCCTCCTGGACCTCTCCCCCCTCACCCCTGCTTTCCTCTCTTGGACCTCTTCTCCCTCATCCCTGTTCTCCACCCTCTCGAACCTCTCCCACCTCACCCCTCCCCTCTCCCCTCCTGGACCTCTCCCCTCTCATCCCTCCCCTCTCCCCTCCATTCCTCCTCTCCTGCCCTCCCTTCTCTCCTTCCCTTTCTCTCCTCTCTCCATCTCCATCTGACTGCCAATCTCTGCCTCCTCTCACCTGAATTCTGCTGGAGGATGCATCCTGGAGCTAGCGGACGGGACCTTGGCCTCTGGATTCCTCTTTCCCTGATTGTTCCATCACGGCCAGATCTGTTCTGCATTTCCTTCCAGCTCAGCACCTGCTTCTTCAGTCCTCCCAATAGTTTGATCAGTGCCTGATTCCTGCTCAGACTAGCTAGAGAGCTTTCTGGTACACACATCTGATCCTGACTGACAAGAACAGGAGAATGGATGAAGTTTTCATCTCCTTCTCTTTCCTTAAGACAATCTTCACCTGCCATAGATTTCTGAATGTTTTAGCAAAACACAGCAAGCAAAATGCAAAGGCTACCTTGAAAGAATCCCCTTTATATGCATCTAAAACTAAAATTAGGAGAAGTCCCATAGACTAACACTTCATCTAGATAAGATTTTAACTGCTTGTGAATTTTAGTGAAATCACAAAAAGAAGAAAATTCCACGTATTTTCTTCAGAACAGATATGCCAGCTGCAAAAATGCCAAAGGACGTAAAACTATGTTCAGTGTGAGAGCTGGCCCCGGGGCCTAGTGGTTAAGTTCAGTGCACTTGGCTTCGGCGGCCTGGGTTCGGTTCCTGGGCACAGACCTATACACCACTCATTGGTGGCCATGCTGTGGTGGCGTCCCACATACAAAATAGAAGAAGATTGTCACAGATGTTAGCCCAGGGCCAATCTTCCTCAAGCAAAAAGAGGAAGATTTGCAACAGATGTTAGCTCAGGGAGAATCTTCCTCATAAAAAAAAATGTGTTCAATATGCTATAATATAAACTCATCCCAAAAGGCCTCTTAATTTCAAAAAGAGGCTCATCATGATTACCTCAATTAATCACAGGTAAAACGTGATGATTTTCTATAATCCAGGCAGTACTCACTACTTCAGGAATATTTACTGAATAAATCCATGTATTACTGCCTCAGGAGTAAGAAATGTGCTGATATGTGCTAGTTTGTTGGAGAGTAAACCCTAACGTTTAAGTGACAGGTACTGTCCTGAGTTTTTACATGAATTTTCTCATTTAACCCCATCAACAAGCCCACAATAAAGAAACTGGCATTCAGAGAGGCCACACTTGCAGGGGCAGAGCTGGGATTTGAACCCTGGGCAGCGTGAACCCCGTGCAAGTAGGCATGTGTGTGCATGTGCCTGTGCATGTGTGTGTATGTGTGTGCGCGCGTGTGTGTGGGTGCATGTGCACACACCTCACCAATAGGCCCGGGCATAGCCATGCTGGGGGCCTGGCACCACTGTCCAGGTGGTTGGAGAAGCCTTCAATCCGAGGGGCAGATTTAGGTTTTCATGCTGCCTGGACCCTCCCTCCTCTTCTCACCTTCTTGGTTCTATGTTGTCTGATCTTTGACCTGTGACCTTGGACCTCTGCCCAACACTGGTCTGGTGTTCTGAGCCTCAGGGCTGAGATGCTAAGTACCATGGTCTCCCACCTGCAGTGCTGAGGAATTTCTGAATAACTGGGTTCCTGGTTTTAATGATTTCATATTTTACACAGATATGTACACACAGGAACTACAGGGAGCATGGTCCCCTGCGTAACTTCCTTCGAATGAACAGGACTGCTTTGTCCCTCTGACTATTGTGTGTCCCTGCCTCTGCCTGGGCTCACACAGTGAAAGCTTAAGGAGCAGGTGATTTCAGGGAACCGTGCATTAGTTTCCTGCAGCTGCTGTGACAAATTATCATAAATTTAGTGGCTTAAAACAACACAAATTTATTGTGTTATAATTCTGGAGGTCAGAAGTTCAAAATCAGTCTCAATGGGCTAAAAGCAAGGCTGGTTCCTTCTGGACGCTCTAGAGAAGAATCTGTTTTCTTGCCTTTTCCAGCTTCTAGAGGCCACCTCCATTGGCTGGGCTCATGGACCCTCTCCTCCATCTTCACAGCCAGCAGTGTGGTGTCTTCGTCTCTCCCCTCTGTTTCCATCGTTACGTCTCCTTCTCTGACTCTGGCCTTCTGGCCTCCCTCCTATAAGGACCCTTATGGTTACGCTGGGCCCATCCTGATAATCCAGGATCATCTCCCCATCTCAAAACCCCTAATTTCATCATGCCTGCAAAGTCCCTTTGCCGTGTAAGGCAGCACATCACAGGTCCTGGGGATTAGGATATGGACATATTTGGGGGGCCACAATTGTATCTGCCACCCCAGGGGCTGTGTCTCTTCCTGTGTAAACAGGCGCTGCCCATGTGCAGGCACCATGCCAGGGCTCCACATGAATCTTTTAATTTAATCCTTCTAAGGGCCCCACGAATTGGGCATATTCCTAACCCCCATTACACTGACACAGGAGCCCAAGTTTAGGGAGGTTGGCTTCCCAAGGTCATACAGATGCTGGGTGAGGTCAGGACTCAGACACCCCTCAGTCTGTTTCAAGAATCTCTTTTCTTAACCACGTGCTCCAGCCCAGCCTCCTGAACCTCCCTGCAGCCCAAGGCAGAACAGCTTTCCCAGAAGTTCCCTCCATCAAGCTACCTCTGTTCTCTCACCTTCCATGCGCCTCATTGCCTGGGGTCAACTTCAGCTCCTCAGGGCGTGTATTGGCTATCCTTGCTGCGTAACAAGTGACCATGAACTCAGCAGCTGGAAACAGCACCCACTTGTTATCTCTCACCTCCGTGGGTCAGAGGTCAGGGTTCAGTGGGGTTCTCTGACCCAGGCCTCATAGGCTGAAATTGGGGTGTTGGCTGAACTTGGGGGTCTGGGCGGAGAATTGGCTTCCAGGCCCATTCAGGTGGTTGGCAGAACTGGGTTCTTGGTGACTCGAGTCCCCATTTCTTTGCTGGCTGTCATCTGGAGGCTGCTCTCAGCTCCCAGAGGCCACCCACATTGTTCTATCGTCAAAGCCCACAACGGCACAGGGAACCCTTAATGCTTGGAATCTCACCGACTTCCATTTCTTCCACCAGCTGGAAGAAATCATCTGCTTTGGGGGGTTTCATGTGAATAGGTCCGGTCCACCTGGATGATCTCCCTTTTGCCATAGAACATAGTGTGATCACAGGAGTGATAGCTCATCATGTACTCAAAGGGGGTCATGGAGGTGACCTCAGAATTCTGCCCACACAGGGCTCATTAGCACATCCAAATCCCCTCTCCTCGAATCTGCTCCATTTCATTTCCCAGCACCGGGATCTTTCCCTTCACAAGTCTTAAACCCTGGCTGGGGAGGTCAGAGGGAATCAAATGAAATAGCTGTTGAGAGAGAAGCACATCCTTCCTGCGTGGCCCCAGGATGGATGAAGACGTCCAAAGACTCGGATGGGCCGTGAAGTTAAGAAGTGGTTTCCTGGAAATGAGGAGGGTTTTAAAGGATGCTTCTAGAAAACCCTGTGAGTTCTCCTAGAACATTTCTGTGGTAGTCAGGACTCTCAAAATCCTTTCCAATGCACATTCAAGTCTACATTTTACCCCTTTCTCAAAATATTCAGTTAGTCCCCTGTAGCATTTTCTAGCTGTGTGACTGTGGAGAAGTAATTTAACTGCTCTGTGGCTCAGTTTCCCCACTGGTAAAGTTTAGATGACCATTGTCTCTACCTCATAGGTTGTTACAAGGATTAAACAGAGTCAACACAGGCAAAGTGCTTAGAACACAGAAGCTCACCAGTGGGTGACGCAAAAGAGAAGCACACTTCTAAGGGAAAGGTCAGAAAGCGTGCAGTTTTGAAATGCAGCTGAAAAGTATTGTAAATTTACAGAATGGAAGGGATCGTTTACTGTGAAAGCAGAGTCAATGTCTTTAATGATTGGGAAACTTCAGGTGAATCAGTGAAGGGCATCCAGGTTCAGATGAGGCAGGTAGAGTGGGAAGCCCCTCGTTTCCACAGGGTTTAGTCACATCGTGTTTGCGGTGGACCTGTGACTGTCACCCAGGGCACCCTGGGGGAGCCGATGAAGGCCCTCCCTTGACCAGCCTTCCCAACCCCATGGAGGGGAGGAATTGGGAGGAGCAGGTGAAGCAGGCAAGGCTGAGGCCTGGAGTAGGGCCCCAAGGCCATCCTAATTACTGTCACCTGTCCCGGGTAATTGGCTTCCTCTTCCCTCTTCCATTCATGTGGACTATTCAGAATTTCTGGGCTCCCTGGAATTTTTATTGAGAATTTCAGATTTTTCCGGTGATTTATTTCTGATGGCTTCACCAGCAGCTCTGTCACAACTCCAGAGATTGGTGTGGCACCATTCCTGAGATTTTTCTGTTTGTGATTTGTGACTGCTCGTTTTGCTTTGGAAAATTTCTGGACTAAAATATTTTTGGTTATGTTAGAAAGTGGAGAAATTATAAACATGAGTGTTTATGCTGAAATTAGAATTGTCATGTGGGCGTTTATATGTTTGTATATGTGTGTGTGCATACATGTGCATTTTTTTCTGTATGAGTGTATGCACAAATGTTTGTGTGTACATATATATGTACATGTATGAGTGCATGCATGTGTGTGCAGCTGGTCCCACATATACATTCTCCCTTGTCCCACCTCTGTTCCAGGTTGGGTTGGGCTGGTAAAGGCCTTGGTTAGTCTTGTCAGTTTTCACAGAATCTGTCCACCCAGCCTTGCTCATTTAAATTTTTTTTTTTGAGAACAGGGAGAAAATATCCACCCAAAACGTCCTTGTTGGAGATGAGAACTCGAACAGGCAGTGTCCACTCTGGATGAGAGAAGGGTATTTTGGGGGGTGTTTGCGGGACACACAGAACCTCCCTTCTTTGGAGTGTTTTGGGCCGAGCCTCTGGAATTCCCAGACTCCTGCCAATCTGCAGGCTCTGGGCTGAGCCTGGTGCTGGCCCTGCTCACTCCGGGGGCAGTGAGGGAATGACTGTGAGACCTGTGCCTGCACGTGCTTCAGGGACACTGCGCAGGGATTTTCTGCTGTGGTAACCCAGCCCCTTACATGAGGCTCACAAGACAGGCATTTTTCCAGCTCTGTGAGTTCGGAAAGACTTTTGATAAGGAACTGGCATGTTCTACTTTTGCACAGAGTTAATTTTGTAACTGCTTGAGTTTTTCTTTTTCTTTGTTCACCAGGGAGCTGAGAGAAAATTTTATGTTCAACTTTAGGAACTGGGTTAGATGTTGGAGCACGGACCGCTGACCTACCTTCAGACTTGATCTTCCATGGTTACCTAGATCTCCCATGATCTTGAGTTGAGAACATTTATTCACATTTCTCCCATTTTTGTGTGCTAGTATGCTCTACAAATCCTTGGTGAAATGAATCAACAGCGAATGATAAATATTTAAAAACGCTGTGACATTCAATTATAGGCCAGTGGGCTTCAGACACCCCAACAGGAGGAAGACAGGGTCGGAGCACCGAGGTGGGCTGGGCTGAGTACAGGTGGGGCGATGGCAGATTGCAGTGCCAGGTCAGGAGTCTGGAACCCTACCCGGGTGCTTGGTGCCCACCTAGAGGTGAAACTAACCGTGCCTGCTCCATTCCCGAGGTTGCCAGCTCTGACCTCACCTCTTCACAGCTGGTACACATACCGCCTGTGTCACATGGGGAACATTGCCTCACCTGTCTGAGTCTCAGTTTTCTCCTCTGTGGAATGGGATCAGTGATGGAGTCAGCTTCATAGAGCGTTGTGTCTTAAATGAGGCCACTTTGTTAGGCGCCAAGCAGAGAGCCTGGCACCAAGGGCTGGCCGTCACGATTATTATTATTATTAGTGCAATTGGAAGGCCCAGAAATTGTCTGCAAATGGAGGGTGGGGGATGGTGGCAATGAGAACTTGACTTTTGAGCTTACACTGTGTTCCTTACTACTGGCTGTGGGAGGCAGAATTCAAAGATGCCTCCCAAGATTTCCCACCTAATCCTCGAGACTGTGAATAGTCCTGCGAAGATGGTACATTAGACAGCAAGAGGGATTTCACACATGCAGGTGGGATTAGGGTTACGAATCCCTTGATCTTAAAATTAGAGCCCTTTAAAGCAGAGAACAGTCTCCAGCTGGTGGTGAAGTCAGACTTGCAAGTGAGGGGGGGGGGCTCTCCATGCCTGGCCTTGGTTTGAAGGGGTCATGAGTAAGGACTGAGAACGTCCTCCAGGAGTTCAGGACAATCCTTAGTGGATGGCCAACAAGGAAATGGGAACCTCAGTCCTACAACCACAAGGAACAGAATTCTGCCAATAATCTGAATGAGCCCAGAAGCAGGCCTTCCCCAGAGCCTCCAGATAAAGCACAGTGTGGCCAACACTTGATTTCAGCCTGTGAGAACCCAGTCACACCCTCCAGGACTTCTGAGCTACAGCACTGTGTTGCTTGGGCTGCTGTTGTTTAGGGCTGCTAGGCTTGTTTGTTACCCAGCATAGATAACTAATACACTGGCTCACTTCCACATGGGCTGTCCACCTTCCAGGCCCCACCAGAGGAGCTGCTGGGTAGGGCAGATGCAAAATGTGGTGGCTTCTTGTCCATATCTGGAAGACGGTTGTCCCAGCCTGGTGCTGTCAGTGGCTGTGACCCCATCTGTGGGCCAGCGATGCATGGGTACCCCTTGCTGCTGCAGTGGCCAGGGGTTCCCCAGGCCAGGGGCTCCCAGATGGAGATGCCGTCCAGTAGGGAAGGGGCACATCTATGCTGGAGAGATCAAGAGTGTATGTGACGCGGCTGTGGGATGTATGGGGACAAGGTGCTCTTGCTTCTTCCTGGAGGGTGAGCAGGACAGATGAGCATGGACAAGCACAGCCTGCTGGAGGGATCCTTGTAATATAGTTTTAATTCAGCTTTCAATTTGATCAGTGAGGCCCTTCTGGTGAAATATGTGTGGCTTAAACTCAAGACTGTAAACCTAATAGGAATTTGGTTCGCTTCACGAGTCAAGATAATTGTACTTTGAAAAATGTTTTCAACATAACATTAATTTTGACCTTTACGTAAAGTGTGACATAAGTATGTTTTTAAAATGGGTCTTCATGCATGACACATTTTCCATTATCACCTTATCAGGTTCTCTGAGTTGCAGCAGAGTAGATGGTTTGGGGTCTAAAATAAGCAATCACTTATTTTTATGCTCTTGCAGGGACATGTTATGGTGATTGAACGGAATTTTCTTTTTTTTCCTTACAGGAGCCTCAAGAACAAAGGCTATGGAGGAGGCCATTCACTGTGTTAGGTCCTGCCACTGTGATCAAGTTGGTTAAAAATGAAGAGCGAGCAAAGCACTAGCCCATCTCGTGTTCTCTCCACTCCTCCGCTTCCTATCCCTGGAAGAATTTGTGAGGGGAACTGGCAACACTTTACTACATCCTTTGATTTAAAATCCTTTCTGTGAAATATTTAAAAAACAGATTAAAGACATATATGAATTACCACTGGATGTGCTGTCTTTCTGAGTCGATTCAGAACATTTCCCCTCCCACCTGCGAGCAGGTATTTAGTTTACTTTCCTAACCTCATCCACATCATTCCGACAAAGGAGCCCTGGCCAGATGCCACGCCTGCAGAAATTAAAAAAAAAAAGATTAGGGGCCGGCCCGGTGGCGTAGTGATTAAGTTTGTGCACTCCACTTTGTCTGCCTGGGGTTTGCAGGTTTGGATCCCGGGCATGGACCTGCTCTACTTATCAAGCCATGCTGTGGCAGCATCCCACACACAAAATAGAGGGAGATGGGCTCTGACGTTAGCTCAGGGCCAATCCTTCTCAGCAAAAAGAGGAAGATTGGCAACAAATGTTAGCTCAGGGCTAACCTTCCTCACCAAAAAAAGGAAAAAAAAAGATTAATAGAGTTTTTAAAAAATTGAGGAAAAATTCACACAACACAAATTCACCATTTTAACTGTTTTAAAGTGTACAATCCAGTGGCTTTTAGTACATTCACAATGTTGTGTGACCATCACCACTATCTAACTTCAGAACATTTCCATCATCCCAAAAAGAAACCCATACCCATTAGGCATCACTCTCTATCCCCACCTCCCCTCACAACCATACAAGTTTTTCTCTGAGCCCTGCAAGAATTTTTTTTTTTTTTTTTTTTGTGGGGAAGACCAGCCTTGAGCTAACATCTGTTGCCAATCCTCCCCTTTTTGCTGAGGAAGACGGGCCCTGGGCTAACATCCGTGCCCATCTTCCTCCACTTTATATGGGACGCTGCCACGGCACGGCTGACAGGCAGTGCGTCCGTGGGCGCCCGGGATCCGAACTCGCGAACCCCGGGCTGCCAAGTGCAAACTAAACCGCTGCACCACCGGGTGGCCCCCTGCAAGAATTTTTGATGTGAGCTATTGGATCTTATCTGAAAGAGTTGATGACACTCCCTTTGGCAAATGCCTGCTATTAAGACTTGAATTCATTGCTTGGCAGTCCTGGGATCTGCTTTTCTTCAGAGAACACTGCATTTCGTTAAATGCAATGGATTATTAAAGGTGTTCTTAAAGGGGCATAACACTGCAATGTCCACCTCCCATTGCCTCAAAGCTTCCTGAGTTACATCTTGGTGAAGTGGCCTCCCATGCACAGGTGGGGGAGCGTCTTCTCTCTCCCCCCCTCTCCCCTTTCTCCCTCTCCCTCTCTCTCCATCATGTTTTTCAAGGATTCTCTGATGATGTTTTCTGAATTCTTCTACTACTATCTATTTCCTCCAGACCCTTCCCTGTTCTCTGACTTATTAAATCTAATGTTCTGGGAGATTGAATTAAGGATGTCAGACCCCTTTTCTGAGAACTCTCTCTTAGTAATCATGGCTTTCTGAAACAGAGGAATGTACCAGAATAAATGGGAACAAAGCCCGTGGCCTCAAGCCATGTTACCCTGTGCAAATTCGGCCTTCTGTGTGGGTGTATCTGCTCTCACTGGCTGGGTTTATGCTGAGGCGATTTTGAGTGGCATCACTGGAGGTGTGAGGGTTGGAGGAAGACAGAGAACTCCCTGCCCCACCCAGCAGTGCTTATAGTATCTGTTGACCCCCAGTTCAGTGCAGGATCTCTCCCAAAGAAAGGCAAACAGGACTATGAAGAAATAAAAAGGTTGGCATACACACCTAAGCTGGGAGTCTGATGTGAACAGGACTTAGCAGCCCCTTGCTCTCCTCTGTGGGGTGGAGCTGAACCAGAGCGGAGCGGGGTGACTGCATCCTCCCCTTACCCGGGGGTTGGCACTGGAGCCCAAGCATGAGACAGATGCCCCAAACTACTCACAAAGTTTCATCTGCTCACGGGCTCCCATGCCTGACTCCTTGTGCCAAGCTCCACGCTGGAGGGACCACCGCACACCCGCTCCAGCCAAATGCCAGGAGAGGTTGTTGGCTGGCTATGCCCGATGGTGCCCCCAGATTACATACCTGTAAACACTGGAGTCACAGCTCAGCAAAGTTGCCTCTCCATGGAAAGTGCGGAACCGTTGAGTCTGATGAGGGATGAATTTGTACCCTCTCCTGGGGGCAGCAGTTTTCTGGGTGGAGGTTTTGGTAACATTGGCTGCCCTGTTGACATGGCTTTTTTCTGGATCTTTCTTTCTAAAATTTTGGCCAACATGAATTGTTGAATTTCAGGGTGTAAAATGTACACACGATGGGCTCTATCAGCTCTCCAAGAGGTAGTGGTCTAGAGACACTGATCTACCACCAAGGGCGGTTCCACTTTACTGCGGGGCGTCTGAAGTCACAGAGAGACGATACAGGTACTCTTGCTTATTCTGGCAGCCCAAGGGCTTTGCCCCATCCCTCTCTTGGCTCTTTCAGCAGAATCCAACTCACCATCCATTTCAGTTCTCAGCATCTTTCCCCGCTCATCGGGTGGACACTTTAGCTGGGCTCCACAGTGTCCGGGAACCAGGAAGACCTCCCAATGGGGGAGCAAACGACCTTTGCTGACCTCTCTCTCTCTAAACACACGCACATGCGCACACACACATATTATGTATATGTGTGTGTGTGTTTATCTATTTGCCTGAAGACTTCTCTGAAAATATTGGAAAGGGGGAGAGGGAAGAGAAAGACAAAGAGATTAATATGAAAAGCATCATCAGGCGACTGCTCTTTGTCGCTCTTCTCTTTGCTAAAGGGAAATCTCCAACAGGTAAAGAAGGTGTTGGATCACACTTTCTTTGACAAGTTTTTAAAGAGATGCAAGTAACCCAGAGCGTGTCCTGCAAAACCTTCAAAAAAATTTTTTTTTAACTTTTTTTTTTTTATTTGAGAAATAATTTCCAGGGCCCTGCCCAAGGTTCTTATTTAGTTTTTTTTTTTTTTGCCATTTTTTTTATTGATGTCTTAATAGTTTATAACACTGTGGGGTTTTAGTTGTACATTTTTGTTTGTCACCTTGTGGATGTAACCCTTCACTCCTTGTGCCCCCCCCACCCCCCTTCCCCTTGGTAACCACCAATCAGTTCTCTCTGTCCGTGTGTTCACTTATATTCCATATATGAGTGAGTTCATGCAGTGTCTGTCCTTCTCTCTCTGGCTTATTTCACTTAACATAATACCCTCTAGGTCCTTCCATGTTGTTGCAAATGGGACAATTCTGTCTTTTCTTATGGCTGAGTAGTATTCCATTGTACGTATATACCACATCTTCTTTAACCAATCATCAGTCGAGGGACACTTGGGTTGCTTCCACTTCTTGGCTATAGTGAATAATGCTGCAATGAACATAGGGGTGCATAAGCCTCTTGTGATGATTGATTTCATGTCCGTTGGGTAGATGCCCAAGAGTGGGATTGCTGGATCATACGGTATTTCTATTTTTAATTTTTTGAGGACTCTCCACACTGTTTTCCATAGAGGCTGCACCAGTTTGCATTCCCACCAGCAGTGAATGAGGGTCCCCATTTCTCCACAACCTCTCCAGCATTTGTTGTTATTTGTCTTTGTGATTATAGCCATTCTAACGGGTGTAAGGTGATATCTTAGTGTAGTTTTGATTTGCATTTCCCTGATGATTAGTGATGTTGAACATATTTTCATGTATCAATTGGCCATCTGTATCTCTTCCTTGGAAAATGTCTGTTCATATCCTCTGCCCATTTTTTGATCGGGTTGTTTGTTTTTTTGTTGCTCAGTTGTATGAGATCTTTATATATTACTGAGATTAATCCCTTGTTGGACAAACGATTTGCAAATATTTTCTCCCAGCTGGTGGGTTGTTTATTCATTTTGATCCTGGTTTCATTTGCCTTGTAGAAGCTCTTAAGTCTGATGAGGTCCCACTTGTTTATTTTTTCTTTTGTTTCCCTTGTCTGGGTAGACATGGAATCTGAAAGGATCCCTTTATGTCCAATCTCAATTAGTGTACTGCCTATATTTTCTTCCAGGAGTTTTATAGTTTCAGGTCTCACTTTCAGGTCCTTGATCCATTTTGAATTGATTTTTGTATATGGCAATAGGAGATGGTCTACTTTCATTCTTTTGCATGTTGCTGTCCAATTTTCCCAGCACCATTTATTGAAGAGACTTCCCTCTCTCCATTGTATGTTCTTTGCTCCTTTGTTGAAGATTAGCTGTCCATAGGTGTGTGGTTTTATTTCTGGGCTTTCAATTCTGTTCCATTGATCTGTGTGTCTATTCTTGTACCAGTACCATGCTGTTTGGATTACTGTAGCTTTATAGTACATTTTGAAATCAGGGATTGTGATGCCTCCGGCTTTGTTCTTTTTGTTCAGAATTGCTTTAGCTATTCAGGCTCTTTTGTTGCCCCATATGAATTTCAGTAGTTTTTGTTCTATTACCATGAAGAATGACATTGGGATTCTGATTGGGATTGCATTGAATCTGTAGATTGCTTTAGGTAGAATGGACATTTTAACTATATTTATTCTTCCAATCCATGTGCATGGAATATTTTTCCATTTCTTTATGTCCTCCTTGATTTATTTCAATAGTGTCTTATAGTTTTCATTGTATAGGTCTTTTACCTCCTTGGTTAAATTTATTCCCAGATATTTTATTCTCTTTGTTGCAATTGTAAATGGGATTGTCTTTTTGAGTTCTCTTTCTGTTGTTTCATTGTTAGTATATAGAAATGCAATTGATTTTTGTAAGTTGATTTTATACCCTGCCACTTTACTGTAGTTGTTGATTATTTCTAGCAGTTTTCCGATGGAATTTTTTGGGTTTTCTATGTATAAGATCATGTCATCTGCAAATAGTGAGAGTTTCACTTCTTCATTGCCTATTTGGAGTCCTTTTATTCCTTTTCTTGCCTAATTGCTCTGGACAGAACTTCCAGTACTATGTTGAATAAAAGCGGTGAGAGTGGGCACCCTTGTCTTGTTCCTGTCCTCAAAGGAATGGCTTTCAAAAACCTTCAAAATTTGAAGACAAGCAAAACTACACAAAAGCTTCACGGTTATCGTGGTTGGCATATTCATGTTGGATTAGATTTATTACTCAGGTGAGCCGAAGCTTTTATGTTCTGTGCATACCTTTCCACGGTGCATTTTTCCACATTCCCTGAGTGCTTACGCTACATTTGCTTCGTGTTTATGGGCCTTTTTTCTGGGGGCGACGTGGCGTGACAGAGAGTGCACTGGGGGAGAAGGCATCGGGAGGCCTCGTGGAATTCTGGCTCCTGGGTGATGGGCCTTTGAGAGACTCATGCCCTCGGGCCTCATCTTCAGGGGAGACTGGGCCAGTTTCTAATGTCCCCTGACACCTCAGACACAGGGACTGGGGCTAGCAGCACAATTTCACTCTGAAATTATTGCAGAGCTTCAGAGGCGTTAGCATCTTTGCTTTTGCACACCCTCGGTTTTCAGTGACTCTTGCTGCATAACAAACCAGCCTCAAATGGCAATGGCCATTTTGCTATGTTCCCTGTTCCATGGGTCAGGAATTTGGAAAGGGCACCATGAGCCGTGTGAGGCTTCTGTGGGTGGCTTCCTCACAGCGTGGTGCTTCAGGGCAGTGGGCATCTTCTCCGCTGAGCAGCTCGCTCAGGGCTCCAGGTACGGGGGTCACCGCCAGCAGGGAGGAGGTGGCACCACCTTTTGTGGCCCAGCCTCTGCCACACGAAATCGTCTGTCCCCTGAGCCCCTTCCACCCTCCTCTTCTCTGTTCCTCAAGGTCACCACCACATCTTGCCCTCTATTATAGTCTTCTGTGTGCTTCTCTAGAGTGTCCTAGCTAGGAGTGTGGTCTCGGGAGCTGGACTGAAATATTCTCCCTTGTGCGATAGGAATATTAGCTCTGATCCCCTAGGACAGCAGAGAACATTCCTGCAAAGCACTTAGAATGGACCCTGGTACAAGGTGAGTCCTTGGTAAATGGCCACAACTCTTTTCTCCTGGACTGTGGTACAAGTTCCTCCAGGACAGCTCGCATCTTAGTCATCTCTGCCCTGCATTTCCTGCAGGACTTGGCAAGCTGCTTGAAAGCAATCAGCATGAAGTCAGTCTCACTCTGTGGCCTAGATGCTTGCCAGGGGCGCAGCCCCCATGACTCACATTCTGTCCGCCTGGGGTCTTCTGCCAGGTCTGTCTCCTGTCCTGTCTGCCGACCCTGCCCCCTCAGAGCAGCCGTCCCTGTCCCTGACCATCCCACCCACAGGAGCTGTGCGGGCTCTGCATCCTCTAGTTTCAGCTCATTCCTGGCACTTGGCACTGATGAGAGCATTTCACTCACTGCTGGTTTCGACTGGACCAGGATGTGAGCCCTGCAAGCACCAGATTCCCATCTGGCTTGTTTCCTCTGTGCCTAGAACAGGACCTGGCTCCATGAATGAATGGAAAGGAGGAGGGAAGGGGAAAAGAAGACTGATTTCATAAACATGCTGCAGCAGAAAGCAGGGTCATACTCCAGACTGGAATTTACTTTTTATGCACTTGAAAAATTCTCATAAACCTTTGTTCAGCTTTCTGTTCAGGTAAATCCATTTATAATCAAAATAAAACTGTATCTTTCCAATGACAACTTAATTTTAAATGAAAATGTTTTTAGGGGGGTCTGAATCAAAAGGCACTCAGAAAGCTTGCTCGCCTTTCTTTAACTGTCCCAGGTCTGACTCTGCCCTGAGTCTGACATCCTTCCTGATGGAGTTACCTGGAGCCCAGGTACTTTTCAGATCATTCCTGGGTCACCCCACCTCCAGCTCTCAGTTACTAGGCTACGATGAGCCCAGCAGAGAGCATACCTCCATTCTTGCTGCTCTACCCAGTGCAATTCTTGGAACAAAAAGGGAAGAAGACAGAATCCTCTTTATTTCATGAAAACATGGCTTTTTGGTTTGTTGGTTCTCCTCCATGCATGTTGAGAGCAGCCATTTCAGCAGTTTACAGGGTTCTGGATAAATTATTGGAATCTGGAAATTATTGGATTTACCTTATTTTAAACATAAAAAATTTAAGTTTAGTTTGGTATTGAAAGGCATGATTTAGTATGATAATTCTCGACTTCCTTGTCTTGTGTGAGCTCTGGAGCCTGGCTCTGAGCGAGAACCCAGACCCTTCCGTGAGCTCCACGTTCAGGGCAGCTGTCCTGTGAACCAGGGGCCTCGGCCATGGGGAACAGGAATGCAGGACTTGGTGGGGAAGGGCTTGGAGGCAGCGTGTGGGACGGGGGCCAGGTGTGGCATTCAGACCTGAGCCCAGGTGGGAGGGGCCACAGAATGTGAAACTGCACGTCTGCATAAGGGGACCGTCACTCAGCAGAAAGGGGCTTATGTATGAGAAACCAGGGACTCTCTGCACTTTGGAGCTTCTGGCTGCCAGCTGGGTGGGCAGGGGGGTGGAAGCGGTGCATGCGGTTTCCCTGTCGTCTATCTCTCTCTGGTCCCTGGTTCTCATTTCCCACCCTCCTCCTTCTGCAGAGTTGAATTTCAAGGAGCCATGTCCCTTCGTGTGCCTCCAAGACACCTGGACCACATGGTGAAGGGTCAACATCAGTCAGGATTATTACCAATTGAATGATCTTATTGTGCACCCGTGGCTGTCTCAGTTCTTACTTGGAGAGTGTGGGGTACACGTGATGCAGTCTGACCTGGGGGCAGACCCTGAATGCCTGAATGGGGGTCCTCACGCTTGGCTGCTTGTGGGAATCACTGGGGCCTTCAGGAAACACTGAGGCCAGGTCCTCCCACCCCAGCGGTGGCCTGGGATGTGGCCTTGGCTGCGGTCTGGGGTGTGGCCTGGGCACTGGGCTTAAGGATCTGCAGGGGCTGCTGGTTGGAGCCAGGCTTGGGGACCCTCTGGCTCTCTGGACTGCCAGCATTTCTCCGGGCCACATGCCCTTCTGGATGAGTAAACAGTCAATAAGTGGATTATTTATTGGAAAAAGATGTCCACATGGAAAAGAGCTGCTGTGGTTGGATGACTCTGCTGAAGTGTAATCGTGGACAGATTTGGATGTTCAGATGTATTTAATATTGGGATGTGATGGCGTCACTTTACTAGTTGTTTTCATGAATTATCTTCAGGTCCAAGTTTGGGACTTTAGGTCAAGTTCATCCGCTTCATCCAATGGCACCTGGCTGACTGGGAAGGCCACGTGGGCGCATGCGAGATGAGGTGGAGTTGGGCAGCGGCACAGGAATCCAGGGCTGCCGCCTTTACCGAGTTGTGGGGTCACGGTGGGTGGATGGGTGGCACATGGAAACACTCTGAGAACCACCAGGCCTGTGTGGATCTGGGATGGACCAGCCTGAGGAGGTGGGAACAGTGTGAGGAAACTGGCCCCTGCCCAGGACATTGATCCTGCACTCTGCTCATCTTAGCACTTTCTGTTTGGCTGAGGGATGAGCACAGAGGTCCCTGTTCTTTCCACTTTTCTGTCCTTACCTCAGGGAGACTCCCCCATCCTTTCAGCTCAGTTTGGACAGATTCCTCACTGCTTCCTCCCAATGTCAGTGCCATCTGCCCCCAAGCGCATGTCCACTTGCCTGAGGAGGGGACTTTAAAGGGGAGGAGGCCCAGGGGGTGACCAGTCTGCTCTCTAGCTCTGCTCTGTCTCCACTTAGGCTGCCCGACAGCTGCCACTCCTCGGTCAGGGCAGCGACGGAGGCCGCCTTATGTCTCCAGCTCTCTGTGTCCCCACAAAGCCACACGTGCAGAACACACTGACATCCCCACGGGGCTGAGAAGGGGGCTCCAAGCAGTCCTGATGAACTTTCGGTCACAGGATTGCCCCATTTCTCCTAGGTCACCGATGGGGTGGAAGGGCAGTTGACACTTGAGGGAAAGACATCTAAATGACAGCCATTTTTAGGACTACTTCAGATTGGAGAGAGGAGATTGTTTTTCCTTAGAGGCACTGAAGAATTTGCCACTCTAGGGAGAATGTGGGTGATGATTCTACTAAAGAATGTGCAACCTTGGTCACAGGAAATGAAACACAATGAACATCCATGATGTGGGGGATCTTTAACAGCCCGTCCAGAGACAAGCTCTGAGGGGTCCGTGAGACTTCAGGGACTGTGGAAAAGCTGGCTGTCCTTGTCACAGGGAAGGTCTCCGATGAGCACAAGTGCTTCTTTGGGAAGTCTGATGAGAGAAAATTGCAGGCCTGGGGCCATTAATCCTGAGTAGAGGTGGGCAGAGAAGAGAACTTTGCCATGTGACCTCTGGTGAGAGAAGGAAGTCCGGGCTTCCCTCAGGACAATACCTTCCAGGAGGAAGAGCCTCTCTGAGCCAAGCAGAAGTGTAGCCATCAGGGCACAGGGGAGTTACAAAGTAAATGTGCTGACTTTCAAAACACAGGGTGGACAGAGACAAAGGCAGAGAATGGAGGAGGCGTAAACCTCAGGCCACAGAAAGATTCCACAGGAAATACTGCATTTCTTTATTTTTCATAAGTCAACCCCGATTTGGGTTTATACCCTGCCTCCCTGGACTGTGGGAAATTCCACTTCTGGTTTGTGAGAGGGTTTCTGATTCCAGTCCCTCCTTCATGGCCTCCCCAAGGTCATCTCAAGCACACAGGGAAGGCCAAGGCACAGAGGAGTGCTCTGGCCACAGGTGGTCCCCACTGGGTCTAGCAGACCAGTGTCCCTCTGTACTGTGCTCTGGGGAGGCTGGGAACTCCATGAATCACTTCCCAGGATGGGCTACCCAGAGGCAGCCTCTCCCCAGGGCAGGGGAGTGAGGCTTCTCTGCCTTGGGCCCCCAGCCTCTCCCCTCCTTCAGGCCCAGTGGATGGTTTGCTTAGTCTGAGGGAAGCCCCAGCCCTCTGTACCTGTCTGAGCATCCTACCTCTTCCTTCTTCTTTGGACTTGGGATTTTGGAAAACAAAAGCCAGGAGGTGTCCACGGCCACATCTGCTTTCTGCCCTGCTACAAGCCCCCTCTAAGGAAACACAAGTGCTACCTGCTAGAGTAGAGAAAGCAAAAGAGAGAGGAGAACCCAGAAGATAACATGGCAGCCTCTCAGCTACCACATGTGGAGGGCCCACGGAAGGTGATTGGATCCTTCTCTCTCTTTTTTTTTCTAAAATTTTTTTAAATTTATGTCTTAATAGTTTATAGCATTGTGGGGTTTTAGTTGTACATTATTATTTGTCCATCACCATGTGGATGCATCCATTCACCCCTCATGCCCCCCCCCACTTCCCTTCCCCTCGGTAACCAGCAACCAGTTCTCTCTGTCCGTGTGTTCATTTATATTTCACATATAAGTGAAACCATGCAGTGTCTGTCCTTCTCTCTCTGGCTTATTTCACTTAACATAATACCCTCTAGGTCCATCCATGTTGTTGCAAATGGGACAATTCTGTCTTTTCTTATGGCTGAGTAGTATTCCATTGTATATATTTACTACATCTTCTTTAACCAATCATCAGTCGAGGGACACTTGGGTTGCTTCCACTTCTTGGCTATAGTGAATAATGCTGCAATGAACATAGGGGTGCATAAGCCTCTTGCGATGGTTGATTTCATGTCCATTGGGTAGATGCCCAAGAGTGGGATTGCTGGATCATACAGTATTTCTATTTTTAATTTTTTGAGGACTCTCCACACTGTTTTCCATAGAGGCTGCACCAGTTTGCATTCCCACCAGCAGTGAATGAGGGTCCCCATTTCTCCACAATCTCTCCAGCATTTGTTGTTATTTGTCTGTGATTATAGCCATTCTAATGGGTGTCAGGTGATATCTTAGTGTAGTTTTGATTTGCATTTCCCTGATGATTAGTGATGTTGAACATCTTTTCATGTGTCTATTGGCCATCTGTATCTCTTCCTTGGAAAATGTCTGTTCATATCCTCTGCCCATTTTTTGATCGGGTTGTTTGTTTTTTTGTTGCTCAGTTGTATGAGATCTTTATATATTACAGAGATTAATCCCTTGTTGGATAAACTATTTGAGAATAATTTCTCCCAGCTGGTGGGTTGTTTATTCATTTTGATCCTGGTTTCATTTGCCTTGTAGAAACTCCGTAGTCTGATGAAGTCCCACTTGTTTATTTTTTCTTTTGTTTCCCTTGTCTGGGTAGACATGGAATCTGAAAGGATCCCTTTATGACCAATGTCAATTAGTGTACTGCCTACATTTTCTTCCAGGAGTTTTATAGTTTCAGGTCTCACTTTCAGGTCTTTGATCCATTTTGAATTGATTTTTGTATATGGCAATAGGAGATGGTCTACTTTCATTCTTTTGCATGTTGCTGTCCAATTTTCTCAGCACCATTTGTTGAAGAGACTTCCCTCTCTCCATTGTACGTTTTCACTCCTTTGTTGAAGATTTGCTGTCCATAGGTGTGTGATTTTTATTTCTGGGCTTTCAATTCTGTTCCATTGATCTGTGTGTCTATTCTTGTCCCAGTACCATGCTGTTTTGATTACTGTAGCTTTATAGTATATTTTGAAATCAGGGATTGTGATGCCTCCGGCTTTGTTCTTTTTTTTTCAGAATTGCTTTAGCTATTTGGGGTCTTTTGTTGCCCATACAAATTTCAGTATTTTTTGTTCTATTTCCGTGAAGAATGACACTGGGATTCTGATTGGGATTGCATTGAATCTGTAGATTGCTTTAGGTAGAATGGACATTTTAACTAAGTTTATTCTTCCAATCCATGTGCATGGAATATTTTTCCATTTCTTTATGTCTTCCTCGATTTATTTCAATAGTGTCTTATAGTTTTCCATGTATAGGCCTTTCATCTCCTTGGTTAAATTTATTCCCAGATATTTTATTCTTTTTGTTGCAATCATAAATGGGATTGTCTTTTTGAGTTCTCTTTCTGTTAGTTCATCATTAGTGTATAGAAATGCAACTGATTTTTGTAAGTTGATTTTATACCCTGCCACTTTACTGTAGTTGTTGATTATTTCTAGCAGTTTTCCAATGGAATTTTTTGGGTTTTCTATGTATAAGATCATATCCTCTGCAAATAGTGAGAGTTTCACTTCTTCATTGCCTATTTGGAGTCCTTTTATTCCTTTTTCTTGCCTAATTGCTCTGGCCAGAACTTCCAGTACTATGTTGAATAAGAGCGGTGAGAGTGGGCACCCTTGTCTTGTTCCTGTCCTCAAAGGAATGGCTTTCAGTTTTTCCCTGTTGAGTAGGATGTTAGCTGTAGGTCTGTCATATATGGCCCTTATTATGTTGAGATACTTTCCTTCTGTACACATTTTGTTGAGAGTTTTTATCATAAATGGATGTTGGATCTTGTTGAATGCCTTCTCTGCATTGATTGAGATGATCATGTGGTTTTTATTCTTCATTTGTTAACGTGGTGTATTACATTGATTGATTTGCAGATATTGAACTGGATCCTTCTCTTAGTGAGAAATGTGTGGAGAATGTGGCTGGGTCTGGGCAAGAGTTGAAGCAACTTTGGCCAGAGATGGGGCAGGATGGGTCTGGTGGGGGCAAAGCTTGGACTAAGGGCTCAAGACCAGCCGGACACTGGCTGGCCTCAGTGAATGCAGCCTGGGCTCTGATGTCCCTTAGTGAGAGCGAAGATGGCAGGAGGTGAACTAGAGAGCATGGTCACTCTTAGGGACAGTTAATCTGGACATGAAGAAGTAATGATATTCCTGTGTGTGAGCTGCTTGCCTTGTTTTGCAGTGATCGAGGGTCTTCCCTACACCAGCAAGCCCCCAAGGACAGGAACCACATCCGACTCCCCTTGACTCCACCATAGCTGAGTGGGATAGTAACAGCCTCAGATAAGCCTTGCTCCAGGGCATAAATAATGTGACCATGACTCATTTTTTCTCACTTCATTTACCTGATCCACTTCCAGGCTGCCTCTCCTCTCCTGGTCTCAAGATGGCTCCCAGCACCTCCTAGGGTACCGACCTTCATTTCTGGTAGAAACAAACAAATGTCATCTGAGGTCTTATGGAAGAAGGTGGAAGGTCTTTTTCTTTGACAAGCTCCTCCTTCTCGTTGTCTCTGGGTGGGTTAGTGTCACCCCAAATCCACCATGGTGGTTAGGGCAAAGTCAGTAGGATTGGTCCCCATCCCTGGAACTCAATGGTAGAGAGAGGGATCACTGAGAGGGTGGATGCCACAAAAGAGAGTCACGATGAAGGGACAGGGACTGGAGGCTGGGAAGGAACTGGCACAGAGCTACTATGTGATGTCGGTGTCAATTCATTTAATGCCTCTAACTGCTCCAAAGGTACTGTTGTACAGAACAGAAACTAAAGATCAGGGAGATTAAGTGTGTAGGTCTGTGCCTCCACCTCAGCCCCTTCTGAAAGGATTGGAGGTCGCTGTGAGGGTTAATTCAGTCATCTACAGCCCACGACTCATAAATGGTGGTCTGTCCAAATCATCTTTCCCCCACTATACCAGAGTTTTGTCATTTGAGGATTTCTTTTTAAAAAATTTATTTGTTGAATTTATTAAAATGTGTTAATTCAATAAAATATATGATTTTAAAATACAATTAAAGTAAAACTCACTCTTTCTGGTGTACTTTGCCTTTTGACAGATACATGGAGTCATGTAACCATCACCACAGCTGGGCTATAGATCAGCCCCCTCACCCCTAGATTCCCTCACGCTATGGATCCCTCCCCAGTCCTCACCTGGAGACCACTGAGCTGTTCTCAGTCTTCATCACTTTACCTCTTGAGGATTCTTTTTTAAACATCAAGAAAATATAGACACAACATGAGAGTGTTTAGAGTTTCCAGAAAATAGTGATCCAAACCTCTCCTGGATTCAGGTATGCTTTAGAACAAGTTTGTATTAATCAGTCACTGTACCATCAACACCTTTTGACAAATGGCACTATTCACGTGTGTGTGGCTCTGCTCTCTTGTTATGGGTTATTCCTGGAACAGCCCCCTGCTATAATTCATAGCCCACAGCTTGGCAACAATGGTGGTTCCGTCATGCCAGGGAAGATGCACAGGCTGAGAAGAAAGCAAGGATGGACCTGGTCCCCCTGCCGTCCTGTGGAGCTGGTCCTACAAGGCTGGAGTAGCTTTTACAGCCCAGTGTGTGCACGCAGTCCAAGTACAAATAGCAAGGAGTGAAGAGATAGACACGAGGATTAAACGATCCTCGCCAGTTCCATTTTTACTTTTCAGATCAAGCATCGCTCTGTTTTCCACGAGGAATATTAATAACAAACGGCGTGTCAAGTTGGTGAGAGACCTACGGGAGGTTCTTTGTGTTTATCTTAGCAATAGAACAGATATGAGTGTATCGAAAAGAATATGCTCTGGAAAAAAGATGGAATTAATAGTTATGTCCAACAGAAGGATACACATGCTGTAATCACGGCCTCCACGGCTTCGGTGATGGACAGAGACAGACCATCTGCGAGCTCCAGCGGTGCCAGTCTCTCTGACAGGATGGCAGTGCACAGTCTTCTCCATACAGCATGGCAAGCCCTTGTATTGTCAGATGCTGCTCTGGCTGTGCAAAGTGGAAAACATATTTAACAGAGAAGAGAAGGGAGTTTTCATTTCTACTTTGTCATTATGGATCAAAGATACAGCACTGTGCGACACCAGAATGCCCCCGCCCCACTGGCTTCTTTGTAATTAGATTTTCAGGTACCCACATCTCTGTTTCTGTCTTTCTCATACACACAGCTCGTCAGAATATTTCTGCCTTCATCAGGATTTCCCATTTTTCTTCTGCCACTCCTGACCCCTGGTCCCCTGCCCCCCCAAAAGGAGGGGAGGTTGTTAGAAGCTGATTCTTGGATTCTGCTTTAGTCAGCAGGCAAGTTTGGAATTTGCATTTTTAGTAAGCAACCAGATGGTTCTGGTGTAGAGGGGCCACAGATTGCTTGGACCTCTAATTAACCATTTTAGAGATGTTTCTGACTGTTTAAGTCCATGAATTTTCCCATTTTTGTACTGCATTTACCTGCAGGGGCTGATTACTCAAAAAAAAAAAAAAAAAGCAAATCTTGTCTTACAACTATGTGGTTTGGGCATGCTGAGTTATAGGGATGTCCCACGTTACACAAAACAGAAGCACAGAAACTTACGTCTACCAAACGGATATGGGAGTTATCATATTTATAAACCATAAACTATACTCATCCTTGAGTTTTGCTAGCCTCCCACCAAGTCTTGATCTCTGCCCTAAGCAAAGGTCACTGTGAGCAAGGAGGTGGGTGATGGGGCAAAAGGCAGAGGGCCCCACCCATCTCCCCAGCCTGTGTTCTGGGGGTCTAGGATGGAGATGGTCTGGGCACCCGGGCTGGGGCATGAGGACTGCCAGCCAGGCTGGAGACGTGGTGACCCCCTTCCAGCCCACTGGTTCCTCTTGCTCTCTTTGCAAGTCGGTGTTTGGTACAGGGCTCTGCCCACGTGGGTTGCGGGAGGCTGATCCCTGCGCCCTCCTGCACGTGACTCAGCCTGCCCAGAGTGTCTCTGCTCCCCCGGCCGCAAGAATTGGTGCAGCCCTGGGCCAATGGGGAGTTCCTGGGAATCTTGCTGGAGTCCCAGGAACAGGCGCCTCGTTTCCCCAGCTGTGGCTATGGGAACGTGTTTACCCACCGCGGAGCCCCCCATAGATTCAGTCTCCGAGAAGCCCCCCAGCCCAGAGGTGCAGGAAAGAAGCAGGTTCCCGAAGCTGGGAGAGAACTGCCCCCCTGCCCTTCCCCATCCATTCCCCACGCTGTCTAGGCAAGTGCACGTTGGGCGCGCTTGGCCAGCTCCTGCGCGGGTGCTGGGGGTGACTCATGCAAGCCTTGAGCGTGTGGCTTTTCCTTAGGAGTTCCGTGGTAATGCCTCCGTGGCTTAGGATAGACGGGGGCACTTACATTCCCACTGGGGAAAGCTGGGTTTGTCTCCATGGCTATACTTAAAAACAACAGCAGCAACAACAATAGCAACCCTTTTTATTTGGAAACAATCTCAAAGTCAAAGAAAAAATGCAAGAATGGAATAGTACAAAGCCCTTCTTCCCCTGAACCATTTAAGATTAAATTGCCAACATGATGATCCATCACTCCCAAATAGCTCAGTGTGTAATTCGTGTGATTCCTACAAACGAAGACATTCTCCTCTGCAAACATAATGCAGCTATATCAAGATCAGGAAATTACCGCAGATACATTAATACGGATAGTCCTTAGGCCCCATTCAGGTTTATCCAGTTGTCCCAGTAATGTCCTTTATAGCAGAAGGATCTGGTGCAGAATCGCTGGGTGAATGCAGTTGCCACCCCTTCCTCAGTCTCCCGCAGCTCTTCAGTCTTTCCTGACTCTCACCGCCTTGACACTTTTGAAGATTAGAGATGAGCAATCTTCTGTCTGATGTTTCTTCACACCAGGACCAGGTGGTTCACCTGGAGCAGAAACGTCACAGACGCAAGGCTGTGTTTGCTTGTGGTGTCCTTATAGGTGACACCATGGACTAAATACTCATCATGGTGATCCTTGGCTCTGCAGCACCAGCGGAGGGCCATCTACATGGAAGGTCGAGGTGCCGGTCATGGGGGAGCAGGGAGAGTGGAGAATTCCAGCATGACCAAAGGGACCTGCTCCCAGGGGCTCTAGTTCCGGGAACAGGGCAAGGATGGGGGTCCTCATCCCCAGAGGCAGGAGAATCATAATACTTGCTCCAGACTTGCACGTATGACTGCTATTGACTCACTGTGTGACCCTGGGCACACTGCTTCCCTGTACTAGTCTCCATTCCTTAGCTATAAAGTGGGGCTGGCGCAGTGAGTCCTCCGTACTTTGCAGGCAGGTGTGTGGGTTACACATTTGAGCGGGAGGGTGTGAATATCAGACAGCCCTGGACAAACACACTGCCCGGGCCTGTGCTTGGGTTTCTCCATGTGAGTTTCAGCTGGAATGTTGGGGCCGGTCAGACCCACCATTTCACATTATAGCTGACTTCGGTTCCCTCCCCAGACGAAAGCCCTTCTGGGAGAAGAACAAACTCAGAAGGCTGACTCCCGACTTCAGGATTTACTGTAAACTGACAGTAACCAAGACAGGGTGGTACTGGTGAAAGAACAGACAAAGAGATCAGTGGAACAGACTAGAGCGCCCAGAAACAGACCCACATGGATGTAGTCACTGATCTTTGACAAAAGAGCAAAAGAAATACAATGGAGCAAACATAGTCTTTTCAACAAGTGGTGCTGGAATAACTGAACATCCACATTTAAAAGAAAGAATTGAGGCACAAACCTGACACCCTTCACAAAAATTAACTCAAAATGGATCACAGACCTAAATGGAAAATGCAAAACTATAAAACTCCTTGAAGATAACATACAGGAAACTCTAGATGAACTTGAATTTGATGACGATCTTTTAGACACAACACCAAAGACATGATTCATGAAAGAAAGATTTGACAAACTGGACTTTATTAAAATTAAAAATTTCTGCTCTGTGAGAGACACTGTAAAGAGAATGAAAAGTCACATACCGGGAGAAAATATTTGCAAACATGTCTGATATCCAAAATATTCAAAGAACTCTTAAAACTCAACAATAAGAAGACAAACAACTCAAATGAAAAAATGAGCCAAAGGGGGCTGGCCTGGTGGTGTAGCGGTTAAGTTCATGCATTCTGTTTTGGTGGTCCAGGGTTCACCAGTTCAGATCCTGGGTGCAGACCTACTCACTGCTCATCAATCCATGCTGAGGTGGCGTCCCACATAGAAGTGTATCATACATCCCACGTGTGTATCATACAACTATGATACACCACTATGTACTGGGACTTTGGGGAGAAAAAGAAAGAAAAAGAGGAAGATTAGCAACAAATGTTAGTGCTGGGCCAATCTTCCTCAAAAAAAAAATGAGCCAAAGACTTTAACAGACACTTTATCAAAGAAGATATATAGATGACAGATAAGCATATGAAAAGATGCCCCACATCATATGTCATCAGGGAAATGCAAATTACAACAATGAGCTATCACTACACACCTATTAGAACGGCCAAAATTGAGAACACTGACACCACCAGATGCTGGCGTGGATGTGGAGCAACAGGAACTCTCATCACTGCTGCTGGGAATGCAAGATGGCATGGCTACTTTGCAAGACAGTTTAGCAGTTTCTTATAAAACTAAATACATTCTTACCATATAATCTAGCAATCACACTACTTGATATTTACCCGAAGGAGCTAAAAACTTATACCCACACAAAAATTTGCACACAGATATTTATTGCAGCTTTATTCATAATTACCAAAACTTGGAAGCAACCAAGACATCCTTCAGTAGGTGAATGGATAAATAAACTGGTACATCTGGACAATGGAATATTATTCAGCACTAAAAAGATGTGAGCTACCAAGCCATAAAAAGACAGGGAGGAAACTTAAGTGTATATTCCTGAGTGACAGAAGCCAATCTGAGAAGACTACATACTGTATGATTCCCACTCCATGACATTTTAGAAAAGGCAAAAGTATGGAGACAGTAGAAAGATCAGTGGTTGCTAGGGTTTGGGGGCGGGGCATGAATAGGCAGAACATAGAGGATTTTTAGGGCACTGAAACTACTCTCTATTATACTATAATGATGGATACATTTCATTACACACTTGTCCAAACCCACAAAACATACAACATCAAGAGTGAACCCTAATGTGAACTATGGACTCTGGGTGATAATGATGTGTCAATGTAGGTTCATCAGTTGTAATAAATGTACCACTCTGGTGGGGGGTTTTGATAATGGGGGAGGCAATGATATATGGGAAATCCCTGTACCTTCTGCTCAGTTTTGCTGTAAACCTGAAACTGCTCTAAAAAATAAAGTCTATTAATCAAAAAAGAAGAAGACAAAAGCCCTTGTGCATCCCAGCCTAAAACATGCCTGAGTTCTGGGGAGCCCTGTGGCATCACGAACACACTTTGCTACATCCTCAACTTTGCAAGGATGCTCCTGCCTCCTTTGTGCCATGACCAAACCCTGGGCTTCCCCTGAGGGCTTCGTTTTCTCTGCAGCCCTGCTGGTGAGAGATGGGGTCACGTTCCCCTGGCCCCCATGGTGACACCCTCTGGGCCCCCTGTCCCCATTGTGTGCAGACCCTGGCTTCTCTGCAGCTTGTCCAATTTGCTGCTACCCCTCTCTGCTCTCACTGACATTGTTGTCACCAGGCTCACAGCCCCCACTCTCCTCTCCAAGTCATCCTATGGTGCTTCGGTGTCCAGGTGGACAACCTTGTGCTCACATTCCCTCAGCTCTAGTGACCTTCGGCTCCACTCCTGTCCCCTCTCCAGAGCCCCTGAGCCTCCTGACAAGCTTGGCGTCTGAAACATGCCACTCTAGGTTCCCATTCTATTACGCAGCTTGTTCTTTCAGATCCCACTTCTACCACACTGAGGCCAACTGACTCTAAAACATGTCCATTTTCTCCAAACCTGTTGGCCTCTTATTTTTACGAGAACAGAGTGGTTGAATCCCATCTCCACTGCTCACCACTGAGAACTGGGTGAGTTACTTTAACTCTTGGTGTCTCCGTTTCATCGTCTGTAAAATGGGGATGATAACAAAACCTCACAGACATTTGTGAGGAGTAAGTGAGTCTGGGACACCGTCAGAGCTCAATAGTGGAGCAGCTGTGCTTCCTGCCCTTCCCTCCCCCCACTTACCAGCTGTGCCCCTGTGTCCTTCCTCCATGTCCACACTAGATCTTCAGACCACATCTGCTCGCCTGGGGGACTGCCCACATGCCGGATCCATGACGGCGGCTTGGTTGGCACTGATGATGAATTTGATTGAACAAATCTGTGTTCTAGGTAGCTCTAAGAGTAAGACTCACAGGGCAAAAAGCCAGCAAAGTTTTTTTCTGATGATCTGGTAAGAAAATAGCATGGAATTGGGCTTAACTTTCAAATTTCCTGTGAAGATGAAGTTCACAAGACCTCCTTGACATTAGTTACAGACATCTTGTTTCTTTTTTTAAAACTGTGATTTCCTCCAAATTACACCATGGGAAACTTCCCAGGGGACTCTTTCAAACTGAATGACTCTCAGGCTTTTTCCATTAGGACCCCTGGTGGGGCACAGAAGCATTAAGGGATTGGGAATTCAGGAAGCCTGGGACTTCTGACAGCCTATCCCTGCAGGGGGCATTGCTGGGTGGGCTGCTCACAGGGTGGTGATGCGTCTGCAGCACTCCCTTCTCCCAGCACTGGGAGCTCCCCGATCACTGAAGACTGTGCACCCTGAGTAGGGATGCGTCAGTTCCTTCAGTGAGCAGAAACGGTCATTTGTAGGAAGAGAGAAGGTTCATTTCCATGCATTTCATTCTGAATTGGGTACTGGTTATAGCACAGAGAATAACTTAATGCTCAAAAGAAAAAAAACAACAAAAGACCCCCACACCCTAATTGGGCATTCAGGCATTCTGGAAAGTTTGAAACTGAAGGTACAATAAACATAATGTTCCCTCATTTTGCTTTTTTATTTTATTTTTAAAATTTTAATTTTTCCCCAGCTTTATTGAGATATAATTGACATGAAACATTGTGTAAGTTTGAGCTGTGTAACGTGTCAATTTGTTACACTTATATATTGCAAAAAGATTATCTTCATAGCCTTAGCTAACACCTCTACCCTGTCACATAATTATCATTTCTTTTTTGTGGTGAGAATGTTTAAGATTTACTCTTTTAGCAACTTTCAAGTATATAATACAATATTATTAACTATAGTCATCATGCTGTACATCAGATCCCCAGAACGTAATCATGTTCTAACCGGAAGTTTGTACCTTTTGAGCAACATCTCCCCATTTCCTCCACCCCCAACCCCTCATACAAGTTAAGCTTTTTTTTAGATTCCATATATGAGTGACATCATACAGTATCTGTCTTTCTCTGTCTGACATCTCACTTAGCATAATGCCCTCAAGGTCCGTCCAAGTTGTCAAAAATGGCAGGATTTCCTTCTTTCTTGTGGATGAATAATATTCCCTTGTGTGTGTGTGTGTGTGTGTGTGTGTGTGAGTGTATTTCACATCTTCTTTATCCATTTATTCATTGGTGAACACTTAGGTTGTTACCGTATCTTGGCTATAGTAAATAGTGCTGCAATAAACATGGGCGTGCAGATATCTTTTCATGATCCTGTTATCCTGTTTGGATAAATAACCCAAAGTGGGATTGCTGGGTCATATGGTAGCTCCATTTTTAATTTTTTGAGGAACTTCTAAAGAGTTTTCCATAGTGGCTGCACCAGTTCACATTCCCACCCGCAGTGCACAAGGCTCTTTTCTCCACATTCTCACCAATGCTTGTTGTCTCTTTCTTTTTGATGATAGTTCATTTTGCTTTTTTAAAAATTTAGCGAATCTTTTTTGTAATTTCAGAAATGGAATATTTGCTCTCCTCCTCCTCAGCTTCCACGGCCTTGCTTTGCAAAGGTCAAGCTCTTCAGCGATGGGTTTTGCAGAAACCGTGCCCTCCTTTCCTCCTTGCTGAGCAAACCCTACTTTTGAGCCCTGCAGCTAAGCGCCTAGCCCCAGGGGTGACCATGGCTAGTCTGTGCCTTCAGGGCAGCACTTTGTCTTTCTGAATACTCACCTCCAGTCTCCTTCAAAGCCAGGGGAGATCCATTTCTGGCTAATGAGTCTTAAGATAAAGTATACTACTGATGGCTCCTGGGGAATGTTTTTGCTTCTTGATAAAAGGTGAGAGAAACACTGAGAGAAGGAATCTTGTTGCTTTGGCTAGCCCATGTGGTCATGATGCCTGGAGTGGTGGCCGCCATCTTGGCACTATGAGGCAATGAATACAAGGATGACGCTGCAATACAGGGAGAATGGGAAAAAGGATAGACATCCTTGCACAGCTGAGATGACACCAGCAACTACCCATGTTCAGATGTCTTGTTACATGAGCAAAATACACCCCTACTTTTAATCTACTAGACCAGTTTTCAAGTGCTGACAGCCAAAGTATTCCTGACATCAGGTCCATCCTATTTAGTTGGTGTATGGAAAGGAGGGTGGGGTGTTATTCCTGGAAATGTGTGAATCCAGGAACTCTCTAGGGTGCGTTTAGCATGGTCCCCATGGAAATGCGTTCCTGATACTGTTACATATTTCTTAAGCTCAACATTGAAGTGTTTCAGGGTCCCAGGCAGGGAACAGGAGGTGGGGAGGGCAGACACAAATGAGAATGAGTTGTGGAGAATTATTGGGATCAATGACTCTTTCTGGCATCTTTAGAATGGCTCCATGGACAGGGTCATGCTTGTCCCCTGATGCTTAGGTGGCAGGTTGTATTTTCCACACATGGCCACAACAGCATCTCTCACCACAGACATTTGCTAGAATCTTGCCACTCCCCCATCAAGAGACTGAATCTATGTCCCCTTCCTCTGATCTGTGCAGGCCTTTGTGATGGCTTCAACCAACAGACTCTGGAGGAAGGGACGCTATGTGAGTTAAGGTTAAGCCATACAGTTGCCACGCATTCCTGCTTTGTTCTCCTCGGATACTTGCTCTTGGATCCAGCTGCCATGCCTAGTGCCCTGAGGAGAGGCCCGCATGGAGGGGGCTGAGGCCTCCAGCCCTGGCCGAGCTCCACACGGATGGTGAGTGTGCCATCTGAAAAGGGAGCCCTCTGCCCCTGCCTCGTCTCCCCAGCTGATGCTGCCCAGAGCAGACATGAGCCAGCCCGCACGTCCTGTCCAAACTGCAGGCTCCTGAGAATGACACGTGGGTGCTGTTGGTTTCAGCAGGAGTAACCGGAAGGGCTAGTCTTTTACCTTGGCAAAATTTGTGCTTTAAACCCCAAAGTGCATTTTAACCATTAAATTAATCCTACATTTGCCTGTGTCTTTGGAAAGCAATTGTATCATCTGCTGCAAATAAAAGTGCTCCCACTGGAAAATAGAATGTAGGTGGTGGAAAGAAAGGCCACGTGGAGGGAACCCATCCAGCAGTTGGCAGCACATTACAGGCAGCCTGATGCCCAGTGGCCGGGAGGACCAGGAGCTTGCACTGCTCTGCCCGCTGAGTGGTGCGAGGTGCACTGGCGTTGGATGGAGGAGGACCCCAAGTGAAGGACCCCGAGCCTGCCCAGGGCCCAGATCCTCTGTTTCCTGTCACCCCTTCAGGTTGATTCCTCAACAATCGCTTCCTAGACATCTATGCTTCAAACACACTGGCCTCCTTGACGCCCCTGCACTCCCCCAACATGCCTTTGGGCGGCTGTGCCTACAGCTGCCTTTGCCTCACACCTGACTGTATGAGAGATGTCCCTCCCCAGGAAGCCCCACTGCACCCAAGCTGACCTGGCTGCCTTTCTTCTGTGCTTGCATAGTCCCCTGCACCTGGCTCCCCATCTGAACCCTAGGCCTCCTGAGGAGGCACTGGGCCATGGGTGGGGCATCAGTGATTGGCCACATTGGCGATTTTGGTTGACTGGGGCAATGGGCATGGCCCGAGACACACTTCTGCCAGCTTGTGAGAGGTCCAGGGCTGTCCCTAGGGGGACATTGGGGTCTCTAGAGGTAGACCCTGGATGGTGATCCTGTGGGGAGTAAGGCTACTGCTCCCTGAACCCCATGTCATCCTCTGTCTGTGTGAAAGCTGTGCAGCCTGTTTCTCTCTCCAGGGTCAGCTCCTCTCCTGGCATCCTTAACAGTCTCCCCTGGAGAACACTGCAAGGCCCTGTGTGCGGGAAAGTAGCCTGCCCAGGGAGATTCCCCCTTTTGCTGAGATTTACCTGGAGCCCCAAGATGAATCTGCCACTTTTTGTCTGTAATTCTCCAGAAGTTGTAATAAGTTGGTCTCTGACAGGCCACTTTTATTTCCACAAAGCTTAATTCAAGACATGATTGATGATCCTTGATCAATCCGCACATCAATTTCAAGCCAGAAGTGGGCTGTGAGATCACCTCTTCTCAGGTCAGTCAGCTGCACAGGGATTAGCCGTTTTGAAACAAGACATAAGATGCTGCAGGCTTACTGCGACTGATGTTTCCTAGGCGGTGGGTACTTTCTTCATACTGGAAATCTTCATATTTATTCCTAAAGCCACAGGATTTCTGGGATAAATGAGACAGGAAAGTTCTTGTGCCATGAAGCATTTACCAGTTCATTATGCATGGAGCCCCAGGCTTGGCCAGATAAGGGGATCAGAAAGCATGCACGTGTACACGCACATGTGCACATGTGGAAGCGCACACATACATGCATACACACGCTGCCCCCAAGCCCCGCTGCACCCAGGCCAACTTGGCTGCCTTTCTTCTGTGCTTGCATAGCTTCCTGTGTCCCAACATGTGCCTTCACATATGCACATACATACACGCACATGCATACCCAGAAAATGTAGAGTACATCCACTCAACAAATATTTATGGAGTGCCCACTGACACAGGCTATGCTCCAGGGAAGCAGACCCTGGGATGGAGGTTAGCATGCAGGGGGTCCTAAGCGGTGCTCCGAGGATCAGTACTCATGGAAAGGGGGGAGGCGGTGTACAGCTGTGATGCAGGCCTAGTGATGGCCAATCCCACAGGGGCTCTGGAGCAGAAGGGCCCCTCAGAGTTGCCCTGAGTTGGGTCAGAATGGCCAGGCCTTTCTATTCTCACCTGAATGAATCACTGAATGTGTGTCGTCCTGATCAGGCTATGACCTTGGGTCTCTGCAGCTGAGGCCCATGTAGGAATATAATAATAATAACCATAATAGTTCCTTTCCTGAGCCAGCAGATTCTGGAGGTCACTCAAACTGCTCCTCTTTAATTTTAGTTCACTTCTTTGTCCTCTGTTTCTTTTGAGACATCCATCATTTAGCCAACAGGACAGAGTCTGGATGGCCTGGCAGTTCTTAGCCCTAACATAGGTTATTGCTAAACCCTTGCTCATCCTCTATCGATATACAGCACGGTCACCTGCTCACAACATCAGTGTGACTCATGTCTTCATCATGCACTTCTATTTTTCAAAGCTGGCAGAGATTAAAAACATGGCTGGTGGGGAAGGAGCATTTGCCACCAGTGGTCTCTCTGCTTCTCCTGTGGGGCCTGTGGTCCTGACAGCCACCCCAAGGGCCGAGTGCTGGTGCCTCAGGCCCGGTGCAGATCTGGGGAGCCAAGGCCCTGCCAGCTGGGCTCCGATGTTGGGGTGTTTGAAGGGAGGGATAAGTGCTTTCCTTGCTGATCCCGAGTCCTCATGCTTGACGAGCCAGACTGCTCCTACCTTGAGAACTAAACCCTGTGGGAGGCATGGGGGCCTCCTTGCACACACGGGCTCATGGACAGGTGGAGGGTTGCCCTTCCTTTTCCCGTCCTGTGACCCCTGACCCTGTTAGTCAAAACCTGACGCAGTGGCATGGATTCAGATCTGCTTCTTCCCTCTCCCAGGGGTATCTGCATTGTAAGCCTCACTTCTGACTGTGGGATTAAAACCTTTGCCCCAGGATAAAAGTCACGGAGGAGAGGAGGGGAGGGCTTTGGGGCTGTGAAGGGCTTTCTGATGCCTTTATGCGGAGCTGACCCACAATGGGTTTGCTCTAAACAGTCCTTGTTTGTGCCCGCTGTCCTGGGGTTGTTACTAATGGCAATTCTTTCACTCTCTCAAAAGTGTCCTGATCAGAATAATAATGCTATCATCCCTATACTCACAGATCATCTCAGAAGAACTGTCAAAGGGGTAGGGCAAGTAAATTGTCCCTGGGAACACAGCCTTGAGAGTAGACTTAGACATGTTCCTATCTTCTTTACTACCAATTTCCCAGCCACCTGAACAGCGCGGAGCAGGTGCTCCGTAAACAGTGAGTGGGGGCTTCCTTCGTACCATTTTGCAGATGAGCAAGCTGAGGAGAGGAGGGTGACTTGGGCCCCCCCTTTTTTTGATCTACAGCTCTTTCCCTTCTTGGTGTGGCTTCAGCCACATCCGCGCTGGGAGCTGGAGCTGCTCTGCTGGGCAGGCCTTTCTGGGGTCTGTCCACTGTGGCAGGCCAGGGTTCCCTCTGTTCTTCCATCAGCAGCGTGGCCAAGGGGCCAGGCTCAGCCCCAGCAAGGTTGCACGTCCTGGTCTTGATGCCGCTGTGGTTACAAGTCTGTGCCCACAGATGCGACCAGTCCAGCCACTCATCAAAGGCACGTAATTAGGCCTCCCCAAGCCAAATTCGTTGACTGTCTGCGTACAGCTAGGAAAGGGGGTCTCTCCTCACTGGAGGTGCATCAGCAAGCTCCTCGAGATGCAGAAGTCATTATTGGAGCAGCATCTTTCAGAAAACACGTGCACAGACTTGTGCTTTTACATCCTGCAGAGAGAATAGCCTTCCCTGTGCTTTCTTCTGCTAGGTCTCCAGGGCCGCTGAGCCTGTGGTTTGGGCTTGTCTTAATTCCCTAATAGTTGGCAAAAGACCAAAAGCCCACACTCTGGAGGTGGGCTTTCTTTTTTTTAAAATGAATAACATATCTTTTATTTTATTTTTATCCTCACATTCTCTCTCTTCTTGTTTATTTTTTTTCATTTTTATTGATGTCTTAATAGTTTATAACATTGTGGGGTTTTAGCTGTACATTATTTTTTGTCTGTCACCATGTGGATGCATCCCCTCACCCCTTGTGTGGAGGGGGGCTTTCTTATGAAAAATGCAAAATCAGTGAACTTTGTTTATTCTGACTAATGTGCTGAAGCTATAAGGGAAGATGCATTTCAGTCCCAGTGTCACATAAAATGTAATTTACTGTTCCTGACACATGTGGGGGCCAATGGAGTGCAGAGGCGAGGTGCCTGAGAGGACCAACCGGGACGTAGGGGATTTCGGGCCCACAGGCAGCCTCGTGAAGATGGAGGGGCAGGGCCTCTGCTTAGCAAACCCAGGGCCCAGCTGTGCCCCTCATCAGGTTTAGGGTCCAGGATCTTTCCGATCAGGGTCTTCTGGAGTCACTCTGGACACCGGACAACTCCTGCTCTGGCCCAGGTTATGAAGTACAGGTGGGGTTGTCCACCTCCAGCCTCCTGAAGACAGGTGCTGGTCAGGTGACAGGGAGACGGTGGCAACCGCATGTCCCTGACTTTGCAGGACAGACGCCCCTGTAAGCCAGCGGTTTTCACCTTGGTGTTGTGAGAAGGGGGGACGGGGGGCAGGTGGAGAATTCCAGACCTCTCCTTACAGCGACCCAGACGCCCTGTCCTGTTTTATGTAGTGGACTCTGTGTGAGAGTTCATAGAAGAAAGAGTCCATAGCTCGCTGAACTGTGAAAGCACCCAGGAACTCCGGTGTTTCAGTGGCTGTGTTTCATAGCCACGTTGCCTTTTGCACACACAGGTGAGATAAAGCACCTTTGGTGAACGGGTGTTTGACTCAGGAAGTGTTACTGTCACTGGGTTCCCTTCTGGCTGGGAAACCAAGTGGATAGACTGCAGGGCAGCCAGGGCCTCCTAGGTTGAGACTGAGGATGGTTTGTCCACCTCAGTCCAGGGCCAGGGCAGACAGACACATATTCATTCTTCAGGGTCGACGCTTTATTCCTCATCACTTTCCCCTCCAACACTGCATTATAAAAAGTATCAAATCTACAGTGAAAGGGAGGGTGCCTCCCAGGAGCGGGAGATGCTCCCTTGACTCCTCTGGTGCTCTCCCCATCCCCACTCTGGCCAAGGGTAGGCTGAGGACAGAAGCATTGTTTTTGGTCACGTGGAGATCCCTCTGGGTCTGCCTCCTCCTCCTCTCACCTCTTCAGGTCCAGAGAACTGCAGGAGGGCGGGGGTCAGCCTTCCTGGCATCCTTCATGCTCTGGGGCACGAGGCCCCAGTGGGTGGACGGGAGTGAGCAGCTTGGAGATGATGGTGGACAGCCAAGGCTCTTGCTGGACACCATCTGGGACATTCTTCTTTTGTGGTCACCTGGCAGAGTACTGTGCACTCAGTGTGTGCAGTTGTGGACCATGTGCCCTGTTCTCAGACCCCTTGCTGGTGGGGTCACGCTCTCCCAAGCCTTTCAAGACACCCCGATCCTGCTCCACCTGCTCTGACTCCAGATAAGCACCAGGTGGGTATCAACTCCATGTAGGAGTGGTTTGTGATGTCTGCCCTGCTGCGTGCTGGTTTGCAGGTCAAGAGGGTCAATGTTGGCTAGTTCGTATGTTCTAATACATATGTATCGTTAAAATGTCTATGGAAAGAGAGGCTTTTGACATGCAGAGTTGAATGTGTTTATTTTAAGACGAGTAACTTCTTCCTGTGTGGTATTTATTCTTGTGTTTTTCCACTGCCCTTAAACAGGCAGTGAACTAGAGAGTTCAGGGGAAACTTCACGTGTCTCCTCCCCCACTGCTGGGTGTGGGGTGCAGCAGGGAATGAGGTGGAACCCCTTCTAGCCAGGAAGAGTGACATGGTGCCAGGTGAGGGTGTGGGGGCTCCAGGGGGAGGTCTGTGGTTGTGGGAGCAGTCCTGGGTCAGGGAAGGCCTGGGGAGGGGTGGAGGAAGTGACGAGGCTGAGGCTTGGGTTTTCACGAGTGCCCTTGGGACGCCATGCCCCAGGCTCACAGTGGCGGCACAGGCGTGGGGAGTAGAGGACACAGCCAACAGACTTGCTGAAGCCGGAGGCAGTGGTAGGGCAAAGAGTCGAGGGTGACAGGGCCCGAAGCTGTTTTTTTTTTCCTGATGTAGACTCTTAGTCAATTTTTATAATATTTGATTTCAAAAGTCCAAAGCCAAAGTAGGAGGGAAATCGAGGGGTGGAGAGACTTCAAAGATTATTTGGCCCAATCCCTTCACTTTTCTTCCTGAGTCTAAAACCAAACCAAACCAAACAGGTCTTGACCCTCCAAAAGAAACCTGGAACACAGACTCCCCCACTGTGTGGATGCACAGGAGCGAGTTGTCCGTGGTGCCTGTCGGGGAGGTAAAAATGGAAAGGAGCCTGGAGCACTGAGGATGAAGACTTGGTCCTGGGAAAGGGGTCCCTTGTTCTGCCTGAAGATGAGAAGGGTGGGGGAGGATCTGGATGTTTCTTGCTGCCCCTTTGAGGCTAAGATTTGGGGGAGATTTTTCTTGAAATTCTCACTGGGTGGCAATAATATGTCTGGCCACGTCAATTACGTTCTGCCCCATATTTTCTATGAATCTGACACTTGTAAATTAAAAATGTCAAACAGCCTGAGATGGGGAGCAGTCCAAGCTTTTCCAGTCAGGACCCACCTGAGGGTGTTGGACGGACGGGCAGTGAACAGGAGATTTAGCCGACTGCCTTTCCCCCAGTGACTCAGGGTCCTCGGCAGCTGCCTCTGCGCTGGGAAGAGGCTTTCTGAGGGTAACAGGCTGTGGAGATGCGAGGGGCAGCCTGTCAGGAAGCCAGTCTTTTAACTAGTGTCGCTCATTAGTTTGCTGCCGACACTGACTTGTTTCGCCCCCGGCTGCCCAATGCAGTGAACTGTTGGGAATCCTATGCAATCATCAGTGCTCTTTGACCTGAATATCGACCTATTGCAAGCGATGGGCATTGTACAAGCACGTTTTTGGAGTGCTCCACAATTACTGAGAGCGGAGGGTGTTCAAAGTGTTGCATGCGCTTTATTAAGTCAGCAGTGGCTAATGAGGGTCAGGTCAGTTACTCCCCGAGCAGAGGCTGAGAGGAGCTGGTGTGAGAATGGGCCTTTCTGGGGATTTGTATGACTCCAGTCTGATGCCAGGTGGCACTGATCTGTCACAAGGGCTGTGATGGGTTTCCTGGGTGTCACATCGTCGAGATGGGTATGAGGATGATCACACAAATGTGTGATCTCTGGGTATAGGCCCGGGGATTTGCTTCTGCAACGAGAAGTACTCCAGCTGCCTGTGGGTCGCAGAGAAGTGCTGGTGACCTGGGCAATTGGAATGCACATGGAAAGTGGCAGCTGAGAGGCTGGAGAGGAGCTGGCATTAACCGGACTCTTGCATGTGAATCATGAAGGTGGGTCTGCAGGAGACAGAGGGTGGACCCGGCTTTGGTCCACTTCTCCTCTCCTGAGGGTGTGGGTGGAGGATCAGCCGGCAGGTGCAAGAGCAGCTGCCTCGTGGCAGGCCGAGGTCACTGGGCCTCCGAAACCCAACCGAGTGCAACCCTAATCCCCAAGGCTAAGGAAAGGCCTTTCCTCTCCCCTCACCTGACTCCCTGCCTCTGACCGGGCCCCTTCCTGACCTGCTCCAGTCTGCATGAAGATGGCTGAGATCCAGGGACACAGAGACCCCCAGGGACATCCTGGGCTCAGGGGAGGTCCCTGAAGCTCCAGCAGGAGAGGCTGGAGCAGGTGGTTGGCATAGGAGTGAGGAGGTTGGCACAGGAGGAAACAGGCAGGTGTCTTGGGCAGCAGAGCCCAGCGCCAAGGAAGAGCAGGCTTAGTGGCAGTGTAGGGTGCTGAGGCTGGAGCACCTCATCCTCTGTTGCTGTGTCCCCTGCCCCACCTGGGCAGTGTTGCCATTGGGCTGGGCTGGGGTACAGGTATACAGCCCATTCTGAAAGTGAGGGGTTGTGGGGCAGGGAGGTGAGACACCATGACATTTCGTTGTTCCACCTTTTCCAGGATTCTGTCTCTGCAGTTGGTTAATTCCTGTCCATGCCCCCAATAATGGTGGTGCTGGGCAAAAGGCTGGCGTGTGCCTGAGGGGCAGCACTTTTTGGGTGGGGTCCCTGACGGGCTGGTGTGCTCCACTGTGGGTGAAGAAGGCGAATTGCACTGGGCTCTCCAGTTGCACTGACACCCATGAGAAGTCCTGGGATGGATGGACCACCGGGTCTGGTAGGGGGACAGAGCTGGCTCAACAGCAGGGGACAGTGATAACAGCCATATGCACGAGCTCCTATAAGTCGGAGACTGCCCTTTGCACAGTAACCCTCTTCTCATTTAATTTGATCCCCTTGTTGATGTTGTAATGAAGATGGTACTTGGAAAATTGCTCAAAGCTGCAGAACTGGATTCGAATCTGGGCTGGTCTCACTCCAAAGTCTGCGATCCTTTCCTGTGCTGGGATCCCATTTAGTTCTGCCACCAGCTCATCCTAGGAGCTTATCTGAGTCACCCAGAGTCTCTACAATTCAGTGTTCCCTGTGAAGGGAGGGGAGTGGACTAGGTAAATTACGAAGGTCCTGAACTCTGGGACTGGAGATGAAGCCTTCTACCTGCTCTGACACCCCACCCTGTGTCTACACTGCACTGCTCTCTAGAGGGCTTAGGGCAGCCCCTCACTCTCTGGCTGTGTGTTGGATATTGCTTGTTCCAGTAGTCTATTGCAGTGAAACAAACTCCCCCACACTTATGGATGGAAAGCAACATTCAATTGCTGTAGGAGCACACGGATGCTGTGGTCAAGGATGTGGACACAGGCACAGTGGGGAGGCTTCACGATGCTTCATGGTGTCTGGGTCCTCAGCTGGGAAGAGTTGAATGGCTGGGGGCCAGAGTCATCTGGGACTAAGGGCCTTTCCAAGGGTGCCTCTGGGCTGGGCTATATGGGTAAATACATACCTCCTGTGGCCTCCCCATGGGACAGGGCCTTCTTGCAGTGTGGCAGTGAGCTCTAAGATGGAGTGTCCCAGGAAAGCCAGGGGGAAGCTGCTTGGCCTCTTCTGACCCAGGCTCGGAAGTCACAAGCATCACTTCTGCCATGCTCTGTTGGTCAAAGCAGCCACAGCCCAACCAGATTCAAGCAGAGGGACCCAGACCCTGCCTCTTGATGGAAGGAATGCCAAAGAATTTGCAGGCCTGTTTTAAAGCTTCCACAGTGCTTTAGTAAAATCATATACCATGCTTACTCACTCATGTCTTTTGGTTCTAGTCATCGACTTGCAGCGGGCAGGAACATCAAACATCATTAATACGTGTTTACTCACATTGTCTCTTACCCAGGTGCGTGAGTGGTGACGAGTGGTATTGCAAGTATGTGAACTTGGCTTTGGCATGCTGTAGAGGTGCTTCAACATCCCCTAGAGGGCTTATTAACACAGATTCCTGGGCCCACCTCCAGAGTTTCTGATTCAGTGGGTCTGGGGTGGAGCCTGAGAATGTGCATTTCTGAGAGGTTTCCAGGAGATGCTGACGCTACTGGTCTGGGGACCCCGCTTTGAGAACAGTGGCTATTGAGTGACCATCCCACACCAACCAGGCCTCCGGAGACTGGAGGCTCCAGTGCTCTGCATGCTTTTTTGTTGTGCCCCACCAGTTAAAAAAAATCGAGCACACCCCAGCTATATCCATTTTAAAGTGATACACGTGTACTACTGATAATCACATACTAAATATTAGTGAAGTTCCATATATATCTTATGTTTCTAGTTTAAAATGTGTGTAAATAAAAGTTCTAGTATTTTCTTCTCACATTCTGAAGGATGGTTTGGGAGCCTGTGGGTGGCACAGGCCATGCTGGAATCCCTGGGGCAGAGCACGGAAGTGTGCTCACTCCTGAGGGTGCCTTAGTGCCCAAATGCGTTTGTAATTGTAGTTCATGAATGTTTATTGAACCCTGATTCTATGCAAGGCAATGGGTCAGGCACTATAAAGTACTCAAAGGAAGCAGAAAATTAATCTTACACCTAGTTGCTACTTTTGAGACTATGTGTTTCCTGTCTTGTTCCAGTGAGGACTGAAGGCAGCAGAAGAAACTAGTTAGGGAGGGAGACGATCAGTGCATGAAGAACTAGTTACCAGACAAGATGCCAGCAGAACATTTGCAATCACGTCCCCCCCCAAATCCATATGTTGAAGTCCTAAGCCCCAGTTGCCCAGAATGTTACTGTATTTCGAGAGAGGGACTTTAAAGAGGTGATTAAGTTAAAATGAGGTCCTGTGGGTGGGCCCTGATTCAATATGACTGGTGTCCTTTAGGAAGACATAATTAGGACAGAAGCACGCACAGCGGGAAGACCATGTGAGGACACAGGGAGAAGACAGCCATCTGCAAGCCAAGGAGAGAGGCCTCAGGAGAAACCAGCTCTGTCGACACCTTGATCTCAAACTTGTAGCCTCCAGAACCGTGAGGAAATTAATTTCTGTTTTTTCAGCCCCTGGTCTGTGGTACTCTGTTATGGCAGCTAAGCAGACTCACATACCACCTCAAATCAGTTTAGGCATAACAGGGAATTTCGTGGCCCTTGTAACTGGGAGGCTCAGGGTTGGGTCTGGAGGTACTAACACTTGGGGGTGCAAAGATGTTGTCAGGGCCCCCCTTGCCCTCTCTCCACTTAGCTTCCCTCTGGGGCTGGTCACTCTCCGTGCTGCTGTAGCAGCCTTTTCTCAGGCAGCCATCCCAATAGAGAGAGTCTTTCCCCAGCCTCCACGTATCTGTGCCATAGAAGGATTTGATTCTCCTTGCTCAGGGGCAGAGCCGCCTCCAGACCAACTACTGTGTGCAGGGAGGGGTGGGCCATGAATGTCCAGGCTTGGGCCACGTGTCCATCCCTGTGTGCTGTGGCCAGAGGGGTGGAGGTGTGCAGAGGGAGGGACATAGCAGATGAAACCGACCTAAGTCTGCTACAGCCATGTATCTGGACAAAGGAATCTCTACTATATTCTATGTTTTTTGGTAATCACAACTTATCTAATAACTAAGAGTATGATATATCACAGTGCAACGCAACCCCGAAATTATTCAATGAATGGCTTAATTTTCCAGGTGATTTTTAGTGCTTTGGCAAGATTTTAATAAGTGCCACTCACGAGAAAGGTTTCCATAGTTAAATACATTTGGGAAATGCTCGTTAACCTCCTTCCTGGAAATTCAATTGAATATTTCTGAATTAAAGGCCCTAAGAATTCCAATTCTTTGAAGAAATCTCTCTAACACAGTTTAAGCCAGTATTTACCAAATGTCTGTGGCCAAGAACCCTCCCCACCCCCACCCCATCATTCTAGAAATCAGCCCCTGGTCTGGTGGAGCTAGTGTTCCTCGAGGCGGCTGGAAGTGTGGGCCCCATGCTTCAGAGGTAGTGGGCATGCACATGCTCGTTGAACCTCATTTCATCTTCTCCACAGTCACAGGTGGCAAGGGGATCCCGGATTAGAGATGTGGAGACTGAGGCTGACGGGACGAAGCCAGGAAGAGTGCACAGTTGGCGAGGCGCAGGGCCAAGTGTAAACCCAGCTGTGTCTGACCGCCAAGCTCACTGTCTTTCCAATAAGTCTTGTAGAACCACGGCTTCCTGTCAGGACTGCCTCCTTTCCCAATTTGCACACAGTGCGGAGAGAAGGCGATGGGCTGGGGCTCCAGTGAGAGGCGAGGCGTGTCTGCTGTGCCCTGGACACCGATGTTCCTAAATGACGGAAGGTGCAAGAATGGCTCCAGATTTGCTTCCAGGGGACCCCTGTGGGGTCCTTGTGGGGTTTCCAGATGATGGATGATTTCTTTCCCCTTTAATTGATGTCCATTGGAAGCTCCCAGGTTTCTGGAATATTTATCCAGATTGTGTAAATGTATAAATCCAGAGAAATATAAATTTGTATATATAGATATCCAGATTTATAAATATTCTGGATAGTCCAGTGAAGAACAGGTCCCACAGGGTCTTTCTGGCATGACATTCTGGAGCTTGCTGACAGCCCATTAAAGCACAGGAGGTGATCTGGCCACACTGACCTCAGACCCCACCTGGTGGGGCTCAGCTGCACTGTGTAGATGGCACTGCCCTTCCTGTCAGGGCCCCAGTCTGCCAGCACGGGCAATTATTGTGATTTGTGACTTGGAGTAGGGGGTGGATTTGGGGTCTTGGTGAATCCTTCAGAGAAAATGTGGTTTCATGAGTGGAAGGGGCTCCAGGTTGGTAGAATGTGGGGTGGGGCCTGTAAGGACAACCATGTTCTCAAAGGGTTTCCCTTTTTTGGGGGCATAGCTGCCTCCAGGATCTGCTCCGTTGGTGCTGGAAGCCCTGGACTACGTAATGTGGAGGAGAGGTGTGACTCAACCCCTTTTATTTCATTTATTTATTTTTTTGCTAGAAGTTTGAGTATTTTCCCCAGGAATTAGCCCTTTATTTTATTGATAAAATTGTTGTCTATTTTTACTACAATGAATTCTATTTTTTTGTCTTTGCTTTTCTTAAATTTGCATTGTAGTACTTACATTCTTTTTATAGAAGTTTAATCTAAAAACAGTTTAACCTCTAAAGCATTTTTCATCTGTTTACTTGTAATGATAATGTAATATAATTTTATTTTATAATTTTTTAAACTTAAAATGGATATTTTATTTGAGAATGATCTTTCACAAAAGATGGAAAAAACAAAATTTATGATGAATCCCATTTCCCCAAATATGTAGCCATTAACATTTGAGTATTTTCTTTCCAAATGAATGTTTAATTTTTAATTTTTTTAAAGTTTTGTATCTTAATTTTATTATTTAGAATGAGAAAGAACTGTACAAATGCTCTCACACAAGTAGAACATAAGTAAATATTTTGCAGCTCTTTTGATATAATTGATATACTTTTAAAGTTACTTCACTTGTTTTGTAGATAGTAGAAAATTATTGCCCCTGGGTAGTTTTTTTCTTTTTATTATTTTGAGATTTTTCTTTTATTTCTTTTTTTGGGTATAATTTATAAAGTATTTGCTTTTGCCCCTGGCCTCACGTTGTCCATACACTGAGAAGAGGACTGTGTGTGTCACCTACAAGTCAGCTCACCGAGCGGTCACAGGCGAGTGGTGGAGGGAGCGGGTCCTGACTTCTGGCCCTGCCACTTGGTACCCAGGTGACCTTGAGCAAATCACCTAACACATCTATGCCTTAGTTTCCCCATTAGTAAATTGTGGATAAGAGTATTGACCTCTCAGAACTGTTGTAGAGATCAAATAGATAGTGCAAGGAAAGTGCTAACACAGTGTCCAGGAGAGAGTGTGTACACAATAGCAGCTGTTATCATTAGTATTCATGCAGGCTGGGTTTTTTGCCTTGATCAAAATATGAAGAGAGATCCAATTTTTTTTTCTTCTTTTTTTACGTTTTAACCTCCTTCACCCCTTTCACCCATATCCACTCCCACCTCTGGAGAACAATCTGTGCTCTGTATCTGTGATCTTGTTTTTTAAATTCCATATATAAGACAGATCATATAGTATTTGTCTTTTTCTGTTTGACTTATTTCACTTAGCATAATGCCCTCAAAGTCCATCTGTGTTGTCAAAAATGGCAAGATTCCATTCTTTATTATGGCTGAGTAGTATTCCATTGTATATGCATATCACATCTTCTTTATCCATTCATCCATTGGTGGATACTTACCTTGTTTCCATATCTTGGCTATTGTAAATAATGCTGCAATGAACAGGGGGATGCAGATATCTTTACGAGTTAGTGTTTTCATTTTCTTCAGATAAATACCCAGAAGTGGAATTACTGTATCATATGGTAGTCCTAATTCTGATTTTTTGAGGAACCTCTATATTGTTTTCATTAGTGGTTGCACCAAGTTATATTCCCACCAGCAGTGTACGAGGGTTCCCTTTTCTCCACATGCTTGCCAACACTTGTTGTCTCTTGTCTTTTTGATGACAGCCGTTCTAACAGGTGTGAGGTCATAGCTCACTGTGGTTTTGATTTGTATTTCTCTGATGATGAGTGATGTTGAGCACCTTTTCATGTGCCTGTGGACCATCTGTATGTCTTCTTTGGAAAAATGTCTATTCAGATCTTCTGCCCAGTTTTTAATTGGATTGTTTTTTTTTTTTTTTTTTTTGCTATTAAGTTGTATGAGTTCTTTATATATTTTGGATATTAGCCCCTTTTCAGATATATGATTTGCTAATATTTTCTCCCATTCAAATGAATAGGTTGCCTTTTCATTTTGTTGATGAATTCCTTTGCTGTGCAGAAGCTTTTTAGGATTTTTAATTTGATGTAGTTCTACTTATTGATTTTCATTTTTGTTGCTTTTGCTTTTGGTGTCAGATTAAAAAGCTCATTGCCAAGACCAATGTCAATGAACTTATCGCCCATGTTTTCTTCTAGGAGTTTTATGGTTTCAGTCTTTAATCTATTTTGAGTTGATTTTTGTGTATGGTGTAAGACGGTGGTTGAGTTTCATTATTTTGCATGTGGCTGTCCAGTTTTCCTAACACCGTTTATTGAAGAGACTGTCCTTTCCCCATTGTATATTTTTGGCTTCTTTGCTATAAATTAATTGACCATAATGCATGGGTTTATTTCTGGGCTCTCCATTCTGTTCCATTGATCTCTCTGTGTCTGTTTTTATGTAATACCATACTGTTTTAATTACTATAGCTTTGTAATATATTATCAACATTTCTCTTCCCATAATTGGCCTAGCCAGTAGGGCCATTCCAGGCCTAGGACTCCCCAAGATGGAGGCCTGTTCCTCACTCCCATGGGAGCATGCTTAGAATTCAAACTCCTTCTGGGATCACCCCTGTTCTTTGCTGGGTGATTGTGGCTTCCAGGATCCATTCTAGAATTTCTATCAGAATCTTGAGGAGATGACTACCCTACTACTACATGTCAACCATTCTCTGGGATGAATATTCTGGGTTATTGTATTAACATGCCTGTTGTGAGCCTGTGGCTGGGGAGGGGGTAGAGTCCCCTCACTGTGTCCACATCTCTGGCTCAAAGCTGGAGTTGAGCACAAGGCTCCCAAGTAGACAGCCAGAGGCAGCAGTGGGGCTGGACTCTCTGTGGAGAGGTGCTGGCCAGCATCTTAGGAGCAGTGCGGTTGGTGGTTGGTACTTACCTGGAACAAGACCCCCCTACAAGCAACCCTGAGGCTCTGACCCAGCTGCAAGGGCTTCAGTTCCCATGGAAAGCAGGGCCCCTGTGGGGCTGCTTGTGAGACGGTTGAGTGGGTCTGAGAGGCCAGAGACCAAGCACTGGCTTTGAAGGGGAAGCAGTGTTTGGTGGCTGGGGAGTCCTCTCTCCTGGCCCAGGAGGGGGTGAGGTGTCAAACCCCAGGCTCCTGGGAGGAGAGCAGGTGTTCATCATGAGCCACATTGTTTGCACAGACAGTTCAGGCACAGTGAGCTTCTCCTGCCAGCTCTGGGAATGGTGGGAACCTTCCTGAAATCCAAGTTCCCGGACATCAGCCGAGGGCCCACTTTGCGAGTAGCCTCAGGCCTGCTCTGCTAATGCTTTCCTGCACAGGCGTGGATGCAGAACAGGGTGGCCCGTGGGACTCGTGTGTAAGTTCACGGTCAGGTGGAAGTGCACTCTGAGGAGCAGAGAGCCGTATGCTTCATGCTGGCCCTGCACGGCCCTCACCGCAGTGCTGGTAACCCAACGTGTACTTCTCCCCACCTGCCCAGGGTCCGTGCGTCTCTCCACTGGTCAGACCTCCCAGGCTGCTGCCACCACCCATGTATGATGTTAAACTGCGTGGGGGAGGGACCCCAGGGCTTATTCTCCCCATGGTGACTAATGCAATGCACCATGTGACAGAGCAAATGTCAGGCTTTTCTTCTGGGTGGCCCTACTTGGCTGGGGTCCAGGGTCTCCATGTATGCCGAGCACTGTAGTTCTCAAGTCTGGCTTCATCTCTGCTACTCAAGACGAAACAGCCACAAAGCTGAAGTCATTTCCTGGGTCTGCAGTGACGGGAGCATCTCATCCAACTGCCCAGATAAGAAGGCCCCAGTGGCTGTTGACCCCGCTCCCCTCTCCTCACCTCCCTCATCATCCTCTAACGGCCAGAGGGACCCCTGGAAATGCTGCCTGATGGTGCCGGCTGTGGTCACACCTGGCTCCCAACTGCCTCTGGAGTGCAGTCCAGGGGTTCAGGTCCCCAGGGAAGAAACACGGCTCTAAGCCAGGTCCTCACTCTCAGCCATGCATCCGCATCAAGGTTTTCACAGGAGATAGACTGTTTTCTTTCCTTTTAAATTTAAATTAAATTCCTTTAAAATTGTTTACAAAGGCTTTCAGATATTTCAGGATCGCATCCAGACCCTGCTGCTTCCCTGCGCCCCTCTGGCTTTCAGAAGGTGCCCCCGTGCAGGCTGCCCAGTGGTGGCGGCGAGGGCAGCCCTGGTCTTCTGCGGTTGTGGAGGGATGCTCCCGACAGTGGGCTCAGTGCCTCCCAGCCCCAGAGAGGTTCTCTTTCCCTGCCTTCAGAGATGGCTTTCTCACTTTCCCATGTGTCACGGCCATGCCAGTTTCACAAAGTCCTTCCGTTTTAGATCTGAGAGAAAGAATTAAGCCACTGGAGTTACTGAACTGTTGAAGCTGTGGAACGACCACGCATGAAACCCAGAATCTTGAGTGACTCTTTCCCTTGCTAAGGGAGCGGCTTCCATCAAAGCCCACCACTCAGATGGCTTTATCTGCAGAAAGTGACCTTGACGTCTGCTGATGCAGAAGTGGAATGGTTTCAGCAAGACAGATGCAGCAGCCACCTCGTTCTACAAAGAGCCACCCACACATGTCCCTGTCACAGCCTCTCACATCCCAGGACCACAGCCTATGGTGTGCCCTTTAATCTCAAAGAATGGGTGGGCTCCATCCTGTGGCTTTCTGGCTTCTGCCTGAACATGGAGCTGACAGCAAATCACACAGTACAGCTATTAATGGACAAGGTTGTGTTTACAGGGTTGTCAACCAAATGAAAGCTGGGTCTGTGGGGCATTGAGGTCATTGTTTCTGTTAGTGGCCTGCTTCTATCCCAGGCCTGCTTCCATCATAGTTCAGTAACTGGCCCTCAGACTTTCAGTCTTTTTGGTTTCCCAGAGTTGGTCAGAGTTGGAAATGCTGACTCACATTGACAAAGCTCACAAGCGATGGATGTACAAACTACAGGGCCAGTTTTCTAATTTTCCAGGTGAAGTGGGAAATTCTCAGTGTACCATCTCTGTGTAAGGCCCTGTCTGTCAGCACCTTCTCTTCCCATGGGCAAGTGATGTAGGAAGCCAAATTATGACTTGAAGCATGTTTGATGAACATAATCTTAGCACGGTGAGTGGCTATACGTTTTAAATATTTGGTAACGATCAGGCTTCATTAGTCATCGTGGTGCATCCATCTCTGCAAGTCTGGCTCATGAGCAAGTTGGGATCATAACTCTTGGAGTTCTGCTGAACTCTCTATTCCAGGGACAATGCTGAAAGGGTTGTGCCTCTCTGATACTTCATTTTGTATGTTGCATGACTCTCCAAGTCTCCCCCACTAACACACGTGGCAGACAGCTACCATCCATTTCCCCATCTTCCTTTTAGTAATAGAATCCACTGAGCTTTTGCCCAGTGTGTGGCCACCCATTTAGGGACTATACTTCCCAGCCTCCCTTGCACTTAGCTGTGATCATGTGACCAGCTTCTGGCCAATGGGATGTGAATGGGTGTGTAATGCCTGGGTCATTGGCATAGAAAATGAAACTGTGTGTGCACACTGCTCCTCCCTTCCCATGAGCTCAAATGCTCAGGGATGGTGTGAGGCAGCTTTGCCATGCCAGTGAAGACAACACTTTGAGAAGAAATGTTTGTGCCCTTGATACTCTTCCACACATACACATTTACTACACACACGTGCACACCACTTCCCCACTGCCAACATGTGCACCCCCATCCCCCACAAGAAGCCCATGTTCTATTTCCATGATATTTTCTGAAAAATCTCCTCTATTTTTTTTTGCTGCAGGGACATCCTTCTCTCTTTGTTTTCTCTAGGACAATTTTATGGCTCTTCTCTCACTTTTCCTTAAAATATAGCTGCTTTGTGGTTGGGGCTGGAGGGGGACAGGACATGCATGGAACACTTTGGTTGGAACAATCTCTAGCCCTGGCCTTCCCTCCTTTTCCAGGAGAGACCATGGCAGAGCGGGGTGAGCCCTGGATGGTGGGTGTGTTCCAGGAGATTCCCTGGGGCAGAGCCTGGGGGCTGAGGCATTTCCTGTGGGCACCTGCCAGGCAGAGCCTAGGGCTGGACCACTGGGGCCCCTTGCCTTCCCCACGTGGCCAGCTGCCACCCGGCCCAGTTGGCTTCCCCTGGCCCTGGGAGGGGTTGTCCACCTGCCCAGGCTCCGTGCCCCAGGGCACTGGGGGGAAGAAGAGTCTTTGATCATTAGTCACTTTTCACACATGTGATAGTTGCTCTTTGGTAGAATCCTGAAGGGCCACCAAACCAGCCATTCATGGGGGCTTCCGTGTCCCTGGCTCTGAGATGAGCTGGAGAATAGTTCCACATCCTGGTCTCCGGGTAATTTAGGCCAATAGCAGTGAGCTCTGTCCTCTATGGCTTTGCCTTAAATAAAGGCCGTGTAATTAATTTTCTTTAGCTTTCCAAGGGCCCAGTTCGTCACAAATCTCCTTTGGCCTCTCAACTTCAAAACCTCGTCCTCCCTCCCTTTATCTTTTTTCCTATTCCTTTATATCAGGTTAAGTTCAGGCTTTGAAAAAAAAGTTGGCTGTGCTTCCTAGTTCCATAAATATGAGGTGACACTAGGCCACTCAGTTTTCAAATTCCTTTATGCAGGTCAACAGTGTCCCTGAAAACTTTGGCAGCATAACAACAAAAGAAAACATTGGTTTAGCTTATTTTTTTAAACTTTCTAATGGACAGGTGGAGAGGGAGTGGGAAAGAAGACACGTGTGGCCTTGTCCTACTGGTGTTGGGCCAGGGCTCGGTGGAGGAGCTGCTCCACTTCAGGGCCCTGATACTGGAGGCATCTATCTGTCCACAGCCCCGTGGGGCAGGCATTCTCATCCCCATTCTCAAAGGCCATAAGATGCTCAGCCCAAATCCCACCGCAGGGAAAGGGCTGAGCTGGAGCTCAGGCCGGCCTGGCCCAAGCCCTGTTGGACCCACTGGGTGCTGAGGGGCTGCTCCAGACCCACGTGCTTTCCATTTCCTGGTGCCTCGCTCCCTGTCACCTGGAGGAGGGCATGGGCACCTGAGCTCGGGGATGCGCTGGGACGTGGACAGGTCTCCAGAGATGGGGCTCCGGTGTCTCATGTCTCCGGGTGGTGTTCTGCTTGAGACTCACCTTCTAGGAGACTCCACTGCTTCGTGCGTCAAATGGAGCCCCACAGATCTGGGCTGCCACCGGCCGGCTGTGACGCTTGGGTGAGGTACTAACTCCTTTGTTCTTTAGGTATCTGTAAAATGTGTATTTTGAGGATGAAGAGAGACATGTATATAAAGTGCCCCATAGGCGCATAGTGAGGGGCCCTCAGAGTATGGACGCTGTCGGGAGGGAGAGTTTTGTGTTGCTTTCTCTCTTCCTCCTTCTCTCTCTTCCCCTCCTTCCCCCCCTCCCTTCCCCTCTTTCTCCTTGTTTTGCTCAGGCACTAGGAGGAATCAGCCTTGACTTGGTAACAGAACCAGAAGGATCAAGAGGCTCACTTGGCTGCAGACAGCACCTCAGTCCTAGTGGTTGATAGTCAGTTTCCAGCTGGGGACTGTGGAGACTTTACACCAGGGGTCAGGGAAACCTCAACCTAGTACAAGTGCTGGGTCCCTCAGAAGCTGACCCAAAATGAGGATTTGAGGTCAAGGAGTTTATTTGGGGGCTGGTCCCAGGAGGGGTGGAGGAGAGACAGGGCAGGGGAGGTGGCAGATCCAGGGCGAGGTCACTGCGGTGGTGTGGGAGGGGGTGGAACGTGCCTGGGAGCTGTGTCACGAGGGGCTGGGGAGCTGGGGGAGACACACCCTGTGCTGGGAACCACACACGGGCACGTGGGCTGGCGACCGCAGTGTCTGTCACAAACAGCACACACAGTAACTCTTTCTTTCCTTTTCAAATAAATGACTTAAGAAGGACACATATGAGATGAGCATTTGATTCCTGAATTTTCAAGCTGTCTGTGTCCTATAGACACATTTCCTCACATCCACCTGAGTCCACCGGGTGGCTGGCGGGCAGCCTGTTCATCCATCTGGGAGGGATGAATGGCAGCTGCTGAGACAAGCCAAGAGAAAGGGGCATTCTCAGTGGCTCTGAGAGAGGAGGGAAGGGGCAAGAGCCACCGCTCAACCCCAGACACAGTGGTGTGGGCGGCAGATGGCTCTGAAGCAGCGCTCCAAGGAGAGGAGAGCATCAGGAGGCAGCGTGGACCTCCCGGAAGGAAGGATGGAATTCCCAGCTCTGCAGACACCTGCTCACACAGCACTTCTCATCGCTCCTCCACTGAGACACTGCAGAGCAGTGCCAGCCTCCTGGCCTGCTTGGCATGCAGGTGACCCTGGAGTGAGGGTGCCCGAAGCACTGGCAGGTGGCTGCAGGCAGCTCGCTGGGACCTGGGGACGCAGCTGTCAGGATCCCTCCCACCCTGGGCAGCTGAGGGTCCCTGAGGCAGGAGGCCTGCAGCAGCGTGGAGACGGGGAGGAGAAGGAAAAGCCTGCCGGGCCTGCCCACCCACTTAGCAAGCAGCGCTGCTGAGGGGTTGCCAGATGGGTGTGTTTCCAGTCTGATCTTGACAAAGCCCAGCCTCATGGATGCCAATGTGGCCGCACAGGGAGGCTGACCTACGAGTGGACCAAGAGCCTGCAGAGGGAAGCTGGACGGTGGCACTAGTCGACAGGAAGTGGGGCACTGGCCCAGAAGCAGACCCCGAGGCAGGTGTGGGAGAGTGTTAATCTGGGAGGAGTCCCAGGAAGCTGGTGGAGGAGGGGGAGTGAGCGAGGCATGAAGGAGAGCCAGCCAGGGAAAGAGTGAGGACATGGCCCGCAGAGGAGGAGGGAGTGCCTGTCTTGCCCACCATGGGCTGGGGCCACTCTTGGTGTTCATTCTCCTGCCCCTGTGGCTGCCTTGCCTGTGGGCGGAGCAGGTCCCAGGGCCAGAGAAAGCCCTCATAGAGAGATGAGGGGCTGGCCCCTTGGAGTCCCGGCTGCTGGCACTAATGTGGTAAGGCCTCAGGGTCCTGCAGGTACACAGGGTCTGCTCCATGGGCTAGCCCCGTAAGCCCCTTGGCTCGCTCTCCCTCCTCCCTGGATGGCCCTTCTTTGCCCCCCAAAGCACAGCGCATGGTCCAGGCTGTCCCTGGCGGGGTCCCTGCTCAGCCTCTCACTAGCAGTGTGAGGCGAGAAGTCACAACTTTCTGACAATTGTCCACATCTCACATGTCGCTGAGGTGATTACAGGAGATACACCTGTGTGTAAACGGTTGGTGAATGTCCACACTGTGGCATCACCATGACCCCAGAGGGGGACTGAGGGGCTGGGTTGTTCTGTAATCAATCTCCAAAGCTCCGGTGAGTGGGGAAGAACAAGGTGCAGCTGCAGAAGCCGCCTGTCCCTCTGTCCTTGACATTTGAAGGGAAGAACACTTGAAATATAAGCATCCTTTTGCAGTGATCTTGTGGCTCCCACATGCTCCCTGCCGTGTCGTCCTCTGGCCAGCAGACAAGTCCAACGTCATTCACGCAGGTATACAATAATGGGAGCAGGAGGCGGCCAACACTGAAGGAAGGAAGATGCGTTCCCCCTCCCTTGATTACCACGCCCTTAGGGGAGTAGGGGCATCCACTGGTTTCAAAGACTGCCGAGGGCTCAGACAGTTACTGCGTATGTGGTCTATCAGGACACTCAAGGGACTCTGAGCGCCAGTCCTCTGCTCACATGATAAGTTGAGAGCAGGTGTGTGCAGGACACTGGTGACAATCCTGACCGGCCTGCCTGCAGCCCTGTGTGCCTCTCCAACAGCAGGGGGCACATCCCCAGTGACTGCAGGCTAACGTTAAAATTAAACTACGTAAAGCAAGTTGCAGGATATGCTATCAGTCAGAGAGACGCAGAGGAAATTGTGTGGGGTCTTGTACCATGGTCTCTCCTCTCCACAGGATATAAACCAAGGCTGGCTGTGGTGGACGTGGAGTGGGGACACTGTGGGGCCTGGGGATGTACCCTGGATCTGTGTGGCCTGGAGGTCTGGGCCATAAATGAGGTGTGAAGCTTAACTCGTGGCAGAGCCGTAAGATGAGAGAGTGGTTGTGGCAGAGCAGGTGGCCACACGTCACACCCCAGCCTCCCAGGACCACCACTGCCGGAGCCCTTTCTCACCCGACTCAGGATGCCCTCCCAGCACCATGCACCGCCTGCTCCGTCTCCAGGCCTCTGTCCCCTCCAGGCTGGTCCACATCCTGACCCTCTTGGGATCATGTCTCTTTTTCCCTCCCTCATCTCACATTAGAATTTCTACCTGCTTCTTACAGAAGACCACTGGTTCAGGGGCACAATGGGCACAACTGGCGGTGGCAATCTCAGCTTCCAGTTTGGTGGAACTATTGCTGTGTCCCTCAGTGGAAGCATTACTTTTTTGGGAGATAAGTCCCCAAAACAGCTTAGTTCAAAATTGTGTCAACGGGAAGCAAAAAATCTGTTGTGGGGTATAACAGGTGAGAGAAGCCACCCCCATGCAATTCCACAGGCTGACATGCGTGTGGGTTGGAACCCCACTCCTGGCACCAAATACTTGATGCATCAGGGCTTCTGTCTGGTTTCCATTCAGGAAATCAGCAACCACAGGCTTGTTTTGACAAAAGACTCTAAAGTCAGGAAATGGTGAAGCGGGCACTGGAGCCTCGAGGAGCATCATGTGGACACCTGTGCATCTCAGGCTGGGGAGGTGGTTTGCTGGGAACCCAACACACCCAGCCATTATGCTCATTTCACTGACTGAAGGCATAACTAAGGAGTCAAGGTGTCACCTGGGCATTGGCTCTCTTGGTTGATTAGCTGGGAATGGTCTGCCATTTGGGTACAATCTAATTCCAGCACTAATAGCTTCCATTTATTAAGCTATTAATACTGTGTCCAGTATTGTGTTCCTGGAGTCCTGTCAACAACCCAAAAACTAGGCATTATTGTCCTTACCTGAGAGTCAGAGGTGTTTGTGGAGCCCTGGGGGACACAGAAAACCCCCAGAGGGTTTAGCAACATAGGTGTTGGTGACAGACAGAGGTTAAGGTGGCCCCATGATCCCAGCCTCCTGGTGTTCATGCCTGTACAATCCTCTCCCCTTGAATGTGGGTGGGATCTGCACCTTGCTTCTAACCACAAGAAAATGTAAAAGTGATGGGCTCTTGTGGTCACTCCTGGGATTATGTTACATGACATAAGACTCTGTCTTGCTAGCAGGCTCGCTCTCTTTCTCACCTGCTTGATTGGGAGAAGCAGTCTGCCATGTGGTGAGACCTATGGAGAGGCTGCATGGCAAGGGACTGCAGATGGCCTCTAGGAACTGAGAGTGGCCTCCAGCTGACAGACAGCAGACAGCCAGGGCCCTCAGTCTCACAGATGCAAGGCAATGAATTCTGCCAACAACCCAAGGGGCTTGGAAGTGGAACCATCCCCAGTTGAGCCTCTGATGAGATCGCAGCCCCAGGTGACACCTGACTGCAGCCTGGTGAGACCCTGAGCAGAGGACCCCACTCAGCCCTGGCCAGACTCCTGACCACAGAGACCATGAGTTAACAATGTGTGCTGTTTTAAGCTGCTCAGTCTGTGGTAATTTGTTATGCCACTACAGATAACTGTGTTCAATTTACATGAGTGCCAGGAAAGAACAAACACACACATGGAGATTCCTTGCAGGGAAGGGTTTCCAGGCCCTTTGGGAAAGGAGGAGGGGCAGAACCAGGCTCCCCTGGCTGATATTCTGTCTAGGCTGGCCCCTCCTCCAGAGGCAGGCTAAGTGGGTGGCAGAAAGGCTGCAGCCGGCCTTGGGCCCTGAGTACGTTTTACTGTTTCTTGTGGCAGCAGAGGTTCCATTATCAACAATCTGTTCTTGGGGCTTGTAATCTTTTCTCTGTCTTACGCGCCCCATCACTACTGAGAAGAGTCCGTCTTTTGAATCAGGACTATTTTATTAGACAGGTTTTGGAGTGCCCACTTAGCGCCAGGCGATATGCTTATGTCACAGTGAGGAAAATGCTTGTCCTCGCCCGGTGGCTCTCACCTCAGCAGCAGAGACAGGCGTGCAAACACCAGTTGTGATGCACAAGGTGGGGTCGTCAGGGTGGTGGGCCGGAGAGGGTGGGAAGGTGGGAACCAGGGGAGGCTCCCTGGAAGGGCTGCTTTGAACCTTATAAGATCCCATGATGTGCCATGGACTTAGAGTCAGGGGCTCTGGGTAGAGAGTAATGACAGTCTCCAAGCTAGTTGGGGGGAGAGCCCTGTGAGCTCACAACCTGTCCCTGGTGTCCCCCCAGGCCCTGCTGGTGGCCCACCAGGTATGAGGCCATGCATCAGGGCCGGAGCAGCCAGCAGAGGATGCTGGCACCCAGTCCTCTGTCTCCAGTTTGTGCCCGGTCCTGGGAGGCTCTGCAGCCCCTGAGGGGACACCTCCCCCATGCTCTGGTATAACCTTCCAGTCTCTTCTCACTGAGTCCTGGCTCTCCTAGAAAGGCTAGCTCAGAATCAAGGGGTGTGAGTGGACCAGAGGCAGGCAAGGGCGAGGGCTTTCAGGACGTTAAGACACAGTTGAGATTGCAGCTGAGTTCAGTTTCAACCATTAAACTAGTAGCCCCGTGAGCCCCTTGGCTTGCTCTCCCTCCTCTCTGGATGGCCCTTCTTTGCCCACAAAAGCACAGTGTGTGGTCCAGGCTGTGCCTGGCCAGTAGGAGATGGGAGTTTCTGCTGCTCCGAGTTTTGTACTTAGTGATTGGCCATGCAACAGGGAGGTGAGTGGTCCAGTCTCCTGATCTCCTGATAACAGATGTGGATGAAAAATAGATGCCCGAGTGAGCCAGCAGAGTGCCTTTGATCAGCTTGCTCCAAAGGACAAAGGAGGGGAGGATGAGGCAGGGTCTATCAGAGGCTGATTGTGGTTTCCCCGTGGTGTGCAGAGACGGATGACTCTGCTGAGATGGACGGCTCTGCTTGCTGGCCGCCTTGGAAAAGATTACACGTGGGCTTATTGGAAAGATACAGGGCCACGCTGCTGGGGTTGGTGATGCTTCATAAAAATGTGTGCTCATTTCCATTTTCCCTGTCTTTTGTTGATTTTATATTTTAGGCACTGCTCAGCTGGTGAATTTGTATTTTTCCTGAAGACTTTGCTCTCCTGTGCTCAGTGCTGATTCCACTCTGGGCAGCAGTGTTCTTGCAGCCACCAGCGTCTTGGGCGGATGGACATTTCGCTGTACAGTGTGGCCTGGCTTGGAAGCCATGTTGATCACTTTTTCTGGGAAGAGAAAAAAAAGAAGGTGTGCTGCGAGATGTGGGGAGAGAGAAGGAAAGGAATGATGATGAGGGGTAAAGAGAGGTTTGAGGGAGGTGTCCCCATGCTAGCAGGGCAACAGTGGCTGCATTTCAATTAATTTTCATCCTTTTGTTTGAGATGGGGGTATAGCCATAGGCCAAGCCATTGGAATGGACTTTCTAATCTTCTTCCAAATTTGCAAGTAATTAGAACTTACAGACTTTGATGTGGCCATAGTCCCTCAAAGTCTGAAATCTCTTTCCTTATCTGTAAAATGGGGATAAATAATCTCTATTTCACAGAGATTTATTTTGAGGAAAATAAAAGAATAACTGTGACTAGTGCTCTGAAAAGGATAAAGTAGCCGTGCCAACCTGCCTTAATATTTAATCCCCTTGAAACAGCTGGCTGGCAAGTAGGGCAAGGGGCTGTCACTGAGCCAGGCACAGGCACAGGAGCAGTTTATGGGGTTCCCATCTTGACTCTAGATGAGGGGCCCCCACTGTCTATGTAGCAACCCACCCGCAGGGGTCATTAACTGTTCCCCAGTGGAGGGGCATCAGCTTTCCTGCACAGCCTCCTGGGCCATTTCACTGATCACAGTGCAAATTATCTGCAGTGATGGCAGAGGACAGCAGCCTGGGCAGCCCAGTGTCAGCGTCTGACAAAGCAGGCAGGGGCACCTTTTACTGCATACGCTCGGGGGCTGGGGACATCCTCAGAGCCTCTTCCTACTCACCCCTCCCTGGGGTGACTCTGTGGGACAAGAAGGCTGCAAAGTTGGCCCCAGGACAGCCCCCTCCACATGAGTTCCGTGGTGTCTTCTTTCTTATACTTCATTCATTTGAAGACGTTCTAGTGATGCTGCCGAAATCAGGTGGCAGGGCAGGGGAGGGAGGAGTGCAGGTGGGAGAGAAAAACATGAGGATGCAATTACCAGTGTGCCGCACACACCAAATATTCAGTAAGCACGTGCTGGGCTGCCTAGCTACTGATGGGACTGCTCATAAATAACTAAGCAGACTCGTGGGATGGGGATGGACAGATGGACTTGAATATCCCCCTCCTCCGTTGTGGTGACTCTGGGTCTCTCCTCTTGTCCTCTGGGCGGCGCTGCTCAGAAAGGGAGCTGGGAGCTGGGTCTGTGGGGAGCTACCCACCACCCTCCTGCCTCCCCTGTGGCTCCTTCTCTGGCCAGCTCTCCATGCTTGTTGCCCTCACGCTGATCGGCAAGAGCACTAAGGAAGCACGAGAACTTTCCCCAGGGTGGGTTGTGCCCATCTGCCCTCAGGGAGGGAGCACCAAGGCAGCAGGAGCAGATGGGTGGGCTCTTGCGGATGAGTCCAATCGTCTTGCCCCCTGTGAGGTGTGATTTCAGTGACGCACGTCCCGGGAGAAGAGGCTCAGGCATGAGCTTCTGGGAGCTGAGGCTGGACTTTTGTGGGAGACTGTAGTAGGGAGGAACAGGCCAGGGTTTAGAGAGCCCCTGCATTCTCATGGAAGCCTCTCGAGGGGGCCGCATTCAAGGAGATTCCTGCACTCCAGGGAGAGGAGTTTAGGATTTGGGCTGCGAGGCCAGAACAATTGAAAATATCTTTAAGAAGATGTGGCAGGTTGGAAAAGCAGAACAGATTGGCAGGTATGGCAGGTATGGCCTTATCAGAGAACTGCCAGCTCCTTGGGCACAGAGTCGGCGCTTGACCAGGACACAGCAGCAGGGTGAGGCAGCAGCTGAGTCCCGAGAGCTGGGCAGCTGAGGGTGTAGTTCTTGGGAAGGGGCTTAGTGAATTCTGCAGAATTCATGAGACGAGCCAGGTGTCCCTGGGGACGTGGGCTCTCCATGCTCACCTGCTGTCCATCCGGTTCAGGCCCCCTGACTTCTCCATGACGCACTGCCACATGACATGGCCACTGACGGCCACACCGTGGGGTCCAGCTTAGGTGGTGGCCCAGGTGCTTCCTTCAGTGGCTTGCACCATGTCTCTGGTGGGCATGTAACACCAGACACAGGCTTGAAACCCAAGAAAACTCAAAGGAAACCCCAAAGCTAGCTTCCCAGACCACCAGGGGGTGCTGTTCAGGAAGCCCCTCCCCACCAGATCCAAGGAAGGGAAGGAGTGGTGGGTGCGTGGGCAAGGTGGGTCTTCCCCACAGGGTGGCCTGGCTGCCTGGGTCCTGTCTCGGGGGTCCCCAGGCTCAGATCTCAGGCTGGCCTGGCCTGTGGGCTGCTGTCTCCAGCCACTCTGAGTCCAGGGAACCCTTGTGCTCCTCCTACTCTGGCTCCACATGCCCCACTTTCCTGCCCACAGTTTCTTTTTGGTGGCTTGCGAGGTGCTCCCCTCATCCCCTCGCGTTCCCACGAGACAGGCACTGCGCCTCTTCCTTCCACACCTAATGGATCAGAAGTCACATGTTACACTTTGCTAGTACATTCAAGAGAGCTGTTTTACTCTGCAAAGGTGCATGGTGGAATCCGTGGATCTCAGCGCTGGGGACACACCCTAGTAGCAGGTTTTCCATAGCCGGCTATCTCACTCACTGCCATTGTTCACATCCTAGTGTCAGGGCTCTCATCCAGGATGAGAGAGAGGAGGGTCAAGAGTGAGGGCTCCAGTGACAGACTGTTGGGGGAGCAGAACTCAGGATGGCTATACTTTTACAGAAGAAAGAGCAGAACGGCCTTGAATCTGGAAGGCGTTATGGGGTGCAGGAGGCAAAGCAAACAGTGAGAGTGCCCAGTGCTGCCTTTAGAGGAAACCGTCACAGCTCAGCCGGGACGTGTAGCTGGTAGGCTCCCAATGGAGACAATGGCAATTATACACATATGCAGGATCTGTAATTAATTATACGACTAGAACAGTAATCAGATGGAGGTCTGTCTTGTAAGATGTTGGAAGCAGGAAGTGCCAAGGACCTGAGGAAAGGCACTGGGATGGGCGTGGCGGAGAAGGGGCAGTTTCCACCTCGCCTCCCAGAGCTCCCCCCTGGACTTCTAGCCCTGGGGTCCAGCTCTGCCCTTGGTGCTCTGTCCCTAGTTTTTGTTCTCACGTGCCCATGAACAGGTGTTCTGGCTGTCCCAGTCTTCAGGTGCTCTGTTGGTTCAGAGGAGCAGCTAGAGGGGATCTCTGCAGGCTCCAGCTGGGGAATTGCGTGTGCCTGACCTCCAGGAGGCCTTTCTCCTCTCCGGTGGAGGGGAATCTGGGAGTTCCATGCAGACGTCTGCATTAGCTCCTCTCGGAAAGGTGGACACACGGTGAGGAAGACCTGGCTGCAAGCCCCACCATCCAGCTTGTGGTGCGGATGCGGCTCTGGCCTCTGACAGAAGGCCTGGCTGAGCAGGATGTGGTCTTCCCTGGAAGCACAGTGGCACCCCCTCTGCTCTGGCCCTCCAGAAGGCGAGTCTGGTCCAGAGTTCAGCTAGCCTGTGCCCTGGGCTCCCAGGAGTTCTCGAACCTGTCCTGTCCTGCCCAACAGTGCACCCCCCGCCACAGAGCCTTGCACACGATTGAATATACACACGGAGGAGTGGATGATGGCCTAAAATGAGGAGGGACAAGGCCACCAGCAGCATCTGAAATTGGGGGAGACCTTGCAAAGTGTTTCCTTGGAATCTTGGAGCCTGTCTGATTGGGTCCCTTTTCCCATGTTGGCTCCTAGGAGGGGGTTGGGAATATGTCCAGTGTTAGCTGGAGTTTATGGGGGCTGGGGTGGGGCAGACCTCTCAGCTCACTGCAGATATTCACTGAAGCCTCAGTCATTTACTGGAAGATTCTACTGCTCTCCTGAGTCCTCAGCCTTTTACTGGTAGAGACTTCCAGGATCCACATAACTGATGACTAATGTACTTATTTCTCATCTCTGCTTCTGGAAGTTGTTTTAGACTTGGGGCGAGGGTCTGGGTGGAATCCCACAAGCACAAATGAGCATTGTTTCCTTTCCACGTGCTCTGTTGGCTGTGTCTGAAACTTCCCATTTCTAGTAAAAAGACAGCAGAGAGCCATACATTTCCCTCTGCAAGTGCTGTGGTTGTCTGGAATTTAGTTCCACACTGGGTGGTGCATCTTGCCAACTCTCCAAAAATCAATGACCTACAAGGCTTTACATTAGATCAATCAGCAAAGCCTCCCGGAAATTCAGTGCTGTGGCCCCTTTTATGCACTCACCTTCTCTGATAGTTGGAGTTCTCTGTGTGGCCTGTTCTTGTGTTCAGCCACTTGGAAATTCACTTAATAATTGTTGGATTTTTAGTTTGTGCCATCCTCAGCCCAAAATATTAAGAGATCCTTGTAAAAGGGGATTAAAACATGATTCTATAGAGACACCGTTGCAAGCACTGACCAGTTCCAGGATCCAGGAATTGGGCAGCATGAGGGGAAGAGGGCGTCCTCTACCCACGAGTTCACTAAAGCAGTGTCACAGAGCCGTATGGGTGGGAGGCAGGAGCTGGGGCATCACCCAGCCCCTAGAGTCTGGTCCCTGTCATATCCTAGCTCCATTGGCCCCATCAATCATTGTGCCACATTTGCTGCACACTTGCGTCATGTCTGAGATGATGTAGAAAATACTCCAAGGCAGAGGGCTCTGATGGCATCTGCCCAGGTGACACCCTCCAGGCTGGGGACAGGGTCTGGAGAGTGAGAGGGTTTGCTTCTTTCTCTGGAGGCTGGTCCATGGGTTGGTGCTGCTTCTCCCCTCTGCCTTACACTCTTTTCTCATCACAGCAGCCACGGTGAGCCTCCAAAATCCCAGGTCAGATTGTGTTACTCTCCTGTTCAGAACCTGCAATAGGGGCCCATCTCAGTGTAAGAGCCACAGTCCCTACCAAGGGCCAGTGGGAACTGCCTCTACTTTCCAATCTCACCTCTTTCCACTCTCCACCTCCCTTCCACCCCTCCAGCCTGGCCTCCCCACTGTTCCTCCAACACATTGGACATGGCCATGCCTCAGGGCCTTTGCACTGCTGTTTCCTCTGCTGGGAGCATTCTTTTCCAGACATCTGCTTGGCCAATGCCCTTAGCACCTTCTCTTTGAAGCACCTGACCATCCTGTTTAACACTGAAAAGCCTCCCCCGGCCAGCCCCACACTCACGGCACCTAACCTCACTCTGCTCTCTCTCCTTTCCACAACACTTATAATTTTTTAACATACAGATTATTTACTTATTTATTATGTTTACTGTTCATGAGTCCTTGTCTGTTGTGTTCACCGACACATCCTAAGCCCTCAGCATGGTGTCTGGCCTGCATTTGTCCAGGTGTGGAATACTGACGTTTGGACTTGGGTTTGTTGCATCTTCTCAGTTCCAATGAAATCAACGAATGGCAAGGTATTTCAGCCGATGTCTGGCACAGGCTTATTGAGATTATGTCATAGATTTCTGCTTCTCTATTATCTTTTGTATCCTACTTTCTTAAGGTTTATTCTCTTTTTCTGTATCTGTCTCCTTTAGTTGGCTGATCAGCTCATTCATTCTTGGACTTCTTGCCTTTCTAATATGACAATAATACCATGTAATCACTCTGAGAACCTTTTTTGTTGTGTCTGACAGGTTTTGATAGATACTGTAAATTATTGTTCTGTGTTAGGTATTTTCACCTATAGATTGTTTAGAACTGTGCTCTGATCAATCCATTTCCCCTTTTATTAATTTGGAACTTATACACTATATTTGTATCTTTTTGTTTACCCTAGAAATTGCAATCTGCATCCCTTACTTACCAAAATCTAATGTTAACTGACAATTTTACAGAAGCACACTTTATTTTCCAAATATATATTTTATTTTATTTTTTTTATTTTTAACTTTTTTGTGAGGAAGACCAGCCCTGAGCTAACACCCATCGCCAATCCTCCTCTTTTTGCTGAGGAAGACTGGCCCTGGGCTAACATAGGTACCCGTCTTCCTCTACTTTATATGGGATGCCACCACGGCGTGGCTGACAAGCAGTGCATCGGCGGGCGCCTGGGATCCGAACCTGCGAACCCCGGGCTGCCAAGCACAGACTAAACTGCTGCGCCACCAGGCGGCCCCCCAAATATATATTTTAAATCTTTTTATCATTGATTTCTAACTTAATTGCATTGTGTTCAGAAAATATAGCATATGATACTGAATTTTGTAATCTTTTGAGACTTAATATGGCTCAATACATGAGCAATTTTTGTTACTATTTCCTGTGATCTTAGAAAAACACACATTCCCCCAATTAAGGGGTGCATATTCTATATAAACCCGTTAGTTCAAGTTTGTTAATTGTATTCTTTCATGTCTTTGCCGATTTTTTTGTCTAGCTGATCTGTTTTCTTGTTCTTGATGAAATCTTTCAGTATGATGGTGGCTATATCAACCTCATCTTGTAAATCTGCTAGCGTTTGCTTTATATACTTAAAATTTAAGTTATTAATTGCATACAAGTTTAGAATCACTGTATCTTCCTACGCGGTGACCTTTTTCTATTTCTTACAATGTTTTTCACCTTAAAGTCTGTTGATATAACTGTAGTGGTTTTGGGGGTTAATAATTGCCTGGTATATCTTTTATCCTTTTTTAAATGCTGTCTGTGTTTTTATATTTTGCATGTTTCTTTTTAAAGTACCATATATTGGCATTTTTTAAAATCCAGACTGACCATATTTATATCTTAATTGAAGAGTTTAATCTGTTTACCTTTATTATGATTATTGATATGTTTCAGCTTACTTTTACCATCTTATTTTATATACTTATTTGTTCTGATCTCTCCTCCCACATTCTTTGCTTTTTTTTGAACAAGTGGCAAAGACAGTATTTGAACCCAGAGCTCTCCAAAACCAAAGGCTGTATTCTTTCAACCTTTCTATTCTGAGACTATGAAAATCCCAAAGTGGCATTTCTGTCTCAAATCTCAACTTTACACAAAAGGTTGATTAAGCAGTTTTCTATTTCCTATTTTTCTCTCTACTTGTTTGGAATAAATATCTGAATGATTTGCTCCTTGCTGCTTCTCAGGCACCCTCCCCCTACCACAGGGCCTATTATGCTTCTCCCTCGGGTACCCATGAGGCTACACCTTTACCCCCTGTGGTTTTGCTTAAATGTGACCTTCTTGGTGAAGCTTTCCTGATCATCCTAATTTAAATATCACAAACCTCCACCTTGCCCTTCTTTTCCCTGCCCTGCTTTCCCCCCTCCACCGTACATCCTATGTATTTCACTTAATTACTTTTCTAGTGTCTGTCTCTCCCACTAGGATGTAGGCTCTATGAGGTTGAGAACGTGGGGCTATTGTCCCCTGCGCTATCCCAGGTGCCTGGGTCAACCTGGGACATGTCCATGCCTGGTGAATGTTTGTTGAATGAATCCTTGAAAGAAGGAATGGATGTAAAGCACTCCAGTGGTCTTGGAGGAACCAGAGGCTCTGCTAGGGGTCTGCACCCCACCACGTTGAGTTTCTTCAGGATGGCACCTTTGCCTCAGTTGCACAGGAAGTAACCCTCTCCAATCATCCCTGAAGGCTCCTCTCAATGCGTCTTCTGGGTAAATATTGCTTTTCAAATGTGGCTCACTCTCTTGTCAGTGAGTATGACTTTTTCACAAGCTAATATTTTCATCTTTTTGCTTTCTCTCTTTCACCCTTTCCACCCCCTCTCAATCGGCACTCATGGGCTTTAGTTATGTGACGGTAGTTGTCCCTCCCTGGGACCTCCACATACCCCCTGGTGCAATATCCACATTTGATGGTCTCATCTTCCTTACCTTCCCCAGTCTTTGCTAAACAAGAAAGTGTCTGGACTGTGTTTCTCTCCTTAATGATTTCAAAAGTGAAGTATACTATCATTTTCAGGGTTAGTGCTGCCAGAGAGGTAATGAGCTAGAAAGGGACCCAGAAACAGCTTGTTCGGAGGAGATTGGAAATGCAGTCATTATAAGGCTGGAGATGCCAAAGATAGAGGGACGCTGGGCTCTCCCTGTGACACTTGGTCTGCGTGGGACCCTGGCCAGGGCTGCCTGTCACCAGTGCCATGCAGGGTTGTGGCCATCAGGGCTGCCAGGATGGATCTGAGGGCCATTGACAGGTAACCAGGTGACACTTGCCCTCCGCTGACCCCTCAAGCTGGTCAGCACAAATTTACAGTGAAGGCCACAGCATCACATCAGATTTGGCCCCAGTCTGAGGCCAGGGCATGAGGTGTCTGAGCTTTAGCACAATGCAGTCCCTCCGCTTCTGTGCATTTGCCTGAAATGCCTTTTAAACTTGCTATCCAAGGGTGGTGTGGTGTCCAAAAGCCCCTAAAAAAATCAATGGATTCAGGATTTATTTTCTCTCCTCTAAAGAGATGGATTGTGTTTCAACAGCAGATACCTGTGGCTCATGTCCAAAAGGGAGTTGTCATGATCTGAGCTGAAGCACATGAAGTGAATTACAGACCTGTCAGCCTTTCCCAGCTTTCCCCCATCTGGACAGAAAAGTGCAGGCTCATTTTCAAGAACGTGCTCAGAGCTGGATTGTGAGGTTCCCCATAGTTAGGAAGTTATTTCTACTTTTGGTTCTGAATGTGATCCGCGCTCAGAACCACTATGGCGTCGCCCACTCCAGGGTAATCCATAAAATCGTTTCAACACTGGCCCCTGAAATCCTGCAACATGGCGGCCTATCTGAGCCACATGCTGGGCTCCTTAACTGGATTAGAGTGTGAACCAGCCCCTGGAGGGAGTGGAAACAACGCCCCCACCCTGAACATCTACAATGTCTGCAATTGGGGGATGACCTTGGAGAGAACACGACCGAGATTTTCCTGGATGAGAGTCTGAAACTTTCTCGTCACTAGAAAAAGTCTGTCCAAACAATTTCATGGAGAAAATCAACATGCAGCTTCCTCAGCAGCACAGTGTAGTGCAAATCTTTGGGATCCTTGAATAAGGTACCTAACTTTTGGAGCCTGGATGCCTCCCATGTGAAATTAGGATCATGGTCCTCATGGAACTGTTGTGTGGATTTATGGGGTCATTACAAGCAAAGCACTCAGCACTCTCTGGCATGTGGTGGACACTGTGTGCACTTTAACTTCCTGCATTTTTGGGAACATAGAGTTGGTATTTCTCCTTTCTTCTCCTGGAAATCACCCAAAGCAACAGGGAGAAAGAGAAGCCAAAATGAGCCTCCTTTTGGTGAATTAGGAGTGTGTGCTCCCCCTCCCCCCACTCTCTGCTACACAGCCACCTTGCTCCTGCCCCAGGGGCTTGGCACCTGCTATTTCTTCTCCCTGTGTCACACTCCCTCCAGTTGTTGGTGTCCTTGGCTCCTTCTCATCTGTCGTGTTTTATTTCTCAGAGACAATATGCCTCGCCATGCTAGCTAAAGGGGCAGCCCCCTCACATCGTCCTGTCTGGGTTTGTTCAGAGCTCTTGTCAGTATGCAAAATTATTCTGTTTAGTTGTTTACTTTTTCAATGTTTGTGAAGTGCTTTGAACAGCACCAGGCTCAAGGTGAGCACTGTATAAATATCTGCTATTGTTACTGTACGTCTCCATGGGGCAAGAGGGGCTGGAGGGCATGGTACTGTGGCAGAGCATATAGATGGCCCTCCTGCCTGGAGGACATGCCCTGTCTGAATGGTTCATGGCAGATACTTTCAAGCTCATTCTCTTGGAAGGGCATTGAGGGGTGTCTTTTCTTTGTCCTGATGAACTGACACAGATTTTAGATCCGTTATGCACTGTGTGCTTGGTGTAGGGGGATCAGATGTATAGATTTAGATGTAGATGCGGACACTCAAGGAGAGCTAAGCTAGTAAGGTCACGTTGTGTCACGGTGAACACAAGCACGAGACTTGGAGACAGAGTATCTGGGTTCTACATATGAGCTTTGAAAAGCCTCTGGCAAAGGGCCATCGCCTCCCCGCTGCACCCCTGACCTCTGCCCTGCGGGGAGCAGAGCTGACTTGTCGAGAGCTGTAGGACCCGGCAGGTCTGAGCAACTCCAGCTTCACCTTCAGGTGCCTCTCACAGCCTCTGTCCTGGCTCTCAGTGTGTCATATGGTGATGTGAACTCAAGACAGGGCGTGATCTGCAAACCAAGTCTTCACAATCTCAGAGACGGCGCTTGAACTTGCTGTGGCCCTGCATGTCATCCTTGTCTTGGCGGGCTTTGAGGCACATGGATGTGGAAGTGACTATGTTTGCAAACAGAGAAGGAGCCTTGCCCTGGCTGCCCTGGCTTGCCCACCCTTGGGGGGCCTCTGTCATTCCTAAAACTGCTATTTGTTCTGTGCAGGCACAGGTTGTCCTCTGAAACTGTCACTCTGTGAGGAGCGTTTTCATTTTTGTTTTACCAGTTAGTAAACTGAGACTCAGAGAGGTTAACTAACTCGCTCAGGATCCCACATTATACACTGAGACATGAAACAGGCTCGCCTGCTCCAATCCTATGCTCTTAATTCCTTTGCTAATACTTCCAAGTTGTTGGAAATAACACACATGAGACACAGTGACTTGGAGAGGCAGTAAGTTCTTAGAGAAGGTTTGGGATTATGTCCTATCACTCTCTAATCATGTGATTGCAGACTGGTCACTCCACTCCGCGGCTCTTTGGCTTATGACCTGTCACATGGGGGAACGACACCTACTGAGCATGCCCCCAGAGATGTGGGGCCAGTCAACTGGGCTGGAAACAGATGTGCTCTGAAAACTGCTGGAGATCATGTCAGTATTAACGACCATTATCCTTAGAGGGAATAAGATGCACAGACATTACATATTTAAGTAAATTGCCAGGAAATCCTTTAAAATAATGTGTTCTTCCATAAGGAAATAATTGATGATCTGTTTTATAAACACAGTTCTTCAGACGGGGCTCCCTGGAGTGGTGCCCTTCACTTGGGCAGCTATCCTGTCTCCCTGGGTGGGGCCAAGGCAGGAGATGGCTAACGCTGCCTGGTGGTGTCCACACTCCTCGGACTCAGGCCCCAGGGGCGGTGAGGGTCCGGCCAGGCCTGGGTGCAGCCTCCTCACGAAGAAACAAGGAATCAGAGAATGTGCAGTTGAGACTTGGCTCACTTCGGAAACTCTGAGACATAATAACACTGTTGAAGTGGAAATGGGGGCTATTCTTCTGCCAACTGGAGGGAGGGGGAAAGAAAGACATGGAGACCCCGGGCTCTCTGCAGTAATGACCTCTGACGTGACGTTCTCCTGTGATCATCCCTGCGGGGAAAGTAAAACCAAAACAGGATGCTTCTCTCCAAACCGCTTTCTGGCTAATTGTGCCCAAGGGTACTCTGGGAGGAGAGGGAGCCCCTGAGAGGGATTCACTGGACAGGCCTCATGCCGGGTTGCTGACAAGACCATGGAGTTAGCTTCCACGGAGTTTTTACTGATGAGACAAGAATAAAACCACCTAGCATTTAGTTGTTTAAACCCTTGATAAAAGCCAAGGGCCTGGTATAAAAATATGACCTGGCTAATGAGGCTGTGGGACCAGAATTGGCCACCTCAAGATGTGTCTCCACCTTGATTATTTCACTAAGGGAGGCTTTGACCTTCCCCACCCCCACTAACTGTCTGAGGGGATTTGGGATGGAAGCCCTGTCCTCGGGCCAGGCTGTCACCACGGGTAACTCTGGGCATCGGCAGACTGGGGGGGTCTTGCTGAGCCCGTTCTTATCAAAGTTCTGTTCACCACACGTTTACATTTGTGAGGGAAACCTCCACTTGTAAAGGTGTCTCCTTCTCTGTACAGGGAAGAGGGTGGATGACTTCATCTCTAGAAACTTGTCAGTGTGGAAAGTGAGGCCTTAAATCTGCATAATAACCTTACTGTGCTTTTCTGGTAATCTTCCGTAGCTGACCCAATTCCCAATATCCTTGTTTGTCTATTTAAGAGGAGAACCTTTGCCATTTTGTCAAGAGATACTCAGTTTCCCTGGGTCTCTCCCATGTATACATGTTATAAAGCTTTGTTTGATTTTCTCCTGCTATTTGGCCTCAAGTCAATTAATCTGTAGCCCAGCCAGAAAGGACCCAGAGTGGGTAAAGAATGATCTTTCTCCCCTTCAAGGCCCAGGTAGCTCTTGGGTGAAGTAATATGGTTCCCCATTTCCACCTGCCTTCTGGAATTCTCCACCTGAAAGTCCCAGAGTTAGCCTTACACTCACCATTTCTAAAAAGAAGCCAATTTGCCCCACAGAAACACTCAGTCTCCCAGTCCATATCTGTGTGGGGGATCAGAATTGGCTACCCCAAAATGTGAAGAATATTTGGCATAGAGATTGTTTTGGACTGGTTACTTTAAAAAAAAAAAACTGCAGACAGGGGAGAAGCTCTGAAAACCAAGTAGAAATTACCCTTCATAAGAGACATTTACATCTGTAAGGGAAATCTCCCTTTGTAAAGATGTCTCCCTCTCTGTACCAGGAAGATGGGGGGATGACTTTATCTCTAGAAACTCTTATCAGTGTGGAAGGTGAGGACTTAAATCTGCATACTCTTGTTTACTGTGCTTTTCTCATAATCCCCCATAGCTGACAGCCCAACCCCCAATATCCTCCTTTGTCTATTTAAGAGGAGAACCTCCACCATTTTATTGAGAGAAACTCTGTTTCCCTGGTCTCTCCCATGTATACATGTTATAAAGCTTTGTTTGATTTTCTCCTGCTATTAGGTCTCATGTTAATTTAATTTGTAGCCCAGCCAGAAAGGACCCAGAGTGGGTAGAGAATAGTCTTCCTCCCCTTCATCTGTCAGAGGGTCACATCCTGCCTCCCACTTCCCAGCTGAGAAGCAGGGTAGGGATCACCTCTCCTGTCTTCCCACACCTCGGCAATTGGCCCGCACAGCTGGCACCCGCCCTTGGCCTCAGCAATCGGCCCCCAGAGCTGGCTCGCACCCTTCACCTTCTTACTCCCATGCTACACCTTGCTTCCTCTCCCACCTGGGTCTGGCCACTGCTGTGATCATGGTGTCCTAACTGGTCTCCCCATTCTCTCGTCCCTCTCCTCCAGGCTTCCTCACACACTGCCAGCAGAGCCATCTGGCCAGAATCCTGCTTGGGACATACTCTTCCCTGCTCCGTAGCCCTTAATGGCTCCCTGCTGCCTTCTCCATCAAGGCCTCCCTGTGGCGTTGCATGGTACAGTCATGCCAGCCTGGAGCCCAGGGATGTCCAAAGCCCTCAAATAGCCAAAAGTGACCCAGGAGACAGAGCTCCACTGACCTAGGGTGGGAGTGGCCGCCTGACTAAGGGGACCCGTCCATGGGGTGCCTGGCAGGGGCTCCAGCTAACTGAGGCAATGGGGCCAGTTTATCAGGCACTTCACAGAGTGGCTCCCCCCAAGGGTGGATGGGACAGTGGCAGAGAAGATGTGGTAGGAGACTTGGGGGAGGGACTGCAGGTGCCATGCTGCACTCATCATAAGGAGGCTTGTCTGACTCTCCATTCTCACAACCAGAGGAGTCAGAGACTCTGATGATGCCCATTCTGGAACCTTCTGGTTAGGACAGCTGGCTCCACCCTGCTGGAAAGTACCAGCAGAGAGTCATCACCTAGAACTCCAGGCAAGGTGTTTTCTGGGCAGTGGCGGTGCTGGGGAGGGAGCAGCGTTACAGATCTGACCTGAGACTCGCCTGCCACAAGCAATTTCTGTGACATGGACCCATTGGTGAATCCCTCTAGACTTTTTTTCATCTGTGAAACAGATGTGTGTCCTCTCCTGGGGGTGGCCGGGAAGATTGACCAAAAAGGGAAGTGTATGGTGCAGGGACCAAGATCTTGTCACGTGCTCAAGGAATCCCTGCCAACAAAATGCAGTTCCACACAGTAAAATGAACTATGTGCTGTCCCCAAATGCCACACCGTGTCACCCTTGAGCACCTGAGTGTGTTTTTCTACTGCCCACACTCGCAGTCGGCTTGGTGGCAGGGAGGGCAGTCAGAGCAGCTGCCTGCTGGGGTGACTGGGATTCTTCACGTTCTGACTGTTGTCTGGATGCTATACAGACCCACTTCCTGATCTGCACTCCATGGTCCCTCGTTTCAAAGAGTCCTGGTGTCTATGCTGACAATCTCCACCATTTCATGAGGGCTCTACGTGGAGAGGAAAGACCTTGACAAGCCCCACATTCTGAGTGGAATTGCTTATCTGACGTCCCAGCCTGACAGGGAAATGAACAGGGCTGTGTAGAGCTTTGGCTAGCATCTGCAATTCCCTGCTTCCGTGCATCAGATGCTGAAAGAGAGCCTGGGAGGAGAGGGAATAAATAATTAGAGGGGAAAATAGAAGAGCCAATGTGGACACTCTGTATATTAGGCAGAAAGCCAGCAATGCAGTCTTGTAGTCACTGAGTGGAATAAGCAAATTCTGAGAAATGCGTGTTGGTTTTGTTCTAAGTGCGTGAGTTCCCTGGTAACTAGAATTTCTATTTCAAGGTAATTTATTTGTATTTCCCATCTGTGGGAAATGTGGTGAGTTAGCTGGAAACTTTAGGCCTCCAAGCAAAAATTCAGTAAATGACCCCCCTAGACTTAGCTAATTATAAATTAAGGAGCTCTCCCCTGCGGGATGTGGGCAATGTTTATGCCTTTGGGAGGAGGGAGAGAAGGAAGGCAAAGCAGATAGGAAACAGGGATGCCTGCTCTCCACTGATGCTGTTTGCACTCCTGGCTTGGTGCCATTCTCTGCCCTCCCCACACTGCATCCACAGCAGACTGAGGGGCTGGCTGGGAGATAAGGGCTCTCCTGTGGGTTTGATGGGAGGGGTATGCAAATGCAAGTTTCCTGGGCTCCTGCGGAGCTGTTAATATTGAACACATACAGTTGGATGGAAGGAGGAGGGTGTGCCAGTTAGTGGGGGGCTTCTGTCACCCACAATCTGTGGCCTGTGGGGTGGTCCCTCTCTGGACGGAGGACTTGGCAGCATGGAGGGGCCATCGGAGTAAGGGCAGGTGGGGCAGGTCCTGATAGAGACGAGTCACAGCTGTCAGTGGGTGGTTGCTGATGTTGGGGGTCTTACACAAAGGGGCAGCAGGATCCCCACCAGAGGTAATGGAGAGTGGAAATGGTGATCCTGCCCTGGAGAGCCCCAAAACGTCAGGCCGTGAGGCAGTTTTGGGGATGCCCACCAGCAGGTTCCAGGGTGCCAGTTCTTTCATCTCCACTCGTCGTGAGGGTAGCAGAACCAGACGCTATCAAGCAGGCACAGATGGGCGCTGGTGTTGGTAATGACACCGAAGCCAAGGATGATGTCTTGTTATCACTGCTGATGTCACCTCTAATGTGACCCTGCTTTGCTCCATGCGCCCACCCTGGGGGAGCAGGGACAACACGCTCAGGAGGCTGAGGCACTCGTCCAGGGTCCCTGGGCGGATGAGTGATGAGGGAGACAGGGCTTGAACACAGTCTGGCTGAGGCCACCTCCTCACCTCCTTCTCCCCAGGACCTGTGGGTGGAACCCCCAGATACCACAGGTGCAGATGGAACTTGTCTGAGCAGCAGCAGGGAAGCCAGAGTCCCTTTCCTGGAATCCCATCATCCCTGCTTCTCCAGGTTGTTGGAGTCTCCAGTTTGATGACTGTCCTATGCCGGTGATTCCTGGGAAAGTGGGGATCTGGGTCCCAAAGTTCTGGGTTATATGCCTTACATCCCATTCTGCCCAATGTCAGGCAGACCCCAAAGCTGATGGGGGCTGAGCCTGCAGGGATCAAGCTGTCCCAGCTGTGGGCAAAGGAGAGGCCACGTCCATGGCACCCTCTCCTGCTGAGTGTGCATCCTTCTGGCCAAAAGACAAAACCCAGATGAAACTTTCCTTTGAAATCTGCACAACCAACCCATTGTTTTGTCTACACAGTTCTATCTTCTCACAGCGATGGTGACTCGAGTCCCGGTCTTGTGGCCAAAGCTATAATTCAAGAGAATGGCCCAGTGGTCAGTAAAGCAGATGGAAGCATCTGCCCGAGTGGCTGGAAACAGCCCCACTCCCCTCAAGTGTTCCCTCTCCAGGACTCCAGGGAGGCAGTTTAGAGACTGGCCTTCGGCTCTGGGAAAGTGGGAGCCAGAGGTTTTCCAAAAGCACTTGCCAGCAGGCTGGTCTCCTGGTCAAGGGCAAGTGCAAGGCTGGTGGCCCTAAGACCCAGAGGAAGCCCCTCTCAGGCTCAACTGGCCAGAGGGATGACAGACCAAGAGGCCAGTTGTCCCTAATATCCATTCTCCCACAAAAACAGAACCCTACTGTTTAGTCGTGGCTTTATAAAGGCACCTACAGTAAAGAGGATGCGTCCCAGAGTAGAACCTGACTCTCCAGTCCTGACTTTAGGAGGTCACCTAGAGTGAAGGCAATGTTTCTCAGCTTGCTTCATGTGACTAAATTCCAGGCAATGAGACATAAATTGAAGGGTCATATGGCAGCTTCCAGGTGCCTTCTTTAGAAGACAGCTGGCTTTCAGTCTTTGTCTATTTCTCTTTTCTGCTGGCTAGAATGCAGAGATGGCAGGAGCTGGGGCAGCCATCTTAGACCATGAGGCGACGGTATGACCAGAGGCTGTGTACAGGGGAGAAAGGAGAGAAGGAGCAGAGGCCTGTGACCAGGTCCTTGGACTTGGTTTCTCTCTGTCACTTAGTCCTGACTTCCACTATGTAGGTTCATTCTCAGGCTCCATAGGGAGGTTCCTAGCACTTCTTGCCTCACCTCACCTCATGGCCACTTCCAGTCCAGAGGAGAGTCTGCCCCTGAGAGCTCAAACCAAATCCCAGAATTGACTCTCATTGCCCCTGCGTGACCTAAGTTGGGCTGTGGGTCTGTCCCTGAACCACTCACTGGGAGGTGTTAAAAGCTTCCCAGGCTGTGCTCACTCGATGGAGGACAATTCACGGCGGTCTCACAATTCCTATGTATATCTTTTCAGCCAGCGTTTGAGTTACTCACTGTGTTCTAGCTGGTGACTCGTCACCCCCTTGTTTAATATAAGGGATCTGAGGTCCAGGGGAACTAGATGTCGTGCCCCACGATGTGTGTGTGGGGGGGAATGTAGCACTTTTTTGACATCCATCCCCCTGTCTACTTCAGGGAACCTTGGGAGTGGCCAAGGTGGTCAGGGACACCCTCTTCCTACCCCCTGGGTTTGGCACTTCAGGTGTGGGTCTGTGGCCAAGGCCTGGCTGATGCAGGGCTCCCTCTTGGTGGTGGTGGCCAGCAGCGGCAGCAGTGGGGCCCAAACAAGACCATGTCACGTCACCTGGGCTCCTGAGACCTTCGTCCCTGTGCTGGTCTAAGCCTGATTCTCAGCACCTTCCAGAGCTTCCCATTCTCTTCTTGTGTCAGAAGAGTCTGTTTCTGGAGTTGGGAACTAAGGACCTCACTGTGGCAGACAAATGCCTTGATGGTGGTAGAGCCTGGACCTCAAGTCCAGCCCAAGCACAGTGGCTGGCTCAGAGTTGGCGCTGGGTGAGCCCCAGAGATGCAGGACTGGGTGGGCCTCCCACCAGTGGTCTTTCTGGCTTGAGGTGGTGTTGCCGATTCAAACTGGGAGAGGCCTGAGAGGAGCCTAGGGCCGCTTCTGGGCCTGGGGCTTGCAGGCCTAGCCGCAGAATCCCAGGAGAGCCTGGCAAGTTGGCTCCCTGGACCTGCAAATGGGAATGTTGAAAGGGGACCAAGGGTCCTTTCCAACCTCCAGGCCAGAGTCAGGGAACTGCAGCCCCCAGGGTGTGACCACAGAGCCTCGGGGCATCTCGAGTAGCTGGCTGTGAGTGGCTGTTTTCCCGGCAGGATTTCTTCTAAGTCCATCTAAGGAGACCTCGTTACAGCCAAGCTGTATGCCCAAACCCAGGAAAAGACAATGCCTCGGAGGATGGGTTCTTCCGCATGCTGGGCGGGGGTGGCTGAGATCCAAACAAAACCAGTTGTGTGTCATGTGTGTGTTGCCTGTGTGGTGTGCATGTTTGTGTGCGTGATGTGTATGGGCACATGTGCATGTGTGTCATGTGTACACATGTGTGTGTTTTCCTGTGTCCCTGTAAGACCTAAGGCCAGCCCTCTCCCCTTAGCTCCTCCTTCCAGGTTTACACGACTGGGTCTGGGGTGGGGAGGGCCAGGGCTGGACTGGGAGGAGAGGGTTGTGCCTGGGCAGAAGCAGCCTGGCGTCAGGGAGCTGCCTTCTGGAAGCACATCCTTCCATCCTTAGGGCTCATCCGCCCTGGAGATGGAGGTGACACGTGGTACAGGACAGGGTTACAGGGCTGCCTTCCGCCACCTAGAAGTCCAGCAGGTCACAGCCGGGTAAATGGTGCTAGCTGAGTGATTCCAGGCATCATCTCCGCAGGAGGAGAAGCGGGGGGAGCTCTGTCTGTCTCCCCTGGAAGTGGCATGGGGCATTTAGAACCGGATCCAAAGGGAGTGATGGGGAAGCGACATGGTCTCAGCCACCACTGGTGTCCTTTGACATCAGCAGAGTCGAGGGCTCTGACTTAGATCACAGCTCCAGGGAGCAGAAAATTGGATGAAATTCCTGCTGGAAAGGCCCGGAATAACGCTGGGCGGCCTGAAGCCTGAGCCACCGCACTGAGAAAATACCCGCTCTGCTTTCAGATCCACAGGAGCTCCAGGCTCTGCTGAGCGCTCCCAGGAGCTGCCGCCCCCAGAACCGGGATTCACCTGTGCCGCTCGTGAAAGGCCGCTGCCTGGCCCACCACAGAGACTCTGATTTATTCGGCTGCACTCTGGCCTGGGCAGCGGGACTTTCAAAGCTCCTGCAAGATTCTGAGGGGCAGTCAGGCCGGGACCAGTGGTCAGGCCGTTTGCCCTCCTCAGGCCAGGCCTGCTTTTCTGTACCCTGGCCTCCTGTTAGTCATCTGGGTTGTCTTCAGACTCTGCTGGTCTGCCCAGCCCAGAAGTTCTCACTCAACATATCTTGGCTGGAACCTGGGCACTGGCAGTTTTAAGAACTCTGGGGGATTCTAACGCGCAGCCTCGGGCAAAACCCGCTAGGTTCCAGGGTTTGTGACCCCCTTCCTTTGCCGGGTTGATTTGTCTCACAATTGAATGAAAGTTCCTCTGTTGACCTCTGATTTGAGGTGGAGGCCAGTGACCCTGGTCAGAGGCTGAATGCCGAGCATTGGAGAGGCTGGAGGGAAGCACAAAGCAACACCACCAGCGGCAGCCCTGCTCCGTGCCTTTCCCTTGTATTTACAACATCCTGCCCCAGACTCTGGCTGGCCTCGGGACCAGCTTTGGCCAAGAGGATGGGGCAGAAGTGGGACTCAAGAGGCCTACAAGCTGTGTGCCTTGGGCAGCTCCACCCTTCCCCTGACTCACTTGTACCTGTCTAACAGGGCTGCAGTGTGTCACAGGACTACTTGGCAAAGTGGTTTGGAAAGCAGTGTGCACAGATAGCGCCAAGTCACTGGATATCAGTGAAGACACCAGAACCGCCCACCCGTACAGCTGGGAATGATAACCAGCAGGTTTGCCAAGTGGAACGCTATCATGAACTCATGCTGAATCAGTTCAGAGATGCACTTTTTAAAAATTAATTAAAAAAATAGGCTTTATGTTTTAAAGCAGTTTTAGGTTCATAGCAAAACTGATCAGAAGGTACAAAGGTTTCCCATATACTCCTGCCCCCCGACACACACAGCCTGCCTGACTATCAAAATCCTTACCAGAGTGTTACATTTGTTGTAATCAATGAACCTACATTAACACATCATTATTGCCCAAAGTCTAAAGTTTATGTTAGGGTTCACTCTTGGTGTTGTACCTTCTGTGGGTTTGGACAAATGTATAAGGACATGTATCCACCACTGTAGTATTATACAGCATAGTCACACTGCCCTAAAAATCCTCTATTCGTCCCTCCCTTACCCCCAGCCCCTGGAAACTAATGATCTTCTTACTGTCTCCATAGTTTTACCTTGTCCAGAATGTCCTATAGTTGGAATATACAGTATGTAGCCTTTTCAGATTGTCTTCTTTCACTTAGTAATATGCATTTACATTTCCTCCATGTTTTTTCATGGCTTGATAGCTCATTTCTTTTTCGTGTTGAATTGTCCATTGACAATGAAGTGTCCATTGTCTGGATGTACCACAGTTTACTTATCCATTCCCCTATGGAGCGTCATCTTGGTTGCTTCCAAGTTTTGGCAATTATGAATAAAGCTGCTATAACATCTATGTGCAGATATTTGTGTGGACATAAATTTTCAACCCATTCTGGTAAATACCGAGGAGCATCATGTGGTAAGAATGTGTTTAGCTGTGTCAGAAACTGCCAAGTTGTCTTCCAATGTGGCTGTACCATTTTGCATTCCTATTGTTTCATATCCTCACCAGCATCTGGTGTTGTCAGTGTCCTGGATTTGGCCATTCTAATAGGTGTGCAGTAGTATCTCCTCGTTGTTTTAATTGGCAATTCCCTAATGATATATGGTGTTGAGCATCTTTTCAAATGCTAATTGCCATCTGTATATCTTCTTTGGTGAGGTATTCAGGACTTCTGCCCATTTTTTAATCAGATTTTTTTCTTATTGTTGAATTTTAAGAGTTCTTCATATATTTTGGACAATGGTCTTTCATCAGATATGTCTTTTGCAAATATTTTCTCCCAGTCTGTAGCTTATTTTCTCATTCTATTGACATTGTCTTTTGCAGAGCAAAAGTTTTTAGTTTGAATTAAGTCCAGCTTATCAATTATTTCTTTCATGAATTGTGCCTTTGGCATTGTATCTAAATAGTCATCACCATACCCAAAGTCATCTAGATTTTCTTCAAGGAGTCTTATAGTGTTGTATTTTACACTTAGGTGTGTGATCTATTTTGAGTTAATTTTTGTGAAGGATGTAACTCTATATCTAGATTCTTTTTTTTTTTTTTTTTTTGCATGTGGACGTCTAGTTGTTACAGCAACATTTGTTGAAAATACTATCTTTACACCATTATATTGCCTTTACTTTGTCAAATATCAGTTGAATGTATTTATGTGGGTCTATTTCTCGGCTCTCTATTCTTTTCCACTGATCTATTTGTCTATTCTTTCACTAATACTCCTTTGTCTTGACTTTTATGTATAGTTTATAGTAAGTCCTGAAGTTGGGAGTGGCAGTCCTTCAACTGTGTTCTCCTTCAATGTTGTGTTGTCTATTCTGGGTCTTTTGCTTCTCTGTATAAACCTTAGAATTAATTTGTTGGTATAGACAAATTAACTTGCTGAAATTTTGATTGAGAATGCATTGAATCTATAGTCAAGTTGGGAAGAACTGCCATCTTGACACTATTGTCTTCCTATCCACGAACATGGAATATCTCTCCATTTATTTGGTTCTTTGATTTCTTTCATCAGAGTTTTGTAGTTTTCCTCATACAGATCTTGTACATATTTTGTTAGATTTATATCTAAGTATTTTATTTTTTTGGTGCTAATGTAGATAGTATTGTGTTTTTAATACCAAATTCCACTTGTTCATTGCTGGTATACAGGAAAGCAATTAACTTCTGTATATGAATCTTGTATCCTGCAACCTTGCTCTAATTGCTTATTATGTCCAGGAATTTTTTTTGTCAATTCTTTAAGATTTTCTATATAGACGATCATGTCACCTGTAGACTAAGTTTTATTTGTTTCTTTCCAATCTGTATGCCTTTGTTTCCTTTTCTTTTCTCATTATATTAGCTAGGACTTCCAGTACGATGTCAAAAGGAGTGGTGAGAGGTCACATCCTTGCCTTGTTCTTGATCTTAGCAGGAAAGCTTCAAGTTTGTCACCATTAACTATGATGTTAGATGTAGATTTTTTGCAAGTTTTTTTTTTTTAGTTGGGGAAGTTCCCCTCTATTTCTAAATTGCTGAGAGTTTTTATCACGAATAGGTTCTGGATTTTGTTAAATGCTTTTTCTGCATCTATTGATATGATCATGTGATTTTTCTTCTTTAGCCTATAGATGTGATGGATTACATGAATTAATTTTCAAATGTTGAAATAGCCTTGCTTACCTGGGATGAATCCCACTTAATCACAGTTATATTTATGAGAGATTGGTCTGTAGTTTTCTTGTAATGTCTTTGTTTGGTTTTGGTATTAAGGTAATGCTGACCTCACACAATGAGTTAGGAAGTATTCTCTCTGTTTCTATCTTCTGGAAGAGGCTGTAGACTATTGGTATAATTTCTTCCTTAAACCTTTGGTAGCTTTCACCAGTGAACCCATCTGGATCCGATGCTTTCTGTTTTGGAAGGTTATTAATTATTGATTCAATGTTTTTTTTTTTTTGGTGAGGAAGACCAGCCCTGAGCTAACATCTGTTGCTAATCCTCCTCTTTTTGCTGAGGAAGACTGGCCCTGGGCTAACATCGTGCCTATCTTCCTCTACTTTATATGGGACGCCGCCACGGCATGGCTGACAGGCAGTGCGTCCGCGGGCGCCCGGGATCCGAACCCGCGAACCCCGGGCTGCCAAGCGTGGACGAAACCGCTGTGCCACCGAGCCGGCCCCTTGACTCACTGTTTTTAATAGATATAGGCCTATTCAGATTGTCTATTTCTTCTTGTGTGAGTTTTAGGAGATTGTGTCTTTCAAGGAATTGGTTCATTTCATCTAGGTTATCAAATTTGTGTCACTCATTTTACTTATACGTATATGTGTATGTATATATATAAATGTGTGTGTATATATATGTATATGACAGCAACGATACAAAGGATGGCAGGGAGGAATTAGGATTACTTGGTTATTACAAGATATACTACCTGTAAAACAAGTATTTCTTATTTGAAAGTGGACTTAGATTAGTTGTAAATGTATATTGCAAATTCTAGGACAACCACTTTTAGAAAGTTAAAAAAACAGTACAACTGATATCCTAAGAAAGAAGAGAAATAGAATCATATAAAATGCACACATAATTAAATACACTGTTGCCATTATTATTTTGAACAAACTGTTATCTACTAGATCAATTAAGAATAAGAAAAATCAAAGCTTTTATTTTATCTTCACTTATTGCTTCTCTAACGCTCTTCCTTTCTTTGTGTAGATCTGGATTTCTGACCTGCATCATTTTCCTTCTCTCTGAAGGGTTTCTTTTAACATTTCTTGCGAGGCATGTCTACTGGCAATAAATTCCCTCAATTTTTGTTCGTCTGAGAAAGACTTTATTTCTCCTTCACATTTGAAGGATAATTTTCAGGGTACGTAATTTTCAGTTGGTGTTATTTTTCTTCTCAACATCTTAAATATTTCACTCCACTCTCTTCTTGCCTGCACGGTTTCAGAGAAGTCAGATGTAATTCTCTTCTATAGGTAAGGTATTTTTTTTCCCTCTGGCTTCTTTCAAGATTTTCCTTATCTTTGATTTTCTGCAGGTTGAGTATGACATGCCCGGCTGTAGTTTTTTTGGCATTTATCCTGCTTGGTGTTCTCTGATCTTCCCGGATCTGAGGTTTGGTGTCAGCATTAGTTTGGGGAAATTCTGTCATTATTGTTTCAAATATTTCTTCAGTCCCTTTCTCTCTTTCTTCTTCTGGTGTTCCCGTCACACATATGTTATACCTTTTGTAGTTGTCCCACAGTCCTTGGATGTTCTGTTCTGGGTTTTCTCTTTCATTCTTTGTTTTCGTTGCTCTTCCATTTTGGAAATTTTTATTGCTATGTCCTCAATTTCAGTGATTCCTTCCTCAGCCACGTCCAGTTTCCTGATGAGCCCATCAAGGGCATTCTTCATTTCTGTGTTTTTGATCTCTAACACTTCTTTTTGATTCTTTCTTAGAATTTCCATCTCTCTACTTATATTCTCCATCTGTTCTTACAGGCTGTCTACTTTATCCTTTAGAGCCCTTAGCTTATTAACCATCATTGTTTTAAATTCCCAGTCTGATAATTTCCACATCCCTACCATATCTGAATCTGATTCTCATGCTTGCTCTGTCTCTTCAAATTGTGTTTTTTCTTGATACCCAGATACAATGTCCTGGGTAAAATGCGCTGTGGTAAATAGGCCTTTAGCAATGCAGTGGTGAGGTGTGGGGGAGGGGGAGCGTTTTATAGTTCAAAGGTTCCGTCTCTATCTTTTAGTGAGTCTGTGCCTCTGGACTGTGAACTTCACCAGTGCTTCATGCTTCTCAATCCCCCTCCCCCAAGGTGGGAAATGATGTTTAGAGGGGGCTGGAGTTGGGTATTTCCCTTCCTCTGGTCTGTTATGCTTTGATTAACACCAATAGTTTAGGCTCTAGTAAAACTGTTTCTCTTGAGGGCAGGCCTTATTAAAAACAGTATGCTCTGGTGTTTTTCAAAACTGTTCCTTCCTGGCATCTCCCCTGCCAGAAGAACAAGGAGATTTTTCTCAGATATTTGCTGCAAAAACCTGGTAGAGGTCCTGGAGGTAAATCTCACAATATTGTGGGGGCCGCCGATTACTGGGTCCCCCTGGAGTTTTTTACTCTCAGATTTGTCCACACTGAGCCTGCAGCACTTCTTCCATTATGATTCAGGCTTTTCCAACTTAGTGCTGATTCTCACCAGAGGTTTCTGCTCATGGGTTTCCGGTCCTGTAAGTTGTGATTCTCTATGTGCACCTGTCTGTCTCTCCAGTGTGGAGGTTTGCTACGTAACCACACTTCTCTGATGGATCTAAGAAGAGTTGTTGATTTTTTGGTTTATTCAGCTTTTTATTTGTTATTAGGATGGAGTGGTGACTTCCAAGCTCCTCACACGTGGTGCCAGAAACCAGAAGTTGAGATGCACTTTTTAAAGGACTTGGGATGATTAATATTCAAGATGATAATAGAGCTTAAATGTTTTTAAAAACCAGGTTGAATTAGGGGAGAAAGTACAGAATCATACTCTCCTACACTTGTACAGCACGTCGTATTTCCCCAAGTTCAGCCTCAGCTGAGTCCCCCAATCATCCTTTGTTGTATGTGAGGATTGCTTTGTGCCCATTTCAGAAGGGAGAAACTGAGGCCCAGAAAGGTTTCCTGACCTGCTCAAGGTCACACCACTAGCATAACCCAGGCTCCTTTGCATTTCAGGGTTGGAAAACTGGCCAGCAGATGTGCCTGTTCTATCACTGTTAAGCATCAGGCATCATCATTATTATTAACCTGAAGGCCTTAAAGTGAGGCACCCATTTCTAGTTCTTCTGCCGCTGCCAACTCTATGATCTCTTACTTGGCCAGACTTGCACAATGATGTAACTGGCCTGTCCCCTGTGGGCATTTGCTACAGTCCTGCATGACCTTACAAAAAAGATTGCTCAAAGGACATTATCTATGCTAACCCTCCTAGGGACATTTGTGTTTTAAGTGAGAATGCTGGTTAACTCAAAAGGAATGACCCTCTAATGGCTGAACTTTGGAAAGTTTGGCTAGAGCTGAGATTTTGAGCTGGATTATCCTGCCTGGAGTATATCAGGTAAGACTTTTCCTCATGTGCTAAGCTGTGGTCCTGGGCACTGCTCAGCACGCTGCACGAATGTTGGCTGTGGAGCACTGAGGGCTGGCGTCCTGTTTTTTCTCCACCACACTTCCTGGGGCTTAGGACATAATGAGAAGGGGACCTCTGGCCAAGGAGCTGGCTATTCTGGCCCCAGTGCTCAAAAGGAAGCTGATTTATTTCCATCTTTGATTTTCTTGGGGTTGTTTTCCTGTCATGACCCCAACTTCTGCTTCTCTTGGCTGCCTTGTTCATAACAGGGATGAGTTCCTGTTATGGACTCCTGGAGAAGATTAACTCTTTCTAGGTATAACACTTGAATTTCAATCAGTGGCTCCCAAACCTCAGCCCTGGCACCAAATTTATTTTACCCTGAAGGATTAAAACAAACAAAAACAACAACCAATACCTTCTCCAGGGCCCAACATGCACAGATTCAATAGGACTGAGTAACACCTAGGAATCTGTATCTTTTAAAAAACTGTTTCTTTAGTCATGTAGTCTTAGTTTAAAAAATTAATTTATTATTATTTTTATTGAGGTCACATTGGTTTATAACATTATACAAATTTTAGTTGTACATCATTATATTTTGACTTCTGTATAGACCACATCATGTTTACCATGAAAAGCCTAGTTTCCATCCATCAAAGTACAAATGTGTCCCTTTACCCTTTTGCCCTCACCCCATCCCCCCTTCCCCCATGGTAAAACCAATCTGTTCTCTGTATCTATGTGTTTGTTGTAGTTGCTTTATCTTCCACATATGAGTGAAATCATACAGTATTTGTCTTTCTCCATCTGACTTATTTCGCTTAGCACAATACCCTCAAGGTCTGTCCATATTGTCACAAATGGTAAGGGTTCATCTTTTTTTATGGCTGAGTAGTATTCCATTATGAATATATATCACATCTTCTTTATCTATTCATCCACTGATGGGCACTTGGGATGTTTCCAAGTGTTGGCTATTATGAATAATGCTGCAATGAACAGAGGGATGCAAATATCTTCTCAAACTAGTGTTTTCGTGTTCTTTGGATAAATACCCAGAAGTAGAATAGCTGGATCGCTTCTTTGTTCCATTTTTAATTTTTGGAGGAATCTCCATACTGTTTTCCATAGTGGCTGCAGCAGTTTACATTCCCACCAGCAGTGTTTGAGGGCTTCCTTTTCTCCACATCCTCTCCAACACTTGTTATTCTTGTCTTTTTAATAATAACCATTCTGATGGGTGTGAGGTGATATCTCATTGTGGTTTTGATTTGCATTTCCCTAATAATTAGTGATGTTGAACATCTTTTCATGTATCTGATGGCCACCTGTATATCTTCGTTGGAGAAATGTCTGTTCAGATCCTTTTCCCATTTTTAAATTGGGTTGTTTGTTTTTTTGTTGTTGAGTTGTATGAATTCTTTATATATTTTGGATATTAACCTGTAATTGGATATATGATTTGCAAATATCTTCTCTCAGTTGGTAGCTTGCCTTTTCTTTTTGTTAATGGGTTTTTTTTTTTTTTTTTTTGCCATGCAGAAGTTTTTAGTTTGATGTAGTTCCATTCATTTATTTTTTCTTTTGTTTCCCTTGCCTAAGGAGACATGGTATTTGAAAAGATATTGCTAAGACCAATGTCAAAGAGTGTACTGCTTATGTTTTCTTCTAGGAGTTCTATGGTTTCTGGTCTTACATTCAAGTCTCTAATATATTTTGAGTTAATTTTTGTGTATGGTGTAAGATAATGGTCTACTTTTCTTCTTTTTAAGGTGGCTGTCCAATTTTCCCCACACCATTTATTGAAGAGACTTTCCTTCCTCCATTGTATATTCTTGGCTCCTTTGTCACAGATTAGCTGTCCATAGATGTGTGGTTTTATTTCTGGCCTTTCAATTCTGTTCCATCAATCTGTGTGTGTGTTTTTCTGCCAGTACCATGCTGTTTTGAATAATATAGCTTTGTAGTATATTTTGAATTCAAGGAGTATGAAATCTTCAGTTTTGTTATTTTTTTCTCAGCATTGTTTTTGCTGTTTGGGGTCTTTTGTTGTTCCATATAAATTTTAGGATTCTTTGTTCTAGTTCTGTAAAAAATGTCATTGGGATTCTGATTGGGATTGCATTGAATCTGTACATTGCTTTAGGTAATATGGACATTTAAACTGTGTTTATTCTTCCAATCCATGAGCATTGTATATCTTTCCATTTCTCTATGTGTTCTTCAATTTCTTTCAATAATGTTTTACCATTTTCATTGTATAGGTCTTTCACCTCCTTGACTAAATTTATTCCCAGGTATTTTATTCTTTTTGCTGTGATTGTAAATGGGATTGTATTCTTGATTTCTCTTTCTGCTATTTCATTGTTATTGTATAGAAATGCAACTGATTGTTGTATGTTGATTTTGTATCCTGCAACTTTACTGTATTTATTAATTATTTCTTATAGTTTTTTAGTGGATTCTTTTGGGTTTTCTATATGTCATGTCATGTCATCCACAAATAATGACAGTTTTACATCTTCCTTTCCAATTTGAATCCTTTTTATTTCCTTTTCTTGCCTAATTTCTCTGGCTAGGACTTCCAATACTATTATGAATACGAGTGGCAAGAGTGGGCATCCTTGTCTTGTTCCTATTCTTAGAGGCATAACTTTAAGTTTTTCACCATTTAGTATGATGTTGGCTGTGGTTTTGTCATACATGGCCTTTATTATGTTGAGGTACATAATATTTCCTTCTATGTCCATTTTATTCAGAGTTTTTATCACAAAGGATGTTGAATCTTGTCAAATTGTTTCTCTGTGTCTATTGAGATGATCATGTGATTTTTATTCTTCATTTTCCCTGCATCCCTGGAATAAAACCCACTTGATTATGGTATTTGATCCTTTTAATGCTTTGTTGTATTCGATTTGCTAATATTTTGCTTAGGAGTTTTGCTTGTATGTTCATCAGTGATGTTGTCCTGTAATTTTCCTTTTTTGTGTTGTCCTTGTCTGGTTTTGGTATCAGGGTGATGTTGGCCTCATAAAATGAGATAGGAAGTATCCTCCTCTTCAATATTTTGGAAAGGTTTTAGAAGGATAGGTATTAAATCTTTTTTGAATGTTTGGTAGAATTCTCCAGAGAAGACATCTGTTCATGGACTTTTTTGGGTGGGGTGGAGGTTTTTGATTACTGTTTCAACCTCTTTACTTGTGATTAGTCTATTCAGATTCAGTTTTGGGAGGTAGTGTGATTCTAAGAATTTATCCATTTCCTCTAGGTTATCCAATTTGCTGTCGAATAGTTTTTCATAGTATTTTCTTATTATCCTTTGTATTTCTTTGGTATCCATTGTAATTTCTTCTCTCCCATTTCTGAATTTACTTATGTGAGTCTTCTCTCTTCTTTTCTTATTCTGGCTAAGGGCTTGTTAATTTTATTTATCTTTTCAAAGAAACAGTTCTTAATTTCATTGATCCTTTCTATATATATATATATATATATATATATATATATATATATATATATATATATTAGTCTCTGCTCTGATTTTTATTATTTCCTTCCTTCTACTGACTTTGGGCTTTGTTTGTTCTTCTTTATCTAGTTCTTTTAGGTACAATGTTAGATTGTTTATTTGAGATTTGTCTTGTTGCTTGAAGTAGGTCTGTAGTGCTATGAACTTTCCTCTTACTACCACTTTTGCTGCATCCTGTAAGTTTTGGCATGTTGTGTTCTCATTTTTATTTGTCTCCAGGTATTTTTTGATTTCTCCATTGATCCAATAGTTGTTCAGTAACATGTTGTTTAGTCTCCACATATTTGTGACTTTTCCAGCTTCCTTCTAGTCATTGACTTCTAGTGTCATACCATTGCAGTTGGAAAAGATGCTTGATATGATTTCAATCTTCTCAAATTTATTGAGTGGTGTTTTCTTTCCCAACATATGGTCTGTCTTTGAGAATGTTCCATGTGCACTTGAAAAGAATGTGTATTCTGCTGCTTTTGGATGGAATGTTCTATATACAACTGTTAAGTTCCTCTGGTCTAGTGTTTCATTTAAAGTCACTGCTTCCTTTTTGATTTTCTGTCTGGATGATCTATCCGTTGATGTAAGTGCACCATTGAGGTCCCCTACTATTATTGTGTTGCTGTCAATTTCTCCTTTTAGGTCTGTTAATAGTTGCTTTATATGCTTTGGTGCTCCTGTGTTAGGTGCATATATATTTATGTGTTATGTCTTCTTTGTGGAATGTCCCTTTTATCATTATATAATGCCCATCTTTGTCTCTTGTGTCTTTTTGGCTTGATGTCTATTTTGTTTGATACAAGTATGGTTACACTGCTTTCTTTTGTTTGCTGTTTGCTTGGAGTATCATCTTCCATCCTTCACTCTGAGCCTATGTTTGTCTTTAGAGTGGAGTTATGTCTCCTATAGGCAGCATATTGTTGGGTCTTGTTTCTTAATGCATCCAGCCACTCTGTGTCTTTTGATTGGTGAGTTCAGTCCATTTACATTTAGCATGATTATTGACATATGAGGGCTTAATACTACTATTTTGTCTTTTGTTTTCTGGTTGTTCAATATTTCCACTGTTTCCTTCCCCTTGCATTTCTGTCTGCTATTTCAGTTTGGTGGTTTTCTGTGATGTTTTCCTCAGTTTCCTCTTTATTTATGCTTTGAGACTCTATTCTGATTTTTTTGTTTTGTGGTTACCATGAGGTTTGTAGAAAAGATCTCATAGATGAGAGAGTCCTTTTTCTGCTGAAAGCATCTTAGCTCCATTAGCCTGTGCAGGTTCTATCCTTTTCCTCTTCCCTTTCTATTTTTCTGTTGTCACAATTTATCCTTTTTTGTATTGTGAGTTTGTGACCAAATTGAAGTGGTTATAGTTATTTTTGATGCTTTCTTTCACTGTAGCCTTTGTGTTATAATTAAGTGTTTACTAACCTATTCTGATATAGAGTTGCAATTTTCTGATTCTGTCTATTTATTACATCACTCAGAGCTTTGTAAATCTTTGCCTTTTTATGTTAGGTAGCAGGGCTCCTTTCAACATTTCTTGTAAGATAGGCCTAGTGGTGATGAACTCCCTCAGCTTTTGTTTTTCTGGGAAAGCTGTCATTTCTCCTTCATATCTGAATGAAAACTTTGCTGGATAGAGTATTCTTGGCTGATTGTTTTTGTATTTCAATATTTTGAATATATCATTCCACTCTCCTAGCCTGTAGAGTGACTGCTGAGAAATACGCTGACAGCCTGACGGGGGCTCCTATTAAGTTCTTTTTTTCTTCTCTGGTTGCTCTTAATGTTCTTTCTTTGTCATTGACTTTTGATAGTTTTAATATAATAAGCCATGGAGAAGGTCTTTTTGTTTTGAGATAATTAGGAGTTCTATTAGCTTCATGTACTTTTATATCCAGTTCCTTCCCCAGGTTTGGGAAGTTCTCAGCTATTACTTCCTTGAATAAGCTCTCTGCTCCTTTTCCCTCTCTTTTCCTTCTGGGATACCCATTATCCTTATGTTGCCTTTTCTAATTGAGTTGGATATTTCTCATAGAATTTCTTCATTTAAAAAAAATCTTAGTTCTCTCACCCCTTCTGCCTGAATCATTTCTAGATTTCTATCTTTCAGCTTGCTAACTCTCTTCTATATGGTCTTCCATAGGATGCCACTACTGGGGGCTGGGTCATGGGTTCTGCTGTGGTTCCTGAAGCCTCAGATCACAGGTGCCACCTGCTGCTGCTGGGGGAATGGAAGAGGCTAAGCCATGAGTGTCATTGTGGGTCCAGCAGCCTCTGGTCACTGGCATGCACCAATGTGCTTCTTGAATCTTCAAGTCAGGGCACCCTGCCCCTTCAGATGTATAGATGCATGGACCTTTAAGGCATTCTGGTGTGCTGTGCAGAGTCCTTTGTTGGTCAGTGGATGTCCAACTGGTTGTAACTTAGAGGGGAGAGACAAAGGGAAAAACTCTTCTGCCATGATACTGACATCACCCCCACAACTTTTTAAAAACATGGGAGATGCACACCGAGCTGGATACACATGTCCCTGGGGGAGCTGGCACTCACTTTTTATGTGAAATGTTTTCCTGAACTTTCAGAGGAGAGCATGCTCAACTTGACAGAGTGCCCTTCTGCTGTTTTCCTGTGGTGTTAAACAATATGGTGGCATGCTTTCGGAGACAGCCTGGATGGGTTCCCTATTTTACTTCTGTTATTGTGGGCATCCTGCTCAATTTTGATTCTTCTCACCCATTTTCTTCTCAGCATGGGCTCTGTCCTGGAAGGGAGCCCTGGTGGGCCAGTGCTAAGAGCTCAGATGGCTCAGCCTGCTCTGCCTCTTTAGTCCTTACTGCTGACCCCTCACCCTCACTGGTACATTAGACAGACCCTCTCTGTTTCAGCTGCTGTTTTCAAATCAGCTTGCAATGCTCTCTGATTGTTTTGGGGTTCTGTTCTCAGGTCCAACAGTCGCCCTACTGCTTCCTTTCACATTTCCTCCCACACATTCAAGACTGGTAGCTGTGGGTGTTTGTTCCACCAACTTGTATGTCGGGTGTGGGGCAGCTTGTCATCTAGTTTTGCTGCAAATGTTTTCTATGGGTTTTTGGTTTTGCTGTCTAGTTGCTCTGTGTTAGTTTGCTTGGGCCACCATAGCGAAGTACCGCAGAGTGGGGGGCTTAAACAACAGGGATTTATTTCTCACAGTTCTGAGGCTAGAGGTTCAAGATCAACCTGTCACAGGGTTGGTTTCTCCTGAGGCCTCTCTCCTTGGCTTGTAGTTGCCATCTTCTTGTTATGTCTTCACACGGCCTTTCCTCTGGTATCTCTGTGTGTCCAAATTTCTTCTTCCTTTAACGACACCAGTCATATTGGTTTAGTGTCCAACCTAATGGCCTCATTTTAACTTAGTCCTATCTTCAAAGCCCTGTCTCCAGGTAAAGTCACATTCTGAGGTACTGGGGTTAGGGCTTCAGCATAGATTTTAGGGGGGCAAAATTCAGCCCATAAAACTGATTTAATGTTGGGATTTGGGGAGATTAAACACTCTCCCACTGCTGCCCCATCTTCCCAGAGTCTCCCTTTCACAGTTGATGTTTCTCATGCCTGTATGAGCCGGAGAAGCACCGGCCAAACCATTCCCTGCCCATGGCTCTATTTGTAGTGCCCACCACTTGCTGTCTGACAAACCTAAGGGACTGTTTGCTGTGTCAGCATGTAAGCCCCACGGCAGCAGGGGCCTGGCCTTCCCTGGCATCCCTGCCTCCACAGTGGCAGTACCTGGCCCAGAGTAGGTGCTCAATAAACAGCTATTGAATAAATATGCAGGAAGCAGCATTGCATAGTGGAGAGAATACAGCCTGGGAGATGTGAGCTGTGGGTTCAAGTCCAGGCTCTGCCAGGGCCTAGGTTTGGCCTTTGAGCAACAGCTCTCAAGTCCTAGAGAGGACTGTACAGGGGGCCCTCCATGGCCCAACTCGGCTCTCGTATTCTTTACCTCAGGTAGGGTAGATACAGACACTGCCATAAATAAGATGGACTTCTGAGGTGGTGGTTAGTCCACAAAACAATGTCAGACCCATCTCTTTGTTTTGTTTTCTCTGCAATTAGAAGTGACAGCAGGAGTCAGCCAGAATCTAGAAGGTTAAGAGGGTCGTTTTACCTGCGTCCAAGTGCTTCTGACAGAGCACCGACTGTACCACAGTTGCTGCCTGGGAACGAGCCTTCGGCTGGAATAAGTGTTTTGGGGACACTTTAGCGAAGCCTTTTTCAGAAAAGAATGGAGATCTTGTCAGAAGCAGATCCTGGGGTGGCAGCTGAGGACTGAAAACTTGGCTGGAAAGATGGGAGGAAGTGAGCTGGCCTTTTCAGTGCCATTTGTCTGTGTTTGTGCCATCATTCACTTACGCTTCCATTTGTTCTCTCAGCTCTCTTGTGGCCCTCACTGTAAGAATTTCGCTGCCCTCACACCTCAATCTGTGTAAAATTTATATCTGCTTTTATAAAAAACAGCTAAGTCAGGATAATCTGATTTCCAGTTCATTTTGCATTAATTTTTAAGAAGAAAGATCTAAACTGTGGCCATGTTAGGACTCGAGTCAGAGCACTTGTAGCCAAAGTTCAAAGGTGACGCATTTGGTGTTGGCAAAGATGGCGGGATGTCAGGCCCCAGGCCTCGGAGACCTGACTTGGGACTAATGAGACATAGCCCCTGCCTCATTCATTCATTCATTCATCAACTACTTGTTGAGCACCTGTTTGTTGAGCTGCCAGGTGTCCGAGTGGTCAATTAGGACAATGAAGCAAACTGAAAGTAACTATCAAACTTTTGTCCACTTACTGGGACTGGGCAGGCAAGAGACAAAGGAGAAATGCGCTGGGCCCCTGGTGGTTCACTTTCCCTGTGGAGCCACACTGGGCAAGGGTCAGAGACATGCAGAGCAGGTAGAAGGGGGGGGCTCATCTCACTGCCCAGGGACCCTGGTAGAGGAAAAGGACAGTGGTGGAAAAGGTTGAGTTGAGAAAAGTGCCTTAGCCAGAGCCCCTGACAAGGGGCCTGCAGGGCCTGCCTGGGCTAGGGTGCAGACACCTGTGCATAGGAACATGGCCGCCAGGGGCCGAAACTTCCCTGCAGCCCCTCCAGATGCAGCAGGGCTGTGGAGAGCAGAAGTCGGCTGTGGGAGGCATCTGGCCCATGAGGCCTGCCAGGCTGAGCCCTGCGATTGCCTGCAGCAGGTCTGGAAAATCACACACATATCTTGGTCTGGAGCCAGGCTCCTCTCTACTCTACCCCAGGTCCCAGCCCAGGAGTTGGGGCTGCTGCAGTGAAGGCACAGACACCACCAATCCTGGCCCCGGATGATGGTGACCCTGACCCCACTGTCCAGGAGCGAGTAGACGGGGTGGGGTTGCAGAGCGCCCCTCCTGCTGAACATGTCGAGGAGACATTTCAGGATTTTCATTCTCCATCCCCCCATGACCCACCTTCTTTGCTTCATTTATACTTTTCCAGCACCATGATCAGCTTGCCCCTTGGCGGTTCCCTGGGCTCCCCTCCAAAGCTTTTTGTTTTGTTTTTCTCAGCCTCCAACCATAAAGCCAGGTCCTCAAGCCTGGCTGCACATTAGAATCATGAGGGAGCTTGTAAAAGTGTTCAGTGACCAGGTTTCTTCCCAAGAAGTGCTGATGTGATGCTCTGCCTGCATTCCTGAGGTGAGTCGGCCATGTAGCCAGTGTGACCCCTCTGCCCTGAAGGAAGGCACATTCACCACTGGTTCAGAGCTAGCATGGGAGGGGAGCTGAAAATGGGGTTAAAGCAGCCCTCTCAGGGGATTTGGGGCATAAAACAATTGATACTCCTGCCAAGAGCACTGTTAAAAACTGGAAGGATTGGGGTCGGCCTGGTGGCGTAGTGGTTAAGATTGGCATGCTTGTCTTTGGAGGCCCAGGTTCATGGGTTTGGATCCTGGGCGCAGACCTATACCACTTGTCCAGCCATGCTGTGGTGGTGACCCACATACAAAATAGAGGAAGATGGGCACAGATGTTAGCTTAGGGCCAATCTTCCTCACCAAAAAAAGAAAAGGAAAAAACCACTGGAAGGACATGGACCCAAATCTGACTTTCTAAGAGGCTTTAAAAACTGGGATAGATTCTTCTGGTCTCAGGACTTCCTGTGTGTGTCCTCCCTGAGGCCCCTCGGGGGTTTGTGTTGCACGGTATTTCTGTAACACACACTCGGCCCTGCATCAATTTCTTCATAATGGGGGGGCAATTGGTTGGAAAAACAAAGCAAAATAAACTTGCAAAGAAAAATAAAACTAATGGTAGGAAACAAAAGGGATGTGGCCCATGGGTTTTGATGGATCCTGTTACACTGGGCTCTTTGGTCAAGTGGCGATAGTCAGACTTCAGTATGCCCAGCAATCAGCTGGAGGGCTCATTAACACGGAGACTGCTGGACCTTGCCCCAGAGATTCAGACTCACTATGATTGGGAGCGGGGGCTGAGATTCTGCATTTCCAACAAGTTCCCAGGTGATGTTGACGCTGTTGGGGCCACCAACCACACCTTGAGAACACTGGTCAAAATAAAGCAACTGTTCTCAGAAAGCCAGTGAGAAGACAGAACAGTCAGAAAGCTTTTTGTCTGAAATCCGTCCACATTGGATGTCAGAATCCTTTCATTCCCACTCCCCTGTGCCTTGGCCCTGCCTGCAGCAGAGGTTTGTCACATTCAGGCACTGGTGCTTGTGATGACTGAAACCCAAGTTTCTGGTGTGGGCCCTAGCATGCAAAAACATGGGAATCTGTAATTTTCTCTAATCTGGGAAGTACTATGCAAATGCTGTCTGTTTTCCTCCTGGCTACAGCTGGTGCTTCAGGTGGGAGCACCGAATAGCCCAGACAGAAGTCGCACCTGAGACTTCCCCAGGCATGTGGCCTCTGGCGCTAGTGTGGCCCTGGGCTGCCCCAGATATCGCAGGGTTCCCATGCTCCTCAGGAATGATGACCCACAGAGATTTCACTAAACACGTAACTCTGGACAAATACAGTGTTTCCAAACTACATCCCACAAAGGACTCATGGGGGATGTCACTAAGAATGTCCTGAAAAAGTCTAGGAGAAGTTCTGCATTGCATCACCTTCTAGGGCATTTCCATTTTAAAGGCTCTGGGAAGTCTTGCAATTAAGAAACTTGCTTAATGTAGCTGAGCCCCATGTTTTCCGTAACTTGATTGATCATGGAGCACTTTTCCTCAGCTTCTCAGTGTTTCTATTAAAATCTCCAGGAACTCATTCTCCATGGACAGTGGTGTGAGAAATGTGCATAGACCCCACAACCTGAGAGTGGGGGAGAGTCTTCTAAGTCTCAGAAAGCAGATCTGGGGCTTTGCATGTCTGCATGGGGTCATAGATGGCTCAAAGACTCAGACAGGTAATCAGGGATTTCCTGGGATGGCCCTTTTCCTGAAGCATCTGAAGTGTTTCAAGAGCTTTCAGGGCCGGGTTCAGCTGCACCAACCACATGGACACTGAGACACATCTGCTTCCTCGTCATTACATACAGCTCCCCCATCCACAAGGGACTCACACCTGCTTCTCTATAGAGCATCAAAGATTCAGAACTCCCACAGTGTGGCCTCAGTGCCTGGTCTTATAAATTGCCACCTGTGCAAGAGCCACCTGGAAGAGTTCCCACTAAAACCAAAATGCAAATTGAAGTTGCAAGAGGAGATCACCTCATGCCCATCAGAATGGCTATTATCAAAAAGATGAGAAATAACAAGTGTTGGAGAGGATGTGGAGAAAAGGAAACCCTCACACACTGCTGGTGGGAATGCAAACTGGTGCAGCCACTGTGGAAAACAGTGTGGAGATTCCTCAAAAAACTAAAAATAGAAATACCTTATGATCCAGCTGTCCCACTACTGGGTATTTATCCAAGGAACATGAAAACAATAATTTGAAAAGATTTATGCACTCCTATGTTCATTGCAGCATTATTCACAATAGCCAAGACTTGGAAACAACCTAAGTGCCCATCAACAGATGAATGGATAAAGAAGATGTGGTATACATACATATATACACACACACAGACACACACAATGGAATACTACTCAGCCATAAAAAAGACGAAATCTTGTGACAACATGGATGGACCTTGAGGGTATTATGCTAAGCGAAATACGTCAGACAGAGAAAGACAAATACCACATGATTTCACTCATATGTGGAAGATAAACAAACAAACACATAGATAAGGAGAACAGATAGGTGGTCACCAGAAGGGATGGAGTGGGAGAAGGGCGAAAGGAGTAAAGGGGGCCATATGTAGGGTGACAGATAAAAACTAGACTATTGGTGGTGAACATGATGTAGTGCATACAGAAGTTGAAATATAATGATGTACACCTGAAGTTTATATAATGTTATAAACCAATGTGACCTCAATGAGAGAAAAAATTAAAAAAAAACACCAAATTAGAGGACAGAATTCAAAGCTGTGTGGCTCAAAGCAAAGTTTGCAGCCAGCATGTCAGCATTCCCTGGGAACTTGTCAGACCTGCAGGACCCGGGCCCAGCTCCAGACCTGCTGAGTCAGCCCCACCCTGAATCAGATCCCCCCCCACCAGTGATTCACAGGCATGAGACAGTTTGAAAAGTGCTGTTTTAAAAATAAAAATTGCACAATACAAGCAATGTGCTAAAGCATAGGCTCTCAAGCTTGATTGCACATTGCATCACCTGGGAGCTTTAAGAATACTTATCCCCCATTTTAATTTGATTGGAGAGTGCACTGATTTAAAGGCTCGAGGTGGTCTCCTTTGCTTGGCCTCCAGCACCTGGACCAGTGCCTGGCGCGCGGCAGCTGCAAAACCGTCCCGGGAACACATTTGGCTGCTTGGCTGGGTTTACCCTGGCATTCCGATCCTATGGAGGACTGGGGTGGGGGGGTGGGGTCCTGCCAGGAGTCTGTTTGAATGAAGGACAGAGAAATCTTCCAGAAACAGTTCATCCTAAGGAAGGAGCTTGGCCCAAGACCAGCATCTGAACGATGGATGCAGGGCCAGTGGGTCACATGCCCTCCTTGCTGCCTCTGTGTCCCCAGCACTGCCGTGGCTGGCACAGCCCTCCCCTTGACGCTGAGCAGGTGGGTGGGGAGAGCCAGGGCCATGTGATGGGCTGATGTATTTTGAGGTCTTTTTTTTTTAACCCCTGGATTGTAGCCCAGGTTACAGATGAACGAGAGGCAATAGTTTTAAGACAGGAGGTCAAGCGTCACTGAGTCCCCATGTAACCATCTGCACCCTTGCAAGGGTGTGAGCAGAAGGCCTCGAAGTTCTCAGGAGGGTGGGACAGCCATCTCCAAAGTGCCTTCTTCTAAGAACGTTCTCACTTGGTGTGAGCTGACAGTCCATGGTGACAGGACAGGGGCAGCTGTGGGCAGAGCCCTTCACAGCCCTCAGCAGCAAGCTGCCCCAGCACTCATGATTAGAAATCATTCTGAAGGAACAGCAGCCAAAGGCATCTTGAGGTCAGTATTCAGCCAGGCCCAGCCACTGCAGACCTGGGAAGTGGGGCAGATGACCCCACTGTGGGGAACTGAGCCTTCTGAAGGTGATTCTCTGCTACATGGTGTATGAAAAACATTTCATGCGGGTGGGGATGGGGCAAAGGGGAGGCAGAGCCAGCAGAAGGCGTGTCGCCGGGGCCTGCAGACTTCAGAGTAGAGAGGAGCGGGCCACCCTGCCAGGCCTGCGCCTCCACTGCCCTGCTGGTCACTGCCCGGGTGGGGCCGCACCTCCAGCTCCAGGCTCAGCCTGTGGAGCTGGGCTGGCCTCACCCTACCACTGCATGACGGGACACCTTCCGCTGGCCCTGGGGACACGCTCTCACAAAAGCAGAGTGGCCGACCTCTGGGCAACATCAGGAGATGGGAACTGACTAAAAGAAAAGTTTGCAGACTTGAGAAGTCTTTCCGTGAATACAACCTGGGGCTTACATTGCATTTAGACACCAGACGAAGGGTCTGCACTGAAGAGAAACAGGATGTATGTAAGTACCTGGAAATGTGACCAGCTAACAACAGCAATCAGGACTGTGATGGAATATCCAGGTCTGCTACGCTTCCAGGGGGGCAAGCGGGACAAGAAAGCAAGGGTGAATAATAGACCTTTTTTATAAAGGCAAAGTAGAAGCCACGATCAACTGGGCAGCGCCCCCTTTCAGCGTGTTTCCATGGGGTGGGGGGGCACGTTCCCTCCTGTCCTCCTGTGCATGCTGGGGGGTTGTTGATTTTTCGAAACAGCACAACATCATCAGGGCTGTGGTGAGATCCAATCAGACAATATGGTTTTGGGATGAAAGTGTTGCTTTCCTTGACAAACGAAGTGAAGCAGTTTTAGGTTTTAATCAGTTTGGGGCTTGTGGAGCTGGGGTGCATGTGGTGATGAAGCAGCCGAGAAAGGGCGACGTGCTGGGAGGACAGTTTGTGTGAGTGATGGGGCGAAGGGAAAGCTCTAGGCCCAGGAGGGAGCCCCCCAGTACTTCCTGCAGGACCTTGTTGGCCTGGAGAGGGGTCAAACTCCCCCTGCCTTCCTCTGGCCTCTGAGCTTCTGTGGTTGCACCTGGTGGGCTGGCTCCTTCCCCTAAGACTTCTCTACACCCAGACCCCCCACCAGGCTGTTTCTAGAAATGAATCCAATGACATCATGCAATAATGCCATTTGTGGCCAGCACACCCAGGCCAAGAGGAATCCAGAAGTCTAGGGACGGGATCCTGGCTTGGTCACATATCTGAGCCTTTTCTCTTGAGATTCAAACCCAAGGACCACTTGCTGGAATCCACGGCCTGCAAATTAGGAAGGCCATTCCCAGCCAGGCCCAGGCCTGACCTCTGCCCGTACACACCTCTCTCAAATCCATTAAGAAGCCATGCTTTGTTTTTAAATACATTGCTGCTCTCAACTTCATACTTCACACTGGATCTGTAGGGGAACAGCTGACATCCCAGCCCCCCTTCCCCCGTCATCCCCCAAAGAAAGGCACCAGGCAGGTGTGAAAGCAGAGTCCAAGCTGCCAACACCCTGCGGGGAACCTGTTCCAACTCCAGTGTTTGGCTTTCCGGAATTTGACTTTATTCCTTAGGGCACTGGGCGTTCCCCTGGGATGGAGGCGCACAGACTTCTTCATTCCCACAGTCTCTGTCCTGGGCCCCATCTTTTCCACCCTGGAGTGGGGGGGCCGTAAGTCAGGCAGCTGGGCAGCGTCCCCCCGGTGGTCTTTGTCAATACCACACAGCTCTGTATGAAGGACACCAACACTGGAGGGGAGAGAGCAGGCCTGGTCCGGTGAGTGTGAGTGGGAGGCGGAGAGAAAAGTGCTCTTCTGGAGAAACACAGATGTCCCTCCTCTGGGCACAGGACCCCAGGAGCGAGGCCAGCGGTGGTGCAGCAAACGGGCTCTGGCCTTGGTGCCACCCATTTCTTCTCTTTTGGGGGCTTGTTTTCTGTCTGGAGGTGATATCAATACCTACTCTATAGGGTCCTTGTGGGGACTGATGAGGAAGAAAGGACACAGCAAAGTGTGGGTGCCATGGTTGGTGCAAAGTCATGGGCCGTTTCCTTTCTTCTTTCTTAGAAGGAGAATCTGGGGTGTGGTTTCTCATTCTGCCCCTCGTGGAGGCCTTTCCTGCCAGCCTCCAGCCTCCGCCCGGCCTGTGGGAGGATAGGGCACGGGGTGGCTGGCTAGGGCCCTCTGTGTTTCTTCTGCTCAGCAGCTCCTCAGCCTGGGGCGGGCAGAGAGAAGACGTGGGGCCAGTCCCGGGTAGGGGGCAAGGAAGGACGACATCTAGGAGCCCAGGTGGCCCTTGGGACTGCAGCCCTCAGCACACATGTGAGAGGGTCCCCTCCAGGGCTGGCCCAGGCCCTGGTGTAGAAAGATGCTTGGACCTCAGAGCTGGACACACAGTTGTTGCCCTGAGTGCTCTGCTTCCATGTCTAGGGGGCACTGTGGTCGCCACTGGCCATGTCCTCCTGCAGCCTTACTGCCAGGCTGAGAACCCAGCCCACTCTGCCATGCACCCCCAGCACTGATCTAGCATGCCAAGGCATTTATGCCCAGGGTCCACAGGTTGTCATTTCAGTAGGCCCATGGCCGCGACACCTGCCTCTGAGGACAGTGCTGCTCTCAAACCTTGACGGCACCCACATGTTGTATGTTCACAAAAAGAGTGCTGTTTCTCCTGCCTGCTGGGCAGCAGTTACTCTCGTTAATGTGCCAGTGGTAAGGGGTAGGGTTTGAGGAGCAGCCATGGCCTCCCCTCTCAGCTTGGTGGCACTGACACTGGAGCAGGGCCTTTCCTTGTCCTCCTGGACGAAAGCTGGTTTTGTGTCATCCTCAATGCAGCTCCCCAGACACCCTCTTGGGGCTGGAATGCCAGTGCCTTCCCTCAGCCTGGGTGGGGTCAGGGGCTCTGTTGTCAGATGGCAGCAATCTGCACCTGGCCCAGGTGTGATGTGAATGAGGAGGTCAGAGACTGCTGGGGGAAAGCAGGAGTGTGAGGAGAACTGGGCCTCAGTGGAGGGAGGGAGGGCCTGGGTCCTCTTCGTGCACAAGTTGGGGGTAGAGAGCCGGCTGGAGGAGAGGCTGGGCAGGAAGTGTCCGCAGTATTTGCGTTTCCTGTATCAAGGTGATTTTCCGCGTGGTGAGTACATACACCTCGCTGGGTCGGGTTCCGGTGGCTGCTGTAACAAATCCCCACAGACTTGACTCACAGTAACAGAAACATCTTCTCTCACAGTTCTGGAGGCCTGTGAGATCAGGATCACTGCCATCAGGATCACTGGCCCCGACCAGGGTGTCAGCAGGGAGCTGCTCTGGGGGCTCCAGGGGAGGACCCCTTCCTGCCTCCTCAGGGTGGCTGCACCTCCCCTGTTTGTGGCTGCATCTCTCTCCTCTCTGCCTCCTCTTCTGTCTGAGGCAGGTCTCCCTCTGGCTCCCTTTTACAAGGAAGAATGCGTGTGATGGCATTTAGGGCCCACCCCGAAACCCCGGGATGACCCCTCACCTCACAGCCTTGCCCGAGTCACACCTGCACGGGCCTTCTGTTGCCATAGAAAGCAACATTCTCAGGTTCCAGGGTCAGGATCTGGATATCTTCTGGGGCCACGTTCCTGCTCCTCTCCTTCCCCCAGATATTCTGATTTTTAATTTTCCAACAAGAATGATTTTTAGGGAAACAGATACCATTCCCAAATGCTTCCCCAAATGCCTTTTCTGCCCTCTCTGGGGGCAGCAGGGGACGGGCTGGAAGTCTGCTGTGCACAGGGTGAGGCCGTCCTGGCCGTTTCCAGGGGAGATGTGTCAGTGGTGCGTCTCTGGGTGCCTCCACTTTAAGCCTCATCATTTAAATCCCCTTGGGGAGTTTCTGCTAAAACAGTCTTCACAATGAGTCAGGACTAACCTGGCCCATCACCCTTCTTCTGTCTACAGGGCCCCCGACTGCTCTGTTCTGGGTTGTTCTGTGCTGGGGCAGCGGGGATGGATAAGGGGGTGCCCCTAGAGCCACCCTACAAGCAAAGACTCAGGAGGGCTGTGGGTCCTTCAGTCCCTTCCTGGGGTCATAGAGACAGATGGCATTTCCAGGTGGCTGGTGTCAGCCTCTTTAGGGTCTCCAGCAATCCCAAAAGGGTGGCCCCAGGTGTGCCGATGCTCGAGTAGAGTCAGAATGGCTGGGAGCTCCCTCATCTTCAGAATGAAGTAAGAAGAGTACTTAGCCTGTGGGATGGCAGGCAGGGCCACTGACGCATTCAGGTTAAACCTTTTAATATTAAACCAAGTGGGATGAATGGTGAATGGTGGAGGCGAGTAAGGATTCTTGGGAACTCCCTCGATCCTCCAGTTTTGGAGGAAGAGCCTGACAGCCAGCCAGCCTCACGTGGGGTCCAATCTCTCTCCCTCCTCGGGATCAGCTTCTTTTCACAATGTTCCTGCTTATCCCGCACCCGTCCTGCGTATAGCTGGTGTGGTCCTGATGAGACCTGCATCGACCTCTCCTGGGTGGATGTTCCGAGGAATATATCAGTCTGGCCTCTGGATGTCTGAGATCCCTCCTCTCAGCATGGGCTGAGGGTGCCTGAGGGGCTGAGCACTGTCGCAGGAGCTTGGGGTACAACAGCAAGCACAACACTGGTGACCCCTGCCGCGGGAAGCCTACACATTCGCAGGAGGGGAGGCCCAGCAAGTAGTAAACATGATGGCATGACACAGTCTGTTAGAAGGTAACAGGGCTGTAGACGGAAAGGAAGATGGAGTCAGATGAGGGGCAGAAGCGCTGGGCTGGGGTGGGTTGGACTGTGGGCTAGGATGCTAATTTGAACGAGATGGTTGTGGTAGACCACATTGAGAAGGTGACATTGGAACAAAGATTTGAAGCAGGTGGAGGGAGGTAGCCTTATGGATTTGATATCTGAGAGAAGAGCCTTCCAAGGAAAGGGCACAGCCTGTGCAAAGGCCCAGAGGTCAGAGGCACATGGAGGAACCACAAGAAAGCAAGTGTGGCTGGAGTGAGTGAGAGAGAGAGAAAGTATGGTAGTAGATGGGGTGCAGGAGATGGGGGACGGGGAGGATCACTGCGAGGACTTCCAGAGCTGATCAGACGCAGCCCTGGTGCTGTGACGACTCACGGCCCCCATTTTACACTGGAGAGAGGGGCTGGGAGAGCAGAAGACCCCTGCCTCAGCAGGGAGAGGAGCTAGAGATGGCACATTGCCCCCACAGACTTTCTGGACTTCCAGGGTGAGGGCTTACTCTCTGCCCACCGTCTCAGTCTCTGTGCTGACTCCTTTCCCCTCGCCTTCACACCTGCTGACTCTCTCTGGAGTCTCCCGTGGGGACCTCACGCACACCTTGCCCAGTCGTGTCAAAACGCTCAGTTGCACCTGGCCCTTCTCCCTCACGTCCTGTCTCCACCACAGACCACTCCACCTCCTGGTCTTCAAAGCAGGATCCCTCGGCCCGGCCCTCAGCTACTTTTTCCCCTCCCTTTCTCATCCCATCTGCAAATTCCAGGACTTCTTCCAGAATGACTCTGGAGTCTGCCCGTTGTGCCCACGCTCACAGCTCCTCTACAATCCAAGTGACGGAGCAGTCAACAACGGACTGAAGAACATCTGCAGCCATGTGGCAGAGGGCTTATATGCTTCCTTGAGCAACACGTTTCACAAGGAGTGCTCATCAATCAACAAGAAAAATGTTTATAAACCCAACTGAAATTGAGAAGTTCACAGAAATAGAAATGCAATTGGTCAGTAAATATATTAAAAGGAGGCTTGCTCAGTTTCTCTCAAAATTTAGGAAATGCAAATAAAAAGAACCAAGATATAATTTCTCTCCGAAGTAGCAAAAATGAAAAAAGTGATGATACTCATTGTTAGTGTGGGCATAGTAGGAAGGGCATCTTTGTAAACTGTTGGTATAAATTGGGGACGACTTCTCTGGAAAGCTCGTGAGCAATATTTATTAAAGTAACAAATGCACCGAACCTTTGACTTGGTCATCCCCCCGCCAGGAATGGACCTGCTGCCTATTCTCACACAAGTCAGCCAGGGAACATTTGTAAATATTGCTGCAATAATGAAAACCAGAAAAATACCCAAAGTACCTATTACTAAGAAATTGACTAAATTATGGCAAGTCTACAGATTGTAATCCTATACCCTGTGCACTTTCTTTATGTACACACTTCAGTAACACGTAATGAACAAATACAATGCATGAAGCAACTCGCTACTAATACGGAAATATTCCCAAGACATATTTTTAAGGGAACAGCAGAGGCAGATCATTGTAAAAATAGAGTAACAAATAAATGATTAAACCTATATGATAAGCTATATAATTTATGTGCTAGAATAGACACAGAACTTTTTTTTTTTTTTTTGGTGAGGAAGACCAGCCCTAGGCTAACATCGGTTGCTAATCCTCCCCTTTTTGCTGAGGAAGACTGGCTCTGGGCTAGCATCGTGCCCATCTTCCTCTACTTTATATGGGACGCCGCCACAGCGTGGCTGACATGCAGTGCGTCGGCGGCCGCCCGGGATGGGATCCGAACCGGCGAACCCCAGGCTGCCAAGCGCGGACGAAACCGCTACGCCACCGGGCAGCCCCCGACACAGAACATTTTTGAGAAAGGACATTTGAGAAGCAGTTAACAAGCTAAGTGGACATGAGAAGGGCTTTCACTTTCCATTTGGAAACTCAGTTCTTTTTGAATTTTCTGTGTATGCTTTACTTTTATTTTTGAATTTTCTTCTCCCTGTCTCCCCAGGTGTGAGTGGAAGATTGCTTTAACCCATGCTGTGTGGTGTGGGGACTGTCTGGAATGGGGGAATTCCTCCCAAGGTGGCTGAAGTGTCTGGCAGGAGAATCATCTTCTGGAGGTGATCCCACAAGCCTGCCCTCCTCCTCTGTCCTCCCACAGTTGATGAACACTCCCTGATGTCCCTGTCCAGTGGTTCTCAAACTTCAGCTCACCGCAGAACCGCTGGAGGGCCTCTGTGCAGATAAGGCGGCCCCTCCTCGGTTTCGGACTCAGGAGGCCTGGGAGGGGGCTGGGAGTTTCCTCTCCAAGAAGTTTCCAGGAAAAGCTGGCACTGCTGGTCCTGGACTGCACTTTGAGAACCACTGACCGAGTCAGCTCTCTGGGTCAGAAAGCTGGGCCTTCTCCTTGACCACTCTGGAGCGTTTCTTGGCGCAGAGCTGATACTCGATTTCACAGATGGATGAACGAATTCGATCGTCCCTAATATCCTCTACCGCAGTAGAAAGTCGCGATGGAAACTTGTGTGTGCGTCCTGGGTTGACTGCTGGAGGAGGGTTGCACTAAGGGTCTCACTCCTGGGGTCAGAGAGGCCATGTCATGCCAAGAGCACCCTGACCCCAAGCCCCAGGCTCAGCCCACAGCCTGGGCATCACTGTTCTGGGGCTCGTCCGGGGCTTCCTGCCGCATGCTCCATCTCAGGCCTCTGTCCGAATGCTGGAGAGCCAGTGCCCCTTGAAGGAGGGTGGGTGCCAGCCCAGCCTCCTTGCTCTCAGGGGCCGGGGGGCCACCCCCAGGCAGGGACCTCGCAGTCCCAGGGCCCACAGTGGGTTCCGGCCCTGATTGGCCTCCATGTGCTGGTTTTAACATCTATCCTTCCTTGTCCCACTTTCCCACGCCCCTCCTGGTCCTTCCCAGAGTAGTCTCCTGAATAAGCAGCTTCTGAGGGCAAGGCCCCCGCCCCACTCTCCAGGTGGCCATCCACTATCCGGCATTCTTAGCTTGGCAGTGATGCCTGGAGACGCAGGGGAGACGCCAGGATGGACGGCGTGATGCACGGGTTCTGAGCGGGCTGTTTGTCGGGTGACAGACGCCTGCTGATGGTGGTGGCACAGCAAATGGGCTGGGCCACGTAGCCTTTGTCCAAGGACCAAGACAAGTGCCCCAGAGAGAGCAGGCAGGGGGGAGAGCAGGGAAGGCCCAGTGTCCCCACTGAGTCCCCTCACCCACCACTGTTTGTCCTGCACAGGGCACTGCTGCACTCTCTGGCCGCCCTTGGTCCTGTCCAGAAGGCATCTACCGAGTGTCTGGAAAGAAGGGTAGCGAGGGAAGAGGGGTGGATTTCATGGCTTCTGCTAAGATCCGGAAGGTGACTCCTGGACAAGGGGCAGGGCCTGTCCCACGGCCTCCAGGGGTGTCTGAGGGAGTCTCCAGGCCCTCAGGATCCCATCCCCTCTGCACCACAGCAGCCGCCTCCTTTCTTAGGTGAAAGGATTTGTTTCTACACATAAAGGGTTAAAACATTCATGCGCCCCCCCCCCACCCCAACCCACCGCCAAGAGCCTCCCCCTCAGGTGGCCACTCGGCCACAGGAAGAGGCTGTTTCTGATGGGAATTGGTGGGCAGCTCAGGTGGATTCTCTGAGAAGCAGACGAAGAGGTTCAAGGGTCTGAGTGCTCTAGGTCACCTGGGAGGTGATCTCAGGAGGCTCCAGAGGAGCGGGGCAGTGAGACAGGGAAGAAGCAGCTAGTGCAAAGCTGGGGGGAAGGGGCTCCTCAGCCCACAGGGCTCTCTGCGAGACGGCAGAGAACAACCACAGAGCTGTCCCAGCCTAGAGGCCCGAAAGCTGGGCTCTTTCCCTCCAACTCCCACTTCCAAGGGCTGCTTCTGGGGCATTAACTCTCTGTCCCTTCCAGCCTGATCCCATGATGCCAGGAAAAGCCCCCAGGCAGAGTCTCCAGGGCCTGCACGAGGGAGCTGTTGAAGCGTAGGGAACCAGGAGGGTTGGGACTTTGTGGATGGGTCGCCACAGGGCCAGCTCTGGGGAAGACCGTGGGTCCACCGTTTTCATTGGACAATTTGAGAATATGGTGACCAATGCAAAATCTTTTGGAATTAATATGGAGCAGAGTCTATTTAAATGGGTAAAAAAGTATATTATCTGTGCTTCTAGCTAAGTGGATGACTAGGGGACTAGAGGATTGGAATAAAGCTGCTGTGATCTGGATTTCGGTTCAATGGAACAAGCACAGCATGGCATTATTCTAGCCATCAGCATGTATCTTCCAAAGTCACTTGGCAGCACTAATATCTCTAATTGCTAAATACATGTGGTTACTGAAAACCTAAAATAATACATTGTAAACTCTGTATTTAAAGCAGTAAAAGAATTCATGCCGTTAGGAGCTTGGAGAAAATCAGCAATCTTTAAGTACCTTGGTAAATAAAGAATACATTGCACTTTTTAAGCACAAAAATTGCAAGAACTTCTTTATTCATTTCAGAGATGGGAACACCCATACTTGGCATTGTTCGACGTGTTGATATTTGCTGACAAACGTTAGGTGCTGTGGCATTGCTTCCCAGGGCAGAGAAACCACGGTCTCTACATCGAGAGGCGATTCTGGGCCAGGCGTGAGGTGGTGGTGTGCCTGGTGGGGAAGAACAGAACTTATGATCAAAAGCTAATTCTTTCCATCTACTGTTCAGTGCATCTGCTATTGTTAGCCTGCATCTGTTTTCCCATTCTACCCATACCCTTATTTCCTTTTAGGGAATTACATTTTCTTCTCTGGGTTTGGTCTGATGGGACCATGCTGTCCCCCAGCCAAGGGGCAGGCATGTGAGCCGACTCAGGCCAGTCCCCTCATATTCCCTCCACGGTATTTGCATCTTGAGTAAAGTGACAAAGAGTTAACAGTGGTTGGATCCATTCACTCCAGTGATGGCAGCCTGCAATTCTGATGGCATTTATTGCAATTCTATCTTTTCAGTTCTCTTTCCCAGTCTACAGGGGAGCCTGTTTCCAGCCTGTGTCTCCAGCCATGCCATTAAACGTGTGGGCTTCTGATATCCTTCCAGCGAATTCTCTTGGGGCAGAGTGGATTTCTGTTGCTTACAACCACAACATTCTGACTGACATGCTTCACTGCAGACAGCTGCTTTATAAATTGTGGCTATGACATTCCTTTCCAGCCTTCTCATGTCTGTTGATGGAATTCACACGGCCTGTAGCTTAGTTCTGAGGACTCGCACCATTGCAGACATTGCCTGTAGCCTGCCCTTACCTCTGCAGTGCGTACCAGTCAGACTTGCACCTGCCAGCACCTGCGTCTCTCTGTCCCCTGGATGCTGGAACCCCAGATGTTGTAGGGCAGAGATAACTGTCCTGCTGTGCCCTTTCTGAAGACCTGACCTACGGAGTCTAGAAGCGTAATGAAATGGTGCTTCACACCATTAATTTCTGGATGGTTTGATGTGCTGCATTAGTGACTGGAACAGGTGGAGTGACAGCTGGGAGCAGGAAGAGCATCCCTGGTGGAGGGCCCAGAATGAGCAGACACAGGGTAGCGAGACCAAGGAAATCAGAGGACGGAGCTGAGGCCCCTGGGTGGGAAGTGGCACTGATGGAAACAGCCTGCAGCCTGGCTGGGCTGGGGCTCACAGACACCCCAGACATCTGGACTTTTCCAAATCTTTTCTGCAGTGGTGGGGGGCAGTCGCAGGCTGGCCTGTGTGGCTGAGCTGTTGCATTACTCTTTACAAAAACGCCAATGTGAACACTGCACCCAAGGAGCCCCTGGTTTGGTTTAACCCCTGGGGCAATTTAATTTTTTTAGGTTCAAATCTGGATGTGACACACAGATGGCTCTTTCCCATCTTCCTCTTCATTGACAGGGAGCTGTGAATTTGATTCTGAGGGCTTCCGCGATGTCTTAGAGGAGTTATGGTCCAGCGGTCACTGACTGGAGAAACCATAAGCTGTGTGCCTGGCCGTCCTGCATGGCTGGGATGCCCTACAGGGGTCGTGCTTAGAGCTGGACATGTGCACGCTGCTCTGGTGCAGGGAGAGGTGAAGAGTTCATTCCCCTGGGCAGAGGTCCTACACGCCATGACCTGTCCAGGGCAGGGTGGGAACTGACCCCAGAGGAGAGTCCCTGGTCGGGCCAGCTCCACAGGACAGTCAAGGGCCCCACAGGGCATGGAGGCTCCTGATGGGCACAGTCGCAGTTGTCGCCCCTGGTGTCCGCAATGGTGGCTGTAAAGCCGGCTCCCCCTACATTTGGTATGTGACTGCCTGCACACCTCTTGAGGCCCGGTTCTCAGGGGCAGAGAGGGGTAAGAATAGTCCCTGAACCATCACTTGTTGTGGGGATTAAAGGGATGTGTGTAAAATGCCCTACTGTGCACAGGGTTGAATGGCTGATGGCACTTTCCTCCTCCTTTTTCTTTTTAACAGGTGGGGCTTGAGTGCAGGCTGTCCAGACTCTGCCCCTTGGCCTCTTGCAGAGGCCCCTGAGGCAGCTCCATAAACGCCCAGGGCACTTGGAAAACAGTTTGGAGATCCATGGCTTTGCCTAACTCCCTTAGTAATGAAGGAGGAAGCTGGGGCTCAGACAGTGGAGTGACTGTCTTTCCAAGTCATCAAGAGTCACCTGGGCAGATAACGCTGCCATGGGTATATTTCAGAGGCAAAGTGCATATTTATTCAGCGCACATGGAGAGATGCTCTGCGACCTGCACTTGACATGCCCCTCACTGGGCTGGGACTGGTGTTGAAATGTATCCCCCAAATCTCCTCCTTTGGGCTAAAGAGTTGGCCTTTGATAATGTGCAATTTAAGCTACCTTCTTTCATTTATGTCCAATTTATCTATTCATTTGACAAATATATATTGGGTAGCTCCTTTGTGCTAGGAACTTTTCTGGGTGCTTAGGGACAAAGTGGTGAGATAAATGGACAAAAATCCCTGTCCATGAAGAGTTTCATTTCAGTGAAAAAGAAGAAAGTCTGTAGGCAAGACAAGTAAAATGTGTAGGATGTTAGGTGCTGGTAAGTTCTAAGAAGAACAATAAATAAGGAAAGGCGTAGGAAATGACGATGGAGGAAGCAATGATAGGTGAGGGAAGGACGAGGAGGAGAGAGAGATGGAAGAGGAAGTGATGGAGGAAGTAATGATGATGGAGGAGGAAGAGATGATGGAGGAGGAAGTGATAGAGGAGGGAGGGATGATGGAGGAGGGAGGGATGATGGATGGACAGAGCCCCCAGTGCCCACTTGGTGGCCGACAGGGTGACACTCCTTCCCATCTCACCTCCCCATTCCACTCTTGCTGTGTCCCAGGGACACCTCCCAAACAAACTTCTTGCACTCAAATCCTGTCTCAGGGTCCACTTCTAGGGAGACCCAGCCTAAGACAGGTGCAGAGTGTGTTTTCTCAGGGACTTCCCATCAAAGCCAGGCACCTGTGACGTCCTTGCTCTGAGAAGGGACACCACTGTCTCTGTTCTTCCCCGGGGACATGTTAGTGCTGGTGACAGTGCTATTAGGATAAGCATCACACTCACAGCTCCATTAACACGTGGCAACGGGGTGACCCGCTGCCTCCTGGAGGCCAGTCCTGGGCCTGGGCCCTCTCTCAGCCATACCAGCATGGGTGTCGGAGGGACTGGAAACACGCCTAGTTAACAGAGTAAAGAATCCTCTATGCTTTATCACTAGAATCACATTGAGAATTGCTGTACAAATTGCAAGCCCTCTGCTGTCTCCATCTCTCCTTAGTGTGCAGCGGCCAGTGCACACTGCCCTCTCCCCAGGGCGCTGGGTGGACTTAAGTACAGACGGGCACTATGTCATCCCACAGTGTAAACACATATTCCTGAAGGAAATACCTTAGGAGATTTCGCTCTAGTCTAAAGAGCGATCAAGTTTATGTCGGCCTGAGGCAGAGTGTCCTTCAGAATGAGAGCTTTTGGTGGTGGACTCGGGACGTTGTTATGTGGGACCCTTGCCCCTCAGGCGTAATGTTTCCATCCATGAAAGGAGCACCCCTGGCCTCTCTCTACCCCCTTACACTTCCTCCCCAGGGAATAAGGGGCGCTTGATCAGACTGGAGAGTGTTGGGAGAAGGAATTAGGCACACGTGGCTCGGCTCAGCCCCTTCCTGCCTTTGTTTCAGGGATGTGCTTCCCTGCAGGAGCATCTGGTGAGCTCAGGAGACCCTGGCCCAGGCTGAGGGCTGCACGGTCAGGGCTTCCTGTCCCTCATGGGTAGGGCGCCTCTCCTAGGGCACAGCATCAGGAAGTCCCTGTTTCCACGCACCATGCTGCATTCTCCAGGATCAGCTGTATTGGTTACAAAGCAGACATTTGATTTCTGACAACTTGATTGTAGGTGGTATGTCTCAGTTGTGGCGACGCAAATAATCCATAGCCAATCTATAAATCAAAATTGGGGTGAGTTTATTATGAGCCAAATTTGAGGACCATATAGCCCAAGGCCTTCCTTCCCCAAGCAAGGAAGGGCACCAAAGAAGTGGGGTGTACAGAGTGGTTATATACCGTCAAAGAGCATATATCATATATGAATGCAATGTCCTTTTTACAATAGGCACGAGATTGCCCTGTCTGCACAGCAATTGATGGACACAGCAGGTAGCAGGTCTGTTGTCTCAAGTTGGATGGTCACAGGGTGAGCACAGCAATCAAATGTTAGCCTAGGGAGAAATGCTTATCCGGAAGGAAAGGCCAATGTGGGGGAAGTTGCATCCTTATCTTAAGGGCATTTGTTTTTGTCTCTGGGACATGGTAAATGCTCAAAGCAGATATACAATGCATGTTCAAAGGCCGGTCAGGCCCTTTTGGAAAAACAAGGTCAGGCCGAATTAGTTTTACACCAAATGGCTTCCTCATATACTCCAATATATCCTATTGCTTGCCATTTTATTTATCAGTTGGCAATCGATATATCTCAATTGGTTTTGAAATTGGTAATTAGCACGTCTCCATTGGTTCTGAACTTGAATGTGAAACAGACGGGCATGATCTATGAACCCCTCAAAACATAGCCCAGGAGAGCTGTGGTTTCTTTTCCAGCTTTGCTTGTGGCTGCTGGCATATGGTGGTGGCCTGGCTGGCTTCTGAGAGGGACTAGCTCGTGACAGGAGAATGGAGCAGAGCTAGTGAATGATGCAGGGCCAACAGCCACGACCCCCATTTCCACAGGCAATGAGCGGTGAGGTGGAGACCTCAGCAGCAGTACTTCCGGCCCTGCCAAGGCTCCCAGGGCCATCCCTTGGTGACAGGCTCCTCCTCGCTCCATCAGCCACTGGAGAGAGTTCTGCTTTCCTGCTCCACAGGCCTGCAGGGGGAGCTGTATCTTACTGTCACCCCCAGGGTGCAAACAACGAGATTTCTTGGAAAATTTTCTAAGAATCTTCTCCAGGGAGTGGGCGACTTTTCCCAGTCAAGGTGGCTGGAGCCACCCCAGCAAGTCAGTGGATGGTGTGCAAGTCATGGACCACCCGAGGCACACTCACTGCACCTGGCTCACCTGAGATTATGCTGTAGCAACTGGGCAGGGACTCATCAAAAGCAACCAAAATTTTGATGTAAATGCCATTTTGGAGAACTGATTAATATGTCAAAATATTCAGTTCCCAAAGTGTGATAAAAATAACCAGAGTTCTCTGTAATTTCATGGTTTAACATTCAAATGACTGATTTAAATTCCATTTCATAAACTCCTATTTAAAGCTGTCCCCTCTTTCCAGGGGTTTTGGACATCTTCTTTGCTGGGCCCTGACTTTGGGCAGAATTCATGGTGGCGACCAGAGGGTTTGGAAGACTGGGGTGGGGCAGCTAGGGGGTTATCGCAACAACAGTGCTCTGTGTTTGGACAGCCCTGTCATCTATGTCACAGCAAAGGAAGTGGGAGGCCAGGGACACATTTGCTGGGCAGTCACAGACTATACCGCAGGCTGTAGGAGATGCACACTTACCACACCTGGCAGCAGCAGCTTAGTTAAGCCCCTGTTGCTCATGTCTTCTGCCCATGACGGTAAAGGGATAGTGACCGTCACTGTGAGTTCATCCTCCTGGTTCTGGAATTGCTTCTAATCAGTTCTCAGTGGGGCCCATCCTAGCCTGGGCTCCCCAGAAAAGAAAGCCTGAGACATACAGAGCACATACTCACCTTGACTGGGAGTGTGACCTAGGGTGGTGGGAAGGGTTGGGTGAGGCAGGAAAGGGGGAGCAAATATGAGGGCATGCCAGCTGACTGCTGGGGGTGACTGGCATCTTCAGAGAGGCCTTAGGAAGCCATAGTGGAGAAGGATGTACCCCCACCTCCCATCGTCTGTGGGTCAAAGCCCTCACTGCCCCCCATGCATTGTCATCCCTCACTTTCAAAGAGCTGGGTGTGGATCAGCATCGGATGATGCCTCAGCAGCACAGAGAAATCCTGGGTGGGTGGCGAGGGGCAAGGTGTGGGCTAAGGTGGAATGCTGCCCCATTTGTGCCCCTGGGCAAAGAAGGGACAGCAGTCGTTGCTGCAGCCTGTGGCGGCTGCAGCAGCAGGAACCCAGCTCCAGGACCCCAGGATTCCACCAGCCAGTGCCAGTTCCTGAGACTGGGTCTGGGGGAGTCTGGCTCAGGGCTGTTTTCACACAGGTTTATAAAGACATCAATGAGGATTAGTTGGGAAGTACTCAACCCGTATGATGGAATAAACTACCGAAAAATCAATTGTTAATGGACACGGCAAACAAAAGCATCATGCAGATCTAGTTAATACGGTCCTGGTGTGAACTTGACCAGTCCCCGCACACAGAGACGCTGGAACCGCGAGCGTGGCACGGATAAGGAAAATGTCTTCACAGTGGCTCTCCTCAGTCTGCTTCCAGGAAGCCCATGGGCCACGAGACTTCACATGGGTCTGTTTCTACCGTATTTGAGGTGAGTGATGAGTTTTGGGAACAGGGACACACACAAGACACACACATGCACACACTCTCACACACATCCTTACACTCACAAACACTCTTAAACACACACATATGTAGTTGTGTTAGACTGAATTCCTTATTTCATTGGCCAAGGACACAATATTTCACCAGAAGCGAGGCCGCTGTGGGGAAGGCAGCGGCAAGTGCTCGTGTCTGCTGTAGCTTCCCTTGGATCCCAGCGTCCCCAAGCGGGCACACAGCTGCAGGTGGCTCTCCAGTCAGGTGAGGTCTCGTCAGATCTGGACAATCCAATTCTTTTTTCTTTTGTAGTTCTGATTTTGACCACGATTTCAAAGTTACAGAAAAGTTGCAGATTTAGGACAATGAACTCCTATATACCCTTTACCCCCATTCACCAATTGCTTACATTTTGCCCTGTCATCATTTTCTGTGTGTGTATCTAATGTCATTTTTTCTGACCCACTTGGGAGAAAGTTGGAGTCATGGTGCCATTTACCCCTAAATATTTTGGTATACATTCCTAACAGCCAGGGCACACACACTCTTATATACTCACAGCATAATTATCAAAACCCAGGAAATTTAATATTAACAGTATCATCTAATAAATGTTGTCAATGTCCTCAACAATGCCCGTGGTCAGTCTGCCCCCCTCTAGGGTCCAAGCGTGGAAGGCGCATTGCATTCACTTGTCTAGTTGTTTTACTCTCCTCTACTCTGGAGCAGTTTCTCAGTCTTCCTTTGTCTTGCATCACCTTGACACTTTTGAAGAGAACAGGCCAGTTATCTGAACAATGTCCCACATGATCAGATCAGACTGAGGTGACCGGCGTGTGGCAGGGACACCCCAGAAGCCCAGCATATTAGGTGCGACAGCTCAATGAGGACAGAGACTGCAGAAGACTCTATACTAACCGGCCATGTATGTAAGTGTTAAGGGTTGTTTACCAGCTCCTGGCCATCAGGGTTCTAGAACCAAAGTCAACATCAGGAAGGCAAATCCCAGTGGGAGGTGGCGGTGGGGAGAAAGCACAGCATGACGCAGGGGTCCTGAGCACTATCTCTGCTCCCCTTGCTTTCTAGTCCCCAAGAAAGCTCATCCCCTCACAGTCTACCCTCTGACTCTGACCTTTCCCTCTTCTTCTAAGTGATTCCAGAACTCAGTTTGCGCCAATGGCCACTGTGAAAATCCATTTCTCTGCAGCTTCATGCCAGCTCAGTTGGGACTGGTTGCTGCCCTGGGTCAGTTCTGACAAACCAAGAATGAGCCCTTCCACCACTGCTCATGGCTCAGACTGTAAAGGGCTGAGGAGTTAGCTGTCTATGGAGAGTCCCACTGCAGAGGGCCGTGCAAACGCACACGCTGTGTAGACAAAGCTCTCCTCCGTACACCCTCTGTGGAATATCTTTCCTTTGGAAGGAAAAAGAGCCTTCCTTGTCTGGACATGCCACAGTCTCTCTCTCTGCACTTGGAAGCTCTTCACTTGATGTTTACTTTCTTCAGATCACGTCCTCTCCCCAGTGCCAGGGGCAGAAGAGGAGTAAGGACAGCCCACTACACCTCGCTGGGTTTCGCTCCTTAATCTCTTAATGCCCATTGTGTTTCTGTATTTCTTTCCCAAGTCCTGATTTTCTATGTTCTAGTTCTGCTTTACTGACTGTATGGTGGATGTGTGTCCTTTGTTTCAAGTGACCTCAACTCCTTTGGGAAGGATAGTGTATTTTTAAATGTTTTCACATTCTTCTTGTGCATTGGTTTTCTCAGTTCCTCAGAAGGCAGAAATTCTCACTCTCATTTCCCAGGGAGGAAACTGAGGTGGGAGAAGCCGATGCCAGGCTCGATGTTCACAGGGCAGGTTAAGGGAGAACTGATCTTAACAAAGTGCAGAATGTTTTTCTCCTCAAGCAAGTTGCTATTAAGAAGAAAGTTAAAAGTCTAAGGCAGCAAATAGCAAATAATCCATAAAGGTCCTACGGCTGACAAGTGGACTGATCACCTATTTGCAAGCTTCCTGCTTAGGTCACTGCTCTCAGGGAATTATTTAGTCCTCGTATTTATCTCTACTTAGGCTGCAAGCTTTCTGTCACGTTCACCCCTGTATCCCCAGCACTCAGAACAGTGTCTGGCACATAACAGGCCAAGGCTGTTAAGTGACGTTGAGCAAATGTCCATGATCAGTGCTCGTACCCATTCACCTTGAACCTCGGCCAAATATTCTCCACGATGTCAACTTGTCTACACTGGGGACCCCTCCCAAGATCACACTTAGTGGCTCTCTGGGGTCATGTGCTTTCCTTTGAGTCGATGCACCTCACCATCTGCGTTCTGTTGTGAGGACCAAAAAGCATCCTTTTCATCAGGAAGGTCCAGGTCCCTCACTCACCAGAGCAGCACCACATGGTAAGGCTCCCACGTGGTGGCACCCCCTTGTGGTTGGGGTGATTTTGGAGCCTCATCTCAACCTACTGTGGTTTTAGAACTGAAAAGGATACCGAAAAGCACTGGTTCCTAGATGGCAAGTATGATCTCTCTCAGAGGTTGTGCTGTGACAGCCTGGAATGCTGGGGCTGTGTTGCTCAGGCTGTTGGCACAAAGAGCACTCTGATTGATCAGTGATGTCTGCCCTGAGCCGGAGTGGGGTGGAGAGAGAAGCCACACGTTTATCAACTCTAACCTGATCGCACACCCTTCATAGTAAAGATTAGGGAATTCTCACCTGGAGAGATGCCTTCCTTCCTTCCAGAAATATCTAATAGGCACCCACTGAGTGCTAAGGAGACAGCACTGAACAAAGTGAAGTCCCTCTCCTCGTGAAGCTCGCATTCTAGGGGAGTGCCCAGTGGTCCTAAGCTTCAGATGTACCCAGGGTTTGCTCAAATGCAGTAACCTGAGCCGTGCTGCCCAGGTGTTCGGGTTCCGCTCTCCTCGGGTGTTTTCCAGCCACCTCACTTTGGCAGGAACCTTGAGTAGGCCTCAGCTGGTCTGAGTGGTAGCCTGAAACAACCTGGAGATGCCACTGGGAGAGGGAGTCTGAGGCCCGAACGAGGCCACAGTCGTGGAGGGCTCTGAATGCCAGGCTAAAGAGTACTGATGTTGTCCTTTGGACCCAGGCTGGCAGACAGCCCCGTGCTGGTGCCTGACCTAACCCACAGCAGAGGATTGCTAATTCATCACTCTTGTTTCTTGCCACCACAGCCTGCTTCAGAGCCCTTCCCAACAGTGCTCAGGCAGTTGGCTGGAGCTGGTGTGGGAGTGGCATCGTTTGCCTGCCCGACTGGAGCTCAGGGGGAGCCCTTATTGGTTTTTCCGCTGAGGGGAAAAAAAACCCCAGAAAAAGCATCCATGAGCAGAAATAGAAATTGAGGCCATTAAGCAAATGTCCACTATCTTTCGAGATGGTGCCTAAATGCACTGCCTGCCCACCTTATCTGCTGCCTTCCAGAGCAGCTGGCTGCCTGCCTTTGGAAGTTGGATGGCCAATAGAGGGTAAATGAGGGCTTTATTTTCCTGGCACGAGTCTGTAATTTTTAGTATGTTAACACGAATAAAGGGTGCTTGCTTCCCTCTGCAGCCAAAGATATTTTATCAGTCGTCTTTCTTTTCTGGGAAAGGAAAATCCCTGTATTTTGTCACATCCCAGAACCTCCAGCCTGCATGCCATTGTGACATGATCACCCCACCGAGCCCATGCATGATATGCCCGGAACCCCCTTGTGACTTGTGCTTACCCAGCTGTGATGGCTGCTTCTCTCCTTTAGACACAGTAATTAAATTGCCGTTGTGCAGCGAGGAGGTTCTCTCTCAGGAAGATCAGCAGCAGAGAAGAGGCAGCGTTACCCTCACCATATTTGCAAGATGAGGGATGACCAGGTGATGTGGGCAGGCCCGGGTGGAGGTGGAGGGTGGAACCGCTGGGCAGTGACTCAGAGCAATCAGCCACTGTTTGCTGTGCTCTGGTTTGCTGTGCTCTGGTCCCTATCCCTTAGAAAAGAAAGGAGATATCATTTCTCAGGCTCAGTGGGCAGCATTTTTTAATTGGTATGCGAGGGCCATCAAGTGAAATTCTGATTCAAAAATTGCTCCACTGAAGATTCTTAGGCCAAAGCTAACGAGCAATTTGACAAACTTACACAACAATGAAGCAGACTCACTTCCTAGGAAATCCTCCCCCCACTTGCCTCCCATCCAGCTCTCCCTCTGCCCCTGGTCATTCTGGTCTCTCTCCTTTTGTACCTCCATCGACCCCTTCTCTTCCCTTTGTCCGCACTCCTTACCTTTTCCCAATGTCTCTCCTAAGACCGCAAAGTGCCTGTTGCCTCTAAAGATCCTCCCTTCCACAAGCCAGGTGTGCAGGTAACTGCAAATTTAAACTTGGCCCCATTATTAAGAACTATAATTAAGGATTGCCTTAAACCTAGACAAGGCCAGCAACTATTCATAGAATTCAGAATTCTTTTGACTGCATGTGACCTGCCTCCCCAGAGCAAGAGGGGGTGCTGCAGCTGCCAGCCTTTGGACTTGAACTGCAACATCAGTTCTTTCTGGGACCTCTAGTCTACTGGCCCACGCTGCAGATTTTGGACTTGCCAGGCTCCATAATCACATGAGCCAATTCCTTAAAATAAATTTCTTTATATATACATATATATATAGACACACACACACATACATCCTATTGGTTCTGCTTCTCTGGAGAACCCTGACCAATACAGTTACCTGACCTATATCAACTTGTGCACATATTGATCAGAACCTCAGATGCTAAATCCTGGACAGCAAAAGCTGATTGGACTAACCTGGAACGGGACCTACAGGAGCCCTCTTCCCATAATAAACTTGAGGGTCAACAAAAGACCTACAAATTAGGGCAAATTCTCCTAAAAGCTATGCCTGAAACATTTCCACTAAAAATCTACTGGACCTTAATTATATAATGCAAACAAAGAAAAGATAAAAGTACAGGAGACTTAAAGAAGAGACTAGAAAATACATTGCATCAACATTTGAGAGTTACAGAAGGTGCTGATGTTAGAGCAACCCTTTCACATTTTGTCAATGGTAACTCCTGAAATTGGAGACCGAATTCAAAAACAGAAACTAGAACAGGAAACAGCCCTTTACCTGAACTAGAACACCTGGAAAAGCATGTTGAAAGGGCTTCAGAACAAAAACAAGACAGAACGAAAATAAATGTGTGGCCCAACAGATCAAACAGCTAGGTGACCCAATTCCCAACCAACCACCTACTGACAAGGACACCGTGGACACTGTAAACAGAAGTGACACTAGATTAAGATTGTTCCATTTTACAAAAGAAAAGCTGAGACAAAGAAAAATCATAAACTTCAAATAGATGAGGGTTCTCTGAAGAAGGGAAAAGCCCTCACTCTCCTGCCGTACCCTCGAACACGCAAGGTGAACCGACTGCAGGTGTAGACGGTCCACCTCACGGTTCCTGGCAGATGTGGGTGCTACTCTTTCTGCCTTAAACCCCGACACCTTTGCTCAACCACTTCCTCAGAGTAAACATACCATAAGGTGGTAGAAATTTCAGATAACCCACAGATCTTCCCTCTCTCCCAGTCCTTAACTGTAACCCTTGGGCCTTTGTCTGATAAACATTTCTTCCTGCTCTATGATCCCACCCCTTCAAATTTAATAGGGAGAGACTTACTCTGCTAATGGAATTGTGATCTGAAATGCACCCCAGACAGAGTATTTCTTGAGGTCCCAGGGGAATCCTCTATTTGTAGTCAAGTGTCTTCTCTGGATATGCCTTTACCTTCTCCATTATGTTTAATGCATAACCCTGATAAAGATCTTGACCCTGTACCTGACACTCTGCGGGTTATAAGTTCTACTGATATAGGGAAAATAATTTGGGTAGAACCCATTAAAATTCAGGTATATCCCACTAAACTGTTATCCAAACTTCCCCAATATCACAAAGAAACAAAGCAAAGAAAAAAGTGAAGCAAGAAACAAAGGAAAGACTCAACCTATTGTTGAAAGTCTACTCATGCCCTGCACTAGCCCTTGTAACACTCCTGTCCCACCAGTAAGTAAACCAAACGGATGAGGATATCGATTTGTTCAAGACCTCAGGGCCATCAAGAGTGTCATCACTCGCTTCCCAGCAGTACCTAACCCGGACACAGTCCTGCATCAATTCCTCCGGAAGCCACTTGCTTCACTGCAGCAGATCTTTGCTCTGCCTTCCCGACTGCCTCTGGGGCAGGAGCTGGGGAGGACCGCAGCACACCTGCACAGTCATGTCCCAGGGGTCACTGAAGCCCCTCCTACTTTTCTTAGGTCCTCAATCAAGACTTCAAAGACCTACATTTTACTTGTAATTTAGTTTTGATACAATATGTGGATGACCTCCTGTTTTGTGCAGAGAACAAGGAAGCCTATAAAAGATTCCATTTACTTGCTCTAGCTTTGGCAGAAAAGGGGCATAATATTTCAAAAGATAAATTACAGTTTTGCCAGAACACAGTCCATTATTTAGGGGATGACCTATCACAAGAGGGAAAAACACTCTGCTAAAGACTATCCAAATTTATCCTGGACTCCCCACAAAATGGCAGTTGGGAAGATTTCTAGGTGTAACTGAGTACTGCAGACAATGGAGCCTGCAACACCTCTGTAGGAACTGACTAAGTCCTCAGTAACAGACCCTTTGCTCAGGGTGCCCAAACATGAACAGGCTTCCAGAACCTGAAGAAGGCTCTTCCCCAGCCTTCTTCCCCAGGCACCCCTAATAGCAAGAAGCCATTTTGTCTATTTGTGCATGAGAGATCTGGACAAGTCCTTGGGGTTTTAACTCAACCTCATGGGAACCATCAACAGCCCATTGTTTACCATAGTCTTACCCCTGACACAGTGGCAAGGCTTATCCACTTGTGTTAGAGCAAGGGCTGCCTCTGCAAAACTTGCCGAAGCTCTTGCTACACTAGTTCTGGGCTCCGGGCAGACCGCACGGTTCCACAGGCAGCACGGGTGCTGCTACTGACTGAGAGCACTCAGCTTTTCTCAGCCAGCCAATTAACCCCTCTGTCCTATTGCTCTCTCCCCGCCACACACCATCACCACCGCAGCACTCTCCTGCCCCAGCAGAAGGGGAGTCTCACGAGTGTCTTCCCTCCATTAGGGACCACAGATTGACTAAAGACTCCTGTTGAGAACTCTGACCTACTATTGTTTGCCAGCGGATCAGACCACAAACCGGAACTGGAGGTGATCAAGTGGGATATGCTATCACTAGGCTAAGCTTTTCTGTAGAATATAGTCTTCAACCTAAGGTAAAAATAAGCCCGTGTGGTAGAGTTTATTGCACTTACTAGAGCCTGTCAACTAGTCAAGAACAGAGAGTAAACATCTACACAGATAGCAGGGATGGTGTTGGAGTGGTATGTGACTTTGAGATGCTTTGGAAACAAAGGGGGTTTCTCACCTCTGCTGGAACCCCTGTCAAAATGGACCTCAAGCTAAAAAGCTTTTAGATGCATGCCTGCATCCCTGAGGTGGCTCTTATTAAGGTTGAAGCTCACCCAAAACAGAGATAATCTGAATGCTAAGGGAAGGCTCTAGCAGATCATTATACCAAGCAGCAGCCTTAGAAAAGTATATGACCCTATCGGAACCCTCAGAGCATGAATCTCTGGAGGGATTCAAAGAAGCCATTATAAAATGTCAGTAGTTAGCTTCTGATTTTGAACAGGAAGAATGAAAATAACCTGGCTGTATCCTTCATTCAGATAATCTCTGGTGATCCCAAGACGACTCTGCATGGTGGTACTAGATGATTTCAAATGGATATCGGCTAAATTTCTCCATGAAACAACTCATCATGGTACAAATTGGTCACTATCTTGAAAGACAGCTAAGGTTATTTTCAGGTCATATGTCACCTGTCAAAAATACAATGCTGGAAAATCTGTAAAGGTGGGGCATGGCCAGGAATTAACACCTCAAACGCCCTTTGAACATCTTCAATGGATTTTATCTAGCTTCCACCTTCCACGAGATTTGAGTGTGTTCTAGGATGGGCTGAACGATTTACTTGCCAAAAAGCTACAGCCTTTATGGTTACAAAAATGCTGCTTGATTGTATGTTTCCAACCTGGAGCATCACAACTTTTATATCATGAGACGGAGGCACACACATTATGGGAACATATGAAAGAACGCTGTAAGGTATTGCCTCTGACTCAAAAACTACACTGTTCTTACCACCCACAATCTTCTGGAAAGGTTAAAAGAATCAATGGCATCCTCAAATTAAAGTTAGCAAAACTTTCAGAAATCCTGGAGCCCCCTTAACCAAAGGTACTCCCACTAGCCCTTATGGCCATACAGTCTACCCCCTCAGGGACAAATCTGTTATTCCTTATGGATTGATAACTGGAAGTCCCATGCCCTTGGGAATTTTACCTCGGATACTAGACTCTACCCTGCTGCATGTAGACATAGCAACATATTGCAAGACACCTTTGGAACCAGCTGATGACCTCAGATAATGGACAGCTTCTACCCATTGGTCTGTCAGACCAAGACCTCTAATTCCTGGTTTGTTTTTAATTTTTTTTAAAGATTTTTTTTTTTTTTGGTGAGGAAGATTGGCCCTGGGCTAACAACTGTGCCCATCTTCCTCTATGTTATACATGGGACACTGCCACAGCATGGCTTGACCAACAGTGCATAGGTCCACGCCAGGGATCTGAACCTGTGGACCTGGGCCGCCAAAACAGAGCACATGAACTCAACCACTACACCACCGGGCTGGCCTCCTGATTTGTTTTTCATCTTCTTGCTTACAATCATTTTCATTTTCTATAGATTCTTGCTTGTCATCCATCCATAATAGCCCTATTTCTCTTTTCTCCCCACCTTGTTATAATTGTTAGATCAGGACATAATCATTCTAATACAATTCTTAGGTTATCCCAAACAGTAGCCACAGCCCTTGATCTCATCTATCGCTGGATACACCATCCATCACCAGAACCCATGATAAAAACCTTTGGCAATTCTAACCCCATTAAACCAGTCTCTAGGGAATTACAGCCAATGGTATTTCTTATCTGGACAAGTGACTGTAACCAAATAAACCTGGGACTTTGCTGCTGTCTCTCTCTCCCAGAAAAAAAACCACTTACTACAATATATTGATCAGACCCGAGGTAATCCTAAATTTGAATCCAACAAATTTCGTAGGGTAATACTTGCCACCTGGAAGAGAAATCCAGATATGCAATCAGCTGTCATGAAGAGTGTGCCCTCCCGGGTACTGGGGTTCTATTTCCTTTGTGGCCAGGAGGCCTGGTCCTGTTTGCCTCAGACTAACACCTCATGCACTTTAGGAGCAGTATTCTGAGACTCATCTGGACACAGAGACTTTCATTCTATAAATCACCAAGCTTCGTGATTCCAACTCAGATGTGAGCTGTAAAATGAAGACACTTTGATTATTCAGGCACTCTACTCATTGCTTATGTAAAAAATCAGAGCAGAGTTCTCTATAGTGGGAATTATATAAACAGAAAAGACCATATCACTAACTGGCAGGAGTTATAAATGATACCACCTTTGCCCTAGGTGGAATACAGATCAGTCTCAACTCACTGGCATGCACAGTGGTAGGAATCACAATCACATTGTTCTCGATTTCGTGTTGGACACTTATGATGGTGATTGCTACTGCTAATAGTTCTTGCTGTACTTGAATCAATAATACAGGCGCAGTGGAAGAGGCTTTGCATTCCTTTAAGGAAAAGGCTACTTGGCTCTGTAAGGTTGAAACCCATGGCATATGGGATTTGTTCCCTTGGCCTGAGTTGGGTAACCAGGGTTCCTGGGGTATTGACCACATTTCTGTCTTCTGAAAACTTGGTATTTAACATCTGCCTAACATGCATATGCTGGACACGCCTTGTTCTGGACACCCAGATACTATGTCTGAGTCACATTGCCTTGGCCTCCTACTCCCTGATCAGCCCACCATCTCTGCAGGCATTCTCCTAGGGGTGTGCTTTTAAATACAAGCCAACCAACCCAGAGTCTGCACTCCCCTCTCAAATAACCAACTCCCACAGAAAGCACAGGAAAGCCTTGGGCCCACAGTTCCTCTCTCTCTTGCCCTCTGGCTCCACAACCTCACCCTTGGTGATTCCTTGCATGAGCTCTCGTGGTGTGACATGTACCCCACCTCTTGGGAACTATGAGTATAATGAACTATCCTTTCAATGGCAGTTGTCTCCTGATCTGTTGGCCTTACCATAACTAAATAATAATAGAACATATCAAAACACCTTCAGTTCTTACAGGGATCACTAATTGCTCTTGTTTTTGTCATAGCAGTTACGAAGCTTATCTATTTTGCTCTGTCTAGAGTATTAAATGCTCCTGCACAGACACTCTCTCACCAGATGATGGCCATGATGACACAGCAACCAGAAGGTCATGAAGGTCTGGAAATACGATTACCTCTGGAGACAAGCGAGCGCCCCTGAGCAGAGCATCTCTGGATCTCTAGCCTTCCCTGGATTGGCCAACCACCTGCAAGCGAGAGAATGACCCAAAGGGGGTCAAATGGACAATGGTCAGACCATTCATGACGTGGCGGCCATCCTGGGAAGCCAGACCACAACCTCTTCAGCCATCAGCCCAGGAAGGTTGGAACTTGGTAAATAACTACCAGCTTCCCTATATCTTGTCTCCGCTTCCAACTCAGGACCAACAGAGAAAGCTGAACATGATACCCAAACAAACCACGTAAGATGTCCCACTTCTAGGTAGCCAGCTCCCCCAAATGCCAAAATCCCCAGTCAAACCATACCTGAAACTGCGCCCCCCCCTTTACCATAAAGCTTCCCTACTCCCCTGTCTGCCTTTGAGTCTCTGCCAAAGACAAGTGATGCCAAACTCCTGGCAGTGGAAAGGAGAGATTTTACTCAAAATGATTATTTCAAGGGGGGGATGGTGCGGGACTCCTGCCGCAGGGAGGACGATTGTGATGGGGGACCATGCTGGCCATGGCGTCTGCCGGTGTCTCAAGGGTCAGGTGAAAAAGGATTTCTTTTAACGGGGAGGAGTGAACAAGACTAGAAAGAACCCAGCCGGGGAGACTGGGGCGAAGGGGCAGAGGCGGGGCGGAGGGGGAGGTGGTGTGATGTGACCAGGTGGCAGAGTGGGGAATGTTTTACCCTGACATCTGCCTCTTCTTGGGAGGGGCCGGCATGGAGGGGCTGTGTGCTGGCTCAGCCCAGGGGTGGGCCAACGCTCAGGGCCCTGGAGATGAGGGAAACTTAAGCTAAGTTTGGTTAACAAGCATTTTGGTCTGATTGGTTAGTAGGTACAAAACAGGGCATCTAATTATTGGTGAGGCAAAGACAGGAATCTGGGGGTCTGTGTCTGGCCTTGTCGTACATGACCAGGGGGCACCCCTGAGTCTTATCAGTGGTTTGGGGACGCCTTTCTAGAATGCAAAGGATGGGGGGAATTTCTTAAACTTTGCTTTTTTCCAGGAGCACAGGGCTCAGGCAAAGTTCAAAATTGTCAGCACTGTTTAGCCAGCTCTGCACAAAGAGCCTCTGTGTGTTCACTTCCACAGTTAGAGGAGTTCAGGATCCGGGATATGCCTTCACTTTCCTGCCTGCTCTCTCCTTTCCACGCCCTGCTCCCTGCCTCTCCACTCTTCCTCCTTCTTGGTTTATGCCCTTATTTTCCTGGAGGTTATGCTGCAGTAACTCTGAAAGGTGATCTAGGAAGCTAGTGTTTTGAGCCTTTGCATGTCAGGTATGTTTTTACTCTGATAATTTTTTAGTCATTTCCATGAGGTGGGATTCTAGATCAGATATGATTTGCCCTGTAGTTTCTAGTCTTTGCTCTTTGTTTTCTGGCTTTTGGAGACGCCTGCTGAGATTCAGCGCCATTTACATAGCTGATTTTCTGTGTAGACCTGAGGTTTCTTTTCTTCTTTGAAGCTATAAGATCTTTCTTTATACTTAAGTTATGAAATATAATGAGCTTGCAAGCAGCTCGTTTTAGATACTTTAAAGTTATTATTTATTCATCTAATTTTTAGTCTCTGAGTTCATGTTGGTGGCTTTCCTCAGATGCCTGGCGACCCTCGGCTATGGGGGTCATGAAAGCATGTTAAAGATTGAGGCACAGATCCGAAGAGAAGCGCTGTTTGCGGGTGTGGGCTTCGGACTGGCGGCCTCTGGAGGGCGGGGCGGGCGGGCTGTTCCCTGGGATCCCAGCGTCTGTGTCTGCAGGTTGCTGTCTTCAGCCAGTTTCTCCAGAGAACAAACCCACATTTTTCCCATAGTGGAGAGCTTATATATATATTATTCTCTTTATATCACTTATTGGACCTTGGGGAAGGAGCAGAGATAAACTATGTATTCAGCTCATCATTTTTAACTGGATGACCAATCAGCAATTTTAAAAACGAGTATTCTGCTGAACTGAGTACCCGCTGTCCCATTTTAGCACGGGGATATCTTCAAATGATCCTTGCAGACGTACTCTTGTCTTCAAACTCCTTTAGGCATCTCTGTTTCCTGCCTTGAGGCCCTCCCTGGCACTTAGCCTGGCAGACTTCATCTTCTCTGGTAGAGCTTTGTCAGAGCCTGACCATGGCATGCTTTAAAAACCCACCTTAGGCCTTGGGAGGCAAAGCTGGGAATCGGCATTTACGTGAGCACCCGCTGCGCAGAGGGAGGCTGGAGTTTTCAGTAACTCTGTGCCCTGGACGTGAGGAGCAGCGGCCCCGGGGGGCGGGTGACCTGTGGGTTACTGCACAGGTTCATGTTCAAGGTGTGAAACAGACAGCCAATGTGGAGCGAATTCAGGGCAGTCTCTCCCTTCAGGGCTCTTCGGCTGCTAAAGACGATCCCCCACCAGCACTCAGAGGCCAGACAGCCTCTCTGTTGCCTCCCAGTCTTCTGTAGGACGGTGCAGGCCCTGCGAGGCCAGTTCACGGGGCTCAGCCGCCAGAGGACCTTATCTGGTTTCTAATGTAATTAACTTACTTTTCTATATTATCAAGTCCTGTTACTCATCATACAACATTTAGAAGCAGGAAACAAAACACCAAAAACTTCAACACAAAGAAGCAGTGGTGGCTCTCATTTGCGTATTTATTTCTCATCTGCTCTCCTATCAATTGTTCAATGTTTCCTCCAGAGAGAGCACCTTCTTGCTACCATGTAGTCTGCTCTGCTTTTTTTTAGAAAAAACAAACAAAAAAATTTTAAATTGAAGTTTTATGAGTCCAAATCATAAGTGAACAGCTCAGAAAACTTTTACAGGCTGAACTCACCTGTGTAACCCGCACCCAGGTCCAGACCCAGAACGTCTCGAGTCCCCGGACCCCTCCTGCATACGAGGTCCCCACCATGCTGCCAGGTCCGACGTCATCACAGAGTCAGGGCGGTAAGAGGTGTTTCAGTTCTCCCGCAGGAGCAGGGCAGTTGGCCAAGTTGCCACTGCTGCTTTGGCTATGTGGTTTTTCTTTCTTTCTTCTTTTTCTATTTTCACTCCTTTTTGTTCTTGTTGTTTGAGATAAGGTGCTGTCAGCTGTCCCTTCCCAATTGGCAGATACCTGGCTTGGGTGTGGCCTCAGCAAGGGGGCTTGCATCCTGATTCTAGCATCATCTGGCAGACAGAGCTTGGGTGCTGGCCCGTCCGTGAATACTCTCTGAGGTCAGTTTTGATGGTGGGAGCTGTCTGGCATGTCTGCCCACTGCTGGAATTCCGTTCCTGAGGTGATGTTGTCTCTACATGCCTCTAGCCGTGCCTAGCATGCTCTGCAGCCCAGCTGAGGGCCAGGAAGTACCCCAGAGGGAGGGACTCCTTGGGCACCTTTGTTTGCTGCCACTCGCCCGTTCCCATGCATGCTGGCTCTGGGTCGCACAACCCCTCCCTCACTTGATAGCAATGGTCCCTGGAATCCCATGGGGAGAGGGCAGTAACCAACCCCACACTCCCAGGCCACCCTGAGCCGAAGGGCATAGAAATAAGGCCTCTGGGCTTGGCATAGCAGACATTCCATGGTCACCAGTGCATCAAGTTCTTTAGAACCTCACAATGGAAATGATCTCTGAGCTGTTTCAAGTCTCCTCTAGGGGGTTACACAAACAAACGCAACTGCGTGCCGAGTGACACAGTTTTACCCGAGCACACAGTTTCTTGCACTTGATTGAAAACTCTTAACCTCCTTATGCCTTAGAAGTTATCCAGGCCCAGGGCCTCCTTCAAGGGGAGCCAAGCCCCTGATCACAGACCAAGTTTCGTAGCTGGTGGCGAGCAGAGCAGAGCATGGAGGGGGTGCCGCCCGAGCATCACAGGACCTCATCCTTGCCACCAGCTCGGGCACGCAGGGGCCAAGCCTGACCTTTGCCCACATGGGCCCCAAATGGCGCCAGCACATGGGGGTCTCTGGGAAAGTCAAGTGAGGGAGCACGTGCATGGGTCAGGCTGTCCAGGGAAGCCTGAGTGTGAACTGGGGAGGGAGAGGCCTCAGAGCATGTGGCGAGGCCATCCTCCTGGGCAGGACAGCAGGTAACATGAACACGCCACATCATCACTCTGCACCTCATGGCTTCATCTAAAGATGAGGCCCCCCTGGCCTAGCGTGATTGAGGTCAGCACCCCTGGTTACCAGCACCACGCTCTACCCGACAGGTCCAGGACGGTCAGCCGTCCACCTTTTCAGTCTTTTCCCATGAATCAGTGTGCTGTGGACAGCCTGCTGGTATCCCCTCAGTGCCCTCTGGAAATGACGTGCACGCTATTGTTCTGGAAGTCAACGGCCCCCAGACCTGTCTTCCTGAAGGTGCCCTCTCGCCCTTGGTGCACACAGGCAGGCCAGGAGTGGCCGGGAGCGAAGGCCCCAGTGCCTTGGGGGGTGAGTTCTGAGGTCAGCCGCGCACAGTCTCTTGGGGCTCCAGTGAGCAGAGCCCCACTGGCCGTGGCTGCAATCACATGGCAATGTGGGGGGTCCCCCCTCGGCTGTCCCTTCCCCACTTTTCAGAGGCTCCGTGGGGTCACCTCCCGAAGAACTTGTCTCAGATGCTGCTTTTGGGGAAACCCAAGCCAAGACCTGGAGAGCCCCTCAAAGCCTCAGTGTCCTCATCTTCCCTGGCAGAGACTGGATGGAATCAGGTGTGCACCACACTCGGCCCATCTGGCGTGGGGAAGGCTCACCAGGGGTTAACGTGCTTCGGCATGATCCTTGTTCTTCGCTGCTGCTCTGACACGACCTGTGTTACAAACTGAAAGACGTGGAAATGATTCTGCCGGCTTCACACCTTGGGTCTTTCCCCACACCACCACCTCCACCCTGAGGATTTTCCCCACCTCCTCAAGTTTAATTTTGTTTATCTTGCAATCCTCAGCTCGAAAGCTCCTCCCTCATGGAGTCTTCCCTGGGACCCTGTGTGGAGCCCACCCAGCTTCCTCTCTCCCATCCACTGGTAACAGTGCCCAGATATTTCTTTTGGAATCTCCCCTCCCGGGCTCTCAGCCCTTGGCCGGAATGAGTGATCCTGGAACTTATGCTGGAACTGCCAGGAAAGAGGCTTTTTCTTTGACTTGCTTTCTACTTCCTAGCTGAATTATCTTGGGCAATTGCTAAACTTCTGTTTCTTAGTTTTCTCACCTGTTAAATGAGTGATAATTATAGTATCTACCCTTCCAGGCTGTTGAAGAATGATATGAGTCAGTACATATGAAACTCTTAGATTGCTGCCCAACATGTAGTGAGCACTCAATAAATGTTAGCTTTTTAGCATCATTGCCATTGTTGTTAATACTGGAGTAGCTAAGCTGGCAAAAAGTTAAACTTGGTCATTTTGCCATACATGGGGAGGGCCTGGCCAAGAAAGATGCCAGCACACGGGGAATCATAACCTTCCCCTCCTAAAAAAGGAAAAGGCAAAAAGGGCTTCCTGATGACACTGGGTTCCTAGATACAGCCATACCTGATATCTACATCTGGAATTTTCAGTGCTATGTGCCAATAACACTTTTTTTTTGCTTTTTGTTTAAGCCAATTTGAATTGGGGTTCCCTTGCTTGCAATCAAAAGAGTTCTAACATCTTCAAGCAGGGGGAACATCAACTGCTTTTAAGTCCCACAGTGTATATTTATCCTGTAGCCCCCTAAGAGCCATATTTCCTAAGTCTGAAATCCTGATTAATGTCTTGACAGAGTTTCTTTTCCTTACCTGAAAATTTCATTGCAAGAAAAGTCTTAGCAAGGTATAGATTTGAAAAATCCTACTTAGTAGTTTATTAAGGGTCACCTCCTTTAAAGAGCACACCATGCCCTGATCGTACCTTCCCTGTGAATGTGGAGCAGCTCAGCCCCCGACGACAGCCATCATCGCTGCTTACTCCCTGCTTTAGGGACCTGTGTACCTGCCTTCTTTTACCTTCCTGGCCATAGACGTCAAGTCAGGGTCTGCATCTGACCCATTTTCATGTCCCCTGCAGTGGCTAGCATAAAGTCCCATATAAGGCAGGTCTTCAGTAAATGCTGGTACATGAACATAAATTTCCTTATCTGCCTTTCCAGACCCTAGAAACACAGCAAAATTAATCAAATGAGCACAGTTCATGCTTCCCAAGCTGGCGGGAGCATAATGTACAACTTAGGCATCTGATTCAGAGCCAAAAGAGTTAACCTCTAATTAACTTACACCCTCCTGACACCTATAATGTTAGGATTATGCCAATGCATGAGGTTGTTAATCATATCTAATTATTCAATTAAGGAAGAGCAAATACCAGTGGAGACGACAGTTTGTGAATGGTTTCCTAGAAAAGTTCAGTTTGACAAGCTTGGAGCCCACTGCTTCGTGGTGAGAGAGAGGATTTTCAGGGCACTGAACTGGGAGCGACTTTCAGGGAGAAAGAGGGGATGTCACTCGGCCTCCCCAGGGGACTTGTGCGCTGGAGACCAGAGGTTCCATTTGTGGGCTCAGAGCTTGTCTTGACAGACGAGGATACATCTACCTGTCTCCCTAGAGCTGAGGCGACTTTGGCCCCAAGCCCAGACCTCTGCCCATGGCCAGGTGGGGCTGTCCTAGCCTCAGCGAGTGGCAACCTGTTTAATACATATTGACTCAACACTGAGTTCTTGAATGTTGGCTGGGTCCTGGGTAAGGTATTGAGAAAGTCATGGCCCGGATGGAAATGTGGACTCAACGTTAATTTGGAAACAAGCCGGAGATGTAACTTTTCCCCTGGGCACTTCAGCCCTGGGGTACACAGACCTCGCAGGGGTCTTGGGCAACAGGGGATAGGTTTACAGACCCTCATGCTTGCCTCCTAAGTCAGATCAGGAGCCACGCAGGTTCCCTGTCCCATCCCTGTTAACAGTGCCACGGACCCCTCATCCTTCCTGTTCTGGAGAGCAGCACATTGGAAGACTGCCGGTGAATGTGGGGACCACAAGCCCTGGAGGGCTTTTCTCGGCCTTAAACCTTCACTGTTGGGGTGAAGTGTTGGGATGCTCTGAATCCAGAAACATCGTAGAGTGGAGCAGGTGGGTTGGTGAACTTTTCGTTTCATGACTGCACCTCTTCTGTTCCCAGACTATTGCCAGAGACTGCAGTGCTCTTGGTAGGAGTCCTGCGGGAGTCCGGTGGGAGCAAAGCAGAGAGAACATCAATAAGAAACAGTGAAATCAGTTTTTTTCCATGAATTTAAAAGTCACAGCTTTCTTCCTGATCTTGGCGATGCTTGTCATCTGGATATGTCATTGGCCAGAAAGAAAAGTATCTTTGAACAGCCAGAGCACTACTTCTTACAGCTTAATACAGATTATGGTTTTAAACGTAATTTGAATTTTGGGAGGGATCACCAGTTTTTTTCAAGATATACAAGCTAAAATTTGCTGATTAAAATTTTGTGTGTCTTATTCCAAAGGAAGTTAAAATCCATTTTATCAAATCATGAAGTGAAATATTTATTCAAATTATAGTCAATCTTCATCTTTATCAAAACAAATATTTACCACTTTCTTATTTTCATTAACAAAGAATAAAAGTATATGCAACCACCATACCCTTAGTTTTTTAGCACTTTTGCCTTCTTTTGTCTTAATATAAATAGAAACTTTGATCATTATGTCTCATAAAGTTGATGAGGCTATTTATGATTTTAATAGATGATTCTTAATTATTCTTAAGGCTTCTAGCATATATTTTAGTTTATAAATAATAATTTTTCCTACACATGATATTGCATTATAACAAATTCAATGAGAAACAGCATTTAGACTTATCTTGTTTTTACAATCTATTACAATATAAATATGAACTAATTGTACTAATTTTTTAACTTTCTTTGTTTTTTTAATATACTTTCAAAATATACTTTTAAAAAGTATGCATTAATATTTTTGTTGCGGGAAAATACACATAACATAAAATTTACCACCTTAACCGTTTTTAAGCGTACAGTTCAGTGGTATTACATACATTCACGTTGTTGTGCAGCTGTAACCACCGTCCATCCCCAGAACTATTTCATCTTATAAAACTGAAACTCTATATCCATTAAACAGTAATTCCCCATTCCTCCCAGCTCCTGGCCACTATCATTCTACTTTCTGTCTCTATGAATTCAACTGCTCTAAGTACCTCATATAAGAGGAATCATACAGTATTTGTCTTTTTGTGACTGATTTATTTCACTTACCATAATGTCCTCAAGGATCATGCATGTTGCAGCATATTGCAGAGTTTCCTTCCTTTTGAAGGCTGAATAATATTCCATTGTACGCATAGACCACATTTTGCTTATCCATTCATCTGTCAATGGACACTTGGATTGCTTCCACATTTTAGCTATTGTGAATAATGCTGCTAGAAATATGGGTGTACAGATATCTCTTAGAGACTCTGCTTTCAATTCTTGTGGGGATATACCCAGAAGTGGAATTGCTGGATCATATGGTAATTCTATTTTTAATTTTTTGAGGAACCTCTGTACTGTTTTCTATAGTGGCTGTCCATTTTGCATTCCAAACAACAGTGTTGGTTCCAATTTCTCCACATCCTCATCAAGACTTATTGTTTTCTGTTTTTTGATAGCAGCCACCCTAACAAGTGTGAGGTGGTATCTCATTGTAGTTTTCGTTTGCATTTCCCTGATAATTAGTGATGTTGAGCATCTTTTCATGTGCTTATTGGGCTTTTCATGGCTTATTGGCCACTTGTATATCTTCTTTGGAGAAACATCTATTCTGTCCTTTGCCCATTTTTGAATCGGATTTTTTGTTGCTGTTGCTGAGTTTTAGGAGTTCTCTATATATTTTGGATATCAATCTCTTATTAGATATTATCATTTTAATCTTGTCTATTTTTAGTAATTTTTCTTATAGGATACATTTCACAATTTATTTCTCAGAGATTTTTTACTGTTTCTTGAAACACACATTCACACATTTGTTTGAGTTGAGAAATGGCGTATGCCTCCACCTGGCGGGAAGTCGCATCTGGCAGTTGGCTTGAGCCCACTGAAGCTGTAGTGCCCAGCTTTCTAAGCATACCATCGGCAGCATCGCCGTCATTTTGGTTGGCTAAGCCTCAGCCTTGACCTCTTGACAAAAATATATCTAAAGCATATGATAAAATAAGATCCAACTCTTTCTCTCAGTGAGTTGAACCAAGCGCCTCTGAATGAGAGCGGGGTGGGCCTTGTCTGCCGGTCCTCCGGGAGTCTGGGAATGGGCCTTTGGGCAGGTTCCCAGAGACTGAGCAATGATGATTTCAATGACTGGGTAACAAATCCCCTTCTAAGGTGAGTGGTTTCCAATTCTTTGCTTTCAATGAAATCAAAGAGAGATCTAATTGCTATAATTAAGAAAGAGTCCCAAGAACTGAGTGACATTGGTGTAACAAAATCCTCACTTACTCTCAGATGTGAATAAAGTTTCTCAGTGTTTACAAGCATAAAACGAAAACATGAAAAACAAAAGGTCAGAATAAAATTGATGCCAAATCTGCCTTACTTAATTCTAGAAATAAGCAATGTTCATCCATGGTAAGGCCCCAGCTGAAAAGACAACTTACATGACCCCCAGCAAGTGGATTTTTATTGATATGAAACACAGGGAGAGGGGCTCAAATGCTCTGTGGAGAGCTGGACCAGTCAGCCTGCCCCTTCTGTCCCCTTCCTGATTGAGGGAACAGATACAGGGACAGCTCCTCAGGAAACAGAGCAACAACTTCCAAATCATCTCCTTAAGTGAAGCATTCCCAATACATCTCACTTTTTATATATAATAATTTATCAAAAGTTTTACTCTATTGTCTTGAATTGATCAATAATGTATCAATAGTAATTTTCATGATAACTCAATCTAGAAAAAAATTTTAAACACCTAGAGCCTTTTGGTCATAGGAAACAAAATAATTTCAATTTATAAACATGTTTCTGTTGCAGACTTTTATGAGGATGATAATAACACTTTCAAGCATAAAATTCTATGACATTAGGATAAAATTCTGTGATGGAAGTGGAGCAGAATTGTGTTCAAGGAGGAAAAAAGAAGTGGTCAAATTTCTGACTGTTAAAGTGCTCATGTTATTTTTTTGTTGTTCATGTATTTTTTTAATGGATAATGGTGGGTTTTAAACTGCTGTGGTATTTACTTTCTATTGCATAAACTCTAAAGAGAGATCTAAGAGTTTTATTTTAAAATGCCAGTATTTATAATACATAAGAAATTATATGTTTGTGTGAAAAAGCTAAATGTACCCTTAAGAATATGTGAGGAGATTTTTCACACTTTTGTTAAAATTCTCTTAAGGAGCCAGTGCACTGGTGGAAAAACTTCTGAGACAGATTGGGCAGGACCCGCCGATGTAGGAAACTGCAACAAATTCTGTCTGTTTAGATATGGTGGCGCATCTGACTGAGGAGAAGGGGGAAGCAGTGAGCCCACAAGTGGGAAGGTGTTTTATCATAAAGGCCTTGGGTGAGAAGCCAAGGATTCTGGAATTTCAAGGGAGTAGTTAATAGCAGTCTAGTGAAGGTGAAGGCCATTTTAGAAAGTTTGGTGCTGTGACAATGCATTATTTGGCACATAGAGAGGGCAGAGGGACAGGAAGCAGGGATGTGAGAAATTAGGGTCTGAAAAATGAGAAAGGCAGAAATAGGCAGGGGTGGCAGCAGGGAGGAAGGGAGGTAGGGGGACATGTATTTGGCAGGTAGAATTGACAGGTGTTTGTGACTCAGAGGAATGGGGCGTGCATGAAAGAAGGTGGGGGAATCTAGTCTCAGGTTTCTGATGGATTCTCTGGGCACAAATATTGTGGGGGGATATTGGAAGCAACCTTAGGTCATTAGATGATACCCCAAACTATTGGGCTTAAAGAAAAATGAAGTCTTGTCACTATTACCATTATTTTGCCCAATGTGACAAAGATGTACTTTTCAGTCTCTCAACTATACTCTCAGTTATGACCACTAGGAGAAGTTTGGAATCAGGCTCCACCCTGGACAGGGTGCATTGTGTCATTTGCATGTTGGCTGTCAAAAGAATAGTAAGTCTGTCTTATTTTGCAGACAAGGAAGCTGAGACCCAGAGAGAGAATGTGACAGAAAAGGTTACATAACTGTTGTTTGGAAGTTTTCTTTAAGATGCCTTGGCAAGTAGTGGAATGAGTAATAGTTTGTGCTGTATGGCAGAAGGTAAAATAAGCGCTCAACTCCTGTTATCTCCAATGGAGAAGGTAGGTTTGTAAATGAATCAACTTTCTAATTAAAAGGCAGAGAATGGAAGAATGGATCAAGAAACATGATCTAATGATATGATGACTAAGAGACACACTTGAGATTCAAAGACACAAATAAGTTGAAAGTAAAGTACAGGAAAAAGGTACTCCATGCAGACAATAACCTAAAGAGAGCTGGAGTGGCTATACTTAGACAAAATAGACTTTGAGACAAAAATTGTTAGTAGAGACAAATAAGGACATTTTAAATGATAAAATAGAGAATCTATCAAAAGATATAACAACAGAGTCCCAAAATACATGAAGCAAAACTGACAGAATTAAAGAGAGAAAGAGACAATTCAAAATAATAGTTGGAGACTTCAATACCCATTTTCAAAAATGGATAGAACTACTAGACACAAGATCAGCAAAGAGTAGAAGACTTCCAACACCCTAAAACAATGATACCTAACAGTTATCTATAGAACATTCTACCCAACAACAGCAGAATATACATTCTTCCCAAGTGCACATGGACACATTCTCCAGGATGGACCATATGTTAGGCCACAAAATAAGTCTTAATAAATTTTAAAAGATTGAAATCATACAAAGTATGTTCTCACCACAAGAGAATAAAATTAGGAATCAATCAATACCAGAAGGAAATTTGAAAAATTCACAAATATGTGGGAACTGAACAATACACTCCTAAATGACCAATAGTTCAAAAAGAAATTACAAGAAACCAGAAAATACTTTGAGGTAAACAAAAATGAAAACACAACATACCAGAATTTATGGGATACAGAGAAAGCAGTGCTCAGAGGGAAATTTATAGTTGTAAACACCTACATTAAAAAAGAATTATCTGAAGTCAATAACCTAACCGTCTACCTTATGAGAAAGAAGAAGAGCACCGCAAGCAAAGTGGCATCAAAGTAAATAGTAAAGACAGAGAGGAAATAAATGAAATGGAGAAGAGAAGAACAACATAGAAAATATGCAAAACCAAAAATTGTTTCTTTGAAAAGGTGAACAAAATTGACAAAGCTGTAGCTAGACTGATCAAGAAAGAAAGAAAAAGAGATCACCCAAATTACTAAATCAGGAATGAAAAAGGGGACATTAATATAGATCATACAGAAATAAAAACTATGATAAAGGAACTATGAATAATTATGTGCCAACATATTAGATAAGCTCTATGAAATGGACAAATTCCGAGAAAGAAACAAACTACCCAAACTGACTCAAGAAGAAATAGAAATTCTGAATAGATTTATAACAAGTAAACAGATTGAATTAGTAATAAAAAAAGCTTCCCACAAAGAAAAACCCAGAACTAGGTGGCTTCACTGTTAAATTCTACCAAAATTTTGAAGAAGAATTAACACCAATTCTTCAAACACTCTTCCAAAAAAACAGAAGAGGAGGAAAGACTTTCTAACTCGTTCCATGAGGCCAGTATTACCCTGATGCCAAAACCAAACACATCACAAGAAATGAAAAGTATACCTCAATATCTTTTATGAATGTAGATACAAAAACTCTCAACAAAATACTAGCAAGTCCAATCTAGTAGCATATGAAAAGGATCAATCACCAGGTGGGATTTATCCCAGGAATGTCAGATTGGTCTAACATATGAAAATTCAATCAATGTAATATACTGTGTTAATAGAATAAAGGATGAAAACAACACAGTCATCTCAGTAGACACAGACAAACACTTGACAAAATCCAACACCCTTTCATGATAAAAAACACTCAACAAACTAGGAATGGAAGGGAACTTCCTCACCCTGATAAAAGGCATTTGTGAAAAACCCACAGCTAACATCATACTTAGTGGCAAAAGACTGAAATCTTTCCCCTAAGATCAGGAACAAGACAAGGATGTCTTCTCTCCATACTTCTATTCAATGTTGTACTGGAGGTTCTACCCAGACCAATTAGGCCAGAAAAGGCAATAAAATTCATGCAGACTGGAAAGGAAGAAGTAAAATTATATGTATTTGCAGATGACATGATCTTATATATAGGAAACTCTAAGGAATGTACAAACAAACTATTAGAGTTAGTGACTGACTTATGCAAAGTTGCAGGATGCAAGATCAATATAAAAAAATCGGTTGTATTTGTATACATTAACAATAAACAATCTGAAAATGAAATTAAGAAAACAGTTCCATTTACAATAGTATCAAAAAGAATAAAATATTTAGGAATAAATTTAACAAAAGAAGTGTGAGATTCGTATGCTGAAAACTACAAAACATTGTTGAAAGAATTTAAAGAACACATAATGAAAAGACATCCCATATTGATGGATTGGATGAATTTGTTAAGACAGCAGTACACACCAATTTGATTTAAAGATTCAATGCTCTCCCTAATAATTAAAAATTTTTTTTTCAGAAATGGATAAGCTTGTCTAAAATATTTATGGAAATGGGACCTAAAATAGCCAAAACAATCTTGAAAAAGAACAACAAAGTTAGAGGACTCACATTTTCCTATTTCAAATCCTACTGCAATCAAGACAATGTGGTACTAGCATAAGGGTAAACATATAGATCAATAGAATAGAACTGAGAGTCCAGAAATAAACCTATGCATCTATGGTCAATTGATTTTCAAAAAAGGTGCCAAGACCGTTGAATAGGGAAAGAATAATCTTTTCAACAAATGGTGCTGGAACAACTGGATTTAGGCAAAAGATAAAGGTGGACCCCACTTCAAAAAATATAGAAAAATTAACTCAAAATTGATCAAAGATCTTAAAGTAAGAACTAAATCTATAAAACTGGTAGAAGAAAACACAGATGTAAATCTTTGTGACCTTGGATTAGGCAACAGCATGTTAGATATATCACAAAAAGCACAAGAAACCAAAGAAAAAAATAGATAAACTGGACTTATCAAAGTTAATAACTTAGGTGCATCAAAGGATACGATCAAGAAAGTGAAATGACGACCCACAAAATGGGAGGAAATATCTGCAGATCATACATGGATAAGGATCTAGTATCCAGAATACAAAAAGAACTCTTACAGCGATACAGTAAAAAGAACACAATTTTAAAAATGGGCAAAGGAATCTTCTTTAAAGAAGATATACAAATGGCCCACAAGCAGATGAGAAGATACTCAATGTCATTAGTTATCAAGGAAATGCAAATAAAAACCATAATGAGATACCACTTCATACCAACTAGGATGGCTGTAATCAGAAAGATGGGCAGTAACAAGTGTTGGTAAAGATGTGGAGAAGTTGGAACCCTCATATATTGCTGATGGGAATGTCAAATGGCACAACTGCTGTGAGAAAGAGTTCCTCAAATAATTATACATAGAGTTACATGAAACCCAGCAATTCCATTTGCAGGTATATATCCAAGAGAATTGAAAACATATATTCACACGTACACACACACACAAACCTTGTAAACAGCATCATTTACAACATCAAAACAACCCAAACGACCATCAATTGGTAATGAATAAACAAAATGTAGTACATCCATACAATGAAATATTATTCAGCTCTAAAAAGGGATGAAGTCCTGATACATGCTACAACAAGGGTGAACCTTGAAAACATTATGCTAAGTGAAAGAAGGCAGGTAAAAAAGGCCACTATTGTGTACCTGTGCCATGACATAAAACCCATTATACCCATGGTGTTTATACAAAATGTCCACAAATAGGCAAATCCGTAGAGATATAAAGGAGATTAGTGGTTGCCAGGGAATGGGGGAGGGAAGAATTAGAAGTGACGGCTAATGGGTATGGGGTTTCTTCTTGGGGTGATAGAAATATTCTGGAATTGATAGTGATGATAGTTGCATAATCTTGTGAGTATACTAAAATCTTCTAAATTGCATACTTTAAAAGAGTAAATTTTAAGTTGTGTGAAATATTTTATGAATTATATCTCCAAGAAAAAAATCTCTGCATGTTGTGATGATGCCAAATTACATATCCCAAGTTGCTTTTCCTAGTAAAGAGCTTGGCTCATTTAGGCTCCAGAAAGATATATAACAGACAAGTTTACAATTACTTTTTTCTTTGACTACATGTCATTTTCTTCTCCAAGAACTCTAAGCCCAGTGCTGGGAAGTCATCCTAAGCCTCTGTGAGTAAAACACCTTCTGTAGGGCCTGAGAGAATGTTCTTTACTCCGAACAAGGAGGCCGTGGCCACCTCTATTTCTCCTTTTAGCAGAAACCAGCACGGTATTTGGCACAGAGTGTGTGCTTAGTCGCAGGTAACTTACCAGATGTCTTCACAGCATCCATTCATTTACTCATTTGCTCCATCCCTCCCTCACTCATACATTTCACGTTTTTAACATGCATTATGTGCCAAGCACTGCCATTTAAATTCAATTCAGCAAAAATTTATTAAAGCACGTACTGTATTCCAGATATCATGTGGGGCAGTCAGGGGGGTACAATGAAAGCTGAAATGAGACCCCTGCCCTCCAGTGGCACATAACTAAAGCAAACAGTTACAGACCGGAGATATTTTATGCCAAGGCTAGGGTGAATAAAGGCCTTAGTGGACATATAAACCAAGTACCACAGGACCGAAGAAAGTCTAGCTCAGGCGCATTGAGCAAATATGAAGGGATTTCAGAAGAATCTCCGGGCCTCTGCCATTGGAGTACACAAACCAACATTTACATTGATTACTGAGGACTCAGACTCCTGAATTCAATGCTCTGTTGACTATGACCCCCATGTAAGGCCTTTGTCTGCTGTGCATGGAGGTGAAGTTTCACATTCAGTGTTGAGCACAACAGCAGAGGTGGGAATGATGGGCTTTTCTAACCCGGGGAAAAAACAGGGAGTATACACAAGCATACGTCTCCCCAAAACATTGTTCAAGGAAGATATCATTACTCATCCTCACTCTACAAGTGAGGGCTGGGAGACTCAGGGTGCCATACAGACCTTCACAAGACCACCCAGTCATAGGTGGGAGTCCCAGTGCAGCAAGTGGCCCTGGCTAGTCCTGGTGCCAAACAGAGGAAGGGACACACACCGAAGCTCATTGATGTCACTTTCCCTAGCACCTGGCCTGATCTTAAAATACCACTACTGAGCACCCTCCTAATTAGCAATGGGGGACCCTCTTAGGAGATGTCTGGAGCATTCATTCAAAGACTGCAGCATGATACCCACATCCTAAGTAATCACTGATCCTACTGAATTTTGAAAATTATCATTTATACCTGACCTACTTGCAGATAGGATTTCAAGTGGCATATAAAAAGACTTCAAGTAGATATCTACATCATGAAAAAAAATCAAAGGAAGCATATTGGACAGTGAACATAAAAACTAGAGTTACTAAAATTGACCCTTATATTTTGTTTTGAGCTTCCTAAGAGCCAAGGCAGTAAAAAGGAAACATATTAAGTTACAGAAGCACAGCAGTCTTTTCTTGCACTAAATTCCAAAGTATTTAATTACAATGGACCTTGAACTATGGTGGATAACAGCTTCAATACCATTTTTCTGGCTTCTAGTTGAAAATAGCAACATAAAGTAATTTATACTCTATTACCTGCCAACCAAAAATAGACAAAAGGAATGAAAAATAGAGAAGAATTTTCCACATTCAACTAAACTAGAAAAAAAGCCACTACCTCAAACCCAACACTGTGAAGAATGGCTGGAAAATAAAGTAAAATTTGGACCAAAGAGAAAAAGGAAGCACAAAGTAATGATGGCATCCCAGGTCTCCCATCACAGAGTTCTCTGAAAAGAGTTAGAACAGCTCTGAAGGCACAGTCAGTGATCTAGTTGGTACCTGCCATTGCAGTATCTGGAGCCTGGGAAGATCATGGCGCAGCCCCCAAGCCCTTCCACACTGTGTGGAAGTGGACAAGAGGGTGGGGCATGGAAGAGGTCATACAGAAAAGCTGCTTTCACAGGAGGCAGATGGAAGCAGAAGTAGGGTAAAGTGGGAGCATACACAGCCATCAACTGATTGGATTAGCTAAAGTGACCACAACAGGAAACAATACGACTGCAGGAGATGTTTCACCACCCAGTTCATGTCCTGTCCTCTCCCTCCCCTGATTTCCATATTTTCCTTCATGAGTAACACTCAGAAAGGAGCCAGCAACTAATGCAGAGATACTAACCCCCAAAGGATGAGAGAACAAACAAGGCTGATGAAGGGTACACATCCGAAGACTTGAGCCATGAAGTAGAAAGGAATTTTGGACAAACACTTCAGAAGTATGTTTGCTACTAAACTGTCTCCTTTGGGCTGTACGTCCAGCCTTCTACTCTCTGCTCTGTGTTGCTGGGGCTAGGATTCTGCAGCCACATTTCTGATCTGTCCGCTGCTCCCTGTTGGGCTCTGCCAAGATGGGGTGTTCGAGGGAGGCTTCAAGGCTGTAGGAGGGACAAGGGACCAACTCCCTCCCTCTGGAATACTTCCTCTTCCTGTCAGCATCACTCTGGCAGCTCTTCTTCACTCTGCCAGTGGCAATGTCTTCCCATAGCAGCAGCTGAATGCTATTTACAGTTTTCTCACATTCATAGAACCAGTGACCTCCTGCCATTCGGAGATACAGGCAACAGTCAGCGGGACCCCTCCTCTGAGTCTGGGTCACAGTTCCGTGAGAACCTTCCTTGAGCCCCTGATGTACCAGGACCAGTCAAGCATTGCTTCTTCTCCGAACCTTGTTCTCAGCTCCTTGGGCCTCTTTCTCTGAGGTCAGAGACACCAGCACCAGACAAGCAGTGCCACCTCCTCGGGGTTCTTGGCCCCAGTCCCTCCTCTCAGTTCCTGATGGACTAGCACTGACCTGGCAGTCCCATCCCCAGATATCTATGTCATAGGCCCTTGGGACCCTCCTCGGAGCTTGGAGACACCACACTAACCAAGCAGCAACCCCTACTCAGAAGTCCATTTTCCAGCTCAAGGATGTTCCTTTGCCAAAGTTCAATACTTTAATGTTCCAAGCTTCTCACTTTGTTTCTCTGGCCAAGGGGTGGTAGTGTCTTCTAGCAGTTGTCATCTTCACATTACCTCAGTGTTTCCCTTTTCTCTGTTCAGTTCTCCCATACTTGATTGACAATATTTTATATTAAATCCTTGCTGTTAAGATCCCTGATGTGGTTTATTTTTCCTTACTGGACACTGACACAATAAGGTGTAAGGAAAAATAGCACAAAGAAAATATACTAGAAATAAGAGAAGAGGTAAGACACCAGAGGGAGATAATATTGGTCTAGGTGAGTTAAGGAAAGAAATAAAAGTAAAAACATGAAACCGTGATAAAAGTAAAAGTCCCATCAGAAGCACAAGGGGTAAAAAAAAAGACACGATTAAAATTATAGGCGGGGGTATGGATAACAAACTTGGAAAAGAATAGAGAGAAACAATTAGAGAAAAAAATTAAAGAGATCCAACAATATATACATACAAATGGTGGTCAAGAACAAGAAAATTTAAGAAGTAGAAGAGAAAAAAATATTCTAAAATATAATAAAATACTCCTAGAATAAAGTAACCTGAGTGAAGAGAATGAGAAGGAATGGCACAATTTAGGAAAAAAGAAGTATCTTGGTGAAGATTTCAGAATTTGATGATAAAGAAACAATCCTACAAGGTCTCACACAAAATATACTAGTCACACAAAAACAGGAAAATCAGTTTGGTCTTAGGCTTCCCTACAGCAATAGTAAATGCAAGTGGACAGTAAAGCAATACTTTTGCATTTGTCAGAGGGAAAAAAAACCTCCAAGAATTAAATCTCTGGAAAATTATTCTGATATAAAAGCAAACGAAGACATTTTCAAATATGCCAGAACTTGAGAAACAGCATCCATACATCAATCCTTCCTGAAAAGATGACTTCCAACTAAAAGTAGAAGCTTTCATAAATATAAGTAAGCCTATAATAAGACAAGACAACGTGGATGAGATACAACAACAACAGCATCCACAAAAGATAGTAGGAACAGACTCATGGGGGTTCCAGATATTGAAGTTATTAGATACAGACTTTAAAATAAGTTTGCTTCCTATGTTAAAGAAAATAAGAGAGGGGCCGGCCCGGTGGTGCAGAAGTTTAGTTCACCCTTTGGCAGCCTGGGGTTCACAGGTTCGGATCCCTGGTGCCCACCAATGCACTGCTTGTCAGCCATGCCATGGTGGCGTCTCATATAAAGTAGAGGAAGATGGGCATGGATGTTAGCCTAGGGCCAGTCTTCCTCAGCAAAAAAGAGGAGGATTGGCAACAGATGTTAGCTCAGGGCTGGTCTTCCTCACAGGAAAAAAAAAAAGAAAGAGAAAAGAAGAGAACAGAGTGAGACGTTTAGCTCCAAACCAGAAGCTATAAAAAGAATTGAGTACAAATTTTACTACCGGAAAGTAAAATAACTAAAATAAAGAACTCAGTGAGTGAATTTAATGGCAGATTAGATACAGTTAAAGAGAGAGCTAATAAATTGAAAGGTAAATTTGAAGAAAATATCCAGATTGATGCATGGAGAAAAGAATTCCAAAAAGAGAAAAGATTTTAGGAGACATAGGAGGCATATGGAAAGGATTTAACATATATGTAATTGGAGCCTGGAAAGGACAACAAAAAATAGGGCAAAAGTAATATTTGAAGAGATGATTGCTGAAAACTTTGCAAAACTGGTTAAAGATATCAACCCACAGATCCAAGAAGTATAAACTCTAACAAGGAAACCACATCTAGGCACATCATAGTAAAACTACTGAAAGACAAAAACTAAGACAAAATCTTTGAAGTATCCAGAGAAAAAAGATATGCTTCAATCTGACTTCTCAACAGACTCAATGGAAGTCAGAATACAGTGCAACAATATAATGCAAGGTGCTGAAAGAAAATATCTTCCAATATAGAATCCTATGCCCAGTGAAAATGTCACTCAAAAAATGAATGTGAAATAGAGATACGTTCAGAAACACACACACAAAAACTGAGAGAATAAATAAAGTGCAGACCTACAATAAAATAAATATTAAAGGGAAAAGGAATATAATCCCTGGTGAAGATTTATAAATTTGATGGAGAATGAACACAAAAATAGGTAAATATATGGAAATTAAAATAAGTATTGATGTATAAGAATGTCTTGTGGGGTTTAAAATATACAGTGAATTAATATACATAGCAAATATAATTTTAAGTCAGGGTAAATAGAATTAAAATGTCCAAGTTCCTAGCATTTTCTGGGAAGAAGTAGATGTAATATAAATATGAGAATTTGATAATGATGTATATTGTAATCTTTATGGTAATCATTAAACAATCATGTAAAAGAATGCATAATTACCAAACTAATAAAATTAGGATAGAGGACCAATAAACATAATCCAAAAATGATGAGAAATGAACATGTAACAGATAAAAAATACAGAAACTAGAAATATGTTGATTAAATCCAAATATATCAATTATTTCATTAAATATAAATGGAAAAATTGTTTAATTGGAAGACAAGGAATTTTAGGTTGCATAAGGAAAATAAAGGACATGTTGCTTATAATAGACCCACTTTAAATATAGAGAAAGTTTGAAAGCAAAAATATAGAAAGTATATAAATGAAACATAACAGAAGAAATCTTATATGGTTATATTAATATCAGACAATGTACACTTTAAGGCAGAAAAGATCTATTAAAGAGAAACTTCTAATAATAATAATAGACTTAATAATAAGTATATGGAAGGAATGTACTATAAAGGAATATGTAATTATTCTAAATTTATATGCAGCTGATCATATAACATCAAAATATAGGGCAAAATTGTTAGAACTAAAAGGAAAAATATACGAATCCACAAATTAGTAGGAGACTTTAACAGGATTCTCTCAATTATTGATAGAATAAGTAGGCAAAAAAAGGCAGTAGGAAATAGAAGTTTTGAACAAGATCAAGAAACTTGACCTGATTGATATGCCTAGACATTGAACTAACATCTGCAGAATACACTTCATATTCAGGTGCCACAGACAGCATTAAAATGCTTTGCTGCTGAGGCACACACATGTCTCCTAAATTTCAAAGGATTGAGATCATTCAGAGTATGTTCTATGACAACAGTTCAATTAAGATAGAAAACAATAACACAATGACAACTAGAAAATCTCCATATAGATAGAAATTAATCAACTTCTAAAGTAACCCACGGAACAAGAAGAAATCATAATATAAATTAGGAAATATTTTGAAATTGATCATTTAAAATTTATAACATATTAAAACTTGTGGAGTAAAGCTAAAACTGTGATTAGAGGGAAATTTATAGTCTTAAATGCATATATTAGGAAAGAATAAAGGCTGACATTTATGACATAGGTATCCATCTCAACAAATTATAAAAATAGCAAATTAAACCCAAAATAAGAAAAAGGGTCAAAATAATTAAGATAGCAGCAATTAATGAAATAGAAAACATATATAAAATAGAAATAATCAACAAAATGAAACATTGCTTCTTTGAATGATTAATAAAATTGATAAACCCCTGTGAGACTGATCAAAAAGAAAAGACAGACTGTAGATAATCAATATCAGGAATGGCAAAGGATGAAACTACAAGTTTTAGAAACTTTGTATAGTGAAAACAGAGAAGACCATTGTTTTCAGCTATTTGTGCAGCATTTATAAAAATTGTATATTAAACTATTAGGAAAAGCACTGTAAAAATTAAATGCTTCTGCCTTTTCTCTTTTTTCCTTTTTTTTTTTTGCTGAGGAAGATTCATCCTGAGCTAACATCTGTGCTAATCTTCCTCTATTTTGTATGTGAGTCACTGACACAGCATGGCCGCTGACGAGTGGTATGGTTCTGCACCTGGGAACTGAACCTGGGCCGCTGAAGGGAAGCATGCTGAACTTAACCACTAGGCCATGGGGCCAGGCCCTCTTCTTCTCATTTTAAAATCAATCAGCACATTCTCTGGCCATGATGTGACGATGCCTACGAGAGAGGCAACCATTACCTGGAAGAGGGAGTTGTAGGTGTTAATATGGAAAGATCTCCAAGGTGCTTTGTTAAGTTGAAGGAACGAGGGCACATAGGTGCATATCCACATTTAGGGTGTGCTACCACTGATATAAAATCGTGCACACAAGTGTATGGATTGCTGTATGTGTACCCAGTTGTTTTCCGGGCACCCAAGAACCTGGACTTGGGAATACTGAGGTTTGACACTCAGGAATGTAGGGTGGGAAGAAGCTAATTTTTTACTCCACAACCTTTTGATCCATTTGGATCATTTTTACCATGCTCTTGTCATTTTTTAATGAAAAAAATGGGGACAAAAAGAGTTTTATGGAAAATGCCAGAGCTCTCCCCATGCCTATTTCTTACAAACAGCCCAGATACAAGTTGCAGGGGAACTTTGAAATGCAAGCTGGGGTTGCTGAGTGTCGGTCACCGCTGCTGTACCTGTTGGTCTCCTGTAATGACCTCTGAGCGTCCACTGGTCAAGTCCCCTTTTGGTTATGATAATCACCCTGGCTTTGAGGCCCCAATTCCCTTTTTGCCAGTGTATTTTTCAGTACAAAATAACAAAATTGGTTTGGGAGAACAGTTTCCGAAATGAGAACAGTGATTAATACCCACAGCTGTCAGTCTTTAGTAGAAATTTGTCATATTAACAAAGAGTTATATTCACCCTGCATTAAAAAATATGACTAAAAGAATTAATTAATTTTCAATGTAATAACTTAAGCAAGCAAATCTTGCATGACAATGAGAATTTCTGAACTTCTAATGAACTGTTTAAAAATTTCAAGTGAAGCTGAACTCATAAAGCAGTTCTCTGATAATTGCTAAGATTCAAGACTCCCCTAAATAAGCAATTTGGTGAGATAATTTCCAAGGGAATTGATCTTGGGATAAGGACTGATGGAAAAGACTAATGAATATGGGAATCAGAGGTCGGAAGCGACGCCAGGCTCTTGTATCTGTGGACCCATGAACCACACTGGTGACCTTGCCCTTGTGTGGCCCACCCCCATTGACTCTAGGCTCGGCCACGTGACCTTTTAGGATGGACTCGTAGCAAGCGTGGTGCAAACAGAGGCTTGATAAGTGCTTGCACAGTGGGGCTTGTCTTCCTGGAACGCTTCCTCATGGAAACCAGTAGGAGGCCCATGTAAGAGGCCCCGCTGACCTGAGGCCACTGTGCTGTTAGGAAGTCAAGCTAGCCAGTGGTGAGGCCACCTGGAGAGAGAGCTTTGTCTGATCAGCTCCTGGCTGTTCTAGCTCTCTGAGCTGAAGCCTGAGATACGCGAACACTGGGTGCCACAGCCCTAGCATATACTACCAGAGCTGAAGACCTGCCCAGCTGGGACCCTGCTCAAATTCACTCTTGTTGTTTAAGCCGCTAAGTTTTGGAGTGTTTTGTTGTACAGTAATCGATAATTGAAACAGAGCTAGGTGTCCTATCTGAGGTACACTCGGAGAAAAGGTAGCAGGCTCTAGGAATGAATGTATAAAGAGTTACGATAATACCTCCCTCAGCGGTGGGGTCAGAGCACCTACTGCATAAGGATTCTGTGGCTGACAGTGTAGTGCAGATCCTTGATTCAAGTGCGGTCCCCACACAAGCAGTGCAGACATGCCCTGGGAACTTGTTAATTTCAAAACATCTCAGGCCCTGCCCCAGACCTGCGGAATCAGAGCCTGCCTCTTTGCAAGACGCCCAGGTGTTTCCTGTGCAGGCTCCCATCTGAGAGGCGCTGGTCTGGAGAAATGAGTGGAGGTCTGGGCCTGGACTCTGGGTTTGTAAGGCCCCAGGGATGCCTCGCTCTGAGCAGTGAGCAGGTGGAGGGTTGTCACAACCTCTGCACACACGTGTATGTGAGACGTCTGTCTCCCTGGGAGTGATTCATCACTGAAGGTCTCACCGCCACCTACACACCAAATAGTCAGTCGCCTATGTTCCAGACTTCCGATCGCAAGTCACTAGGCCACTGTGGATATCCTTGGAAAAAATCAGTAAATGGTCTCTCTGTTAACTGTCAAAGCAGAAACACTGTTGACGGGGAAAGGAAGGTGAAAGGGACAGTGACCCCGCCTGGGGGGGGGGGTTGGTCCTTGAAGAGGGGAGAGAAGGACAATGGCCAAAGGTCCCCCAGGTCTCTGAGCCCCTGGACTCCACGTACCTGTAAACGCCAGCCCAGAGGCTCTCAATGTGAATGTACATAAAACTGATCACTGTCATGGTCAAAACTCAGGGGCCCAGGCCTTGGCCTGGAGAATCCGTGCCGGAGACTCTGCGTGTTAACAAGACCCCATAGTGTCTTTAGTCAGTGCAGGTGATTCCAGGACCACCGTCTCTAATTTAATTTGAGAAGTAAAGAAATTTGACAGTACCAAGCAGTGGTGTGCTACTAAACCAGCAGTCCGAAAGGAAAAAACCGACAAAACCCCCTGACTTGTAGCGTCTTCTGATTTCTGTGCTGTAAACACTGCGACTATCGCAGACCTCAAGCTGCCAATAGTTTAACAACGGACTCCCCAGATTGCTGACTCCCTACCAGTGCGTCTCTTGAGCTTGTATGAGCCAAATAAATCGCGTGTGTGAAGCAATGTTTCCTGTTGTAATCCCAATGCTGATGGCAATGCTAATGCTACCAGCTCAGAGAATGATGTGTGCCTACTGTGTGCTGGGCCACTTAGATACCGCCCCTCCCTCCCCCTCCCTGATAACAGCCTACAGGGGCAGGGAGGGTGAAGGAAGTGGAGGCTTAACTCCTGCACTCAGGATTGGTCCTGTGTTAAGTGACCAAGCCCAGGGCCTTGGTTTTCTGCTCTATGGGACTGCTGCCCCTCCAGGAAGATCACCTGGCTCCTACGTGGCTTTGGCTTTGTATGCCTCAGAGTAGAGGTCTCTATCTGGAGCTCCATTGCCACCTGGTGGCAGGGGCCAAGTGTCCTGGTGCTGGGCCCAGGGTACAGATACTTCTCGGGATCTGGTCTCCCTGAAGCTGTCCAGGGCGGCCAGATGGTGCAGCCTAGAAGTGTGAGAGAGCTGCTGTGTCATGGGATGAATTTTGATCAATGGAGATAGAAGCCACTGATGACTTCTCCTTTCCTCTGGGTCTGCCCCTCCTCCATGAACTCTTCCAAGACAGCTGATCACACGGCCTCCGTGAAGAAATCCTATGAGACCCATGCCCTGTGGCCAGGCCAGAAATGCAGCCCCTTGGCTTTGTTCTTGGGCCTCCCCTGCCTCCCTGTCCCAGCCCTTCACTCCTGCTTCCTTCAGGTTGTATTTCCAAGGGAAGTGTTTGCACGGTTCGTTTTGTCTCAGGCTCTGCCTTCTCGGGGACGGAAGTTGAGACCAATCCCAGTTCAAACTCAGGATGGTTTTACAGACGTCACGAGCCTGCACCCTCCGAGCCGTCCTCCCTCTCCCTGTTGGACTTCACGGAGTTCTGTGTCCTTGCTCTGATCAGGTGTCCTGGGACGGGAGGGTCTGAGTGCTTTCTCCAGCAGCCCGCCCCACCTCCGGCAGGACTGAGCTTCCAGAACCAGGACAACAACAGTACTGCCCGGTCCCGACAGTCCCAGGGCTGGGAAACTGACCAAAGCAGGGAAGTTTTTCTTTCTAAAAGATTTTAATATCTTTTCCAAACCCAGCTTTCCAAATATATGTATATTTGTTTATATATTATATATGATTATATATTATTTATAATATATTTATATAGTATGTTACGTAATATATAATCCCAGCTATATATTATTTATATATACATTTGGAAAGCTGAGATTTGGAAAAGATATTAAAAAGCTTTTAGAAAGAAAGATTTCCCTGCTTAAGAAGAAAGTTCCTAAGTTATAAGAAGAAAGTGCTTGATAATTTTGCCTGGAGAGAATCCCATTAGCGATTTAGCATATCCTCCCCTACAGCTGTTCTTCTTCTAAGAACTCATGGAGCCTGTGTCACACCTGTATCACAGGAAGGGGCATGACTTCTGCAGCCTCAGTTTTCCTTCACCGCTGGCCGCCGACCGCTTTCCAGAGGCACGCGGCCACCTCGCCGTGTTCCAGGGCCGCACGAAGTGCTGTCGAGTGGATGCGCCGTGAGTGGTTCACAGTGTGTTTAATCAGCCTCTGGTGGGGGACCGCTTGTATCTCATTTCTCAGTCTCATGTACTACGCTGCTTCCTGAGCAAACACATCCCAAATCCCGAAGTCCTTCTAGGGGTACAGTAGGAGATCCCAGTCGAGGGCTGGCTCCTGGAGTCTCCCACGCCAGGCTGGCATTTCTGTCTCCTTGAGGGCAAACCCCTCCCTGAGGAGATTCTGTGGGGACAGCACATTGTGTGAGATTGCTCTCAGTCTCTGTTACAAGCCAGGAACATACTGTCTGCATTTCTTGTTTAGTTTTGCACATTTGCTGTTTTGCTGTTATTGACCCTTGAGGACTCTAAGGTGACACAGAGAAAAAGGACCTGTAACATTTGAGCCAGCTGGGAGGAACGAGCTGCCTCCTCCCCACACTGTTCTAATCCACTGCAATCACAATGCTTACCACCCAGAGCTTCCCCACAGGCCGCAAGCCCAGGCAAAGACATCCTTGGAGATACAGAAATTGTTTTAGTTACCATGGCTTCACAACGAACAACCACAGACCTCAGCAGCTTTAAACAATGGGACCGACGGACCCCTGGGGTCTGTGGGTCAGGAATTTGGACAAGCACAGTGCAACAGTTTGTCTCTGCTCCTCGACATCTGGGGCTCCAGCTGGAAGACTCGGCCAGCTGGGCTCGGCGGGTGCCCTGAGCTCTGTGTGCTCTCTCCACACTGAGCCTGGCACAGTGCCTCCAGCACAGCAGCGTCAGGCAGCGGGACCCCCCCGTGGTGGCCTAGGGCTCCAAGAGGCACACACCCAGGAGAAGGAAGCAGCTTAGCCTTGGAAATCAGCATCACATCGTGAGGAGAACACAGGGGATGGACAGATAGTGCAGCCACCTTTAGGAGTTCGTCGTCCAGGCCGTGGTTTTACAGAGGCGACCTCAGTGGTAGCACAAGCTAGATGCACAGGGACATGTCGCGGGGCCAGAGAGTGGGCTGGGACTGAACAGGTTAGAGCTGGGGACAGTCTCAGGGAGGACAGTTCCCTAACAAGCAGGCCAGCCCACCACGCAGGGTGTCATGGAGGATCCTGGCCCCAGGCCCCATGGTTGCCCAGGGGTGGGGGGGGGACTGCTGCAGGTCCAGGCAGGGGACACCATGGGTTCTGGCGATGGAGGGCACCATGGTGCTGGGTCCATCAGTCCATTCAGACCAGGAGACCAGCCCACGGCAAGGGGGTGAAAGAATAAGGGAGGGGCCAGCCACACCACTATCCTAGCCAAGGGTCCAGGTCAGGTTTGATCAGCTGGATCCAGGCAAGAGAGAAGCTTTCCCTCCACCCCGTCCCTTAACTAAGGGGACCTGCCCTACACAGGGGCCTTACAACAGCGAATATGATTGCGGGTCCCCTCACTGGGGGATGCTCCTGCTGACTTTTCTGCCCGGAAAGGACAGGCTGGGGCTTTAGTAGCTCTGCTGAGCGCAGCCCGGGAAGGCCGAGACCCCCATGCTCTTCCAGGGTCTCTGAGGAGCTGGTCATCTCTTGGCCTGAACTGATGAAACTCGTGGAGAAGAGGAGGGAGCACACGTGACTGCAAGTCCCACACGCCTGGCTCAGATGCGGCCCCTGCAGCAGGTTCGGTGAGGCTCCCTGAGATGGTCTATGATGGGGGCAGCACGCCATCACTGCTCAAACTCGGTGCCTTCAGGATTCTTCCCTCCATTTTCACCTTCCTTCTGGAAGCCCTCCTACAACCAGAGTTCCAGCGTCTGCCCTGAACTCCCATGGTTGCCATGCTGTGTATGAGATGGGGCGGCAGCGGAACCGTTTTGGCTGAGTTCTCCAGGTAGGAGCACTCCTGACTCCACAGACAGTGAGCACAGACCACCTCCAAAGCCTACCTGGGAGGAAGGCAGGGGGTTCTGATACAGGGGGCTGGGCTATGAAGGGCATTGTTCCCATCCGCATGTCCCCAGGAAAAGTGGGGATGGATGGGAAATGGCAGTGCACTTGGAGCTCATCAAGGGGTTGCCTCTCAGCTCTGCTCACTCTGGGTGGGCTCCCCTGAGCGTTAGGTTACTGCGTCCTCTGGACTCATGGAAACCGAATGGAAGGTGGAGCCACGTCCTCAGGAAATGGAAGAGCAAGTGGCTGGGGCAGTTTCATCCCAGGACAACGGGCGGGTTGCATGGCTTGGCAGCTCTGTTACCCCAGGGTGTGGGAGGGAGGCTTCTGTGGCTTAGACCCTGAGCAAATGAGCGCCTGTGGGAAGAAGCTGCCACCTCGGGCCCGAGGAAGGGCTGCATGTGCCCTTCCCACTGTGGGAGCACTTACCTGGGCAGGGTGCCCCTACTTACTGGTGCTGCCACTCCCCATGGGGGCGCTGACCTGCTGGGGCCTGTCCTCTGCACCCACTGTCTCCACAAAGAACTGCCCTGCTGGAGCCACAGTGTGAGGGGGGTTAGGGCTGACCCCCTGCAGACGCAGAGGTATTTGGAGCTCACACCCACGAGTCCCCAGGCTCCACCTGGGCCCTGCTCGCCCGAGCTCACTGCAGTTGTCTGTGGATTGCTTCGTGGGGCTTGGCTTCTGTTCTGACTTCTAGGATGTCACATGTCCTGGTGTGACTAGAAGGGACTCTGCCTCTCTGCACAATTTTGGTTCAAACAAAATAGCGACTCTTGTTCATGACGTAAAAGAGAAGGTGGCACCAGTATGAACTCAGCAACCCCAGTTTTGAGAGTGAAGGGGATGCATAGTGTGGGTGAAGGATGCAGTGGCTCCTGAGATGGCTGGGGGTGCGGGGGAGGGAGGGAGAGCGGATTGTGTTAATGCAAGTGTCTGAGGCCTCCGCAGCCACCCGGGAGCCTGGGGAGCAGAGCCAGAACTCTGCCTCCAGTGCCCAGCAGCCTTGCCCAGGGCTGAGCTCACGAGGTTGGAAAGAGGGGAGTGTAAGCCACGTCCCTGCCTGGACAAGGAGATGTTTGGACTCTTAATTTACTTCTTCCTTCATCATCCTCAATGGAGCTCCTGACGAGGGTTGTCACGGCCACAGGGCTCTGCTGAGTGAGAGCCCTTCGTATTTTCACGTCAGTCCCTCTGTGCCCATGGTGAGTTCAGGCAGCTCATGCTTCCAGCACCCAGTGCCTACGGAAGGTACCGGCACCTCTTTCCTCCGCAACATCCCGAGAATTGCTGCAGTGTTCCCTGGCTAGGAATCAGTGACAGCAGTCTGTCACGGCGACTCTGTAGCCAGTTTCTGTGTATCCAGTGTGCCCTAGGATGGTATCACAGCACCACCACCAGGGAAGGCAGGGCAGAGGCCCTTCCACCACTGGGCAGAAGAGAAAACGGAGGTTCCCAGAGGACCAGTGACACACGCAAGCTTAGTTATGACTTGTCCAGACCTTGTGCCTGGTGAGGATGTTGACGACACTGGGCAGTTCTACAGCATCACGTGCTGAGCTGGGGAGTACGTTGTCCCACCCAGTGTCCCAGCAACATGTGAAATAAGTACAGATATCATCCCTGCTTTTCAGATGAGGAGAGAGGCTCAGAGATGGTCAGTAACTTCCCTCAGGTCTCAGAGCAAGTAAGTGCTGAGCTGGGATTGCAGGGCCAGTGCTCATGCTTGGGAGCAGAGGCAGGGCCCAGGCATTTCCTGCCTCTGTCCTAGCATTAAGAAGTGGCCATAGCAGGGAGACTTAGCCACCTCCATCCTCCCACCCATCCCTGTCCCTGCAGTGTGTCACTGCGGGCTGTGGCCCTGGAGCGGGAAGGCAGGGAAAGGAGGGGGTTACGCTGTGCTCCATGCAAGAGTGCAGCCGGGCTTCCAGCACAGCCCAGAGCATGTTTCCACCAGTTAAACACCCCAGTCACAGCTGTCCCCATTCAGAAGGCTGCAGTGTCTCCTTCCAAAGGGCATTGAGTCCTTCTGGCCTGTGCCAGCCCACAGGGGACTCACAGGAGCCAGGCCAGATGTGTGACAAGTCCACACCAGCTGTGGGTGTGGCGAGGGCACGGGGGAGTGGCAAGCGCCTGATACTGTCCGCTCGGCACCGACAGCTGGGCCCGGGGCCCCATAATTAATGACACTTGCCTGCTGCTCCCAGCCTCCTAATTAGAGAGAGACATGATCATCTGCATCCCCTACAGCTTTTTCAGATTTTTTTTCACTGGTCTAAGTAGGGCTGTTAGACCTAATCATATTAGATGACTATGGTTCATACTTGCGCAGACATTTTCTCTGGGAAATTGGGTCTTCAGAGCATGAAACTGTCACTTCACTGCCGGCCTCCACGCTCTGGGCCGACCCTGTGAGTCTCAAGGAAGGGCTGAGAGCCCTGGGCTGAGAGCCGGGCACAGGGCGGCTTCTCTCACCTGGGACACGAGCTTATCATGGACCTGAGCAGGTCCCAGGAACACAGCTCTTTCTTCACTTCTGAATCCCCTTGCTTTGTTCACACAGGTGGAGCTCCCCAAGGATGCTCCTTGTAAGAAGTTCTGCAGGTAACTTGGGTCTCTCTCAGTTGGGGTGTGCAGCTGCTATAGCAAAATGAGCCCCAAATGTACGAAGTCTCGAATATGGAATTTTGTTGCTCGGTCACTGAGGAGTCCAGAGTGTGACTTCCTGGTTGGCAGGTGGCTCTCCTCCATCTGAAGATTCCCCCCAGGGATCTGGCCTCCATGTCCTCCATTCCCTAGGGCCTCGTTGTCCATACCTGGATCCAGACTGCAGAACGGGAGGGGCATGGAGAAGGCACAGCCGCTTCTCAGAGGCCTGGACTACAGACTGGCTGGCCTCCCTCGCCCACGTCCCGTTGGCCACACCTCCCCACAAGGGAGGTGGTGTGCAGTCCCCTGGGCGCTCAGCAGGAAGAGAGAAAACACCCACAGATGAGTGGCCAGTGGGGCCTCCGGAGCCCCTCACAGCACAAGGGTGACGGGTGAAGAGAGGGTGGGCAGAAGGGCGGGCTGATCGAGGCCCAGCAGTGACAGGCCCGCTCTAGCTCTCTGTCCTCTCCTTTCTTCACAATGCTCTAGGTAGGGACTCACGGTGCTACTTCATCACAGAGGAACAGGAGTCCCAGGGAGCTGCCCAGGATCACACAGGTGCTGAGCAGCAGAGCAGGATTTGAATGCAGACCTGGATATAAACCATCCTCTCCAGAACATGACAGCCTGTGGCAGCTGGGTGCCTGTCCACATAGGGGACAGGATGGTCCACTTGTTCAGCCTCCATCCCTTGTAAGACCCAAAGTCTGAGTCACCAAAGTTAACAGAAATCCAGTTCAGTACTTTCTAGTGCCTAAATAATTCAAAATAAGCAAATCAGGATCCCCCTGGGGGCCCTTCCAGAATTGTTGGAACTGCCTGCGAGCAGGACGTCAGGTGTGGGCTGACCGTCCCAGTGCTGGGAGCCACACGGACGGACGTGGCTTTTTCCCTGTCACTTCAGCCGCCTCCTTGGAAGGCTCGGGGTGGCATCTGCAAACCTGGCTGCTCACCAGAGTCACTTTAGGACTTTAAAATGCATATTCCTGGGCCCAGGCCCGGACACGCTGATTCATAGGTAGAGGTAGGACCTGGGCAGCTGCAGATCAGGGCATCCCGGTCCCAACGCTTGGGGCCACGGATTCCCCCTCAGACCCAGGAAAGGCACATGCCCCCCACGTGGAGGCAGTGCAAAGTCACGGGAGAGGGCAGGAATCCTGGCCACCCCACTGTGTCCACTCACTGGGCCCTTAGGGTGTCTGACTGCAGCTACTATTGGGGTCTCTTCTCCAAGTCACGTGTCGCGGTTCTGGCTCCTGCTCCTGCGGGACCTGTTCTCAGGAATGGCTTCTCCTTCCCACCTTCCTGTCCGGGCCCCTCCTCTCTCTCGGGGCGTGGCCTTGTTCGCTGTCTCACCATTGACCCGGTGCTACTCGGCTCCCTCCGTGTCCTGGCTGACCTCATGCCACCCTTGACACCCCTGGAAACTGAGTCAGTCTTTGGCTGGAGGTTTCTTGTGCTGAAGGAAGCACTGTGGGGACAAAATCTGTTCCCCTGCGCTCTGGGTTCCTTTCCTCCAGCTGGCTCTGCAGGCAGGTGTCAGGCGGCCTGCCCTTCAGTCAGAGTCCCCAGGGCCGGAATCCAGGTTGACTCGGGGAAGCAGGTCACCTGGCCCCACCTGGCTAGCAATTGTGCACACTGGGGAGGGCCACCAAAGTCCCTGGTGGAGACGGATGATGACTTTGCCCCCATAGTCAGCAGGTTCTTGTCCTGTCTCATGTCCCTGCAGGGGAGCAGAGGCTGGGCTCTGATAGGATTTATGGGCTCCCAGGCACCAGGCGAGTTCAGCCTCACAGTGGGGCCCCTCACCTGACTCCCACCAAACCCACCGCCACTTGCTGTCAAAGGCAGACCTGAGACAAGGACTCGGGGGTGGTCCTAGGAAGTACAAGTGACGAAGTGGGGCCAGCAGAGCACAGAAGCCAGTGAAAAGCTGTGAATAACCCCACTCCCGGGTATTTACCTAAATCAGAGGCTTGTGGTCCCACACAAACCTGTTCACGGCAGCTTTATTCATAATCACCAAGACTGGAAATAGCCAAATGTCCTCACCTGGTGAGTGGATGACAGACTGTGCTACATCCACCCCATGGTGCATCAGCCAGCAGTAACGAGGGAGGGACCAGGGATGCATGACATCCTGGGCGACCTCCCAGCCGGGCTTGAACGGCTGCATGGTCTATTTCGTTTCTGTGACACTCTGCAAAGGCAAAGGGACAACACAGAGGAGAGTTCGATGGTTGCCACGGGTGACGGGGGCGGGGTCCTCTACAAAGGGCATGTGGGGACTTCGGGCGGATGATGAAACTGCTGTCTCTTGACTATGACGGTGGTCACATGGCAGTGTGTATTTGTCAAAACTCCTAGAACTGTACAGAAAAAACAGTGAATTGCAGGCTCACAGTAATTTAGCAAAGACAAGTGTCATGCCCCTTGTATATACGAAGACAGTGAACCAGGACATTTGTCAGAGACAGATGCGGGACTGGAGCCCTGGGCAACTTGAACCGGGTCTGCGCGCCCCCCAAGGTGAGCTGTGTGTGTATGAGGCCTTCGTGTGTATGAGCCCGCAGTGGCAACTCCGAGGCACGAGCGCCCACTGCCCGTGAGGAGAGCTGGTCAGTCCGGAAGACAGGAGAAACTTGAGCAGGGAGTAAGGGTCAGATCTCAGTGGGCTGAGGGGCAGAAGTGGAACAAAGATGGCCCTGGGCACATTCAGAAGTGCTTTGCACTGGAGAATAGCGGGAGGGAAGGCCGGGGCCTCAGGCCACCCACCCCAGCAGAGTCCCAGAGGGACTCGGATGCCAGTGGTTTATTTGGGAGGTGGTCCCAGGCAGCAGTGGTAGGGGGTGGGGAAGTGAGATGGGACAGAGAGGAAGCTCATCAGAGGGTGTGTTAAAGAGCAGGTAACAGCTGTGGACACACACTGTCCCCCTGGAGCCTCTGGGAGACTGCAGAACACCTCCGCGTTGTCCCCCAGCCAAGGGGAAGCTGGGTGTTTATCCACCCATTCGTCCCCATTGTCATTGGCTGGGGTTGCTCCTGGGCATTAACTCCCTGGCCCTGTAGCCAGCCTGCCCACTGCCCTTCAGAGGCAAAGAGGAGCCCTCAGGCAGAGCCGGGGGCAGGATGCCATCAGCACTGGAGGAAACATGTGCCTGAGAGAATGTGGGCAGGGCCATCCATGTCCGCTGCAGTTGGCATCAACAGAATTAGCCTGCTTCTGGAGAAGTCTTGTTAGCAGGAGAAGAAAATTGCTTCACATATTGTTTAATTTTCTTGTTTCATCTCATCAACATCCAGGCAAAGGAGAGAGCAGAAGACGCCATTTCTTGTCCCACCATCGTCCTCATGATCAAAGTTGCTCTCGGGCACAGAGCGGTCGGGCCCTTCAATGAAAGCTACACAGCAGGTGAACGCTCTTTAGGACCCAGACTCAAGGGCTTCTGTCTGGCTCCTGTCCCTGTGTCCTGGTTGCACAAGGAAATCAAGCACAATGCTTCCCTCTGGGAAAGGACATTGTGGAGACATTCACTCTGCTGCTTTAGTTGTGGTGAGCATACTTTTTTCTCGAAGATTAGAGGAAGAAGTTTGTTATACCAATGTCACACAGCAGAGCACATCCAGGGAGATATCTCTTTCTAATTGTTAAGCAAACTATTTCCCAAGAGAAGCTGGTACCTCCAGTTCCCCTTTCAGGAAACTCAGATCCCAAATGATGCTGACGGGTCAGCTCTCATGGTGGGTGGATGGCGATGCTGGGCTTCCTTCAATGAACACTTCGAACCCGTTTCTTTTTAAGCTTGCGGTTGACTTCTCAGAAGCAGAGAAAACCCACATTCCTGTTTAGGCAGCCTTCCTGTTTCCACGCTGTTCCTTTGTAAGAAGACCCACCGCCCTGTCTGCTAAGGAGCCTCCACTGGGCCTCTCTGAGCCTCGGTTTCCCTATTTGTAAATTAAAGAACTGATGCCCCATCTGCCTACTCCACAAGGGCATTTCTGGAAAGGGTCAAATTCAATCATCTAATTCAAATATGTATGTCCAACATTTACTGTTTCCCGAAGACTAGTGCTGAGGGAAATAAACAAATAAATGCATGAAATACAATGTCTATTCTCAAAAAAATCGTGAAATACAGAGGAAGTTACAGTCACGCCAAGAACCACGATGCAGGGCTGAATTAGTAATCATAGGGACGACACTCCAGCACTGTGATTGCCTTCTCTGCGACGGGCTCTGCTGTGCTGGGCCTGCCACCTCCTGACCTCCTTCACTCCTCAAAGCTGTTCTGCGCCAGGCGACCTGCCCCCACTTTGGTGATTGAAGCTCAGAGATGGTCGATAACAGCTAGCGAGCGGGGTGGCAGGATCCCAGCCTGGCCTGCTGACCCGAAAGCCTGTGTGTGGACCAGCTTCATTACACTGAAGTTAACGGGAGTGGAGACAGCGAGCGCGTCCTTGAGCAGCGGGGCTGCGTCTTCCCTTTATGCCTCACGCCCAGCAGAGCGCCCGGCACAAACTACATGTTTGACTTTGTTTTTAAGCCATGAAACATATCACACATATAAGCAATATGCCTAACATGGATGCACAGTTTCAGAACAATCACAGCTGCCAGGGACCCCTCCCAGCCTGAGAAAGGGACCGTCGTGGAGCCTGCACCCCAGTATAGTCTAGTTTTCTTCCTTTGAACCAGATCTAAATGGATCACAACATGGACCTTCTGTGACTTGTCTTTTTTGCTCACTGCTGTGTTTTTCAGATTCATTTGGTTGATGTTCACTCATTTTCAGCACACCAGAGTGCTCCACGGCAGGGCTAATGGCAGCAGGTCTGCAACCATTGCTGTTGAGTAAGTGGATGAGTGAAGATCCACACGTGCCTCGGCGCAGAGGAAGGAGGGAGCTGTTCCGAGTCTGCAGGCAGCCTGAAGGCAAGGCTCAGGGACACGCGTCTCTGACGTGTGCTGTGTGGGCTGGGGTGAGGTGGGGGGGGGTCCCAGGGACCTGGGCAGGACAGTGCTACATTGGGGCATCAGTATGACCAAAGGCAGGGATAGGGGAGAGGTGAGGTGAGAGGGACCTCCTGGGGGCCAGAGCTAAGATTTCAGTTCCTAGTGCAGACAGTGCTCCCCATCCCTCACCCTCAGAGGAGGCTCCAAACTCTTGCTCCCGAGGGAGGAAGGTCAGGCCCTGAGAACCTCCTGAAGCCAAAGTCTCCCCCATCTCACTGCAGGAGGGCAAGGTACCCACACACCAATGAGCTCCGAGTTACTGAATCACCAGTTTCTAGATGAGACCTCTAAATGTGGTCATTCACCAAGTCCAGAGGAACACTTCACAGTTTGCCTCTTGTGGCATGCTGACCTCCTAAGCCTTTTGCCTGTCCATGACTGTCCCCAGGACACATATCCACAAGACCCAGATGGATGAAAATTCAGGATGGTCCTGATCAAGCCGGGACATCTTGTCGACCCTAGCAAGTGAGGTCCTTTGGAATACAGCCTCCTGGGCCATGTGTCCCCAACCTCTGAGTGTCTCTTTGTTTCTTCTGTGGGATGGCTTCTGCTTCAGCCCCTGTGAAGAGTTAGAAAACACAAGAACCAGTCTGATGCTTCTGAAGCCACGGTATGTCCTGGAGAGGGCAGATCGAGAGGCTGGCTTAGGGTTGGGTGGCATGGGCTTGTCCCTCAGGCTGAGGGATGGGGCTCCATTCTGTAGGACCAGAGGAAGGTTTCTAAGCAGAATTGTGATAGCCACGTGCATAATTTTGTTATCTTGTGTGTGTGCACACCTGCTGGAGAGAGTGAGGGAGCACACCAGTTTGCTTCTGGGCCCCAGGGAGACATTCATTTTTGAGTCATTTATTGAGAAAAAAAGAGTTAAAACCCCAAACCAGAGTAAAGTTAAGGAATAGACTGGTGGCTCAGTGAAAATCAGGAGAAGAAGGTCAAAGCCACCTTCCCTTTGTCCTCATTGTCCAAACTCAACAAACACGTGGAGAGAGCCATGCAGAATTAGCCCCTGGGGACTGTGCGAGGCGCCGAGGAAGACTGCGCTATATGATAGGAGGGCAGTCCAAGCGCTGGGCATCCTCCTCACCTCTGTTCTCACAGGCACACGTACGGGGAAGACCTGAGGTCCCAGCAGACTCCACAGGGCAGGAGGTTCATCTCACTGCCTTATGGTCGCATCTCGTCCACCTTCCTCCATAATTATATTAAATATCCCCCCCACACAGCCGGTGTGTGCACACCAGAAAGACAGAAGTGCAAGGAGAGTGACCTCTGCACTCGTCCTCAGGTGTCCTCTGTCCTCTGAGTTTCTCAGCGTGGCAGGCACTTCCACACCCAGCTTCGCCAGCAACCTACCCAGATTCCTGGAGGGCGGCTTCAGGGAGACAGAAACAAAGGCCCTTCCTCGCAGTCTTAGAATGTAGAGTAAGTTCACTTTATTTGTAATCGGGGCCTTGGAAGGATCAGGGTTCAAACTCCTGAGAAAGCAGAGCTGAAGGCAGAATCCTAAGGTGACCCCAGAACTTAGGGTGATCCCAACCCACTCCCAAGATCCTGACAACAGGACACTGGCCCAGGCTGCCGACCGTCATCACAGGGATGATGGAAAGGATCACTGAGACACAGTCCCCATGATTGATGATCCAATGACACTTCACTCCATCTTTCATTACCCAGACCCACGACCTTCGTTCCCCAGCTCCCAGCTCTTACTCACTTTACAATGGGCCTGTCATTTCATTTTGGACAGGCCCAGCACATTACTCACCCGGAGAGGACGGGCTATGCATAACATCACAAATACAATTTAATTAAATTCAACGAACATCTAAGGAAGGCCTTCCCTCCACATCATTCTAGACCGTATGACAGAGTTCCATCACAAAGCTATTTAACTGACCTGCACCAGATGAATGCAAAGCAATAGAGAGCTCGGGAGGCAGGCCAGGGAGAGGGACGCTATGTAAACAGGTGCCTTAATCAATGAGCATTTATCCAGAGGCAACAAATGCAATTGAGCCTGAAAAAAACCAATGCATTTTAAACAAACGCATGGGAAGAATGCCTGAGCGATTTTCTGGTTCTCCTGCCACTAACTAGGCAGTGAAGGGGGCTGCTGAGGGGGCGGGCAGAGTGTGTGAGGTGACAGTTCCTTCAATATTCTCACGGAAGAACCAAAGAAGCAACTGGTCCCCCAATAGAAAGACTCACTAAGGGACAGTTAGAAGACCTGACACACCATCTCCAGAGGGTGAGGAGTAATGACCAAAAGAACAGCTGGCAAGCTGGACTCTTCAGACACTGGCCGCACTGCCGCCAGCACAAACACCGTGGCGACTCCCTTGACGAAGAGGCCCTTTTGTGCAGTGGTACAAGCTGGCCCTCACTGTGCATGTGATGCTGGAGTGTGTTACTAGACGGTGCTCTAAACCTCAGCTCGTGCACATGGGGATTTGAGATCAGTTAAAAGAATGTAATTCTTTTACATTATGCTCTTATTTTTATTTTACATTGCAAAATGTCAAGGGTCATTTTGACCACACAAGGTTTACACTGTATTCTCTTTTAGAAACCATGTCAAGAGGCATCTCCAGAGTACCACCTGAGATCCTGTAAGACCCGAGCGTAATCATCGTCATCATCTACGTCATCAATTAATATGATCAGAGTTGCTGTTTGTCATCACTCTGGCACGATAACCTGAACCCACCCCTCATCCTGGCCATCCTAAATTCTTACATATCTCTTCTCACAAGCCTCTCACAACCTTTGCTGATGGATACAGAGAGAGCAACGTGGGCAGCTAGTTCTGTCCATAACTTTGTTGGGAAGGGAAGGATGCCAGCCTGGGGCTGAGGCCGTGAGTGTCACAGAGAAGCAAACTTGAGCTGGACTCAGGCACGTCTGTGTAACATTCCCATCACTGATGACACAGATCTGAGTATGCGGGTTGCCAGGTTCTAAGCCTTTCACTATTCTAGGACTTTTGTGTCAATGGTTGAGTTGACTTCAGGGCATCTCAATGTCACCCCCTTGGATTGACCCTTCCTGATCATCCCTGCTTGGTCCCCTCCCAGCCCATTTTGTCACCTGCCTTTGTTTCTTCATGATCTCTCCATGCTCTGTGGTTACTTTATCTGCTATTGGTCTTACTACCATTGTTTGTCCTCACAAAGGCTGGGCCTTTCTCTTGCTGGTCACCACAACCTCTGAGCTGAGAGTAGTGCTGAGCACTGAGAAGGTCTGCAATAAAAATGTGTTGGATGAGTGCGTGCATAGCTAGTCACGCAAACCCATCAGTTGGGAATGAGTTGCAGGGGGAATTAAATGCTCTGGAGTTCAGATTGGGCAGGGGTCCCTGTGGGCTGGGGCAGTAGTCAGAGAAAGCTTTCTGTAGAAGGTGGGCTTTGGCCCTGAAAGATGGGAGGGTATGGCCCAAGGGCATCAGATGGGCCGGGAAGGCGTTCTACCTGTATCAGAGGCCAGGATGCTTGGACCACCATCAAACACCTCCTGGCTGATGCCCACTCTGGGGAAACCTTAGCCTTATCAAATATGAGCCGGAGTGCAAGATCTGTACTGGAAGTTTGGGTCTAGAAGGCAGCAAATGGATGCTAAGGAATTGGTTACTAAGAAAGCATCAACTTGTGGTTTGTGGGTGGGCAGAGACCTCAGGTTGCTGGATGAGGGTGCAAAGAACGCTCCCGGGCTACTGAGGAGGCGTGTGAATTGGCATCCAGGGCCGTCCACCTACTCACAGCTTCTCTGCTGTTTCACATTCCCTAAGGCCTGTCCTCCAGGAGCTGGGGCATGGCTATGGGTGCAGATCTGGCTTGGTTCATTTTCCAAGGAATCAAATTTGCTTTTCTAACCTTTAAACTGAAAAAAAAAAAGTTTATTTTTCCCTTGGGCACACAATTTAGAAGTGATGAGAGTTTTCCCAGCTGCACCATCATAATCCAGCTCTGCTCCCGGGACAACTGAGCTGAGTTTTATTCCAGAAAGGGATCTCTTTCACCCGTGATAGGCAAGTGAAACCCAGAAAGTTTAATTGCACAGGGAACCACAGAATGAAAAACTGTATAAACTGCCATGGCTCTATGCAAATTGTGGCTCTGCAAACATTTATGCTAAACATTAACTACACACTTTCCAAGGCAGCTGTGCTAATAGGGGCTTTCTGCAAACGAACACAAGCCTACTCTCTTTTGTAGAGAGACAGAAGTTTGCATTGTGCCATGGATTCTGAGTAGATTTGCTAAGCCTGTCAAACTTGTCTCCATCAAAGTGAATCCCCGTGGGCTGAACACTGCAGCTGCCAGCAAGCAGCACACACACCTTTCCTCGCAGCCCTAGCAGATTCCTTCCAGAGCAGAGCTGCAGGGTTGGGCAGTGGTGAATGGAATAGATGGATAATGTTGGGAAAAGATGTGGGTCTGGGAGCTAGTAGCCCAAGGGCAGGCAGGCCACCTGCAGCAGTGAGGCCCTCTGTCCTGGAGCTGGTCACTGCAGGGCCTGCATCTCATCCATGAGAGGAGAGGGAGGCTGCACATGTGGGGACAAAGTCAGGCACATGGAGGGGAGGGCTTCACAAACCACGGTGTGGATTGCTGGTGCCGCGGTGGGAGGGAGGCGTACAGTTAGTCTCTAGCTGCTCCTGAGTTCTGGGCATATCTTTTCATGTCTTTGAGCTTCAACTTCATAAAATCTGCGTCTTCATTTCCCAGACCTCAGCAATGGGGACTGTTGTGGGCCAGGTTCTCGAGGAAGCAGTTCCCAGGTTGACAGTAAAAAGAGTTTATTGGAGAGTAACAGGTGTGACCTAGAAACGGAGGAAGCTGGACTGGGCAGGAGGAGCCGTCAGAACATGGGGCACGTTGGCAGCCATCAGGCACAAGTACCTGAGCAAAGACTGCTGTTGGAGGAGATGTGCTCGTGCTGGGTGGAAATGGCCAGGCCCTGTGCTACCACTTGGCTCAGCCATTGGCTAGGGCTGTCCTGGGAAGAGCGTGGCCATAGCTCCACACTCCTCACAGCCAGGCAGCGGGGATCTGGAGAGGGCATCTGTGTGTCGGACACCTGTGTGTCGGACACAGGGCCACATGACAGCAGCTGTAGGAATCTTGGCTCCTACCCTCAGGTAGGTTCAGGGGGGACTTCATCATCTGAAAACTTTGCCTTCCCAGTATTTCTGGGAATCCCTCAGGGGCACCCTCACGTGCTCAGGAGCACATCATTCAGCCAGCATCTGCAGTTAGCCGTCCTTTCCAACTCTCCTCTCTGCCCCCACACAGGGGTCGCCCAGCGTCCGTGCATCTTCCATCTGTGTCCTGGCAAGCCCCGCCACTGCAGCCTAACCCAGGGTGTGCCAGTCCCCAAGGGGCTCTGCACTGAGGCGAGAAGAGCCCGAGGCTGAGCTCTCTGAGTGTTACTGGGAGCCCCTCTGTCCGTCAGGCTCAGCTATGGCTGGACGGCAGGCAGGCCTCCAGCCTGGGGAGCGTCGTAGCTGTGTCACATGTCAAGCCTGGCTCCTTCTCCATCTCAGACACTGGTGTGTCCTCTGCCTGCAGGATTTTGGGGTCTGGATCAGCAGACACAAGCACCTCAGGATCTCACACAGGTGCAAGCAGTGTTCCCTGCGTGGGAGGGGGGTCTGGGACACTGGAACACCCACTACCCACGTATGGGCAGCTTGAGCCCTTTGTCCATCAAACACAGTTTTGGTTTGGAGCCCACAGGCACAGGCAGACAGATGGACAGATGTGGCTGGGGCCAAGGGCAGGGGTGGAGGGGAGGAATGGTGAAGGGATCAGAGTAACCATGAGCAGTGTATGTGGACAAGAGGCTGGCAGTCACAGGGATGGAAGACGCATGAGCTTGGGTGGTGTTATGGGCTGAATTGTGTCCCCCAAATCCATATGTCAAAGCCCTAAACCCCAGGACCTCAGAATGTGGCTGTATTTGGAGACAGGGTCTTTAAAGAGGTAATTAAGTTAAAATGGGGTCATATGGGTGGGCCTGAATCCAATATGACTGGTGTCCTTAGAAAAGAGGAGATGAGGACACAGACACACACAGGGAAGATCATGTGAGGACACAGGGAGCAGGTGGCCACCTGCAAGCCAAGAACAGAGGCCTCAGACGAAACAGCCCACTGGTGCCTTGATTTTGGACTTCTGGCCTCCAGAACTGTGAGGAATAGATGTGTACTGTTTCAGCCGCCCAGTCTGTGGGACTTTGTCCCCGTGGCCCCGGCCGACTAACACGGGCTGTGCCTCTTCCTGAGAGCACATTCACTCCCCAGACACAGGGTCTTGGCCGGCACACGTGTTCTCAGGAACGTCTTGCTCCTCCAGCATGCTCTCGCCCTCTGTGTGTCCTCACATCCACCCCTGGCGTGGGCGGAGCCCCAGAGAGGCACCCGAGGCTCGTCCTTTAGCTGACGCATGAGCAGCAAGGCCAGAGGGGAGAGGACAGGGCCTCTCCTGAGAGCCGGACCTGAACTGTAGCTCTGGCCTGTTGTGGACCAGCTCTGCCATCCAGACAAGGTCCTGGTCCTCGGAGCCTCAGTTTCCCCATCTGTAAAATGAGAATGACAAAACTGGTCCCATCTTGAAGGGTTGGGTGAGATTTCAGAGGGAGGGGCATGCGATGGTGTCTACCACCCCTTGGACATGTGCTGGCCCTGAGGACACACACTTCCTCCTTTCCCAGGGCCACCCACCATCACCCCAGAGACGTGGGGACATGGGTTTCATTTTCCCAGGCTCAAAATAAAATCTGTTTGAATCTACCCAAGGAAGGGGAGGGAACCAGGAATGTCAGTCGAGGGCAGTGGAGAGAGCAGGCAAGGCCTCCTTGGTCCCAGGACTGCACACCTGACACTTGACACTCTTGGAAAGCTGGAAAGGTCACACCTCTATTTCCTCAGAGCACTAGCAGCAAATGAACCCAAATAAAACATAAGGCATGTGTTGAGGCCATTAAGACCATGAACGCTGGATTCAGATGGAACTGAAGCATCGCTCAGATTTTATTAGCTGTGTGACCTGGAACAAGTTCCTTCCCTCTCGAAGCCTTGGTCTTCCTGCTGGGATGTGAGGATCACAGTGGTACATACCACCTAGCCCCTGGATGATGGAGATGACACACCCAGAGCTTGGTGACTGGCAGATGCCCCACCCTCCATAACTCCCTGTGATCCTCATTGTCACAGTTACCTCATCCTTAATCTTAGATGACATGTCATTGTGACTTAAAGGGAAGGACACTCAACTGATTCTTCAGCCACCAGCTTATTACTTTGAAGGTGGCCTTGCTGGCCTTTTGGAAACCAGGCCACACCCTGCCACGCCATGCCCCAGCAGGTGCTCATGATGACCGTGTGACGGGCGGATGAGAATACTGTGGCTTCTCACTGACCACCTTTGGGAGGTGAGACCATCATCCGGGTCCAGTTACACTTGGAGAGTGTCTCCATCTCTTCCACGAAGCTGGCTGGGCGGGAGCAGGTGGGAAGTCCACCGCCAGCACAAGCAGTGGGGACGGTGCACATTGTGCTGAATGCTGCATCTGTGAACAACGTCAGCGAAAGCTGAAGAACTGATCGAGCTACCAGCAGTGCAGGAGGAGAAGCCGAGTCTTCTTTGAGGTTGCTGCTCCAGCCTTGAGTAGACCCCTGATGCACAGCCAGCTCTTGGATTTGGGTGGTCTATGGCCCTGACAGCCCCCCAACCCCCGTCCTGTGGCCCACCGCCGAGGGCGCTGGTACTCACAGTCTTGGCTTCTCCTGCCCTGTCTCCGTGTGCTTCCTCAGATCCGATCTCTTCCTGTTTTTGTCTCCCAAGGGCCCATCGCAGCCCTTGTACACAGTAGGTACTCAGCAAATGCCTGTCCAACTGCCCTGATGTGTAACAGGCTGCCCCATGGCATTGCACCTCCGGTTCTATTCCAAAGTGATGTCAAAGGACTTAGAATGGATCGATCCTGTGGATAACTGAATTAGAGCCCATAGCTCCTCACAGCCCCTGCTGAACCTTGTCCAACCGCAGTTTCCAAACTCAGTCCTCCCCTCTTCACTGGGAAGGAGTGGAAGAAATGGCACCCTTTCTGTGATGGCTCTGGCGTGTGGATCTGATTTCCTGACCACAAGCAGCTGGGGAAGGAAGATGAGGAGACCTGAGTCCCATTCTCCACGAACTGGCTGTGCTGACTTGAGCGAGGCCCCCTGCATGGAGCCCTGGCCCCGTCACCCGTGAACAGGCCCAGTGCCCCTTCCGAAGCAGAGGTTGTCTGCGGGGTTCAGTGATCCAGCGGACGTGAAAGCGCTCCTTACCAAGGCCCAGTCCTGTCAAATGTGAGGGGTATTGTTATCGCTGTTGCTGTTTTCCTAGAACTGCCCCTTGTGCTGGTGGAGGCAGGTGGGCTCTGGCCAGGGAAGCTGCAGTGGTGCTTGACCCAGCAAGCTTCTTCCAGGAAACTGGTGCCTCCCTTCCTCCCTCTCTCTCCCCCTTCCATTTCTCTCTCAGTTAAACTATGGTAAGGGATTTCTAAGGAAGGGTGGTTGATCTGTGAGTAGATTCCAAGCTTCACTGCTGGTTGGTGATCCACCTGGTGGTGCCTAATTCAGAGTCAGTTTTCAAAGTGTCTGTGCTGTGGATGACCAAGATAGGGAATGTAGTGCATGTTCTTGGGCTGTTGACATCTGGGGCTGGCTGATTCTCTATTGTGGGCCCATCCTGTGCATTGTAGGATGTTGAACAGCACCCCTGGCCTCTACCCACTGGATGGGCAGTTGTGACAGTCAAAAATATCTGCAGGTATTGACAAATGTCCCCAGATTAGGGGGGATAGGAATTGTCCCTGACTTGTTCATTCGTTTGCTCTCAGACCTCAATTATCTCAGTGCCTGTGGAGGGTTGTCCAGGGCTCTGGCTTCATGCTCTCCAGGCTTTATGCCTTTAGCCTCACCCACTGCTGTCCCCACTTCCCTGTGAGTTGGGCTCTGACAGCCCTGGGGTTGGGGTCAGGGGAAGTTCCCTCTCTAGTCTGAGAAGTGCACCAGCTCCAGGGGCAGCAGCACATGCCTCTGACATTGGAGGAAGGCTGGCTTTCCCAGCTTCCGTGCTGCCACCCGTCTTCCTCGGCTTTACCAGATTCCCCGCCGGGTGCCCTCCCTGCCTAGGCTTCAGAGAGACTGGAGCAGAGCACTGCAGTCTCCCAGTCGTGGTTGGGAGGGCACTGGCCTCAGTGCCACTTTGCTGAGCCCCAGGCCTGGCTCTGTCACTTCCTCGCGGGTGGAGTTGGGAAAAACATGCCCCCTGAGCTCAGTGTCCTCACCTGAAGCCGAGGCTGTGACAGCCCTGGCACAGGACTGCTGCGAACACGAAGCTGGATCTGTTTGCAACGCACTCTTCAAATCTGAGGTATGTGTTATTTCAAAAAGACCAATTGTTGGAGAGTCCACAAAACGCCAGATGGAGAGTTGGTTTGGGACGTTCGGACAGCTGGATTTCTCCTTGGGAATGATAGCGAGGGAAGCGTCATCTGGGAGGGGCCCCATGTTTCTCCATTGTGGACTAGGATGTGGAGTGAGGCATGCAGAAGTGGCCTGATCTCCGTTTCTAAATTAGACACTCGCTGGCAGTGACCATCTCTGAGTCCACTTACACAGGACCTCTTGAGAGCACAAGTGAAGACCAGCCTCGTGGCGCTGAGCGGGGACGCTGTCCAGCTCTTTACCAGCCTTCACCTAATTCAGCCCCTTAGCACTTGCTGATCTTAGCAGACTTTCCACTTATCAGGAATACTTCATAAACCAAGTCAAATAGAAAAATATAAATGTTAAAAAATGTGCTGGGACCATATCTAGGGAATGAAGGCATTAGGTGTTTAGAAGAATGCTAACTATTCCCCATCTTATCCCATCTACAAATCTTGATTGGTTTAATAAAATAGTTTGAATCCAAATATGAGTTCTCTGGTACAGAAAGACAACAGACCATGTCGGTGTTTCTTTTTCAACTGAATCATGAGCTGGACTCAGGTGACACGAGCTGTCGTAACCAAAGGCCTGAGAGAACGGAGAGCCTTAGTGAACAGCTGCACGTGGCACTGGTGCCATGATTTGCTGAGGCCTCTCATAGATGTGTAGATATTTTATCTAGCTATCTATCTATCTAGCAATCTATTCATCTAATTTATTATCATCTATCATCCTTCTATCACCTATCTATCATCTATCTACTTATCATCTTCAATTGGCCTCAAATGACCTGATTTCAGTAAGAAACCAAGCACAGACCCTTAGAGGCCACAGGGGTGCAGTGAATGACTCCCTGGCACTTAACTGGCCCCTCACAGGGCATCCTGAATTCAATCTCTGCTGGTCAGTTGAGTGCATGGCTGGATGCTGAATTCAGAGGCATGAACTTATCTCTCCGGGTAAGTGCAGTCCCAAGCTCACTGTGTGCTAGAGGAAAGGGCTTCTGGGTGACAGAGGAGACTGATGGCAGTGTTCCGATAAAGGGACAGGCATCTTGCTGCCCGGAGTCTGGATCTGCCACAGTGGCACCTGCATGACAGGAACTGGTGCAGTGACAATAAGGAACTATAGTCCAAAGGCCAGAGGAACTACAACACTGTTGTTGAACTTGGTGGAGGCAAAGAAACCTGAGACAACATTTGAGACCACGTGTTGCTCCTCTCAACATTGCCTGGGTTTGGAAAACCCAGCCCGGTTCTTCTCCCTGGAGGCACCCTCATTCTGCGCCATCACCCCAATTACCTTTCCTGATCCTGCCATGCTGTCTTTTCCACCTGGTGGATTTGGGCAAGCTTTTAGAGCCCCCAAAGGTCTTCTCCTGCCCTGTGACTCACTCAAGATGTGCTCTCTACTATAAAGACCCGCAGGGAGCTTCACTCCCAGTGGTCGCCATACCCTGCTGTGTGGGGCAGCTGTCCTTGCTCTGATCATCATCCCTGGATCCTGTTCTGAGGCTGCAGCAGGCCATGCCCCATCCATCATTCCTGCAACCCAGGACAGCCACCAGCCCACAGAACCCTGCTGTGCCTTAAACGCTGGGTTGGCAGCTCCCGCCCCTTCCCTCCTCACCCATGAGCAGCCCTGACCCCTTCTTGTAGGGCCCAGCGAGATGACAAGTTCATTACTTGATTTACAAGCTTGTTTGGCAGGGAGCCAGCAGCCTGCAAGTCCTGAACATCTGTGGGTTTGGTGTCCACCATTGCTTTGCTAAGATGAGCAGAATCTTCAGATGAGAACCTCAGGGGAGGGAGGGCTCTGCACCCCTTGGGCAGCTCAGCTCATGCCGAACACTAGGAGGGGGTTTCAAGAGGTCATGTGGATGGGGACATCACAGCCACATTCTCATACTACTTCTGGCTCCATCTGACCCTCCCAGTGTCATCAACAGCAGAGAACAGATGCAAGCATGACCTCTAGACAGGAGATGGGACAGCTGCATTTCCCGAGAGGTCAGGCTCAGCTCAGGGTCTGAATTTACACTTAACGATTTATTGGTAAATTGGGCCAACAGGTGCTGACACTCAAAGCAGCAAATGCAGGTGGACTTTGAGGGGGGGGAGGAGGAACACAGAACTGTGCTCATAGGGCTGGTGTCTAAGCCTGTCCACTAGGGACCTCTAAGAGACCCTATAAAACCTCAGGGGCAATGTCCTGAGACTCAGGCCAGGGGCCCTGAAGAGGGAGCTCTGGCCACGGCCGCAGCCACGGTGACCGGTGGGCATTTGTATCTGGTGAGTGCTAGCTGTTGCTGGCAAACAGGAAGGCTGCTCCCTGATACATTTTAAAGCCAGAGGCTGCCCCGAATGAGAGACGGCCTCTAGCATCTTGAGAGGTGCAGGGTGTCTGGCTGGGTGTGAGGAATGCCCTGCCCCGGCTTCTGGAGAGGCTGGTCCTGTTGCCGGTGGAGCCGTGGTACCGGTGAGCTGTGTGGCCTGACTGTCTGTGGTACCCTGGTCACAGCTGCCGATGTCACAGTGACCGACGGATGTGGCCTCCCCCATCAGGCTCCCCTCAGGACCCACTGTGGTTCCCTGGGGGGAGTTGGAATATCTGGGCAAGCAGAGACACCCGGAAAGGGGGAGACACCTGGTGAGGTGGACATACTTGGTGAAAGGGGACACCTGACAGAGAGGAAACTTGAGGCAGCTGGAGGTAGGTAGGCCACGGACATCTCTAAGGATTTGGGAGGAAGAGCACTGTGTAGAGGAAGGAGATGTGTCCTAACCACCTCTGCCACGATGACACTGTCTGTGGAAGTTGCCTTGGGCCTTTCATCTTCTCCCCACATTGCTCCCACCGCCCGCTGGCAAACCCCTGCAGCGAAACAGAAACCGACGTACCTTCCGAGTTCCTGAGAGTCTCGACCCATCAACAATGTGATCCAGGCCCAGATACAATTTTTCTCACTTTGTAAAGCCACAGCTGAGGCGACCCAGCGTAAGAGGAAGCCAGTGGGACTCAGGATCCAAAGGGCTGGGTTGCATCTTGACTTGGTCATTTCCCAAGAGTGTGACTTTGGGGAAAATTACTCACATGCTCTGGGCCTCTGTCAATAACATGGTTGTCATATAGAGTTTTTACAAGACTGAAATGAGCTGGTGCAGAATGGAAGGCTGTGCCCGTGGCGAAGGGCAAGGAAATGCTTTGTGGCCTAGTGGGGGCATCAGCCTGGGGCTTCCAGCCTCGCTCTCAGCCATCATTCATGTGGAGCTGGGCGAGTCACCTTCTCTGAACCTCAGTTCTGTCACCTACCTGCTGGGGCTCTGGGGACCATATGAGATAACGTGGGCCCAGTGCCTAGTGCAGAGCCTGTGCGGGATGGTGCCTCGTTCGTGGTGGCTGCAACGACCACTAGGATAATGTGGATCTAGGGGTGCACAGCGGCCCTGCACTTGGAGGACTGCTGTGCTGCACAGCCACTGAGGATAACCTCCCTGCCACCAAGGCCAAGCTGGTCGTAGGTCCGGGCCACGCTGGGTCTACCTATGAAGTAAGCTGCGGGGCCACATGTGCTTCATTCACTTCTCCTCTGACAGGTTGGCTCTGACCCTCGCACACACACACATGACCATCCACACCATGTGACGCTGCATGTGGTCTTGGTGCTGGCCCTTGGGAAAGACATGGAGGAGCTGGAGAAAGTAGAGAGGGCTGAGCTGTTTTAAACTGAGGCTTTCCATCTGGAAAGACAGGGACGAGAGGAGATGGGAAGGTGGCCCAGCAGGAGCCAGGGTGCCTGGGTATGGAGGGGCTGGTGTGGAGCAGCCGAGATGGTGGCAGTGGAGATGGTGGGATGGGACATACAGGACTGATTCCACTTCTTAACCAAATCCAAAGACATGAACCTTTGGGTACCTCTTAAACTTAAAATGGACCATTTTAGGACAAATACAGAGAAGCCATTTTACACAATGACTCATGATGAATAAACCCTGAGAGAGTGGGTTGAAAGGATGAGAGGACACAAACAAGCCATGGGACGGGCCCTCCGGGACACTGAGAGTAGCTTTAGCCACCCCATCTCCTGCGCACCCACCTGTGCCAGGTGCTGGGCTCTGTGCCCACGCATTTACCAGCAGGCCTAGGAACTGGGCATCAATTATCATCCTCTCCTAGAAATGAGGTTCAGAGAGGGGTACCCATCTGCCCAGGATCACACAGCTGGAAAGTAGAACAATGGGATTAAAATCCATGCTGTCTATCAGCAGGCGACTCTGACTTCTACAGGGATGTTTGGGCTTTTCATATATATTCTTCTTAGAGTACATTTTTGGAGCATCCAATAGAGGCAAACGCTAGATGGATCTTGGATTTGACCCAGGAAGATAGTGCTAATAATTTCCAGAATATTCAGTGTTTAAGGTTACGGGGGAGAGTGCCAGGTGAGGGAGATCACATCTGAGTCCTTATTCCAGGACAGTGGTTCTGCACTTTTGCTGCACGTTGGAATTACCAGGCTGCATCCTTGATCGGTCAAATCAGGATTTCTGGGGCTGGGACCCAGGCAGCAGGAATGTTTTAAGTGCTGTGGGTGGAACCACTGTCCTAGAGAGATGGCCTCTGTGTCCACCGAGGGTGTTAGGATAATAATGTTTATTGATGGTTTTCAGACGGAAACTTAAGCAGCCAGGGATATTGTGATTCTCATCTTAGACACCCTGATACTGTTTCAGCAGCTGAGTCCTGGGTGGCTTTGCAGTTATTTAAACTATATTTAAATGTGAAAACTATAAATGAAATCCAAGAATTGATATTAATCAGAAAGGAAAGTCTTAAGCAAAAAAGCTAAAAGATAATTTTTGTTAAATAATGAACACTCATAAAACAGTGAAATGGTATTAAAATGTCTGTGATAACTTATTTCTCAGCATTCATCTGGTAACTTAAGCAGCATGAAGCAATAGTTGCACTTAAAAAAATGACAAGAAAATAGCTATTCATTTAGTCGACAGAGAAGGTTCATCTCCTTTTTAAGATCACTAGTGTCATTGCTTATCACTAGGGTGAGTGTCCACACAGGCCTCTTTATGCTGAGCTGGTGTCCACCACTCCTTTGCCTGGACTTCCTGGAGCAAACCATGGGGTCCTGGAAGGAGTCTGGGGAGGGACTGTGCCCTGCTCCTCCAACCCCCAGATCAACGAGGCCACAAGACTGCATATTGCTGTGTGGTGGCTGCTGAGTTTGGACACATTCTGAAGGAGGCCCCATGTTCCTAGGCTGGGGACAGCACAGAGGGAATGAAACACTGGGCCTTGGGACAGGTCCCACGCTCTTTTGGCTTTGCATTCTCAGGTCTGGACCTGTCTGAAGACCGGCTGGGGGTCCTGCCAGCAGCTGTTTTGTCTCTCTTCCTGCTCAGCCCCATTTTCTTCCTGCAGGGAAGGTGTAGGGACTGGGGGAATGCCAGAGGAGTCAAGCAGGGCCACAAACAGGAGAGTGATGTGTCCCCTGCTCTCTGCCTATTGCACCGTATTCCATAAAAAATAAACACATTTTATACTGTTTGTATATTGCTAACGCTATGGCATTCCGGGCGCTGGAAGGCTGCAGAGAGAGCGGCATTGTCATCAGTCCACCAGAGTCCATCCAGAGACACCCTTGCCGGTCAGGATCTTCGGAGCTTCCATTTGGAAGGGTTAGCACTGCCCACCTGCCTCATGCTCTACACAGTGCTGTGAAAAGGAATTAAAGGGCAAAAACAAAAGAAACCCATGGGTACAAAGTTCCAGGGCTTTATGGAGTCATTTGGCCATAAGGTATACTGGACAGCATCACACAGGTACGTCTCCCTGTGTGTCCACCCCTTGCCAGCTCTGCTTTCTCTGCATCCACACACAGCTGGCCCCAGGTTCTTTCCCTACGCGCCTGGAAGAAGCTCATAGGTGGTTGTTCTTGGAGAGGTAGGCGATGAGGGCCACAGCCACGCCCACGTAGATGCCAGTTCCAATTGTGATGGAGAGCACAGCCAGGAACAGGGCCCGCCGGGAGCTGGTGCTGGCCTGGTGGAAATCCCCCTTGGCCACGGCTTTGTTGGTCTGCAGAGTTGGAGAGGAAGGAGGGAGAAGAGAAAGAAGTCAAGAGGAGCGTGTCGGGACGAATGAAATGAGTGCAGGGCTCAACTCTGGCTCCCTTCCAACCTTGGACTTAACTGATTCCAGAGAGAGAGGACTTGCCCAGGCGTGCTCCCAGTGACGGCAGCAGTTCTCTGACTGGCAAGGAAGGAATGGGGGGCTGTTGCTTATCACTGCTCCCCCACACTGCAAGGCAAAGCTTAAAACAAAACAAAACAAAAAGCCCCAGGGAATACCCATGGCCAGCAGTAGCCCAGCTGCGTACCACCAAGGTGGTCCTGGGTCTCAGGCACCAGTAAGGGAGGGAGGGATAGATATTACACCTCCAGTGCCATCCTTTCCACCCAAGAATGACATTTTATTTTATGTGAATAACACAATTTTCTAAAGTAAGTTTGCACTTCCCTCATTTAATCTTTACAACATAGTAGTGGTGTGGGGAAGGAAAAATTGTCATTCTCATTTCCCAGTGAGGAGACTATGGTATAAGATCATTAAATCAGTTGCAGGATACTTGAGACTTGACTCTTCAACTGGTGGCCATGGAATCATGCATTCCTTGACCGCCTCCCTCCCTTGCCATAGCTGGAGATGGTAAAATTCATCCACCAATAAAATAATTTGATATAAGACTATTACCTATATTTTTGGTCACTTAATTGCTTAATGCGGTGTTGGTTTGATAAGATTCACATTTCATGAGGTCAACAGGAACGTGGAGGTTTTGGATGTTATATCTGATTTGGTATTTTGTGGCAGACGCCATATACCCATCCCTAACCCCTTCCTTCAGTGTCCCACTCCACAAGTGAGATTAGAATCTTGACACCAGGAGTCTGGGGACTGTTATGTGATTCAGCTGTAACCATCACAGAGGAGCCTCCTGAGTAGAATGGCTCATCTGGCAGATGAGGGTGGAGGCCACCACGGAATGTAGCCCCCGGGAGCGTCATGTGATGCCGAGGAGGGCTAACCCCGAGCCAGCGGGGGATTCTTCGTGGTCGGGGCAAAGGCAGAGGCCACCGCCGAGTAGAATGTCCTAACTCGCGCTCATGACCCATCTCCAGACATCAGATCCTCGCCGGATCCCACCTCCATGTGTCATCAGTGGTATTTCTACATTTTGCAGGAAGGTACGAGAGTCATTACTTCGCAATGGACCACAAAGAGTCAGGCTCGGAGATAACTTGTGAAATGAATTTCCATCCTCTGCAATCCTGACCTTGACCTGAGGAAATCTGGAACTCTGTGTCGGGTGGAGAAGGGACATGATCTGCTTCGTGGCCTCCCTCTCTTTTCCCTAACTTCTGGATCTTGAAGGCCAGTTTTTATGTCTTCCTCCCCCAATTTTTTGGCTTGGAAGTGAGCTTGGGAGCTCACTGCAGACAATTTTTGATGAAGCAGAGCTAAGGGAATGCAAAATAGGAAGCCTCCTAGGACAATGGTAATTAATTAATTCTTAATTAGCTGAGTCTCATTTTATCTAGCAGCACTCCCAAACACTCCAACATCCTACGAAACAATTCACAGTAATAGTCCTCCCTTGGCCAAGCAGCTATCCTCCATTAGGGCAGGGCCTCGCTGCTCTCTGCCATCATCACGACCCTTATCCAATCCCCCCTGGGCTCTGCTGCAGGAGAGGAAGCAGAGATGCAGAGAGGCAGGCACGCACACTTGCATCCCCTCGCCCGTCTCAGGCCCCGGCAGGGGATCCTATGTCCAGACTGACCTCTCTCACCAGAGCTCGTGTGTCTCAGTAACGATGTCTGGTTGTGCAAGCTCCTGAGGCAGGTCCACGTCCCCTTTGTCCACGGAGTCTGCCTGGAGCCTGGGGGGTCTGAGGGAGTCACCAAACATTTGAAGAATGACCAGGTGAGAGGGCTCTACAAGGTCAGCCCCCTTCAAATGCTCCCAAGTGGTACTGGCCCCAGGTGCCTGCTCCTGGCTTCTCTGGTGGCCTTGGTGAAGAAGGCATGGCACTGGGCAGCTTTGACCTGAGCTCTGGCCCAACTCCACATGCATCCCTCCTGCGGTTCTGAGCATGCCCAGCACAGGCGCCCTCACCCCTGGGAGCCCCAAGCGTCTGCATGGGAATCACCCTGGCCTGTTTACTCTCATAATTCCTAATTCCAGCTGGGGGACCACGATCTGTGTTTTTGTTTGGTTCTAGGAAGACCGTTCTCACAAGACGCCCGGGAAGTGTGTTGTGTTAGAGACACTATCAGCTGAGATGTGTCAGAAACAGCAAAGAGATACAGCTGCACTGACAAGCAGGCAGCCTTTCAGCAATGCTACGCGGAGTCTGGATCTCATAGAAGCTACGGTGAGGTAGCGATGCCATTTACCTTCCACAGACTGGACACCCTGGTCTGACAAAGGTGATCCCTGACACCCAGCCTTTGTTTCAGAAAATGGATCACTGTGGCTCCAAAACAGCTGGCTCATCCCTTTCAGAGGCTGCAACCTTGAAGAAATATTTCCACTCTGACAAATTCTGGACTAAAGCTCCAGGCTCTTTGATGTGTTTCCTTGCTATGCATGAGGGCAGGGGTTCTTGCCTTGGGTCCATGGGTCTATGAACCCCTGATGCTGAAGGAAGCCTGTGTGTGCATGTGTGTTTTTATGAGAAGAGGGTCAGCCATGCTCACTGGATTCCTAAAGCAGCCACATTCCTAGCTGCATTAGGGGGAAGGAGAGGAGGAACAAACGGACAGAGCCAACTCAGCATCTCCTGGTAGGGGCAGGAGGACATCGCAGGTGCTTCTTGGCTGGAATGAGCAGATGTCATCTGCTCATCCTAATCGGGAATCTAGCCTTGTCTACACTTGGTCTGCACATGCAGCTTGTGGAGTGTAAGTGAGCGTTCAGCAGCCACACAGAGGAGCCCAACCCCAGGGTGGCCCGTAGGTCTGATCAGCACCACCTGTGCCATGTCAGATGCTTTGCAGCAGGAGTTCTCAGACTGGGTGCACGTGTGAGCTTTGAAGACTCCTGACGCCCAGGCCACACCCCTGGCCAGGAAAGTCAGAAGCTCTGGGCTGGGGCTTGAGCTTCCAGGCTTTTCAAGCTCCCAGGTGACTCCAGTGTGTAGGCAGGGTTGAGACCAGGGTTGCCAACTGTCTTGGTTTGCCCAGGACCCAGGGAATTCTTGGGATTCAGGACTGTCAGTGCTAACATCAGGATAGTTCAGGCAAACCGGGACAAGACCCACAACTTGGCAGGGAGGAAGCCCTGGATGTGGCCTGCATGGAGAGGATCCTGTGACCCACGTCTTCCCGACAGAATCACCTTTCCATGTCAGCAGGCCCATGGGGGAGGGGACGCAGCTGGGTGAGTTGGAGGTCAGGGAGGGGACCTCAGCCTCCCTGGGGTGTCCCCACCCTGAGGTCCCCCCACGCGTCTGGTGGTGGCGCTGTGTTCCCTGATGGCCTGCCCCACTGGTGTGCAAAGGACTGCTCTGCCTCCTGCACGGGACATGTGCTCCACTCATGAAGTTTCCTTTGCAGGAAGGGGAGCTGCCCGGACCTGGGGGTTTCAAGGTTCTGTTTTTCACCTGTGGGGTGTTATTTCCAGTTCCCTCTTGACTGGTTTACGCCTGGCTCCTGATGGCCTCCTTTCTAGTGGCAGCATCGGGCTAACCTGTTTCTGTATGGCCAGTGCTCCCTGCAAGTGGAGGACCCGGTCCTTGATCTTAGTCTGGCCTCCTGGGGAAATGCCCTCTGCTCTGGGCGGTGACACATGCCACAGGGAACCGAAGCCTTGATCCCACTCTTGCACTTTGTTCTGAGACATTCATATCACTTAATTTAAGTATCTTGGGCTTGTTGAGAGGTCCCCTGCCTCCTGCCTTGCCCACACCTCTCCCACCCCCTTTAAATGCTGCCTGTGGCAGATCCTTCCACAGGCTGACCTCTCCTGTTGTCCCCTGCAGTGCCTGCTATGCTTCCCATGTCCTGCAGCACGGCATGTGTGGCCTTCTGACCCTGAACCCCACACGTCTCTGACCTCATCTCCTCCCACAGCCCGTGTCCCGCCACCAAGCCCCACCCACTGTGGGGTCGCAGGTGCGCCCACCCCAGGCTTTCCTGGGGACTGTGTGAGACTTTACTTCAAATCAAATGCTCCATTGACTTCAAAAGGTGAAGAGAGAACCTGAAACTCAATGTCCCCACTGTCTGCGCAGTGGGCCCCAGGGGTGGCTGTGAGGGTGAAATGAGGCCCACGGGAAACCTGAGCATGATCTGGCACAAGGCAGGCATGGCTAGTGGTGGCCCCTCCACTGCCTCCTGCCCTTCGCCCTCTAGACCCATGCCCTCCCTCGTCTGCCTGCCTGTGGCCGGGAAGCCCCCTACCCTCTCCCTGAGTGCTGCCCCGGCAGCCCTGACGGACACTGGAGGAGGCTTACCACCTGTGAGGGCCTGAGGACTGACCCCTCCTCCCTCGGCACCACTCCCACCCAGGGCCTCAGCGTGGTGGTGACCCTGCAGCTCCTAGCCCCAGCTCCGCACCCTCCCTCGTGCCCCTACACCAGCTGTGTCGGTAAACCCTCCTCAGATGAGCGAGCTGGGCTGAGCCACCTGTTTCCTGAGGCAGCAGCTCCTGTTTCCTTGTTGCAACTTGCCTCAGCTGTGAACCGGCTGTCCACCTGGAGCCGCTCCCTGAGGACCGCTCTCTGCGGCCTGGCCTGCAGGCTCCTTGTCACCGGCGAGAGGCTGGCTGGGGTCCGGGGCACCCAACCCGGGTAGCCTACTCACTCCTGGCGGGGTGTGCTCATCATCCATGGCTGAGAAACACGTCATCCCCAACTTTGTGGCTTAAAACAAGAATAAGCACGTCTATCTCTCCCAGTTTCTAAGGGTCAGGAATTTGGGAGCCTCTCAGTGGGGTGGCTCTGACTCAACCTCAGAGGGGCTTGGGCTGCAGTCACCTCCACAACCTCACCACGTCATGGCTGAGACCAGCCACCACCTGCTCACAGCGCCCACTGCTGGAACCTCCCTGCTCCTTCCTCATGGCCCTGATCGCCTCCACTCTGCCCAGAGTCCCCTCCGAAGACAGAGCATCTGTTCCTGCGGCATCTCAGGGTCTGCTTCCGGGATCCCCTTCAGGGAAGTGTGACTGTGGCTCAGGCAGGCACCCACTGGGCCTGCTCCTGCTTGCCCAGTGAATGTAGGCTCCTATGAAAACATGGATGCATGCACGGGGTGCACAGTTGGAGGCTCCTCTTGCCAGAGCAGAATTAAATGGGTGTCCACCCTCGGGGGAGTGACAAGTTCGGGCCCCTAGGACTGGGTTAAGAGGCTGCCTGGGCTTATGCTCCAAAGGTGGGTCGCCCACAGGCAGCTTTCTCTCAGTGCCGCCTCTGTCACCCTGGAAGGTCAAGCTGTGAGGGCCACTGTGTTGGACAAAAGGGAAGGTGACAGTGTGTGGCACAAGCCAGCCCCTCAGACCCAGTCTGCAAATAGCCATTCCCGTTCTTGGCCCTGAGCCTGAAGGGAAATCTGTCTGCTCCTCCTTTGGGCCAGAAGCCTTCTTCCTTGTGGCTGGGTTTTCCTTCCCTGCCTTTTGCCCACAGGTTATAAGTGAAGTTTGTTACTTTCTTTTTCGGGTCCTTTTACTCAGAAAACAGAGTGCAAACGGCTAGCTAGTCCTGAGCAGCACCCAGCTGCACCTTCTGTGTGCCAGCGGGTGCTCAGTGGGGCCCAGAGAGCCCTGATATCCACCCTGGAGGAGGCTGCCTGGAATAAGTCACAGGAGAGGGAGAGAGAGGCGTCGCACACCCGGGTGTAAGCAGTCAGGGATCTGAATGGCAGAAACCGCTCAGGCTCCACGAGGCACGCTGGGCTCAGGGCTCAGACACAGCCATGACTGGGGAACATCCTCGAAACCCACACCCCGGAGGGGCTGAGCTCGCGCGGCCCACTGAAACATCAACTGTGCACTCTGATTCTTCAGTGAAATAAATACTCTCACTGACCTGGTCGTCAAGATACGTAGAAAACCTGATTTTTAAATGGAAGAGCAAAAGTACAACATTACTGCTAAGACTCATGAAAACAACCGACTTCCTCTCCCTTGAGTGAAGTGCTCCTACACCGAGGAAGTCAAATCCTATAAGCAGAGAACATGGAACCAGGACGAACGTGCTTTGGCTAAAATCGCCACCACCAGAACTGTGGTCCGTGGCAGAAAAGCATGAGGTGAGTGACCATGTCACTGCAGTCATGCCTCCTGAGGCTGGGACAGCCACCACGTCAAACCACCAGGCCAGAGGAACACACTATCAAAAGGCAGGAAGCTTCTCATACACATTTCAAGCTAGTTTTGCTCAGCTTTCATGACGAGAAATGACCAGTTTGCAGAGGAATGAAGTCAAATTTACATTTCTCAGCAGGGACTTTTTAATGCTCATGCTGCATTTACCCACCAACCATTCTGTCTGTTGGTAGTGAAAGAACCCACCGACTGGTACTGTTTAGGGGACGATTTCATCCGCAGGGACTGGCTCCTTCCCGTGTTTCTGCCCAGATTCCAGGGTGTGTTTTCTCCTGGGGCTTCCCGGTGCATCCAGGTCCTGCCTGCAGGGATCAGCCAGGCTGCCCTCACCCACTTCCCATTGTGTCTCCCCTTCTGGCTGCCCGCCTGAGGCCCCGGCTTTACCTAGGAGGTGCATCTCGCATTTGTTGGCATGCTGAAGTCCATGTCCCTATTTGTTCCTTTGTTCCCTTCCTTCTCTTGCTCACTCACAATGGCCAGAAGTTCCACCCGAGGCTCCATTACAAGAGACATGGCCCTGGATGATGACACAGCTGCACAGCAGTGTTTGTCATTTTCAATATAAGAGAGCAGAAATGAATTAGGACACCTGAAGGCCTGTGCCCTGTGGAGGGGACAAAGCGGCTGGGTATGTGGAGGGACCGGAAGGCACGCTGAGTCCCAGGTCCACTCCATCATGGGTGGTAGGTGTTTGTCTCTCACTTTAGGCCCGGTGAGAGCAACTTCAATGGGACCTGGGGGGTCTTTATGTGTGTCCCCTGCACAGAGGGTGGATGACCAGTTCCTGCCTGGAGAATCTGAAAGGTGGAGGTGGGCTGGCCAGCAGCTTCAGGGTCGGAGCCAAGAGGAGTGCTGCTCTGGAGGGCAGGCCAGGCCCTCCATGGGTCAGGGAAGGAGGCATGGGTGTTTCCCAGGACCAGACTTGGGCTGCCGGGGGATAGTCTTAGGTCCTGTCCAATAAAGCCCAGCTGAGGTGCAAGCAGACCTCCGCAGAAAATTCTGATGGAAAACACATGGCAAACTGTCGTGGATGATGCAGAATATGTTTGGGGGTCTGCAAAGGACTTACCAAAATGCCCAGATGAGAAAGAGAGCTGTATACACTCTCCAGGCCCAGACAGTGTGAGGCCTCATATGAAAATCCAAGTTCAGTAAGACTTTTCTGCCCCCTATCTGTCCCTGCTCACCATGCCTCACCCCCAAGTGGCAGACACCACAGCTGGCAAACTGAGGGGAAGGGAGGGGAGAGGAGAACACACCCCTCCTTTGCAGGCATGCAGGCATGCCCCCATTGAGTACGTCCTAAAAGAACAGTGCTGTATACCAACACCCAGAATGGCTCAGATGGGAAAGAGACAGTACCAAGTGTTGGTGGGAATGTGGAAAAACCAAATCCTCACACAGTCCTGGGTGGAATGTGAATTCCTATCACTGCTTGGGGAAATTGTCGGTACTTCTTACAGCTGAACACGCAGATACATTATACAGCAGTTTCATTCCTGGTGAATCCTCAACAGAAATGATTCCTATGTTTAGCAAAGGACGTCTACAAGAATGTTTATAGCAATATTGATCATAACTGCCCCCAAATGAAATCCACCCAAATGTCCAACAACAATAAAAAGGATAAAGAATAATGGTACTTAATACTGGCAATGAAATAAATCTCAGAAACATAATGTTGAACAAAAGAAGCTGGATTCATGATTCTATTTACATAAAGTACAAAACAGACCAAAGTCATCTATGCTGTTGGCACAGAAGTCAGGTTAGTGTATACCTTTAGGGAGGATCAGTCACTGGAAGAAAGTATAGTTAAAAAAAAAATCTACTCTTACACCCTAAGATAATTTTAGAAATGAGTCTATCAAAAATTAAATGAACAGACAAGAACTATCCATAAAGAACAGAGAAACTCATTTTATGAAACTAGTAAAATCTTGATATCAACATCAGAGAAGGAAAGTAAGAGGAAAGGAAATGAGATGCTAATTTCACCTATAAACATAGATGCAAATGAGATTCCCCAGGTGAAGGAGCCCTGTGTTCCTCTCCAGACTGCTCTCTTGCCTTTGTCTTAGCAGTGGCCTTTTTGTCAGGCATCCCCATTTTAACCCCTAATCTTCAGGAGAGCTGACTTGCCCCCTGCTGAGGGAAAGGCCCTTGGGGGCCCTTGAGGTCTCCATCCCAGCGCTCACTGCCCTCTGCGCACTTGGACCTGCCTCTTCCCTCCACGTGGGCGCATCCCCCAGCAGGCCTGCCTGGTTCATGGCCTGGATGGCTCAGGGCACGGTCACTCAATGAACAAACGACAGGGGAGAGTGCAGCGGCCGTCAGCCTTTTCTCCCACCATTCCCAAGTGCAACATGCTTTGGTCAGAAACATTTCCACTGTGCACAGGAACCCCTTGGAGGCATATCCTTGGCTGATAATCACTGGTCTTATACAGGGTCTACAAGCTGATAAGGACGACATAAATCAGGCGTATCTAAAAAGGATGTATTTATACCCATGGCTCCTTGCTCTGGAAGGTGAAACCTATGTGGCTCTGCTCAGCACCCAGAAGGGCTAGGGCATCTAGGTTTGGGCAGGATGCAATGCTCTGCACGACAGAGGGACAAGGATTTGCTGCTCCTCAGGGAATCCAGGAGAGGAGAGGAGAGAAGAGCCAGGAAAGTGGCCAGAAGCTGGAGAGGGACTGTCCGGGGGATGCCATGCAGAAGAGCTTTCTGCAATGATGGAGGTGTTTCATGTCTGTGCTGTCTGTCCAGCATGGTGGCCACTAGCCACCTGTGGCTACTAGGCACTTGGAATGTGGCTAGTGTCACTACGAAACTGAATTTTAATAATATCTATTTTTAATGCATTTAAATGTAAATAGCTAAACGTGGCTAGGGGCCACCATATTGGTAACACAGATCCAGGAGGAAACATGGCAGAAGATCCCACAGGGAGGAGGAGTGAGGGAGAAGAACCCCTGTGGTGGGGTGAACCAAAAGAAGGCAAACTGTCTAAAATGCAAGTTTAAGGTGTCTGCCTGGCTGCCTACTGCAGGCGTTCCCTTGGGAAACTGGCTCCACACATACATGACTTGTGGGGATTAATGTGTGAATTCGTTTTACCTCCCACCCCCCAACCCCCAATTCAGTTCAATGTCAGGTGGAGACAATGAAACAGCTGCAACGTGGAGGAAGCTGGGGTGCCTCCAGGAGAAGGAAAAGCCCCTTCAAATCTGCAGATAACTGGAGGCCTTTGGACTTCCTCAAGATGGCATGAGCTCACCTGTGTTTCGGGGTCCACAGGCCTCCCTCACATTAGGAATCTCTCATGGGGAGATGCACTGGCCCCAGTTCTCAGTGACATTGTGGCATGGGCCTCTACGCTGAGCTCCAGCCCCCTGCTAAGTGACCATCTCCCCCTTCCTGAGACTACCCGGAGACATTCCGAAGGACGTGTCACGCTGGTCCTCTCAGATGGGCCGGGAACCTCGGGTCAGCGTTTCTCTTAGCTCTGGATTGAGCTTCCTGCAGCTTTTGCCAAAATCTTCATTTTCTCTGGTTGGAAAATACCCACTTTTGTTTGAGGTTCTGGAAAAATGATGATTTTCTCTGAGATATATCCCTGCTGCTTTGTTTTTCTGACAGTCATTTATTTTAGGGGTCAGACCCGGTAAGGTCAGATGTTTCCATCCACATCATCCACAGTCGCATTTGCTCCGCTCTTGCTGAGGAACCGGGCCCAGGCACAGCTGGGAGGCCGCAGCAGAAGATGCCGGCGCCGGACACCAGCCTCCAAGATTTGTGACTGGCTCCTGAGGACAACTGCTGCCTCCAGAACCATCTCTCCGGAAATTTATAGCACTTTGGGTACTTTATGGCTCATTTTTCCTCTAGTACCAATATCTGTCTGGTTGGATTACATTTCTTTGCATTATTGCAAAGGTTATTTCCGTTATTTATTACTGTCGAATGTTTGCTATGCACTGACAAGGTACTCAGAGCTGTACCCGAAAAAGAGGTACTCAGCGTAACATTCTGAACAGCAGGCGATTCAGACGTGAACCCAGGGCGGGGCCCCCTCACGCCTCGACACACCTTTCCTTCCTTACATGTGTGTAGTTCCAGGTGTGCTTTTATGACCCTCCTCCTTTAAGCAACGCTTCTATTTTAAGCTATTTAAAAAAATAAATCTTCTGTTGTTAGTTAGGTCTGACTGGCAGAAAGGAGACCAGTTACGAAACAAATACACAACCGTGTTTGAGTAAAACCTGACTCAAATGCCAGTCCATCCGCAGATGGCAGCGTGGGTGCAGGCCCGTGTCCGGGTCTTAACAGAGCCACTCCCACCTGCCCTTGCTCTGGACCCCTGTCCTCAGGGAGGGCACTGCCTACAGAGATGTCTGAGGGTTGCTCTCACCAAGGGCATTTCTTCTGTGGGTCTCATTTTATAGAGAACACAACTGTAACAACACAAACGTCAAGGGGAACCAAGGCCACTGTGCCAGGCCCATAAGGGACACATGAGCTACTGTTCTCTCTCCATTCTCCACGTGAGATTAGAGGAGCCCCCACACCTGAGGCCACTCAGCTGTGAGAGGCTTTCCCAAGGGGTCTTCTTCCCTGCTGCCTGGCCTCGAGCGTTTCTCCCTCTTTCCCTCTCCCACACGCTGGCCCCTGGCTGCAGCCAGAGGGCGGCCTGCCTTGGTTTCCGCATACACTCGGGCTGTGTTTGCTGTGAGAGGAAGGTGGGGAGGCAGGGACACCTCCGGTGAGGGCATAGGGAACTTGAGAGGAATCCAAGCAAAGATGGGAGCCTCTGGGGGAAGGCAAAGGGGTGCCTTCCACTCAGCCCTGCTCCCGGTGCCCTCTGACTGCCACACCGCCCCCCAGCAACGCTGCCCCCCCTGGCCAGCTGTCCACATTCCCAGAGCATCCCCCTCTGCTCTCCCTACACTGCCTCCCCAGCCCCACTCCTCTTCTCTTCTAAGTGTCCCGGGTGTGCAGAATGCAGGCTATTAGGGAATAATAAAGATCATAAGAAGTTCCAGTATTAAATCAGAATTAGAGACAAAATCAGAAGGACTGAAAATTGTCATCCTCTCATTTCTCAAATGTGAGCAGCTGTAAATGGCCATGCATTTGCAATATTGGCTTTCCCTGTGTTCTTCATTCTTTTTAAAAATTTGTTTATATTTAAACACATGTGTGTGTGAGTGTGGGTATATATATTTGTGTGTATGTATATACACCAAGTATAACATTCATAGAGAAAATCACCATTCATAAATTCACAAGTGCACAGCTTGATGAATTCTCACATGCACACACTAGGTAACCAGCATTCGGAGCAAGAACAGAACCGTGTCACTGCCTGGAAGCCTTCTCTGCCCCCTCGTTGTCACCTCCCCCAGCAGGGACCACTGTCCTGACTTACAGTGCCTGGATCAGCTCTGCTGGCTTTGGAAGTTCCTACAACAGGTCCTGGAGTATAGACACTAGTGGGTCCGGCCTCCTTCACTCTCTGAGATTCATCCCTGTCTCCAGTGTCCTGTGTGAATATACTGCAATTGATTTGTCCATTCTCTTGTCCAAAAGCACTTGAGTAGTTGCCAGCTTTGGGCTATTATGATAGGGCTGCTGAGAACATTCTCCTACTTTTTTTTTTTTGATGAGCATATATACTTATTTCTGTTCGAGGTACAGGTAGGAGAAGAATTGTTGATAATAAAGAATGTATGTTCTGTTTCAAGTAGTTTTTATAATCGCAGCGATATGAACACAGGGTTTTATAAAATACATCTGACAAAAGGTTGATAAAATAAGAGCAGTGATGTCACCAGTACTTCTCTACCTCTGAGGCCCTTTCCCAAAGACGTATTTTGAACTTTGTAGTGGATCTATCTGGTATTTACTAATTTCTTAAAAGGTTATAAGTTTTTTATTTCTTAATCTATCAGCTTGTCAATTATTTATCACTGACCAACTAGCGTGGTGGATGAAAAGTTGCTTTTTTACAACCTCCTCTGTCCTTGCCCCCCCATGTCACCTCTTCCCTTCTTCCATCCTCCTAATATGATCATCACAGCATTTTGTGAACTCATTATCTGACTATGTGCACTCTATTCCCTGCTAAGCCAAGTGTACTGATACAGTTTCTTTCCTTCTAGCCTCAAATACTATAGTTTCTCATCTGCTGCGTGGACTTACTCTTTTTCCTCACCACACTCACCAATAGCCTTTCAATACCATTTTTCATGATATGACCAAACATATCAGATAACCTATCAATTCCTTATTATTTTCCTGGATACCACACTCCTGGGGTCCTCTGTCCTTCTCTTCCAATTTAAATTGATTGCTCTTTGATGCCATCCTTTTAACCTCATTTTGGGAATTCCTTTTGCTTCCCTTCTATGTTGCAGCTTTTGTTTCTTTGATCTCAGGTCTGTTCTCAGAAAGACTTATCCCTGCAACACATGCTCCTGAAACCCCCTGGGAATTATTAGTGCATGGGTGGTCTGCTTTTGAGACTTTGCATGTCTGTAAATGACCATATTCTACCACCACACTTGACTGATAGTTTGGCTAGGTATAGAATTCCATACTGGAAATTATTTTTCCTTGGATTTCCGAAGACACTGCCCCATCCTCTTCTCACTTCCAATCCTGTCAACAGGTCTAGCATCATCCTTATACCTTGTTCACTGCTGTGACCTGTTTCATCTTTCTAGAAGCTTTTAGGGGACCACTTTTATCCCTGGTGTTCTGAAACTTCATTTTGTAAGGTCTTAAGGTTCAGTCTCTGAATTAATCCCCTAATTGTCTTCCCCTTTTTTTGCATTACTGTCTACCTCTTGCCCTTTGTTATACTTTATGGGAGATTTCCTCAACTGTCTCCAAGCCTTCTATGGGATTTTATTTGGGTTATTATATTATTTCATTTCCAAGAGTTCTTTTTCTTTTCTCACTGATACTTGTTCATAACTTTCTGTTTTTGTTTCAGAAAATTAATTTAATTCCTTGTCTCTCTGGAAATATTAATTGTATAGATTTTTTTGAAAGATATTTTTCTACTTCCCGCATTGTCTCTCTAGCCAAGGCCCTCCTCCAACCCTCACTTATATGTTTAGTTCTTATTTATTCAGATTGGAGGCTTTCTCAAATGTCAGTCAATCACTGGCTGCTATTTAACATTTAAGAGCACCAAAAGGCCAATTAGATGCTCCGCATGCATATATGGGGCTGATTGACTAATGAAATTTCCTATAGTACTGATCAGTCAGCAAGATGATTTTTTTTTTTGGCTTCCACACAATAGCATCTGCCAGTCTTTTCTTTGGGGACTATTATACGTTGAATTATGTCCCACCCCCAAATTCATATGTTGATGTCCTAACCTCTACTTAGTACCTCAGAATGTGACTGTATTTGGAGATAGGGTCTTTAAAGAAGTAATTAAGTTTAAAAGGAGTCAATAGGGTGGGCCCTAATCCAATATGACTGGTGTAGTTATAAGGAAATGAGGACACAGACACACACAGAGGAAAGACCACGTGAAGACACAGGGAGAAGGTGGCCATCCACAAGCCAAGGAGAGAGGTCTCAGAAGAAACTGGCCCTGCTAACACCTTGATCTTGGACTTCTGGCCTCCAGAACTGTGAGGAATAAATGTCTGTTGTTTGAGACCCCAGACTGTGGTATTGTGTTATTGTAGCCCTAGCAGACTAACAAAGGGACATTCAGTTTCTACAGGGACAAAATTTCCAACCTCCTGCCTGGTGGGGTAAGGAGCTCTGGGAACTGGATGTTGGAGGGGGAGTGGGGTCTCACTGTTCATTATGCTGTGGTTTTTAGCCTGGTGTCTCACCCCTACCCACCTTTGTAACTGTTGTTGTCAAGGCTGGAGAATCCTGATTGAATTTTGTTTAGAATGCACACCTGGCCTCCTGCTGTGATGAAGACCTGCCTGTGGCTAAGTAGTGGACGTGGGAGATGGGACTGGGTGCTTTACCTAGTGATTATAAAAACTTAAAAAAAATCTCACTGTTTTCAGGTTTACACCTTCTCCACATCTCACCTGGTACCTGAAACTTCCAATTCCTGCATCTTTCTGGTAATTATCGAGTGAACTGACTGGATTCCCATTGGCATTTTCATTGAAGGCATTGAGATTCAGCTTCCTCCATATTATACAATTGCCACACCTCTCTCTACTGTGTGAGCTCCTTCACTGGGCTATTTCCCCTTGTCTCCTCCTTGTTCTGACCCTGCCCATCACCATGGTAACCTACAAATCAAAAGGGACATGAGAAAAGGTTTCTGATTGAATCTGATCCTGGGGCCTGGTCCAACCTTCAGGTAGTTCATGGTTGGCTCTAATTCCATCTCCTAAAATGTGCTGACATCTTTGTTTCCTGTTGCTCCATGTCCAGTCTCTTTTTCTTCATGGTTTTATGATTTTTATTCTTTTACAGTAACTTTAGCAAAGTTTTTAGGAAGTAATTGAGATAATATTGGTGTTTTAGCTGCCATGTGTCACTGGGAAGCCATTCCTTTGTTCTTAATGTCATTTCATCTTAGGCTGGATCTTCCAGAGGCTGACCCTGAGACGAGGATACAAGGGCAGGCTGTTTATTTGGAGGTGACTGCAGGACGTGCCAGTAGGAGAGTATAGAAGTGAGACAGAGAAGCAAAGAAGCCAATGCAGACAGTTAACGAGCAGGTGATTGCTGTGGGAAATGGGTTCAGTCCTACCACAGACATCCTGAAGAGGGTTCAGAGTTGTTCCTCTCAAGGGGCAAGGAGTCTGGGGCATTTGGCCACCAATTCCTCTCACCATTAGTTGAGGGCTGTTCCTGTGCATTAATTCCCCTAATTTTCTGCCCTTCCCTTGCACACAGCTGGGCACTCTTCTGTGACCAGAGAAAGCCTTTAGGTAGAGAGTCACGTGTACTTGCAATAAAAACCGTGAGTGTCAATGGTATATCGGTGTTGCTCTGGCATTGTCTACTACATGTCTCAACTGATTACTTTGTAGTATTTCTATTATTTCCCACATCCCCATCAGCTGATAGAAATCACATTAGGTAACTTGGGATTAGCAAAGAAACTGCTGAACTTACTGGAGTTAGAGCCCACCATGAACTAGGTGAAGGCTGGACGAGGCCCCAGGATCAGATTCAGTCAGAAACCTCTTCTGATGTCTCTTTTGATTTGTAAGTTACCATGGCAATGGGAAGGGTCAGAACAAGGAGGAGACAAGGGGAAACGGCGCAGTGAAGGAGCTCACACAAGTTTTGCGAATGTTTCTCAGTAAGGCCACCTAGGACAAGAGGTGGACCCTGGTAACTGAAAACTAAATGTAAGAGAGTTCCCAGCAGGAGAATTTAATTTTGAGCAGAGGGTAGGGATCAGGTCTCTTTGATCTCACCTCTCACCTTACTCAAGGGGAGGAGCCCCCAAGTCCTTCCTTCTTTCTCCTTCCTAGGACTCTGCCTGGTTTCCCATCTCTCACCTGCTTCCTGGATGGGGCCTGAGGACCGGGTTACTCTGCCCATGCTTCATTCTTCAATGCTGACTTCTTTGCAGGGAGTGGTGATTCTTCTAATTATCTATTGCTGTGTAACAGACTACCCCCAAACTTAGTGGTTTGAATGACAAACATTTTATTATATCTCATGATTTTGTGGCTCAGGAATTCAGATCAGACCAGTTGGGTGATTCTTCTAGTCCACATGGCATTACCTGGAATCACCTGGTGGAGGGTCCAATGAGGCTTCAGTCACACCTGGCATCTCGGTGGGGACAGCTCATGCTGGGCCTCTCCAGCATGGCAGTCACCAGGTAGTTGGCCTTAAGTGGCAGCTCAGCGCTCTGGGTGAATATTCCAAGACACCCAGGAGGAAGCTGCAAGTTTCCTATTACCAGACACAGAAGACCAGAATGTCACTTCTGCTGTGCTCTGCTGGTAACAAGTGAGTCACTGGGGTCAGCTCAGATTCAAGGGGAAGGGACGTAGCTGGGAGGCAAGTCAAAGAATGTGTGGCTTCCTTTAATCTGCTGCAATGACAACTGCTCTCCTCCAGCGACTCTCTGACTCTCCCCTTTCACCTGGCTGGCCCAGAAGTGCAGGCTTTGCCTATGAGAAGTGACCCTAGTTCATTATTTATTGGACTTGTAATTTGCACAGCAGAGTTAATTTCCTTTGCTTTAAATACATGTCAAAATAACTCCGACATGTGCTTTTTCTGATTTTCTCATAAGCTTGGTTCATGTGTGCTCATTTTCCATCCTTTGCCACTCCTGTAGCATGGTTGCCTGCTTGCAACTTTAAGAAATTTAGATGGGCTCTTGGTGGGGCAAGTTTATACTGATTAACTCACAGTCTCTTGCTCCATCATGCTCTCGTTTAGACCAAGAGAGTTATTTGCGACATTTTTGTGGCTTTTACCTACAACTAGTGCAGGCTGTGGCTACGGTCCCAAGATGATATTTGGGGCATGGCCCTGGTGGGCATCGATGCTTACAATTGGCCTCTCTGCAGGGAAGCAAGACAGGTAAATTCAAGAGCATTGGCCTTTCGAGTAAACATATGCGAACAAATACAAAGAAGCTGAAGTGATTAGGGAACATTAAAATTAAAAATATGAATAAAAAGGACAAGAAGTAAAGCGTCATTTTGTGGTACAATGGCAAACTCAGATAGCTCACTGGCCTTGGTGGCCGGAAGTGAGCTTTAAGAGGTACAAGATGTAGTGCAGTTTCAAGGAACACATATTTGTTCTCATATTATGAAATGGTCAATTTAAATATATACCAGAAAACAACTGCAGTTGATGATAGCATCCCAAGGAGGACTCTAATCTCAGCTGGGTAGGTTAGCATTTTGAATTCTGAGACTCAAGGCATATTGTGAACAGCAGGACCATTTCCTCACCTGGAGAATTTGTACAACATACAGGGTTGAATTCTTCTACAGGGAAAAAAGAATGGGAGTGATGCTGACATTTGTTTCATTTGGCTCCATGGCGCTGTACATGGACATAAGGAAGCCAGTGATGATGCCACGTCGCACTGGATGACACCCAAATGCAGGAGACCGTATTGGAGACACACAGTTAGACACGGCCTTTTGTGGGACTGAGGATGGACAGTCAAGTATGGCCAGAAAGAAACAGCACAAATTAGATAAACTGTTATTTGTAGTGCAGCTGGCAAACTTGCATCTTTCTGTTTATGAATGTGATATCTCCCGGGAGGCAGGGCAGCATTTTGCTTGTACGCATGCTACTTTCTGGCTGGTTCACTTTCCACAAGATCACTTTCACAACAACCTTGGGGACTGGTCAGGCTGACATGTTATAGATGAGAAACGGGGGCTGGGGAAGATGCACGGGCCCAACCAGTGAAGGTTTGGGAGTGGAACTTGCTTCTCTCAAGCATATCCAGTGCCCCCTCTCCTCTGCATCCTACTGTCTTCTGGTTTAGTGGGCAACTCTGACCATGAGGCCTGACCGATGTGACGGAGCTGCATTTGGTGGAGCTTCCATGCCCACGAGATCCCCAACTACTATCTATTGTCACAGAACATGCCAAAGGTGAGCGCATACCGCAGGGAGGAATGACTACTTACTTTTGAATTGTAGTTACGTTTGCATTTTCTATTTTAATTGTTTCCCGTTTCAGAGGAAGTCTTCTGCCTTTGCTATTGTCATTGGTGTTTATCCGTGAAAGGCAATATGTCCTGCATTCCAGCAAGATGGCAAACCGGCTGACATGGGTGACCCTCCTCCTGGGAGGACACTGAGCCACAGAGCCCACGGGTAGTTCACTGCAGCACACAGGTCTGGGGGCTGTGGCTGCTTTCTAATGCCTTTGAGGGGAGACAGAACGTGGTGCTTGGCCAGGGGAGGACCCATACACAAATCCCAAAGCCTCAAAGAGTGTCCTGTCTATGGAAGAGGCCTGAGGCTTTCCCCGTGGGCTTGAGAAACCAGGGGGTAAGCTTTGTGTCTATCCTGGACCTGAGTGCATAGTCAAAACCTCAGGGCCAGGCTAATCACGGGTGTGGGCCCTGCATTTACACGTGGGAAAAATTTCCTGCTGGGAAATTAAAATATAAATGGATTCAGGACTTAAGCCACGGAAAATACAAAAATGCTCTTTAAGGGCAATGACAGTTTCACAAGCTAGAGCTTATGGGTTTAGAGCATGAAAAAAAATTAATCCTAGCTCTGGATGAAACCACAATAGAAAATTATAAACTGCATGAGGGGGAAAACACACACAAGAGGGTGGTTGACAAACAGACAACTCAAAACAGAATATTACTTCCAGAATTAAATTATTTCTAAACAATTCATTTTTAATCTCCTTAAGATCATTGTAGAACTTTACAACAATCTCAAAGAGATTATAATAAGTAAAGTGATTAAGAAGGAATAGAAATCCATAGTGAAAGAACAAGAGACCATATTAAAAAATCCAAACTTGGAAAATCCATAGCTAGAATTTTTAGAATTGAAAAGTATAGAGTACCTGTTATAAAAAACAAATTTATGGGTCAAACAGCAGATTGATCAGATGCAACTGAAGAGAGAATTTGTATGCTGGAAGGTGGATACATGGGAATCAAGTTGGTAAGCACAGAACAATACAAAGATGGAAAGAGACACACAGGCACACAGAAAGAAAGGTCCAACATGCAGCCACTGGGAATTCCAGAAGGAGAGAATGAGGAGAGAATGGGGTACTGGCAAGAGTCAAAGTGGTGATGGCTGGGAATCGTCCAAGCTGAAAACAGGTATGTGTTTTCGGATGTAAATAGTTCACTGAGTTCTGGGCAGAATAAATAAAACTGAATACACATAAAGACACATCGTGGTAGAACCGCAAAGCATGGACTGGAAGAATCAACAAAAGGCTCAGGTCTAAGCCCTCCACATTTCCACTGTACTGTTACCATTGGCCATCTCATTGACACCCAGGGCTTTGATTACTACTGCTTTATAACTCTTGCCCAGATGCACATGAACAACTTGGTATCTTTACCTGGATGTATCAGAGGTAACCCCAACGCAGTGCCCAACCTTGCCATCACCCTGCTGCCACTGCTCCCCTCCACCACCACCATCACCAGGGCCAGTCTTCCTCATTACCCACTTACCCAGTCATCTCTTAGGATGCTCAGTTGTGCCCAAAAGCCCTGAATCTACATTTCCTTAGTTTTCTGCTATCTTCTTTGCCTAAGCCACAGTCTTCTATCCCCTGTCCTTCACTCTGGCAAATTGGGAAGAGGAATGGAAAACATCTTAAAAATATACATCTCATGCTCTCCCACCCACACTCCCTTCCCTCTTCTTGAAACAGCCCCCAGAAGTGTCCCATCCTTAAAGGGCCCCTAAAACCTGCACATTCTGGTCCTCTCTGCCTCTCTGTCCTGTTCTCTCCTGTCCAGCCTCACTGGTCACTTCTCCCTGTGCTCCACCCTCAGTCTGAGGGCCCCTGCCCCCCTCCACCACAGGACATCGCCTGATGGTGCTCAGGGCCTGAGTCCCCCAGGAAAGCTTCTCTGACCCCAGTTCAGTCACGCTCCTCTGCACCACGCTTTCATGGAACCGTGACATTTCCATTCATGCCATTTATGACATTAATATTCAGCTCCCCACTAGACTATAAGCCCCAAGGGGACAGAGGCTGACTTCCTGTGCACCTGTTTATCTGCAACACTTAACACAGCACCTTGCACTTGGATGACACTAGACAACATTCATTGAATGAAGGAAGGATTTTCACAGGTTCTTATTTTGCAGTTATAGCCAAAACACTTGAGTGAATCAGTACCTTTTCCAACGTGAATTCAAACACCATACTGACTTGTGAATACAGCAATGATATATCCCACAGACATTGGTGTCCACCAGCTGTTAGCATCACAATGTTCCCTGTTGAAATGGAGTCTGGCTCCCGTGGCTTGGCCTCTGTGTTGCTGCCCTCAGCTTGCGCACCCATCTCTAACACTCAGCTCTCCCTCTCAAGATGGCTGGCCTAGCATAGAGCTGGATCTCAACTTTCTAGAATCATTTTGCATCTGCTGTCAGTGAGTAGCCCATGCTGGTCCTCATTCTGGGCTCACTCCTGTCCATCTGGCTTCTTCCTGGGGAACCTCACTGCCTTCTGGGTGGCTGCAGAGTCTGCCAGCTGGGGCTGTGCACCCCGAGTTCTACTTCCTCAGGGGCCTGCGATTTGTTTTTACGTTCCTGCTGCAGGGAATTCCTAACCTGAAGTAACCCCAAATGTGTGATGTCATAGTGGGAAAGAGGAAAGCAGTCTTCAGAACTTATTTTTGAGTCCAGTGCAATGAAGGTGAGGGACTCGTGGTCGGCATTACTGGGAGGTGACACCTGGGAATGCCCCATGGGATAACAGTTGCAAATCATACATGAACCTCCGTAAAACTCCTCTATTGAAAGGAAAGTGTCCACTTCAAGACACAGACTTCAGCATAGCTGATTTTGCTTCTTTATCCCCCAGAGGTATGTCTGTGAACCAAGTGCCATAGAGTGAATGTTTGTGTTCCCCCAAATCCATATGTGGAAGCCCCAACCCCTAATGTGATGGTATTTGGAGTTGGGGCCTTTGAGAGGTATTTGTGGTGATGAGGACATAGGTTCGGAGCCCCCAGGCTGGGATCAGTGCCTTCACAAGGGGAGAATGGTACTGGAGCGGTCTCTCCTCCATGTGAGGACACAATGAGAAGGCAGTCACCTACAAACCAGGAAGAGAACCTCATCGTGAACTCAACCATGCAGGCACCCGGGTCTTAGACTTCCAGCCTCCAGAACTGCAAGAAAGAGATATGCGTTGTTTACGTCTCCCCGTCTATGGCATCTTGTTATAGCAGCTGGAGTTGACTGAGACACAAACTTCCCAGTTGATCCCCAACCTCCTCCAGGCCTCCCTTGCACGTACCTAATTACTAGTACAAAATATTCATTTCCCAAGGTTTTGATCCCAAATGAAAATGGGCATTTCCCTTTAGAAACCAGGTTCCAGCTGGATTTGCTGTCACAACTGGAATTATTTTCGGCAATGTGTCCAGGCGTCTCCCACTCCCAGAGTGCTTGAGAGTGGCCATTTGAGGAGCGTCCTGGTATTTCAACTGGAACTGAAAAGTGCCTCTTCTTTCCCACAAATGCCTGTTGGGCCACATCCCCTGTGCCATACTTTGGGGCATACACCATTACCCTTGCCAAGGGCAGCATTTGCCTCAAAGAGGATGTTTCTATAATACTGCTTTTCCTTTCCCTATCTAGAGAAATCTTGCCCCTGAGGCATGATTTGATGCCATATGTATGCACAACAGACAGATTCCCCTTTATTCCGATGCATGAGTCACCCCATTTCAGCTCATATGAATGGATTTCAAGCTATGGCAAAAGCACTGTTGTTCGCTCTGCCTGGGTGTGCACAGACTCCTCCCCTTTGGTCCCCTGGGCCTCTGGTTGGGAGCAGAGTGCAAAATCACAAGTAGGCCTACATCAACTTCTCTATTAGATCTTCTAACACAGTGCCGACTGTCAGATGCAAACCAACGAGAAGCTGCTTGTTTGGAACGAATTCAAAAGCAAAGGCAGGAAATGTCCTTTTACTGAATTCAAAAGAATAAGAAACTTTACAAAGTCCCCTCACCCCTAGAGCAGTAACACAAAACCACTCATCTACACAGGCAGTGCTGTTCGGGCTCAGCGTCTCCTGGATTGTGCACAGGGTCCCTGGTCTGCCCGTGGCCCCAGCATTGGAATGGCTGTAGGCCTTCCTCAGAATTGCATTTGGACATGGCCTGGGACTTCAAAGTGTGATGCTGGACTTGAAAGGGCAGATCTCTACTCTGATATCAAATTTGACTGGAGAAGAGCTCAGATGTGGATGGGTGCTACTCCTGGAGGCCAAGGCAGATGGAAGTAGCTTTGTAAGTGACAAGGTTAAGTACTAGGATCCAGCCCCAGGTGAGCCGCAAGCTTGGCTTCCATCCAGGTGAGAGAGGGCGCCTCAATTCCCACCAGCTGCTGTTGGAGAAAGAAGCCTGTTCTCTACAGCCAGTCAGTACCAGGAGCTCTCATTACAGCCTACCGAGTGAGGGAGGGGAGAACCAGGGTCTGAATATTTCAGTTCCTAGGCCTGTTGAGATGGTATCACATGAGGATTTGCTGAGCACTTCCAGCCCTATGAATACAAGATAAATTCAGTGGTAGCCATACGTACTGGGGGTATGAGGTTCTCCCTCGTCCAGCTCCTGCCTCCTTAGTCCGGGTGTAGGCCTGCAGCTTGTGGGTCGAAGGGGCAGCAGGACCATCTGCTAGTCCAGAGAGTTGATCTGCCAGAGCCTGCTCAAGGCCGAGAGCTCACCTTTCTCCCTCTCACTTCCTTCCTTCCCCTTGCCATGTCCCTCTCTGTTTCTCTGGAGCCCTGTGCTGATGTTCCTTGCTGAGCTGTTTCCGTGGAAGCTGCAGCCACAGGAACAGACAGTACGGATTCAGCCACCCACACCCTAACTGGCAGCATGGGAAAGCTGGCTAATGGTTGGAGAGCCAGCTATTTGGTCTGCTCATCTTGCATTTTGGGTAAATGGGCTGACATTCCTATTTAGATGATCTACATCCAACAGGCTGCAGATGCTTTCAAGTGAAATACTAATGATGACTGTAATGAACAAGGGTGTTCAAAGACAGTTGGGCTTCCTCATTTTAACAGGAGGCTCAGTCCACCAACCAGGAGAAAGCAGTGCCATGCAGCATCACCCGTCTGGCTACAGTCTGATCCCAGGTGGCATGGTTGATAACTTTAATTTCTCTAATGTTTCCTTCTCAAAGTGCCTCCCAAGCATTTTCAAGAGGCAGCCTGGCTTAGGGTAAGAGCATTTCTCTAGAGTCAGACTGACAGATTTCAAATCTTCTGCTTTAACAGTAGTGTGACTTTCAACAAGTTTCTTTCCCTCTCTGGCTTCTCTTTCCTCATCTGTAAAGTGAGGATAATGAAAGTCACTGTGTCACGAGGCCTTTGGGAGTGTTAAAGAGTTACCATATGCACGTCTCTAGACCAGTACCTGGACAGAGCAGTGAGGGTTCTGATGACCTGCTGCTCTGTGGCTAAGGTCCTGAGTGGCCACAGTGACAACAGGTCATTTGAAACAAGCAGGTCCTGAGTGACAACAACCATGGGGTGTTCCTGGATCCTGGGGGTCAGGAGTCCAGGCAGGGCTCAGCTGGAGGGTTCTTTTGCTCCTCAGTGGTACTAAGCTGGAGGCTAGGCTGGGCTGGAAGTCCAATTTGGCTTCTCTCAGATATCTGGTGCCTGGGCTGGGATGACTCAGAGACCAAGACCACAGGCTGGAACAGCTACAAGCAACCTCTCTGTGGGGTTTGGGCTTTCTCACAGTGTGGAGGTATCAGCAAGAGGGACTTCTTACCCGGCAGCTGAGGATGGCAAGAGTGAGTATTCCAGTGAACAAGGCAGAAGTGGCATGGCCTTGGTGACCCAGGCTTGGAAGTCACACAACACCCTTTCTGCTGCATTCTATCAGTGGCAAGCAAGGCACTAAGTGCAGCCCAGAGTCCAGAGAAGGAGAATTAAATTCTACCCCTCAATGGAGGAAGGGCAAGGTCACACTGTAGAAGAGCATGTGTGACCAGAAATATTGTTTTGGCCACCTTCAGAAAGTGCAATTTACTACAGTGAGGAAAATATTTTAGCTGTCATTTTAATTTACCCCTGTCTTATCATCTATGTGAGCAACAGAGGGTTGGGGATTAACAATGGCCTTGCTTAATGGATGAACACATGGAGATTCGGCAGAGTAGATTAATTTGCTCATAATCATGCCCCTAAGTCAAAGTATGCTTAAAACCAAAGTATCCTGAATCTTGAACCATCCATTGATTTCCCTCCTAATTTCCCTGGGAATAATGTGTGGGTGTCTGTGTGCAGCTAGACTACGTGATTCTCCTTTCCTGTTTGGGATAGAAAATCTACTTTTTGCATTCTAAAATATATGAAGCTGCAAGGGGTAATCATCACTGGGTAATCATCAATTTTCTATTCTTGATGACTTGTCTGTTTTCCGACTGGGCAATTTGGGAAGGAGTTGTGAGACAAGAGGGAAAAGCTCAGCAGCACATAACTTGGTTGAAAACCACACTTCCTGGGCTCTTTCCACAAAGCTGTATTGCTTCTTGTTGTGAAAGTCAGGATATCTGTGAAACTATTCTGTATGATATTGTCATGGTGGATACATGGCACTATGCATTTGTCAAAACCCATGGAACTTTATAGCACAAAGAGTGAACCTTAACATATACTAATAAAAACAAATCGATTAGGAGGTCAGGGAATGCCAGAATGGAATGCAGATTGTGACAAAAGAAGCTAACCGCATTACAAATTTATGAAACAACCTTACTGAAGGGGGTGGAGGGAAAGGCACTGACCTATGTAACTTCAGAGATGGGTGGAGACTGTAAGACTAAAGGCAAGACGAACTGCACATAAGCACCGCACGCTAGTTGATAAAGTTGCTTCCCATGTGAACATAGGTTAACAATACTGAAACTACTCTAAATTTATACTGGAATTAAACAAGTAAATGGATAGTGGATGGTTGGAGCCAGGGTTCTCACCGTTGGAGTGGTAGGTGACAGAGAAACAAGAAGGCTAAAATGATCTGTGTGATAAGGATTAGAGCTGGAGACTACTCAGTATGAACTCATGTTTAGCTTAATAAAAATACAGAGGGATACGTACAAAAATAATTATACAAAGAGAAATATTTCCATATACATAAATATGTAGAAATATATGCATTTCTATATAGAGAACTAATAACATGCATGAGTATACATATATATATTTCCTATTTCCTAGCTCTGTGGCTGAGAAAGCCCAGAATTAATGACACCCCAGTAGCAACAAGCATACCCAGTGCCAAGATCTTGGTTTGTAACACCTTTTCCAATAAAAGGGACCAGGGCTCCATGGGGAAATGGATGATCCTAGGACTTTGCAGAAAATATACAAGATGAGCCTGGAGCAGTATCTTGTAGAGCAAAAGAGGAAAAGTGCTCCTAAAACCAAATGATGGGGTCATGTCAAGGGGACACAGGAAGCAGCCTGAAAGAGCTCCCAATGGCCAAAGTGACAAAATAAATAATGTAGTATTGGATTATAAGTCAAATTGTAAAATAAATATACAAGGATCCATATAAATAAATGATTGGCTAATCAATTCACCGGGGAGAAAAGACAAATCTCTCATATAGATGAATTCTAAATAATTTATGTAGGTACTCCACCCTCAAGGAAGTAAAGCACAAGTCCCACTCTTAAGTGTGGCTGTGCAATGACTTCCTACGACAGAGGACAGTATGGAAAGGGGGGAAGACGTGTGACTTTGCAGTGGAGAAACCTGACAAACACCACCCCAGCCAGGCAATCAAGGTCAACATCCACTGTGATAAGTCATGTTGATAGGACGCACCCTTGACATGAAGTGATGAGAAGAGCACTTTACCTCTGTGGTCCTCCTCCCCCAAATCCATAACCCTAGTCTAATCATGAGAAAAACATTAGACCAGTCCCTACAGAGGGGCATCCTACAATATATTTGATCAGTGCTTCTCGAAACTGTCAAAGTCATCAAAATAAGGAAAGTCTGAGAAATTGTTACAGCCAAAAGGAGCCTAAGGAGACAGGACAACTAAATGTCATATGGTATCTTGGATGGGATCCTGGGACAGAAAAAGGATATTAGGTAAATACTAAGGCAATCTGAACAACGTATGGACTTTAGTTTATGGTAACGTATTAAGAGTGGCTCATTAATTGTGACAAATGTACCACACCGTCTAAGATATTAACAAAAGGGGAATCTGGGTAATGGGTTTAGGGGATCTGCCTGGACTGCCTTCATAAATATAAAGCTACTCTAAAACTAAGTTTATTTTAAAAAAGTCAGTGTGTGGGATGGGATGGGGGAGAGACCAGAAGCGGTGACTTGACTGATGCAGGTCCACATTCCTGCGCTCCATCCTTGAGTTCCTGCAGGGGAGGCGAGGGCACAGCTTTGGGAAAGGCACACCTGGCTCAAATCCAGAGCTCATGTGAACTAGTTCAGCCTTCGAACTACTTACTAATTTTTCTGAGTATTTGATTTTATTTTTCTCCCTACAACAGAGTTATAATACCTATCTAGTTGGTTGCCTTGACAAATACTAGCAACAATAACACACTGACTTACTGCTTTATGTCAAACACCATACCAACACTTTACTTGCCTCATCTCATTTCCTCCTTTGCACAACACCATGAAGTATGTACCATTATTCATACTGTTTCCCCCAACAATACACTAGGAAAATTTTCAAAATACAGAAAAGTTAAAAGAACCTTTAATGAACACCCATATATCAACCACCTTCATTTACCATGAGCATTTTGCTATACTTACGTTATTATGTATCTCTTCATCTATCCAACTCTCTACCCATCCATCAATCCATCTTTTTTTAAAATGCATTTCAATGTAAGCTGCAGACACTTCCTGCTAAACATGTCTGCATGTGACTCCATTAATGTGAATTAAGGAATGAGAAATGAGGAATTAAGGTTCAGTGAGGCGAACTTATCCAAGATCACACAGCCGCGAGTGACAGAACTTCTGACTCCTGGACCATAACAGGTGCTCATGAATGGAAACTATTGCCATCATTCTCATTCTCTAGACCAAAGTCTTGTATTCTTTCTGGAAACCAATGGGGAGAAGATTAAAGATTTTTAGAGCCAGGAGACAAAAATTAGATCTTTCTCTTTAAATACCCCTTGGGGACAAAGAAAAATTCTTAGAAACAAAAATAAATGCTTGAGCACTTCAGAACGCTCAGCCAGGTGTGGGTGCAGGCTGCATCTGCCCGACTCACGTGGGTGCTTACCTGCCTGACACGTGTGAAGCGGCTGTTTGGTGCCAGTGGAAACCTATCAGGGTGCTAGTTCGGGGTCTCTACAGAATTTGAGGGTTTACCCCACGTTATCTGCAGCAGAGCCTCTAGAACCTGAGTTTGTTTTTGTGTGCAACAAGCTTTCTCAAGTTTGCTCTATTATGGACGATGTGCTAGTCCTTTTGTTCTCCTTCCAGTCCATCCCAGAGAAAACCAATTACATAATAAACAAAACACCCTTGTTTTAAAGTCTTCCCACAACAGGGCCACTAGACAACCATGAATTATATTGCTTTAATGATCTAAGGAAAGTTGGTTTCTTAAGAAGCAAGAGTAAAGATTAGCAAAGATTTAAGTAAAAAATGAAAAAAAAATGCAGTGTTATTTATGAGACTGAAAAGTTGGGGAAAATCTAAATGCTTAAAAATGCAAATAACTAAATGATCATGTTATATCCATATGGTAAGATATTAGGTAACAATTATGCTTAGCGGGCATTGCTGATTACATGAAAAATGCTCATGATAATGGTTAGAAAATGGCAGATTTTAAAACCTAATCTTACCTATATATAGAATAATACATAGAAAAAAGGACTGGAAGGAACAGACTGAACTCTTAAATGTAGCTGCTTCTTAAATTTCTCCCCGTTTTTTCCCAGTTTAGTGCACTGTACAAAACTGCAGTGGCGGTAAACAGGAAGAACCTATTGATACTGCAGGGGCGGTTTCTGCCAGGACAATGTCAGGCCGATGACTCAGTCTCTCTCTCCACATGTGTGCAGTCTGAGAGGCGTTAGCGTCCATCATTGGGGTGAGGAAGCACAAGAGCAGGGACACCAAACTGTCCCTCCAGCGCTGCAGACATCGGACGGCTGTAGAGCTTGTGTGAGCACTCCTGTGGGAGAGGACACACCCCGATCTGACGGTCCTCTTCGGACGCTGACCCACAGCCTCACAGCCTCAGGGCGGGCCGCACGCCTTCTGCAGGCTGACAAACCGTCACCGTCACTGTCCTGAGCTTGGAGCTGAGGCCGCACCTGCTTGGTTCATGCCTCTGCTGAGGACGTGGGTCCCTTGCTGGCCCCCGACAGCCCTCTCCTGAATCTGGTTACCTTCCCCCCGGCCACCACTAACCTCAGGCAGACAAGCGTTCTGTGCTGCTCTGTACACCTCTCCCATCTGCACATTTCAGACTGCCACACGTGACGCTGTATCATAACTACGGGCACGGCCTCGGTCCGTCTTACCGTGGGGATCACACCTCCTTCACCTTTACTTTCCCTGTAAGAACAGGCCCCCAGTTCATTGCTCTGACCCCGCCATCCCTTGAGAGAGGAGGCATGTGAGGAGAGCACAGTGGCCTTCTAGACCCAGGCTGTGGGGCTTCTTAGCACGAGGCCTGCAAGCCTGGCCTTTGACCTTTGACATTTCTGGGCTACCCACTGGGTATCTGTTTTTTCCCTTTCAGATCCTGCTCTACCCAGGGTGGGTAGGGAGGGTGTATCTCTCAAATATGGTGTTGTCATGCTAATGCAACACTTTGGACAAACCCTTGACAATTGGTTCCCACTTCTGTGTCATGTGAGGTGAAGTGAGGCCAGGTTTGGCCTTCCAAGGCTCAGACAGTCTCCTCCCCGGGGAGCCCCACTCCTTGGCGAGCAGCAGTGAGCTGGGTGCCTGTGCAGGCTTCCACAAGTTCAGAGCCCCGCTCTTTGTCCAAGCCTTTCCCTGGGTGAAGTTTGACCACCGTCCACCAAGTTCACCAGCCTTTCCTGTCCACCCACACAGCAGGGCTGAGTGTCCCGATTTCCCCTTTTCCATGGGGGCTGGTTGCTTGTCCTGGCTACGCCTGGGTTCTATGTCACTGTCTGTCCGTCTCAGCCTGCATGGTCACTGAGTTGCTCAGCTTTGGTATGAGGCGGCAGTGCTGGGTAGTGCTGGTGGCTTTTCTTCTGCGAGTGAGGGGTGAGCAGTGCCTGCTTTGCTTAGGGGGCCTGTTCCCCTCCACCGTTTATGACCCGTGTGAGGTGAGGGAATTGATGACTGGAGGGAGCGCTTTCGCTAACTCTCTGGATAACGAGGTGAGTCCCAGCTTGGCCATTAACCAGCTGTGGCCTCAAAGCATTTAACCCCACAGGGACTCAGCAGTTTCTAAGATGTTTCCTTGATGGTCCTGGATTGTATCCAGGGAGTCCTGAGTACAGAGTGTCTACAGGGAGTTGAGAGGTTTTCTGGGGGGGTGGAGGGAGGCTCACAAGGGGCCAGGGAGGTCTTCACCCAGCCAACTTGGTTGGAGTTCCTGTGCCTGCTCCTCCCGGTGAGACCTCCCCGCTCTGGTGCTGGATCTCTGGACGGTGCCTGCTGGGGGAGCATCTGCTCTGCTTTTTTGTTTTGTTTCTGGAAATCTGCCTTCTCCTTTCTTACATTTGAAATTTAAGACTTGAAAGACTTGATATGTATCACATCAAGGGATATCAGCATTCAAGAAGGCTCTTCCCCATGGCAGGAGGCGAGGGGAGCCCACACTTTGCCAGACTTTTCTAGGTTAGCAAGAAGTGTCATAAAGAGGATCCAATGGCCAGGTGGGACCTCTGAGGACATACCTTTTTGAATTGGGGGATTATCTTTGCAGGCTCACTTTCCCCATCTCTCCAGCGCCATTGCTTTTCACAGGGGAGAGGTTGTTAGAGTGAAGGGAAAGGGGTGGGGAGGGACTTGAGGAAAATGTTGCTCTGGGTGGAAGGAATTTTAAGTTACCACATGGCTAGCACCATATGAGACACATATATGAACTGTGTTTTGTGGCTTGCTCTTCATTCACTGGTCTGTCACCTAAGCTGTGTGTAGTGCATCCTGTGGGTGCTGTGCCCAGCCCCCCTCTTCAAGGCCATGCCCCTCTCCCCAGCTGCAGGGACAATGAACTGCTGATGGCTTGCAGTGGCATCCCTCATGGGGCATTGCCTCAGCCACAGGGAATTGCCTTGCCCCAGGCTGCCCTCCAGGGGAAGGTCCAACCAACAATTGGTGATCTAGAGGAGTGCACATGCTTGGTGCACAAGTGCACAGATGCATGTGTATTTATAAATGGCTGAAGAGGGAGGAACCATGAAGGGTGATAGAGGTGGCTAACACAGGTGCCTGGTGAGGGCACTAATGTGGGGGTAGCAGGACCCAAGCACAACATAGAGACCAGAAAAGATTGCACCAAAAAATAGGAAGCATATAGGGCTGGCCTGCTGGTGTAGTGGTTAAGGTTGTGTGATCTGCTTTGGCAGCCCGGGGTTTGCAGGTTTGGATCCCGGGCATGGACCTACACTACTCTTCAAGCCATGCTGTGGTGGCATCCCACATACAAAATAGAGGAAGATAGGCACAGATGTTAGCTCACGGATAATCTTGCTCACCAAGAAAAAAATAATAAGCAGCAGCAGCATGTGTGAATAATGGCATTTGTGTAATTGTGCAAAACTATGTATGTAGTATGAATGTATAAAGAAATAAAATAAAGTTTATAAAAAGGTACTCCTTTGGCTTCCTTGTCAAGATGTGTTTCCAATTTAGAAACTCAAGTCTTTAACAGGAAAAAGGAGAACTGGGGGAAAGACATGTGCAGCATCCAGAAGACACCTTGCTGTCTATTTGAGATAATGGGCAATGTCCACCAGCAGCGCCAACTAGACTTTATCGCGTCCCTCACTTCCATTCTTCAGCATCCCAGCTGGGGTATTATAAGAGACGATCAGGGAATGAATAAGCCACTCAGAAAAGCAGAAAATTATAAAATCTGAGAATGATAAGATAAAGCTGCCCTAGTAGGAGGCTCTGGGAAGCATATGTAGGAGGTGGATGTAGAAATAAACTTTCATGGAGTTTTATGTTGGGATGACAGAACTCTTCCCTATACAGTTTTCTCCTTTTCTGCCCTCATCTTATGGCAGGAAGAAAGTGCACCCCAGTCCATGTGAGTTCACAAATCACAAATGTGAAGCCAGCACCTGCGCCCCACAATCCAGCACTAAACAAGTGGGAGTCCTCACTGCCTTTCTTCCCGAATCCTGGAGGGCTTCCTGCAGGCAGGGAGGGCAGGTGGAAGCCCACGGGAGGAACTGGAGGCCACTGATGCAGCCAGGCTGCTCCTGGGGCTGCTCAGCGTAAGCTGCTCATTCAGACGGGGTCTGCGAGATAAAGCACAGCCTCTGCCTTCTGCTGAGTCGCTGTGAGACACTGAACAATCAGCTCCCATCAGCTGAAAGAACCGGACCCCGAACTCTCTAAGTTTCCTTCCAACAACCACAGAGAGATTCTAGGACTCGGTATGGCCAACAGCACCAAGGACAAACAAGTCCACCAGGAGAAAATGTTTGTGACAAAGCGAATGGACCACAGGCTAATCGGTATAACATAAAAAGAGCATCTACAGGTCAATAAAATGTAAAAGCCCAATAAAAAATAGTTAAAGGTATGAACAAGCAATTTACAGCAGAAAAGTAAGAAAATCTAACATATGCAGAGATGTTTACCATCACGGTAATGGATGAAATGCAAATTGAAAAGCAATAAGATCTCTATTTTTATCTAACAGAGGAGTGAAGATTGAACACTGAGCCCAGGTGGGAAAGAGGGGCACTCACAGTTTGTTAGTGGAATGAAAATTGGTACAGACTTCTGGAGGCCAATTTACAGTATCTATTGAATTTACATGTGCATAATCTTTGATTCAGTGGAATTTCACTTGTGCTTGCAAAAGGAGAAACTGAAACAATTTATATATCCATTTTTAGGGAAATGATTAATTAGTGCACATTTATACATCAGAACACTATGAAATTCTTTAAAATATTGACGCTGATCTCTGTATATTGACACCAAAAGTATTCATATTATGTGAAAAAGCAAGTTGCAATGCAAGTTGACCCTCTTTTATTTGTAAATCAACACCACACGCATGCACAGATTTATAAATGCATGGTAAGAGGTGGGCTCTTTGGAGCGGCGGCTTTGAAGGGGCATGGAGAGGGAGATTCACTTGTTATCCTTTCTTTCCCATTCTTCTCCTCCTTCTTATATTTTCTGTGGGAGTGCGTTACTTATGTAAGTTACAAAGACAATGACTGAATGAATACAGATGTACCTCTAAGTGCTCCACTGACAATTAAAGGAACATGAGGCAGAGTCGGGGATGCTGGTGGGGATGCTGCTGAACTTAAATGGGTCGGATCTAAAAAAGTACCAAGTGATGATGTGAAGATGCGAGCCCTCGCCGACACAGGACAGGGCATCTGGTACAGGGTATCATCACTCTGCCCCCCTCCCCAGTAATCCTGAACAACATCCAGGGTTCATAAGAAAAACCCTGGTTCATCAGCAAAAGACTAACTGAATTAAGTATACTTGAGCAAGCATCAGTAGCCCTTGCAGGGCATGTGAACACACAGCACTCTGGGCTCCACCCCTGGAGTTTCTGACTCAGTGGGTCTGGGGTGGGGCCTGCGAATCTGCATTTCTAAGAAGCTCCCTGCTGCTGCTGCTGCTGCTTATAGTTCAGGGAAACGTGTTTTGAGAACCACCCTTGTAGTCAGTAAAACAGGAACATCTTATTGAATTTTGTAATTATATCTAGCAGGCTAAAATAGAATTAAAGTGGGGCCAACTGAAAGGGGCTCAACAGTTATCTGGAAACGTCACTTCTGTGGAAGTTCACTTATTTCTGTGCTCCCCTCTGTGCTGGGTGCTGCGGGCTCTGCCAGGCATTGATTAACACGTGGGGTACACACGGTCTCCACTCCATCTGGCGTTCACACTGCCGGGGTTCAGATCCCGGCTCTGCCCCTTTCGGGCTTCTTTTTTCTCATCCGCAAAATGCGGAAAACAGAAGAACCCTGTCCTACTCAAAGCCTCATCGACAACCCAAACGTTGATTTTTACTTTTGTCAAAACACACTGTTTTTTTCAGACTTTTAGGCAATCTGTTCAACTAGAAAGGAAAAAATTGTACCACATTTTTCCATATAATAAAATTGCCAGTCAAAACTCATCTCTCCATCCCTCAACCCAATACTTACTGAGTCCCAACCGTGTACCAGCCACGTGAGCCAATGGCAGGACACTTGAACAGGTGGGAGCCTGTCCCACCTCAGACAGCCCACAAGCAAGAATAGAGAACCACACCTATGTGATGGGGCCATGACAGGGGCCGTGCAGACCACCAGGAGCAGGTGGCAGGGACACCTGACTCAGATGGGGTAGGGGGAGGTTGGAAGGCTTCCTGCAGGAGATGCTGTCTGAGCCGAGTCCCAACATTCTCAGAAGGACCAGCCAGATGATGAGAGAGAAGGCATTCCAGAAGATGGGGCAGCATGGACGCCTGGAGGCCAGGGAAGTTTTGGCTGAGATACTTTAGGGTTGGGTGCAAGGGGAATGCCAAAGGGTGAAGTCAGGGAGGAAGGCAGGCACCAGTGAGGTAAGGGGGCTGTAAGTTGGGTGGCAGAGCTTGGGGTGGGCAGCCACTGGTGGATCCACAGATAGCGGAGGGCTGTGATCCCCCGTGTGCACTGAGGACTGTAACATCTGCCCAAATCAGCAGGTCTGGAGGTGAACTCTGATCAGGGAGAGACAACTTCTTGGTCTGCCTGTCTCCTCATCACACATTTCTAGCAGCTGTTAGCTTGCTGCACACCACCAAACCACATCATGTTCACATTAAACACAATCCATCCATCGCTTCTGATTTTCCTGGGGAACAAGGAGCAGAACAGAACACGAAGCACCACTGGAAACGATGGGAAAGATTACTCTGTGCTGCGGAAACTGATGGTAACTTCATTGACCAAAAACAAAATAAGAAACTTCATGGAATCCATGGCAGTATCCTCCAGGGACTTCTAAAATGCCATGGGTTCTTTCAAGTTGTTTCAGCTTCTCAAAAATTTATTCCAGAAGTGAGGAAACAGTTTGTGAGGCCCTGTCTCTAGAAGCCCAGGTGACTCTTCCACCCACGTGTCCTCTCAGCACTCAGCTGGAGGAGACTCGTTTGTAAAGGCACCACTGTTTACTACCCTCTTTCCCCAAACACTCATGAAATATCTGAAAGAAAAGGCAGCTTCCTGCTGCTTGTCCCAGCTCACCCACCTGTGGTCAAACTACCTTTGTTACCTGAACTCCCTACAAAGGAGAAGAGGAGGGACCAGCGTCCCTGGACAGTTGTGATAAAATCTTTGATACGGAAACGGCGCAGTTAGGGTGCAGTTAGGTGAAGCGTTCAGGTACCTAGTCTTCCGCATATTTTCATTGGGGTTGTAATGCTGTAATTAAATTAGGTGCTAAGTCCAAGCAGCAGGGATTCCACATGGCTGGAAAGGTTTAAAATGAACTGATTTCCAGACTCCTCACTGCCCACACCGCCCATGGCCAGCAGCCCCTCCGACGGCACAGGTGGAAAATGAACTATTCTGATATGGTCTGAGGGCAGTGGATAAGACCACAGGGACACGTTAGGTGGACAGTGGTGACCTTTTGCCCATAATTTTCCAGAGTCCTGGTTGGTGTAACTACCAGAAGCTCTTATCAAGATGTGGGGTCCTTGGTTTCAGACACCATCAACACTGCAAGCCAGCTATTAAAAAAAAAAAAAAAAGTCTGGTGGTGGTGAAGTATATAAACAGCCAAGGAGGTTTGTTTTATTATGTTTAAAGGGTCACCGAAAATAAGACTGACTTCACAGGCTACAGTTTTGCATATTATTTACCAACAGAGGTACTAGAGGCAAGAGGAATCACTAGGCCTTTTTCTGCAATTTTTACAACTTGTCCATTTCCAGGTGAGACCCCTTAATGTCCAGATGCCGCAGCAGATCTTATACCACGAAGTTATGCTCTGAAGTCCTTTCCAATATACTCCTAATAAACTAAAAATGTTTCTCCTCGTCCGCAATGTAAAAATAGCTCCTTTCTTTGCAAATACAAGTTTGGGAAATTCATTCAAGGACGAGGAATGTTGAATTCGAGGCTGACACACCTGGGGACACCACAGCCTCTTCCTTGATTTCCATAGCTTTCCTTGTATTTCACAGACAGGTAGCAGCTCACCAGGTGGGACTTTTGGGGGCACTGTTTAATTTTCAACCTCATGCTCGATAACAGCAATGCCCTGTGGATGACACAGGGATCTGTGAACTCAATTAAAAACCTTCTCCCTTACTTCCTATTAGCAGCCAAACTGTTAATCTTCCACACTTTAATCACGGCTTGATCTTGCTGTTGTCTTACCTTTATAGAGTGTTACTCTTTATTGCTCTTTGTGGCTTTTTTCTTAAATTCTATTTGTCTGGTATTAACATCACTGCAGCTGGTTGCTTCAGAACCACCCACCTTCCTAGACAGGAAATTCCATAACTCAGGGGTTCTTCTAGAAAAGCAATGGAAGAGGTAGAACTCACAGCATGAGTGGCCAAGAGAGGTAACAAACAGGGTGCCAATGGATGAAGGTGAAACTAGTTCTGAAGGACCAGGTGCAAGGGCTCCCAGGAACCAATATCTCAGGAGCATGGGCGCTGCTGCGGCCACACGCGGATTCCGCTGTTTTTGAGACTGAGGGGCTCTGGCTCCTCCAACCAAGTGGACCTGCCTGGTAAACCATTTTCTGTTCACAGGATCCTTTAGCTCAACTCTCTGGCTGTTTCTCAGCTCTCCCGGGTTGTTTCCAATTTGGGGCTATGATGAATAAAGCTGCTATGAGCAATTTTGCATAGGTCTTTCTGTGGGCACATGGGTTCATTTCTCTTGGGCAAATATCTAGGTGTGAACTAGGGAGATGGGTGTTTAAATTTATAAGAAAATGTCAGAGCATTTTCCACAGTGGTTGTAGCATTTTATACTCCCACCAGCAGCATGTGAGGGTCCCAGTCCCCCATTCTCACAGTGGGTGTGCAGTGACATCTCATGTGGTTTTCATTTGTATCCCCCTGTTGTGCTTCCTGGTCCTTTATGCATTTCCCTTTGTGAATGAACTATAAAGGTCTTTGTCTTTTTATTACTGGGTTGTTGCCACTCTTTACATAATCTCCATATCTCTGTTTTTATATAGGTATCATTACCACCAGCAGCATCTCCCATTTTATAGATGAGTAAAATGAGGCCAAAGAGGTGAAGCATTCAGGTAGCTGGTCCATGTAGTGCTAGGCTTGGGATCCAGCTTCTGACTCTGGGCGATTGTGCATGGCCCTGACATCCTGACTGCATAGCAGAGTGTCTGGTGCGGAGGCAGGCAGGGGGATGTGGCAACTCGCCTGTGTTTGTGAGATGTTCTGTTGTCTACCTTGGCTGTTGACACTATTTCAGCTCCTAGAAGCTGCCTGCACTCCGCACTCTCACCTACCTCCCTGGAAATGGTTTTTTAAAATAATTTTGAAAAACCTGCATTGTATTTATGTCTCTTTGCTGGTATTATGCTGGGCTTTATAAATCATTTTCAGTTTTGATGGCTTAGTGCTTTGTAAATACATAGAAGGACCCCAGATTGTGTGTGTTCCTATGGCACAGCATGGCAAAGACAGTGGCAAGCTTCCGTTCTGCGGCATGGTCACATGACATGGACTGCACAAAGATCTGGAACACTGGAAGAGCTAGGGTGCATGTTGGTGCCTTTTCCCTGTGATCTTCATTTTTCCTCCTCCCTGTTTTCTTCCTCCTTCCTTCCCTCTCTCCTTTTCCTCTTCTTCCTGTCTCTGTCTCTTTCCCCTTGGTATATTGTTATTTTAAAATTGCCATCACTCTGAAAGGCCTGATGTCAAAGGCATCATTTTTGACTCTGTTGCCTAAGAACTTCTACATAAGACGTGTCTCCGTCCCAGGACAGTGCCCGGGTCTTGCCCGGGCAAGTAGCAGGTGCCATCCATGGAATTCCAGAGGAAAATGAATCTTGCTCTGGGGAGGTCTTTTTGGCTTTTTGGGGAGATGTGTACACTCGTGTATGTGACAGCGTGAGTCCTCTCCTAACCTGACTTCAGAGCAGCTCACATGTAACAGGTTGGAAATGCTCTTTCTTGCCCATGTGTTCTGTGTGCAGCTTCTTGTCTGAATACCCACTGCTGCCACAGCTCAAAAACTGCTTTCCCTCTGCCTGAACTCAGCTCTCTGCATGGTGCTCAGTATGGACAGATACACAGCAGTGTGGTGGGCACAGCTCTCCACCCCACCCTAGGTCCCGCTAAATCTCTCAAGTTCACAGGTGTTTTCTGAGGGCTGGCAGAGGTTTCCTTACCAACTTGATAGGAGCTATACTTCTAAAGAGAAGATTGCAACCTCCCTTCTGTGCGTGCACTGGCTCCATTTCAGGCAGAAGTCAGTCTTTATGTATAATGTCAGTACAGCCCATGCCCATGGACCTGTCCCCACAGACCCGTCCCCACGCACCCATTGCTGGGCCTCCAAAGCTCTCTGTGAATGAGCAGTGGAGGCAGAGCAGATGCTGCGTCAGAGCCTCTCTGGTCATGTGGCCCTGGGCAGTCACTAATGTCACCTGCTGGGTTCTCCATCCATCCGCTGGGTGTGAGCCCCCCACGGCGGCTCTTCCAGCTACCTGTGTGAGAGCGCTCCGGGCGTCAGGCAGCACCCGATGTGCAGAGCAGAGCTACCTCTCTCAAGACGACCACCGCACCCTCAAGATCATCATCCCCTGCTTTTCAGGGTCCAGATCTCAGTCTACATGGGAACTTTGAAGAGTGTACAGTCATGGGCTCAACTTCCCTCCTGCCCAAGCTCTGGGTGTGTGGAGCCTGGAAAGCTGGGTCTGGTTTTCACTTTCGGTTACGGGCTGATCCAGGAAAGGCTGGGGATTCAGCTTCAGTTAAATGTGACAGAGCACAGAGAGGTGCGTCAGGCAGCACGAAAGCAGGCGCGGCAGTGGGTGCGTCCGTCACGAGGATGGCGAGCCTGGCTGTGGCCAGTCGTCCCCTTTCTGATGGTGTCCACTGTCTGCTGCACGGACACCTGTGTGCTCACTTGGGTGGGAGTAGAAAATACAATAGCTCTGAAAGCTCAAGCGCCAGAACATCAGCACTTAGAGGAAAGCATTATGCATTTATGAGGCCTTTCCTTACATACAGAATGGAAATTCCACTCAGGGTCCACGCTGCTCCATGCCTCTCCTACCCCCACTAATAATCACCTTTCTTCACTCAGAAATCTTTCCATTCCCTCTGCTATAAAGCAAAGGGCCCTGGAGTGAAGCAAGCCTAACTGATGGCCCACAGGCTAACACACAGACATCGGGGAGGAGGAGGGGAGTGATGGAAAGATGCAGGGCAGCACAGCGCTCCATACAGAAGACGCTTCACTCCAGACTTCCAAGTTCATGGAGGCTCCCCTGAGTTCGCTTCAGAAGAGGTTCACCTTAATGACAGTGGCTCTGGCAGTCTCAGAAAGCTTTCCACGTGCCTCTGGCAGCCAGTGCTAATTCCTCTCCTTTTTCCTCCTGAAGAATTTTTACATAAGGAAGCAGGGGCTAAGGACAGCTGGGTGGGGAGTTGGAACATGGTAAGATGTGCTGACAACACGCCAGCGTCCGCTGTCCTCTACCCAGTTTCCTCGTTCCCAGCTGGGGACGGCTCCACTCTCGTCTAAGTGTCAAAAGGACAAATGATCAAAAATGATTTCACATCCACGTTGTACACCAGTGACGTGAATAAAAGATCTAAAGGTCCTGCCACAGCCAAGAGCGCTTACTCTTCCATTTTTTATCACCACCTTTGCTCTCCAGGCCCCGAGGATCTCCGTGCCAAGGCTCTGAGCGCTGTATTCTGTAACGCCACGCTTACACACGTCTGTGTGGAGAAGTCCTGCTCACAGGATGGGTCAGCAGGTCCTGGAGAGGTGTCCCCTTCTTTATGATTTCTTCACCCTGTGCTCAGTGTGGTGGTGAGACCGTACAGTCGAACACAGGCTCACAAAAGGGTGTTTTTCTTTTTCAACAAAAAGCATTTTGTTGTTGACAACTGATGGTTTGCCATTTCCAAAGCTGGGAATAAAAACCAGTGTCAGCTCCAGTCACTGAAAGTGGAGAGACTTCGTGCTTTTAGTATTGAATGATCCATTAAGAGAAAGGCTTCTTAAGAGCAGGAAACACCATTTTGCTCAAAGGACCTCAGAATGTGGACACTAGGCAGCAGCATGGTCAGTTTGGTTGTGCACCAGAATCACTCGGGAGTCCTAACACCAGACTGCTGAGGCCCTGACTCGGCCCCCACCCCAATTACATAAAGATCTTGAGGAGTGGGACTCGGGGTGGGGTGGATAGCTTTTAAAGCTTTCCAGGTGTTTCCAGTATGCGGCCAAGACTGGGTAATATCGTTTTCACAGATGTATGGCAACTCAGGTCATCCACTGCTTCTTGAGTGAGTTTTGGCAGTTTGTTTTCAAGGAATTGGTTCATTTCATCTAAGTTATTGAATATACGGGCATAGCGCTGGTCACTCTATGTGAATTCTCTTATTTTCCTTTTAACGTCCTTTTTAAGACATCAGTAGTGATGACCCTCTTTTATTCCTGATATAGGTAATCTGTGTTTTCTCTTTTCTTTTTCTTGGTTAGCCGGGCTAGACGTTTATTAATTTTATTGATCTTTTCAAATTTTATTGATTTCTCTTTTCAAAGAAGTGACTTTTGATTTTGTTGATTTTCTCTACTGTTTTCCTATTTTCAGTGTTGATTTCTTCTCTAATTTTATTTCCTTCATTCTGTTTTGTTTTATTCTTGTTCCTCCAGTTTCTTAAGGTGGGAGCTTAGATGATGGATTTTAGGTCCGTCTTATTTTCTAATATATGCATTTAATGTTATAAATTTCCCTTTAAGTGCTGCTTTAACTACATCCCACAAATTTTGGTAAGTTTTACTTTCATTTTCATTGAGTTCAGAATATTTTTAAACTTCCCTTGAGACTTCTTTCACCCATGGGTTATTGAGAAGCGTATTTTTATTTATTTATTATTATTCTTTTTTTGCTGAGGAAGATTCACCCTGAGCTAACATCTGTCGCCAATCTTCCTCTTTTTTTGCTTGAGGAAGACTAGCCCTGAGCTAACGTCTGTGCCAGTCTTCCTGTATTTTTTTTTTTTCGTACGTGGGACACTGCTGCAGCATGGCTGGTGAGTGGAGTAGGTTGGTGCCTGGGATCCGAACCCACGAACATGGGCCTTTGAAGCAGAATGCAAGGAACTTTAACCACTTTGCCACAGGGCCAGGCCCAAGAAGTTATTTTTTTAAGTTTCAAATATGTGGAAAATCCCTAGTTATCTTTCCATTATTGATTTCTATTTTAATTCCTGTGTGTTTTTTTTTAATATTTAAGGATTGTTTTGTGGCCCAGAATATGGTCTATCTTGGTGACTGCCCATGAGCACTTCAGAAGAATGTATATTCTGCTGTTGTTGGCTGAAGTATTCCTTTAATGTCAATTAGGTCAGTTGATTGAGCATGTTGTCCAGGTCATCCATATCTTCACTGATTTTCTGTCTGCCTAATCTGTCAAGTTCTGACACAGGGGAACTTAAGTCTCCAACTAATTGTATCTATTTCTCCTTTCAGTTCGATCAGTCTTTTCCTCATATTTTGATTCTCTGTGGTTAGGTGCACACACACTGAGGAGTGTTACTTCTTCTTGCAGCACTTACCCCTTTATTATTATCAATGCACCTCTTTATCCCTGATAATCTCCCTTATTCTGAAGTTGGCTCTGTCTGACATTAACATAGATACTCCAGCTTTATCTCGATTTGTGTTAGCATGGTATATTTTCCTCCAGATCTTTACTTTTAATCTATCTGGGTCTTTACATATAAGCTTCTTTAAATGTAGACAGAATACAGTTTATATGTAGTCAGCATATTGTTGGGTCTCATTTTTTTTTTAAAGCCAGTCTGACAATCTCTGTTTTTTTAACTGATGTATTTAGACCACTTACATATAAATGATTATTAATATAATGGGATTAATATTTACCATCTTTGTATATTTGTTGCATTTGTTTTGTTCTTTTTTCCTTCTTTTAAGCCTTCTCTGGTTTTAACTGAGCATTTTCTATGATTCTATTTTATCCCCCTTATTGACTTATCACTTATATTTCTTTTTTTAAGTATATATTTTGGCAGTTGTGCTAGGGTTTACAGTAACATTTTTACCTAAGTCTACTTTCAAATAACATCATACTGTCTCGAGTGCAGTGCAGGAACCTTATGGCAGAATATTCCCAAATCCCTCCTCTCATCCTTGTGACATTGTTGTCACTTTTCACATACATTGTAATCACTCAATGAAGTGCTACTATTATTGCTTTAAACAGACAGTGATCTTTTAGATAAATTAAAAATAAGAAAAATAGAGGATTGCATTTCACTTTTATTTATTCCTTTTTTACTTCTCTTTTTTTTAATGTAGATCCAATTTTCTGACCTGTATAATTTTCCTGTTGCCTGAAGAACTTCTTTAATATTTTTATAGACTCAGGTCTGCCAGCAATGAATTCCCTCAGTTGTTTGTTTGAGACAGTTTTTATTTATCCTTGACTTCTGAAGGATATTCTTTCTGGATATACAATTCTGGGTTGGAAGGTTTTTGTTTGTTCATTTGTTTTATTTTTTCAATATTTTAAAGACTGCATTCGGGGCCGGCCTGGTGGTGTAGTGGTTAAGTTCATGCATTCCACTTCGGTGGCCCAGGGTTTGTGGGTCTGGATCCTGGGTGCAGACAGACTCACCACTCATCAAGCCATGCTGAGGTGGTGTCCGACATAAAGGAACTAGAAGGACCTACAACTAGGATATGCAACTATGTACTGGGGCTTTGGGGAGAAGAGGAAGATTGGCAACAGATGTTACCTCAGGTCCAATCTTCCTCAAAAAAAAAAAAAAGATTGCATTCAACAGCATTCTTAGTTGCATGGCTTCTGATGAGAAGTCTGCTGTAATTTTTATCCTTGTTTCTCTGTAGGTAAGGTGTTTTTTTTCCCCCTTTGGGGAGATTCAAGATTTTCTCTTTGTTTTCAATTTTCTACAGTTTAAATGTGATACATCTAGGTTTTTCTTATTGTTGTTTGTTTTTCTGTTTGTTTAATTCTGCTTGATGGTCTCTCTGCTTCTCAGAACAGTGGTTTTGGTGTCTATCACTAATACTGGAAAACTCTTGGCCATTTTTTCTTCAAATATTTCTTTTTCTTTTTGGTCTTTGAATTACACATGTTACACCATTTCCTATGGTCTGTCAGTCCACAGTTCTTGGATGTTCTCTTTGCTTATTTTTTTTTTCATTTTTTTTTTCTCTTTGTGTTTCAGTTTGGGTAATTTCTTTTAACCTATCTTTAAGTTCACTAATTCCTTCCTCAGCTGTGTCAAGTCTACCAATGAAAACATTCTTCATTCTGTTGCTGTTTTTTACTTCTCACATTTCTTTTTACAGTTTTTATCTCTCTGCTGACATTACCCATCTGTTCATGCATGTTGTCTACCTTTTCCATCAGAGCCTTTAAAATATTGATCATAGTTGTTTTAAATTCCCTGTCTAATAATCCCAACATCTGAGTCATAATCAAGTTTGGTTCTGATGACTGCTTTGTCTCTTCAGACTTTTCTTGACTTTTGGTATGCCTGGCAATATTTTCTTGAAAGACATCTTACATAGGGCACTAGACACTGAGGTAAATAGGCCTTTAGTGTGAGAATTTATGTTAATTTGGCCAGGAGTGGAGCATATTTGATGTTTGTTATAGCTTTAGGTACCAAAAGTTTCAAAGTCCTCTAATGTCCTTATTTTCATCTTCCCTCTTGGCTTTGGGGCTTCCCTATGTACTGCTCCTCAGAGAGAGTATAAGTCTTTCATCTTTCTCAGCTCAAATCCGTGGTCATTATACTGCAGGCTTATTCCATGGTGGTAGGGTATGGCAGAGGGGGATGTTCTGTGATCTTCTGGTTCAGTCTCATCCTTTGGGGTGCACAGGGGGCATTCCACAAAGAAGTATGAACTTCACAATCTTTCTGTCCCTCCTCCAGGGCAGAGTTTTCCCCCCGTCAAAAGCATGCCAGAGACCATCCTGCATCAGATATGAATACAGAGGAAGTAATGAGATATCAGCAGACACATCAACAAAGGGGCTTGGGACCAAATGGCAAAAGAGTTACTTTAAATTATGCATAAGCAGGATGCTGACTTAGAAATGCAGTATTTCAGCAAATCTGAGATGATACATTTTATAAATGGCCACTTAACAAGAGAGTGTGCCAAATTGGTATTAACCATGTGCTAAGCCAAGCTCAAACCTTTGAAGTGCAATGCACTTACGATGCAATAAATTATTTACGTAAGTGGCAAAAGTAAATATGATAAGCTTTCCCAGCACTTTGCTTTTAGAATAACAAATGAGATGCATATTTAAGATTAAAAAATGTTTTAAGGTTGCTCTCTTTATGTTGAGACAGTTTCTATTCTTTTTCTGTACATACACATAGCATAAGGCTGTAGATATTTGAAGGGATATGTTAGCTTATTTAAACAATCATTTAAAATATTTAATGCTATCATTTAGCCTTAACAAACATAACGCTGTTTGCTTTGCTGATTGAAAATTCACAAGAGTCTCAGGCCTTCTATCTTTATTAGGCAATGTATTTATCATCATTGTTATGCATGCAAATGTGCATTGGATAAGTATAATAGCTTTTGAGTAAAAATGACATTTACTTTTTACTGTAATAACGCCATGACCTCATAGACTAGAAGGCATTTTAAGTCTCAGAGGTTTTGTTAATTTGATATATCCTTTCTGAGTATAACATTTAGGAAAAAAAGTTGTTCTGTCATTATTCATTTTCCTATGAACCTAATAATATAAATACGTTGTGTGTATAATTTTCTTCCACCCCTAGAAATATATGGCTGCTGCAATATTTCCCATCCCTCATACTCTTCTAGAGCCTTGACCTCAATGCTCCCTCCTATGAGTCTGGAAGGACCTTTACGAAGGCCTCAACCAGTAGAGTCTGGTAGAAGTGATGCTGCATGGCTTTGGAGGCTGGATCAAAAGTCCTCATGATCTGCCTTGATACCTTGGGATGTTCGCTCTGGGAACCCAGCCACCTTGCTGTGAGGAAGCTCAAATTAGCACACATGGAGAGACCACATGGAAAGGCTATGTAATGGGTACTCCTGTGGACAGTCTGGTTAAGGTCCCAGCCAACAGCCAGCATCAATTACCAGACATGGATGTGAAGACACTACAGATGTTTCCAGACCCAGCTGTCAAGTCACCCCAGCGTTGAGTCTTTCCAGACATTTAGGAGCAGAGACAAACCATCCCCATGCTGCCTCCTGGATTCCCAACCCACAGTAAGCATGAGCACAATGAAAAGCTTTATGCCACTAGCTATAGAGTGGTTTGTTTTGCAGAAGTAACTGGATCAGCATCCTGTTTATCAGAAAACTGGCAGCAGGTGTTGCATGTGAAACATTTTCACTGCAAAACCAAGAAGAATTACAGAGATTGTAGGAGTTTACAGGAAGTGAGACGAAACTGCCTGAGGAGGAAGAATTCACCTCCTTCTGTAGAAGTCCTAGGGCATTTGTCTGTGGAGGCCAGGGTTTCATACCACTTACTAGATGGTACATTTGTGAATCTGCATTTAAACTTCAGGGCCTCAGCTTCCTCACAAGCAGATTTGACAAGGTACCTTGGCTCAAGCAGGATCTGAACCCAAAAGGCTTAGTTTCACCCCTTCTCCTCTCCCTTGATGCTATTCTCAACCGGAAACACTAAACTCTGGGGGTTTAGACAAGAAAGTTAGGCTGGGTCATGCCACATGGGTCAGAGATAAGGCATGTTCTGGTCACTGTCTAGGAGATGACCTCCCTTTTATCCCTGGAATTTTGTAATCCACTAAGCTAATGAAAATATTGTAGCCAGTAAAAGCTCTGCTATTACATAGTGACAGCACTACATTTATCTGACTTATAAACATTAAAAATAAATGCAATGTAGAGGTAAGGTTCTTCAGTTATGTGTGTGTGTGTGTGCGTGCGTGCGCATACACATGTGCAAACACATGCTCCTGTTTATGCCACATAAATACCAGCTCCCATGAGTATCATCTATGAACAGGAACATGGAGGGCAGATGGAGAAGGGAATTTGAGTGGTGTCTTGGGCCCACACACTTTCTCTCTTCTCTTCCTTTTTTTGTGTGGCTGCTGCTTTTCAAAGCCTCAATATATTCTTGCCGCCCTCTTCTCCATTGTAAGAAACAAGTACAAAGAGGAAAAGTGCCTTTCTGGCTGGGAAATTAGCAACAACAGAATACTCTGAACTTTGCTCTTCCCTACTTCTGACCCCTTCCAGACAATTCCTTTTGGTGAGTCCCACGTTTGGGACAGTTTTTCTTACCACCTCCTAAATGCTGAGGAGCGAAGGGAGCCTTGATTAATGCCCTACAGTGACTTGCTGCCTCCAGTTCCCTTGATAACAGCAACATTAAAAGAACAGACTTAACAATGACAAGTGACAGTTGAGCACAGAATGGCCCGGGGGTGCCTGCTCTTCAGAGGAGGTGCAGTACAGGCTGCTGCCCTGCCTGGGGCTTGCACATACATGCTGCCCCAGCCCAGTCCAGGCCTTTCCCACCCACCCTGAGTAAGGATCCTTGGGACCCAGTAACGGTCAAGGGCGGCTGAGAGTTCCAATAAATCAGACTTACAGGCTTAACACAGACTTTTCACTTTTCCAGCATTCAAACGAAGTGATATGTTGTACACTTTAAATATATACAATTTTATTCGTCTATTTTACCTCAATAAAGCTGGAGGAAAAAAAAGATAAACCTAAGACCACAGGCTCCTCTAGACCATTTGGCAGTCCTAAATTACTGGAGGCTTCAAACGAACCCCCCATCAAGGGTGTGAACTGCACCTTCCAGCTACTCCCCAAGGGCTGAATCTTCTCATACAAGGGTCTGAGATCTTGTAGAGGCCGTAACTGGAGGAAAGGAGTGTGTCTGTTTCACTCCATATCATTTGATGATTTTCTTTGTTGTTACTTCAATTGGGGAAATACTGATCCTGGAAGATGCCCTGGTCAGTTGGCTATAGGGGACTGGTACCTGAAATGCAAAGAAAAAAAAAAGCAAAGGTGTGGGGGAAGGAGTGAGAGGTAAAAAAATAAGAGACTCTTCCAGAAAGAAGAAAAGGTCACTGCGGCTATTTCCAGTTGTGTAAAAGATTCCACTAGCTTAATTGTGTGGAGGACATTAGCATTATGCATGGCGGGAAGGAACATTTTAATACAGAACATCTTTCCAGCTTCAAAAGACAAGAGTAAAATATCAAGGTAATGAAACTGCTGTTGGGATGATGTCTTCCTCTCCTCGGGGGCTTTGTGGGTTGGCAGGGTAACAAGCTAGTAGGAGCATGATTTGCTGGGTCAGAAATGCCCCTGGCAAGAGAAAGGGAGACAGGCTGAGACCTCAGTGCAGAGACGCTGCAGGACCACCCCTCGGGGGCTCCCCTCGGCCCCTCCTCAGTTCCAGTCGGCCCGCAGAGGAGAGAGAGCTGTGGGTTAGCCGCCCGGCTAAGAGGGCAAGATGAACCGAATGTCTCTCCGGGTAAGGCCAGGGGACTTCGACTCCCTCTGGTTCCCCTCAGGTCAGTGGGTTGTCCCTGGGGCTGTGAGCTTTTCAGGGGACGGAAGCAGTTATTACAGAGCCCAGTCCTACCGACTCTAGGCATTGTCTCTAAGCTCATTAAATATTGAGTCTCCCAGATGCCTGTGCTGCTCTCCTTCCAAAGAACACACACACTACCCTGATGGAGCCACGAGTTCCTTTAGTGGATTCAGAACAGTTGTCGTCTTTGTCCTCTCAGCCACCAGCGACTAGAGGCAAAGGAGGCGCCTCTCAGAAAGCTGGGGTGCTGGTTGGAGGGCCAGGCTCGCCTTCAACCAGGACGAGGGAGGGACTGTGTTTTCAGGCATTCAGCAAAGATTCTTCTGGGCTCCAGGAAGGTCCCACCCTCCCCAGGTCTAACAAAGCTGAGTGAGGAGGAAGGACGACGGAAGAAGCGATGACAAGAAGCAGTGGAAAGAAGGGAGGTGGGCGTCTCATGCCAACAGAGGTTTGGTGACTGAGGTTGGGAGATGAGGGAGAGGAGGGATGGAGACAGGCCAGGAGGAGCCCCGAGGTTCTGGTGGGGATAGTTCAGGATGAGGGGCCACTTCCCAAGACAGCACAGGGAGGAGGCATGGCCGAGGCTCCCACAGCATGTCCCGGGTGGTGTGCCTCCTCTTCCTGCCCCTCACCACAGTGGTTGTATTTTATGAGTGTATTATCTAAACCCCAAGCAAGTGGTCTGGGCAGGAGCTAGACATTGGGAATCTGACGTCAGCAGCCATGAAAGCGAACGAGGCTGCTCTATGGTGAGGGGAACAAAGGCCCAGTGGGATCTGCAGATGCAGGAGGAGGGGGGAGGCCTGGGAGGGGCAGGGAAACTGGAGAGGGAAGATGGAAGGAGAGCAGCTACCTCCAGAGACGCCTTCTCGGCCAAGACCCTTAGGGAACAGGGCTCCACTTGGGGGCACATAATTTAAATTCCCACAAGTGCAGGGCCTGCATCTGTTCTCTGCCATGTCCCCAATACCTGGCATTGTGCCTGGTATGCAGTAGGTGCTCAGTTAAGAGTTCTAAAGTGCATGATTTACAGAGAAAAAGCTGGGGATGACAACAGCAGACAGAGAAGCTGTAAGATGGTCTGCTCTCCAGCTCGTTGCTATGGGAGTTCAAAGGCTGCATGGCCGGAGCTCCCAACTGCCCTGTGCCTGTCCTGCACGTTGCTCTTTTCAGCTTCACTTTGCAGTGAAGCCTCGTCACTCCTTCTCCCCAGAGATGCTGCTGGACCCCACAAGTCGCCTCCAATACTTCTCCTTCTGCTGAACCCTGACACCCAGCTCGTGGCTGCTGAGACCCCACAGGGCTGAGAGTGCAGAGGGCAAGCCCCTCACTGTAGGGAAGGGAGGCAGCAGTGGTGAGTCGAGTCGGGTGACTTTGCAATGTGACCTGAGCCCTGTTCAAAATGGGAAACTTCCGGTTTCTCTTTTTTCAAGTCCTCAGGGCAGAGCTGGGAGGATGCAGGTGGAAGAGGACAGGTCCAGGAAAGGTCTCAGTGAAAACAAAGAGATGGTAGAACTGGGCTGGGTGGGAAAGAGGCTCTGGCCAGATGCATGAGCATGTTGGAATGCCCACCAGGGTCCTTACGTTTGGTGCCATGGACCCCTTTAGGACCTGGTGAAACCTATAGCCACTTTCTCAGAATAGTGCTTTTAAATTCATAAAATAAAATACAGAGGGTTGTAATAGGAACCAAATATATTGAAACAGAGCTGTGGAAATACTAAACAGTCGTAATTGCCATCATATTAGCATATGTGTCACTTTATTAAGGCACTAAATAATAACTAGTACAGGCAGACCTCCGGGAGATTGCGGGTGCGCTTCCAGACCACCACAATACAGTGAACATGGCATTAAAGCGAGTCACATGAATTTTTTGGTTTCCCGCTGCATATAAAAGTTATGTTTATATTATACTGTAGTCTATCAAGGGTGCAATAGCATTATGTCTAAAAAACAATGTACACACCTTAATTAAAAAATACTTAATTGCTGAAAAAGGCTAACATTCATCTGAGCCTTCAGTGAGTCATAATCATTTTGCTGGTGGAGCATCTTTCCTAAATGTGATGGCTGCTGACTGATCAGGGTGGTGGTTGCTGAAGGTTGGGGTGGCTGTGGCAATTTCTTAATAAGACTACAATGAAGTTTCCTGCATCAATTGACTCTTCCTTTCACAAATGATTTCTCTGTAGCTTGTAATGCTGTTTGATGGCATTTTGCCTACAGTAGAACGTCTTCAAAATTGGAGTCAATCCTCTCAAACCCTGCCTTTGCTTTATCAACTAAGTTTATGTAATATTCTAAATCCTTTGTTGTCATTTCAACAATATTCACAGCATCTTCACCAGGAGTAGATTCCATCTCAAGTAACAACTTTCTTTGCTCATCCATAAGAAGCAACTCCCCATCAGTTAAAGTTTTATCATCAGATTGCAGCAATTCAGTCACATCTTCAGGCTCCATTTCTAATTCTAGTTCTCTTGCTATTTCCGACATGTCTGCAGTTTCTTCCTCCACTGAAGTCTTGAACCCCTAAAGGCCTCCAAGAGAGTTGGAATCAACTTCTTCCAAACTTCTGCTAATGCTAATATTTTGACCTCTTCCCATGAATCACAAATTTTCTTAATGGCATCTAGAATGGTGGATCCTTTCCAGAGGTTTTCAACTTACTTTAACTAGATCCATCAGAGGAATCACTATCTATGGCAGCCATAGTCTTAGGAAATGTATTCTTAAATAAGAAGACCTGAAAGTCAAATTACTCCTTGATCCACAGGCTGCAGAATGGATGTTGTGTAAGCAGGCATGAAAACAACATTAATTGCATTGTACATGTCCCTCAGAGGTCTTGGTTGACCAAGTGCTTTGTCAATGAGCAGTAATATTTTAAGAGGAATCTTGTTTTCTGAGCAGTGGGTCTCAGCAGTAAATACTCACTAAACCATGTTGTAAACAGATGTGCTCTCATTCAGGTTTTGCTGTTCCATTTATAGAGCACAGGCAGGGTAGATTTAGCAAAACTCTTAAGGGCCCCAGGATTGTTGGAATGGTCAGTGAGCACTGGCTTCAACTTACAGTCAGCAGCTGCATTAGCCCCTAATTAGAGAGTCAGCCTGTCCTTTGAAGCTTTAAAGCCAGGCATTGACTTCTCCTCTCTGGCTATGAAAGTCCTAGATGCATCTTCTTCAAAAATAAGGCTGTTTCATCTACTTTGAAGATGGGTTATTTAGTGTATCCACCTTCATTAGTTACCTTAGCTAGATCTTCTGCATAACTTGCTGCAGCTTCTATATCAGCACTTGCTGCTTCACCTGCACCTTTATATTATGGAGATGGCTTCTTTCCTTAAACCTGATGAACCAACCTCTGCTATCTTTAAACTTTTCTTTTGCAGCTTTTCACCTCTCTCAACCTTCATAGACTTGAAGAGAGTTAGGGCCGTGCTCGGGATGAGGCTTTGGCTGAAGGGAATGTTGTGGCTGGTTTGACCTTCTATCCAGAGCACTAAAGCTTTCTCCACATCAGCCATAAGGCTGTTTCACTTTCTTATCATTCGTGTGTTCCCTGGAGCAGCACTTTTAATTTCCTTCAAGAACTTTTGCTTTGCATTCATGACTTGGCTAACTGTTTAGTGCAAGAGGCCTAGCTTTTGGCCTATCTTGGCTTTTGACACACCTTCCTCATTAAGCTTAATCATTTCTAGCTTTTGATTTAAAGTGAGAGACACGTGACTCTTCTTTTCACTTGAACACTTAGAGGCCATTGTAGGGTTACTAATTGGGCTAATGTTGATATCGTTGTCTCTCGGGGAATAGGGAGGCTTGAGGAGAGGGAGAGAGATGGGGGAATCGCCGGTCAGTGGAGCAGTCAGAACACACACAACATTTGTTGATTAAGTTTGCTGTCTTATGTGAGTGTGGTTAGTGGGACCCCACAGCAATGACAATCGTAACATCAAAGATCACTGATCACAGATCACCGTAACAAATATAATAATAATGAAAACATTTGAAATATTGTGAGAATTACCAAAATGTGACAAAGAGACACAAAGTGAGTAAATGCTGTCAGAAAAATGTCGCTGATGGACTTACTCAGTGCAGGATTGCCACAAACCATCAATTTATAAAAAACACAATATCTGCAAGCCAGACCTGATGGCCTAGTGGTTAATGCTTGGTACTCTCACTGCTTCGGTGGCCTGGGTTCCTTTCTAGGTCGTGGAACCACACCACCTGTCTGTTAGTAGCCATGCTGTGGCAGCTGCTCACACAGAAGAACTAGAAGGACTTACAACTAGGATATATAACCACGCACTGGGGCTTTGGGGAGGGAAAAAACCAAAAACGGAAGATTGGCAACAGATGATAGCTCAGGGCGAATCTTTCCCTGCAAAACAAATAAACAAACAAACAAACAAATGCAATGTCTGCAAAGCACAATAAAGCGAAGCACAATAAAGTGAGGTATGCCTGCACTTGGGCTTGGGTTTTCAAAGTAGTGATGAACATAAACAATATTTTGAGATGTCTTCAACAACTGTCACATGACATGAAGACATCTGTGGTTTCTGCTGGTGATGAAGTCACAACAATGTGGTTTGTTGTCCACCTTCATAATTGGAGGAAATGCCAAATTTTAGTTAGAAGCTGAAAATCATGATGCAACTCATTTCCCACCCTAGCTCATGGATGTTCCCAGTGATCTCCCTCGACCTCTTAGGGGTCTAGGGAAGAGAGAGGAGGAGAGGAGGAGAGTGGAGAGGGAGGAGAGACACAATCCCCTGTTCTTTGAGTTGAAAGAAGGACACTTGGGACTCTGGGAAGCAGCGTGTTGAGTGGAGGAGGTGAAAGACGAAAGACCCCACTGATCTTTTGTTGGGAGCCAATTTCAGGGACAGCAGTGTGGGGGTAAACTGAGGACCTGGGTGCCCTCTGGAAAGGTGCCTGTGAGGAGACGCTTCCAGAGAGGAACTGGAGTGGGTTCTGGACAGGGAAGAAGCCTGCGTAGGTCCATGAGGAGGACGGCGCGGGCACAGCATGGGCTCCTGGTGCTCCCAGGCCCCCCACAAAGCACCACTGTCTCCAGAGAGATGTCAAATAACTCAGAAGTGGCCTCATGCATCAGGTAGCAACCTGATTCAGGAGGGAGAGTACGGGCTGCAGAGAGGAACTTAGAGAAGGCGGGAACTGGGTTCAGAATAGCTGGGCTCAGTCCCCAGCTCGGAATTTCAGGGGGGTTGTGTGTTGCCTCTGACTCTCAGAACCTCAAATTCTGCCAGCCTGGAGTAATGCCCTCCCCTGGCTCATTGCAGATGGGTTTTAGGGTATCAGGAGCTTTGAAGGAGCATCACACATGAAGGGCAGGCTATCAGGATGGACAGAAAGCCGTGTGGACCAATTAAATGGACATTAAAATATTAGCAAGGAAGCTCCTTACCTACTTAAGGTACTAATGTCTTTAAGAATTTGATAAACATGTACAAATTGTTTGCTAATTTTGACTATTAGCTTTCATTTACTAAAGTAGGCCACTGGAAGAACTCCTTTGAAACATAAACTAGTTAACTGCTAGGTAATAGAAGTCCTCGAATGCAATAACACTGCAGTAAAAATATCTGACCATTCATGTATTTTAGGACTTTTCCCCACACATGGTCCAAACTCTAAGGTATTGTTATGTTCTGTTCATTTCTTTCCCCAACATGCTTGTGTTGAAAGGGAGGGCTCATGCCTTTGGGTTACATTAATTTATTCATAATAAATATTCTAAATATATTCTGAGCATTTAAATAGGCAAAGCAGGACTTCTCCTTGACAGCAATTTGTCAATTAGTACTTTAATCATATTTATGTCTTATTTATACCCTGACAACCTCCAAGAAGGCTTTGAGAGGAGGGTTAGCTCCTTTCCAGCATATAAGTGGCCCTTTCTCATCGCATTTTCCTGGTCCCAGTCTCTAAGGTTTAATTGAATATATTGCCCTGATCACTGCAGAATCTTAACTTAGGAACTTAACTTAGTTCCCCTCAGACTGCCTTTTTCAACCAGTGAGAGTAGAAGGTTTTGGAAGAAGCTCTCTTGCATGCCAGGCTCCTTTATTCTTAGATGTTGCCCTCCTGTTTTAGTCTTTACACCAACCAGCCAATCAAACAAGACTGTATTTATTATACTCATTTCCCGAGCCACAGATCACATGAATGCTCCACCCTTGAATAATGCATACTAAGGTTGTAAGTGATGCACAACCCCCTCGATCACCAGCACCTTCTCCTTTACAAACTTTCATCAGCACTGAGTAGCCCCCACCCAACCTGGGAGGCAGCGTGCCTTCTCTATCCAAGCCCATCCTCTCCTGTCTTCAGATGCTAAGAATTCAGACTCCAAATCTTATTTACATTCCTGTCGTTGGGGGGTCATGGTTCAAACTGGAAACATCCCCCGAAGTCCCTTCATTGTAACTGGAGAAGAGCTGATGGTCCAGGGGCTACAGGGGCATGGCAAGCAGTGGGACTCAGTGATCCACAGGGGCTTCAGAAAGATGTTACCAAGACTGTGCGGTGACAGGAGGGCAGGCGTGAAGGGAGAGCCTGTGAGGTGAGGTGGGGCAGGCAGCTTTGGGAGCTGCAACAGGCAGACACACAGGTGCAGGGGTGGCAAGACACCATGGACAGGCTGCAGGCAAGTCCTCGCCTTGGCAGGTTAAAGCGTTTACACTCTATCCTGGTGACCCTGGTATCCCCATGGGCAGGTCTGTGTCATAGAACCATGGGGCCAGCGAGAAGATGGCACTGGGTGTGGGGGATGCAACTCTGTTCAAGGAGGCAGATAAGGACGAGGACAGGCTGTCCAGGTCAAGATGGTGCCATTCTTCTGACTTTGCAAAACACGTTCACCCACTCTCACTCAGGGTACACAGCAGCTCTGTCTGCGGTGCCAGATGGCACCATTAGCCTCACCTCATTTTGTCTTGTCTTATCTTGGAGGCCCAGGAAGTGTGAGTAACTTGCTCTGAGTCACACAGCTGGGAGTGAATGTCACCAGGGTGGTCTCCAAAATCCCAACCCCAAGCACCCAGACCCTTTATCTGAATAACACGGAGATACGGGGCCTTCTGGTTTGCTTTGCTGGGAGGCAGTTTAGCCAGGTGTTGAAAGCGTCTGCTCTGAGTCAGGTCTCCAGCCCGGGGCTGCACGCTGCACTCCTGCCTTAGGGCTCTGGGGCCTTGGACAAGTCACTTGATCTCCTCGAGACTCAGCTTCCTCACCTGTGAGGCGTCCCCCTTATTTCACCTCAGAACTGTGGAGGGACATGGCCAGAAAGCTCATAAAGTGCCCAGCACGGTGCCTGGCACATGTAAATGCTCAGGTGACAATGGCCACCATCACTGTCACTGTCGATAGGGTGGACTGTAGATGGTGGGTGACGTGTCCTGTCCCTGAGTGGCTGACAGTGATGTGTCTAGATCAGGGAAGCCCCCCAGCCCTGAGCTCTTGACTCTTGTAACCGTATGTCCGTAGAACACCACGAGCTAAAACCCTTAACACGTGCTTTTCGATGGTGACAAACTATTATTATAATTCTATGCTGTGAGCTGAGGGGAAATAGTTCTAAGTTTAGATATATATAGAAACATCTGAGGTTGACTCTGCTTTAAGACTTTCCCCCTAGCTTTTGAATTCTGTTAAGTTACTGGGAAATAAAATTAATCATTTTCCAGGTTAATGAAAGGTTGTGCCAAGATCACTTTTAAGTCCTGCTGCCAAAGCCATTCTTTAGTTTTATGGCTCGTGACATTCCATGTCATGCACGATGCACGCACACTTCTTTCCTCCCCTGCTTTAAGACAAGGGCACCGGAGGTTTATGTCAGAGGCCAGTTACAATATTCCCGATTAGATGGGCTGGAGGCTGGTGTTTGGGGCATGCCTGATTTCTATCCTGGCACCAAACGGTTAAGTCCTCTGTCCTAAATCAAAGACACTGCCTCCCCAAAGCCTTCAACTGGAGTCAGACTGTTTCTGTCTAATGAAAAAGAAGAATTATTTGGGGGAAGAGATCACTCTTTGGTGAAATATATCAAGTCACTTTGGGGCCTCCCTGCTCCTGAAGTGGTGTTGAGGACCAACAAAGAATTTCAGAAAGAATTGGCCTTTCTCATGAAAGGCTCTTATGAAAAGAATGGAGGCAAGTAGAATTTGTCTGCATTTAACCAATCATGTACATACAGAATTTGATAGATAAATTAATGCAATATTCATCGGGGTAATATTTTCTTGCTGTTGCCATTATATGGTTATACAACTGTCAGCACAATAATGCAATGGACTCAGATAAAGCAAGAACACTCTCATGAAGATGTGTAATTACAGGACAGCAGTGAGGGCTTCATGGGTCCCCTGTATTTTATTTTAGAACTCCTGAATTATGGGTTCATCCCCTCCTGGGAATTATGTCTGACACTGACAGGAAGATGGGTCTGTTCCTACTCCCTATGAGTCTTGAGCCAAGAGATGGTTCCCACATGCATCTCAGATGAGTGGCATGGAACAGAAACGGAATCACAGAGGACCAGAGTGTTTCCCTTGATGGGCTGCACTGCATGAGTCTCTGAGTCACAGAGGAAGGGCACAGATTTCTGCAGACCAAGTGGAAGCATGCAGGGTGGGAGGGCCAAGGAAGGATGCCTGGGGCTGTGGCATGGGGGCCAGGGTGGTGGGTGTGGGAGTGTGGGCAACAGCCCGGCTCCAGCGAGCGGGTCATAGGGCTATGGGAGGATGGGCTGTTGGAAGAGAGACTTGAGTCCAGTCGTGAGGGCCCCGGGCCTCCAGGCAGAGGGGCTCTAGTCTGTTCTGCAGACCAGTGGGAGCACTGAGCTCTGCGAGCTGGGGACCAGCAGGGGCCTATGTGCCTCAGGAACATTAACTTGGGGCCCTGGGAGATATATTAGAAAGGGGAGACGCTGGAAACAGCATCATGAGCTGGAATGCGTTTAATGGCTCAGAAAAGAGGTCATGAGGACCTAGGGCAGGGCAAAGGGACTGAGAGAGGAACAATGACAAGAGCTTTGTAGAGAGAGAATCTGAGGATTCACAGCCCAGAGGATGTGGTGGGCAGAGGGCAGGGAGGCCCGGGCATCCATGCAGCGGTTTGGAGCCTTGTATGTGGACAAATGCTAGTTCCATTAACAGAAACAGAGAAAACACTCTCAGGCGGCACCCAGAACATCGCAAGCATCTCGAGGTTCACACATGTGGCAGATTCTGGACAATCCTCCAGGAACCGTGCCTGGGAGAGCCCACCCAGGACAGAAAATGTCCCTCTGACTGAAGAGCTGACATGCCAGCTCCTCTCACTTGCTGTAATTGCAGCAAAGCAGAAGGGCCCGCAGGGAAGAGACAAACCTTCCCTAGAAGGCAAAGCTGCCCAGAGTGGCTTCCCTTTATCCCTGCGCCCATCGCCTCCTCCCTGGGAAGCGACAAGCACAACTTTGGCAAAGAACACCCACATGTACCTGGGCAAATATATAGTGCCCACCCAGCAGGGCGAAGCCAGGTGGCTGCATTCCCACCTCTGCTTCCTTCAGACTGGAGCGTGTCAGCTGAACTCTGGGCAATACCCTTTCTCACGATTCAACATTCACGCATAATAAATCATGCCACGGCGTGAGTGTTCCTTGCTGGATACCTTGCCAATTACCTAAAACCAGCTGAAGGGCCAGAGCAATCAGGGGCTGCATAAATCTGAACTTCTTTTGTGGGTGGCGTGCATGACTCAGGCCACCCTGCTATGGAATCCGAGATGAGGCTGTTACCCGAGGTAGGCTGACTGGTGCTTGGCTCTCTCCTGTGCAATGTTACATGCATAAACGTGCTCCCAAGCACCCCTGATGGGTGATCTCCAATCGTTTCATGGACACAGATGACTCTGGAAGGAAGATGTGTCACTTACAAGATCCATTTTGGTTTTCAAATTCTGCATGTCATTTCCAAAGGAACGCAAGGCACTTTATACACCTATCAGGACCAGGCAAAATTATTCAAAATTATCTCAGGAATGCAGAAAACTATTTTAAAATTGAGTTCTAGGGATAGGGTCTCAAGATGCCCTGTCTCTCCCCCTACTTACCACGTCTCCAGTGTATTTAGAAGAATTCCTGGGATGACTACAAAGTACTGCCAGTCTGTTCTTGGTGCTTTCTGTGCCTGCAAGCCATCTCAGGACAGCCAGGAAGCTCCTGCGGCTCTCTTGGTGACCAAGAAGAGACCACCAGAGACCCACCTGGTGGTGGTGGGCAGTGTGGGCCTGGGATGAAGACAGGTGGCCTTGGAGGGTAGCAACAGAGCAGGAGGTCGGGGGTACTGGCAGAATGGGGGTAATGGGGAAGCCGTGGGGTTCAGGCTTGCTTTGAAAATGCCCAGTAAGTTTGGATGGAGTGGGAAGAGCCAGGGGCTCCTGAGGAGTGACACTGTCCATGTGGAGGCTGGGCCTTGCAGGAGGAGCTGAGATATGAATGCTAACGTGGCCCAAAACCATGGAGCTTGCTGGAACCACAGCTGTGCCAGGATGGGAGATGGGAAGGGTCCAGGCCATGGCCCAAAGAGGTGACTGGCCCCAGGAGCAGCTGACTTATGCTCATAAATCCACCACTTGCATTTTACTATACCCCAGTACAGGGCCAGTTCTATAAAACACCTCTCTCTGCCTACATATCTTGCTGTTTTCAATTCCCGTAAGCAATCCGCAGTCATGTCATTCAAGAACTCATTGCTTCATCATTTGTCTTTGAATTATTTTTGAGGCAACCAGCCCCACAGCTCTCACCTACATGCTCACTAGCTGAGTATGTGGGACTCACCATGCTCTTTGCCCTTGTGTGTGCTTGACCATTGCCGTGGCATAAAGCTCAGACGGATGTAGATACAGACCAATGTAAACACATTCTGTGGTGTGTTTCAAAGACTCCTTACTATTTTATACAGAATCTAGACAGGTTAAAAATAAACAGTGCCCTGTCTAAAAAGAGAGAAGAAAAAATTAAAATGAGGAGTATAACACACATGCTCTGCCGGTCATAATATATGCTATGCTCAAGGTAATTTGTTCAGCTCTAAATTTGGCATCTGCTAAGCTCTATATCTGGGATTCATATAACTCTCAACACGCCAGAAAATGCTAATGCTCATCAAGAAAGCAAGAAAAGAGGGGCACAGCCAGGAGCAGCCACTTGCAGAGTCACACAGCGGAGTCCTGTCCTCCCGCTGTATCATCTTCACGGCGGAGGTGCAGACAGCAACGTCACGAGCACCTTCACAACGCCCGCGGACACCGGCCTGATGGTTGAGGCAGCCCAGTGAGCGGGTCTCTATCAGTGGGAAAGACTGAATACCACGAATGTCAACAATAAAAATGTCACAGATGTACCAAAAATGGCCCTAGATTTCCATGAAAATCGATAATGTGCTCATCACTCAGGGCCGCATCACAACCCTTCTTGAACTTGAATGTTCGCCTTGCAGCAATATATGTGAGTTGAAACACCAGAAATTGCTGTCCTCCAAGTAAGGTGGTACCTCCCGTGATGAGGGGCAAAATAGACAGGAGCCCCGGCCTGTCCCCAGTTCAGGAAGCAGGAGTGTTCTACCGGCCACATTGTCACAGTGTCCCCCTGACACACAAGAAGCCCTGAGACCAGACTAGAGGCCATCTGAGGCCAGTACGGGCTGTCCACTGGCTGCACCCAGAGACACCTGTGGTGAATCTTTGGTACCTCTGTCATCAACCAGGTCATGTCGGGCTGAGTGCGTGTCCCACGCTCTGGCCAGGCTGGACTCAGCATTCAGAGGCATGGCTACAACACAAAACCGAAAGCTCCTGGTAGCACCTTCTGTTCAGTTCTCGGGATGTCCCAGGACCCATGCAGAGGGCCTCAGTCTCAAAAGAGATGCAAAACAAACGTGAACAACCCAGATTTCAGAGGCATGCTATATCCTAAAGCTTTAGATGCAATGTCTAAAATCAAAAAGATCACACATTTGGAAGTGGAATTTGAGGTGAGCCAGAAGGCCAGATGGAAGAATGTACAGTTTAATACATTGCAATTTTAACCTTAGATTCCGAACGTGCAGACCACACGGGCTCTGCCCTTGGACAATCAGCATGAGGGTTTCTCTGCTACAATCGCAAAATCCAGATGCTAATTTCTGAGACAATGCATCACCTATAACAGAAAAAAAGTCCATCCAACGAGCTCCAGGGAGCAAAACAGACACGATGCACCCACTCATCTACACACCAGAACAAGTTAGAAATCAGCATCATAACGCCAGCAGATTCCAGGGGAAAAAGAAATCAGAAATCTGGTTTGTCTTGGCTGTACCGGATCATTAATATTTATATGGAATTATTTAAAACCAGAAGTTGCAAAACAGCTCTCAGAAGCTACAATCAGCATATTAAATATACATATGGAGACAGAGACAGCAAAGGGGCAGGAGAGAGAGAGAGAGGGAGGAGGGAGCGAGAGACGGAGAGTGAGATAAGTTGATGACCATCAAGCTGCCATTGCAGATTTTCCCAATGCAAGTTAATACATATCCATCTGATATATCTGGCCCATCCCTCTAGCAATGTTTTTTAATCTACTTGTCTGCAGAGCCAACGCTATTCCTGTGCCTGGCCGGGCTCTTGCAGCCTAAGCACTTCCCTCACCATAATTTACATGTCACTCACCTTGGGAGGCTGAGGTGGGCCTGTCCTTAGTCTTTCATACCCATTCCGTCCCTTGGTAGCATTTTCCTTCCGATGTGGTCCCATCACTCCTGCTTCGTCACACTTCTTGGGGCTGGGACATACTTTGCCAGGTCTTTCTCCCTCACCCCAGCACAGATTGTATGGCTCTAGTAGTCACCCTGCTGAACCAGATAACCTCTTAATATCTGCCTATTGCCTTGGATGACCTGTGACTCTCAAGGAAAAAGTTGGATCTTGTGCTAATTCTGAATCTGATGCATTCACTGGGATTCAATTTACTATAAATTAGAGGACATGAGAGAATGATGAACTTTTGAAGACAAAAGAGGGACATAGTGATACATAAAACATTAACTCCAAGACTTGTTGATGATTACAAACAACATCATTCAGTGTGTGGGATACGCAGGGTCCAGTTTTATGTGATGCACCTGTTCTAAGCACACAACTTTGAAAGAAAAATGAACATTTCAAAATTCTAACTTTGTGACAAGGTTTAGATATGAGAACATGAAAATGCTGGATTGTTTTGGTGAGATAAATGGTTAGAAAGATGGACAGGTGACAGTTTCTGAAAACATCCAAAGCATTTTACTTCAAACATTTGAAAAAGTCCCAGTTCAATTATCGTGCCAGTCAAACGTTTGATGTGACTATGCTTCTGGCTGTTGGGAGGCTGGAGGGAGGTGAACTGTCTCGTGTCTTCCTCCATCTATCTCTGGTGACCCCAAGGGTGTACAGCAGATATCCACAGAGACCCCATAGTTCCTGACAAATGTTTCTGCTCATTTCCTTGTGAAAAGATTTTCTGGTCTAAGGATGAGTATTTTAGAACACATTGTTTCCACACTATACTTTCTGACTATTCTTCATGGTGTTCTGCTTCCAAACTGCTACTCTCTGGCTTAAAATGCCCTGTTAACAGACATACTCTAGTTTGCATTCAAGGCTCTCTGGCCCACCCTGCCTTCCTAGTCCTGTGTCAGCCTACTTCCCTCTGCAGCATCAAGTTTACACCAGTGTGATTTACTTCATCTCTGAGGCAGTGCCCCACTCAGGTCACCTCTGTCTTCATTGTTGCCACTTATGATACAGAAACAAGCCAGAAGGGCCAGAGAATTAACACTCCTGGGCAGCAACCCTCAACCTATGACTGACAGCACCCCTCGCCTCGGTGGAGTAGCTTGGAGGAAGGAGATTGGCACTGTCTGCCAGAGGTCTCCAGTGGGGTTAGTGCTAGTTGGCCACAGCCCTGTATAGGGCATGTGCCCAGAGTATTTGTCGGCTTGATTTGATGTCAGTCATGGCCAACTCCTCCCAACTTTGTCTGGACACCCTAGGTGATACTACATTTATATAGCATATGGTTCATCTGTACAAAATGACCAAGCAGAAAATGGGTGTGCAGACCTCTGCATTAGACACAAATGCACCCAGGACTTAGTGAGCACCTACAAAGTGTCAGACCCCATGATTTATATCATTTACACAGAGATGCTACTTCCTCTGAGTTTCAATGATGGGCTTTGTCCTATTTTCTCACACACCCTATCAACCTCAGTGGCACTGCAGTTGGTCACTCATGCAAAGAGCCAGTTCAAGTTTTTGTCAGCACCAGAAAGAATGAGAATTCAAGCAACAGATAATCGAAGTTCCTCAACCAAGCCTTCAATTTTCTAATTAAAGAAATATTTTTGTTATAAGAGGAATACATTCTCTACATAAATAATTAAGGAAAGAGAGAAATGCAGATTTCTGCTTCTAATAATGTCACTAGTAACTCTTCTGCAGAAGACAGCCAAAACTCCTTGAAGAAATATTAAAAAATACTTTAAAAAACATCAAAGAAATAAGTACATGGGGGATTATTAGGCCAAGACCAGGAAGAAGACAAGAATCTGGAGGGGTGAGACAGGAACAGGGAGACACGTCTGCCCTGGTGATGTTTGCTGGCCCATAAGAGGTGCCTGAGAGGGTGAAGTTTTGCTTACTTTGGGGTTCAGAGCCCACCAAACAGGGAGATCTTGGCAAACCAGTTCCTGCCATAGGATGGAACACCCAAGAGCTAAATAATAGGAGAAGGAAGTGATGCAGAAATATACCCGCCTTCTCATGAATTATAGCCTGGCTTTGCATCAACTCAAAACTTGAACTTAGACTAAGGAGACCTTGAATTCTTTGTATCCTGTGTCTTTGTAAAAGCAAAGAAATAGCCTATCTGAATGAAGATGGCATCATGCTAATCCTCAAAATATTCCTATGAATACTTTTTCAAGAACGATGACCAGTATGCAGTCAAAAATATCTAAGAAAATATATCATATGTGAGAACAAGGAGAAACAAAAATACACTCACAGAGGTCCCACCTATTGTAACCATCAGGCATATAAAACAACTATAAAACACCTCTGCTTACTATTCAAGGAAACAAAAGTCTGAAAATCTTGGTAGGTAATTAGAAACTATGAAAAGAGTTATAGCAGTCTGGAAAAAAAATAAACACAGAAATTCTAGAATTGATAAAAGAAAAAAATATTATAACTCAGTGAATGGGTTTATCAGAAGTTTCAACACACTGAAGAGGAAACGGTCAATCAGAATTCCACACCTAGTGAAAACATCTGCAAGGATAAGGTAATAAAAAGATATTTCCAATGACACAAAACAGAGAGAACCTACCACCAGCAGATCCATACCAAAGGAAAATCTAAAGGATGTTCTTTAGACAAAAGGGAAATTATTCAAGCTGGAAAGTCAAAGATTCAGGAAGAAATAAGGAACAAAGTAAGTGGAATATGTGGGTATATGGAAATAAATACTGATAAGATAAAACAATAACAACATTGTCTTTTTGGAGCTATGTCTGTCTGGCTCTGTCTATCTATCTATCTGTCTATCCATCCTCCCATCCATCCACCCATCCTTCTATTTATATCCAAAAAAGGAAACAGGAAAGGTTCAAATTCATACTTTGAAAAGATTAATAAAATTGATAATTTAGATGAAACTGACAAAATTCTAGAAAAATACAACTTGCCAAAATGCAACATATCTAGACTTATTAATATTAAATAAATGAAGTCAGTAATTAAAAATCTTCCTACCTAAGAAAGCTTCAGGCCCAAATAGCTCCACTAGTGAGTGCTACCAAAGATTCAACAAATGAGTAATTTTAGTTTTACACAAACTTTCAGAGAACAGAAAGGTAAGTCTTCACAACTAGCATAATAGTGCTACCAAAATTTAATGAAGAAATTACCAGAAAGGATAATACAATCAATCTCTCTCATGAACACAGATGCAAAAATCCCTAGCAAAACAGAAGCGCACAAATTAGACGACATATAAAAATTTGACCAATGAATGCAAGGTTGGTTTAACATTTTCAAATCAGTCAGTGCAGTTAACCACATTGTAGATTAAAGGAAAACAGTCACATAAATTTTTCATTTGCACAAAAAGCTTTCAATAAATTCAACATCATTCATGATTAAAAAATAAGATATCCAAAGGATCCTACTTAACAATGAAGTTGGTAATTTTCCCTTAGATACCTGAGATAAGATAAGGATGTCACATTGCTTTTACAAGTACAGTAAGGAAAGACAAAGAAATGAAGGCTAGAGATACAAACTTAGTGGGTAAGTTAATAAAGGTACTCAAGGAAGTGAGTCCTATAGATGTCATTACAGTGGTCACTGGGTGGGGGACAGGGCTTGTGATCAGGAGGGAGCATGGGAGGGGGCTTTAGGGTCTGGCGGATATTCTATTTCTTGACCTGAGTGATAGTTACTTGGCTGTGTGCTTATAATAATTTGTTAAGCTATACAATTATGTTTGTGTACTGTTCTGAGTGTTATTTTCAACCTAAGAAAGGTTTGAAAATCATCTTCACGTTAATGGTGTTAAACAAGCAAATAAACACAAACACACACGTGGAAAGGAGAGAACAACCATTCATTATCTATACTGGGGTGATTTTCCTCCTGTCCCTTTTCTTTTTTTCTAACTTTCAGAAATGTACAATAATATATCTCATACCTGGAGAGTTCAACATTTTTTTAAAGGAAGACATACAAAAGAAATCATTTGACTGATTCTTATAATAAACAATTGGATACCATGGGATAATTTTTGAAGCCATAAAAACTGATTTGTTGTTGGAAGGATAAATGGGGAGTAACTGATAAAAACATAATTAATAAAAAATAATTTTCCCGTGGGAAGAGTAGTAAACCAAAACCAAACAGTATTAAACTGAAAAAAAAAAATGTGACCATGAATGAGATTGGACTAGAATCTCCGGGAGCCAAATGTGAGCATCTGCAGAGGGCCTCTCTTGGCATCCCAGTGCTTCCGTACCCCTCACCCCTGTGAACCCAGCTCTGGCATGCAGTAACCTGCTGTGTGATCCTGAGTTAGTTAAACAGCCTTGCTGAGCTTCAGGTTCCTCACTTGCTGGGGCCCACAGAACCTGCCTCTCCTTCAGTGGTCCTCGCGAGGATGAAATAGAATCCGCTGTAAACTCGCTCCGAAATAGTGGCTCTGGGTGTACCTGAAGGATTTAGAAACAGCACAGACCCTGATTTGCACAGGGTCAGCACGCCTTTTTCACCTGTAAAACGGTGGTCAGGCCAGTGCCTGCTGCACGGGACTCCTGGGTAGTCAGGTGCACATGAAGCACTTCGCACATCACATCGCTTGGTTTTAGGGCAGCCGTTTTGCTATCATTCCAGTTCTATGTGGTGTGGAGGGACCTGCACCCCCACCCCCACAGTGCCCCATCCACAGTCGTGGCCTGGCCTGGGCGGCCCGTGGAGGGTTACTGTCCTCGCCCAAGCAGGACCCTGCTGCTCTCAGCAGCACTTCTGGGCCCAGACAGGGTCGTCCTGCTGAGCACTGCCCTCTCCAATGTGGGTTCTGGTTTGGTTGACACAGTTTGCATTTGGAAGAAAGGCTGGATGTCAGCTAATTATGTCACCTAGTTTAGTATTGGTGTCAGGTCTGGTCTGGAATAGAATGAGTCTACATGCTACCTTTCCTACCCTCCCCCATCCTTGGAGGAGGGGTGGTCACTCAGGGGATTAAGAGGCCTCAGGTTAATGGATGCCCGGGTGACCCTAGCTCAGCGCTCTTGCTTCCAGGAGGAGGGACACCAGACACCTCTCCTGTGCCTCAGAGTCCCTCGGTCTCATGCCCCTCAGGCTCGTCACTGCCTGCTCTGCCCCAGCCTCTCCTCCACGACAACTCCAAGCAGGCCTGTCACTCCATCCGTGGGGGTGGTGGGAGCTGGACCCTCTCCAGCTCCCCCTCCACTGTTTTGGTCAAACCTGTCCGCTGTGGTGAGCAGCCAGCTGCCCCCACGGGAAGTGGTGGCCAGCGTGGTAAGGCACCCACTCACGTTCCTTTCCTTCCTTCCACGCCCCATCTCCATCTTCCCTCACTTTCATGGGCCTGGGATTGTACATCCAAATAAAACATTAGTGTCCCAACCTTGCAGCAGGTTCCATGTCCTAGGGAGCCCAGAGCGAGTCCAGAGGCTGGCAGACCTTTCTGCTCCGTGCTCATTAGCCATAGCGCTGAGGTGTGAGGGCTCCACAGGAGAAGCAGTGGCCTGTGTTCTAGCTCCTTCTAGCTCTGATGGGCCAAGGACTCACTCGCTCACTTCACAGTAACTGCACTCCCTCTCCCAGCCTCAGCATCTCCTGGAGAATAAGGCCAAAACTGATACTCTGGAAGAAACACTACACTCTGTAATAACTGTAGTTCTTTGAGAAACAGACTGAGATGGAATGAGGCAGTCTCTGGGGGAGTAAACTACATCCTGAAATATTATTAGAACAGCAACAAGGAAAAGCACATGCAGCCCTTCCTGTAACACAAAGCCAGGGTGTCTTCTGCACACACTTGCTTCCCTCCCAAATTGCACCTTTATGTGCAGACAAAGGCAGAGTGGACACCCATCATCTGCCTCCCGGGCGGTGCTGCCGGATGTGTCCTCCAAACGCATTCTCGAAGAAGACCGTGAGAAGGCCTTGGTGACGGGCTGGGGGAAGGAAGGAAGAAGGAGGAAATTCAGGGGCTATCTCTTCCCTGACCCCCATGGAGGAAATGATCCGATCACCAACAGCACACCCCAGACACTGCATGTACCCCTCTGGGCGCCCTGAAACTCTGCACCCTGGCAACAAGGGCTGGTGCTCCTCTGCCTCCTGCACAGGCCACAGCACTTGTGGGCAGTGACACCCCGTGGTCGGCACAGAGACTAAACACGTAAACAGGAAGCTGTCTGGTCGATGGCCATCGAATCCATCTGAGGGGCCTGGCGCGTAGAGTGAGGACTCAGAAATCACATGTCCGGGCCACGGTGCTGAACCAGTGTGAATGCAGGGTCCAGGGGCAAGCAGAGCAAAGACCCAGAAACCACAGGTAGGAAAAGGCATGCATGGGGAGTGCCACGAAGCAAATACTATGAAGACCGGGATTACAAGGCTTCACGTTCAATCACCTCTCAAAGAAGCCCACAGCAGTCCCCTGCTCTCTATTTTCAAACTGTCTTACCAACCTCACATTTTCCCAAGGGCAAATCAGCTTGTTCTTTCGATATTAAGAAATCAGAAGATGGGGCAAGTCATCCAAGTCCCGCTCGCCCCACTGGTTGGTTCTGTTATAACCCCAATAACATGGCGGCTCAAGAACACAACTTCAAAAACGAACCCCAACAAATGGCATTATTTGGTAGTCTGCAAGGAAACCATGCCCTCACTCCCTTTGGGAGGCACAATATCTTGATAGTGATTACAGAAAAGTTTGGGTTCTTTTTGGGAAATTGGCTGAAAACACTGACTAGAATCCTACAAACTGGCCGTAAGCAACTAGTACTAATATCCAGGGTAAAGATTCAAGAGGAAATATTTAATTCCCTTAGGAACAGCAATGGTTCTACCAGGGCTTATCTGAGTGACAGGTTTTCACACCCCAAATCCTGTAATTGTTTCCCTTCACCTTCGCAGAATTTGCAGAGCCACTTACTTAGAGGGAAAAAGGGACAGCCTGCAATGTACTTGAGTTATACTTCCACTCTGCAGGAGAAAGTCAAATTCAGGAGAAATAATAAGTACCTTTAGTATATATCATTACTCAGGATTGCCTGGTTCTCTCCCATAATTTGATATTATCCAGTCCTAATGGAGTCAGATGGGGGAAGGACAGACCTATCCCTGGAAGCTACGTTGTTATTTCACTGAGAAAACAGAAGGAAAGGACTCTGTAATATACTTCTTCCCTATACGGGGATTCATAAGGTCTAAAACAAGATGCATGGTTTCTTCTTCCCATCTATTTGGGTGGAATCAGTCACCAAGTACATAACACTGAGCACCAACCCAGAGGTGGGCAGTGATGCTGGATGGGAGGGCAAGACCCAGGCTCTGCCCCTGGAAATGTGACCAGGCACTGGCTGCTTGATTTCTCTGGGCCTATTTCTTCCTCTGAAAATGTGGACGGGAGCACCTCCTCAGAGGCCTGCTGTAGGAAGTGAGTGAGGGGAAGTGTGTGTGAAACCCAGCAGTGCCGAGCATAGCACATGTGTGGTGCCCGGGAGTTTACTACTGGCCCCCAGTGTCCTCACGCTCCCCTTCCCTTCTTATCTTGCTCAGATTCCATGGCCCATTGTCACAGTCTTAACTGCTCCTTCATCTACATCCCTGAATTCCTGCCTCTCTTGCTTTGTGGTCTTCTCAGAGAAATTGGCAGCCCTGGTGCATCTCCATTCTGCCTGTGTCACACCTGCGCGTGCACCAAAGAGGGAGCCAAGGCATGCTCACCTCTGGCAGGGGCCACAATCCTGCCATGTCTCCCTGGGCCCCGCACCACCCGGTCGCTCCTCCTTCCTCCTCAAACCTCAACACCTGCACCCTTGGCCAAGCTTCTTGTGCAGCTCAGGAGCCAGGAGCTGTCAGATGAGGGCCCTGCAGCTCCCACCCACCTCCCACTGCTCCACATGGACTCGTGGGATCCTAAAGAGGGCGGCCTCTTCCACTCCTCACTCTGTCCACCACTTAAAAAACTCTTGACATCACCTCTCCTGTTAGCCACCACCCATTCCTCTCTCTGTTTACAGCAAAACTCTTCAAAAACATAACTCAATGCACCATATCCAATTTCCCTCTTCCCATAATCTTTTCTTCAACTTTTTAACTGAAGTATAACATACTTACAGAAAAGTGCACAAATGGTAAGTGTGACGCTAGTAGTGACTAAGTACTCACTCACTGAGATGCACACTTATTGGTGCGCTGGCAAGGGAGCAGCCAGCACCCAGATCAAGACACAGAACCTTCACAGCACCTCGTCAGCCCTCTCGTGCCGCCTGCACGGTGCCCGCTGTTCCCGTCCCAGCAGCACAGCTGGGTGTGTCACCTGGACCCTTCTCTCCTGTTCTCTCTCGAGCCCACACCCCTGGCTTTCACTTCCAGCACCCCAAAACTGCTCCTGTCAAGGCCGCCACCGGCCTCCTCATTGCTGAGAGGTTAACGCCCAGACCGCGTCTTACATCCTGTCCTCAGCCCAGACTTCTCCCTGGAGGCCCAGACCTGCACATCCAGCTGCCTGCTCAGTGCCTCCACCTGGGTGCCGCCAGGCATTGTGAGCCTGCCAAGGCCAAAGCCCAGCTCCACCTGCTCCTTTGACATACGGTACTTCCCCAGCCGGTGGAAGCGCCATCTCGCAGTGGGTCCTTCTGTCTGTCCTCCTCTCACATCCACAGTTGAAACCTGTTGGCCATTCTTCCAAAAGCCACCTCATCCCCTCTCTTCTCCCTAACTTCCCAGCTATGACTGTGGTCCAGACCACCACTGCCTCTCCTGGATTACATCAGCCTCCAGCATGGTGGCCCTGCTTCCACCCCTGCCCTCCACACGCCCTCCTGACCGGGTGTAAAAAACGGGGTCTCTTCTCTGCTCAAACACCTTCATGGCTTCTCACCCCAAAGAAAAAGCCCAAGTCATTGTTACAGCCTAAAAGGCCCTGTGGGGTCTGCCCCACCCGCCCGTCTTGTTACCTCTCTCCCCTCATTTCCTCCTTCCACACCCAAAGAAAGGGCTCTTGCTTCAGCCATGCCACCTCCACGTCGTTCCTCATACACACCAGGCATGTTCCCACCTCAGGCCCTTTGCACTGGCTGTGCCTTTGCCTGAAGAGATTCTCCTGGGTTGGCCTGTAGTTTCATGACATGAGATGTTATCCTCTCACCAAGCCTTACCATGTCCACCCTATTTAAAATGGTATGCCCCATACCTTTTCCTAGCTTTATTTTTCTCCTTATCACTTATCACTATTGGGCACTCATAAGTTTACTTTTGTTTCTGGCCTCTCGTCATTAGGTCACTAGAATGTCAGCTCTGTGAAGGTGGAGTCCTGTCTGCTTTGTTCATTGCTGCACCCCTGCCCCCAGAGCAGGGCCTGACACAGTGCAAAAGCTCAGCAAACATCAGACGAATGAATAGATTTCAAGGACACTGCTATTGGCCTGGTTGGATTCTCCTTCTTCTAGGTTTTAGTACCATAAAAAGATTCCCTTTTCTTCCCCCCAACTTGTCCAATTCCTTTTGCTAGTGCTATTCATAAAATTCATAATCTGATTCTTAATACCCTGTCCTCATTTAATTATTGTTATAATGTTGCAGTTAGTAAAGGAAAGAAACATCAAGACATAATAAATGGTCCAATGCAGAAGATGTCTGCAGTAGACGTAACCCTTAGACCCCCTGCAGACCTGTCTAGAAGGGGCTTCTCTTCCTCGGCTGTAACACATTCCCAGAGATGGGAGACAGTGGATTTAGAAGCAAGTACTGTGCTTCTATTTTTGTTTGTAAACAGATAAACATCAAAGTTATATTGCAGAAAATTTGATTTTAAGGGTTAGAAATATCAATACTGTATCATGTACCCATACTTGCTACCTCTCTGATTTCTGTAAGTTATTTAATCCCTCGTAACTTTAGTTTTTTTATCCACAAAATGAGAATAATAATTTTCCATCTTTCAGATTCATTGCAAAGATTAAGTGAGATAAAGTGTGTGCATTATCTAGCTCATAGCAGTCGCTCAGCAAACTATGGATTCATGTCTATCCTCAACATCACTTAGAAACATCAGTCCCTAGATAGTTGCACAACACTTTCCTCTCTATAAACTGGTTTACAAAATGTGCTTACATTGGGAGCTGGATCAGACAATTAATGCTGTTGGAGTGAAATGAAGTCGTGGATAAATGCTACCATCCTCCCCCAGTCTCCACATCAACTCCCTCATCACAGTTCCAGTCCAACCAGCTGCCTCCCCTAGAGATGGCTCTGAGCCAGGTGGTCCTGGTAGTCCAAGCCCACTGACAGTCAGCTCTGGCCTTAGGACAACCATCCGACCTCACTGAGCCCTGATTTCACGGCGCACAAAGTGATGTGATGGCAGTGCCATGTCACAGACTTCCTACAAGATCATGCGTGTGCAACAGTACTACTCAAACCTGAGACACATCAGAACCAGTGGGAGGGCTTGTTCAAATGCAGGCGCCCAGGCTACACCCCCAAAGGCTCCGATCAGGCAGGTCTGCAATGGGGCCAGACAACGTGCGTTTCTAACAGTGTAGGTGGTCAAAACTGCCGGTCAGGACCATGCCCTGAGAAGCCAGAGGCTCAGTATGTAACACAGGACCTGGCGCCTGGTAGGTGCTCACGTGTTACCCACTTCACCAACACTTTTATTACTACTCTTAGTACTACTTAATTCACACCTTTTTCGAATTATAAAATCTGTTGGAGAAAAGACCCATGTCTCCTTCCAGGCATCCCTGCACCTGGGGACTCACAGGTGTACTGACAGCTCGGATTCCCAGTAGAGTGCGCTGGGTACCTGCTGCTTTCCAGGACCCTCGTGGGGACTCTCCCTCCAGCTTCATCCCCCTAACCCTCGGTCAGCTCCGTGCCATAGGGGATTTTAACAGTGTTTCATGGATCAGAAAACTGGGGCATCAGAAGTTGCCTGCTGGCCTGGACCCAGTGGAATAGGACAGAGCAAAAAATACCCTGGGTTTTCTAAGTCCAGCGATCCCACTGATGCTCATTGCTGCCCTATATAATCCAACCACCAAGATTTGTTTGGTTTTCTTTTCCCAGAATGGCCTCGCATGTTCCCTTGACTTCACTGAGTGGCTATTTTGACAATGTGCAGACATTGTCTAATCAGCAGTGACTACACTGAGACATGATCTGTGGTAAAAGAAAAAAACCCAAGTCATACTCAGGTGTCCAAGATTTCCTTGTGAGCAGCATTTGGAACTTAGGGGATCTTGGCTTAATTAACATGCTATTTGCTCTACTCTGACATCACCGCCCCAGCCTCAGCCCCTCAGGGCAGCAGGAGGCGTGGGTGGCCACCTGACAATGACCCTGCAGAGACGGCTCTGGGCTCCCCTCTCTCCAGTGCCCGGGTGTAGAGCTCTCACTGATTTAATTTAGTGACTCTCAGAGCATGTCTGTTCCAGTATGTGCTGCACACCCTCCCCTTGGCAGCTGCCTGCTCCCCTCAAACTCCTGCTACAGATTTTGGGTCTGCCATCAGGCTGAAGAGGCACAAACAGAAGGAGGCTCCTGGCTGGGCTGAAGCCTGTGTGGCCAGGGGCTGCTTGCCTCCTGGGTCTGCAGCAAAGCCCAGAGCGGCCACAGCTGTGGCCTGTGCAGGAGAGAGCTGCGTGGCCGTGGGGCGCAGCCTGGACGTTCCCACAGAGGACTTGGAGACAGGCCCCATGAAGGGCACTCAGCTCCAGAGATTTCTTTATGAAAATGTGGCACCTCTTCTCTGCCAGGGCTCCAGTGAAGGGAAATCCGTGCTCACAGCACAACAAAAAGAGGGCCTGAGAGCTGAGAGCCCCTAGGAGCTTCTCTCCTTATTCTCACAGTGAAGGAAACCCTACACCCCTCAAAACATTTACTCTTTACCTCCGAGAAATGTGGCCAGAGGCCCCACAGAAAAGCAGCTCATATTCCCTGTTGAGCAAACGACCAGGATCATGACTCGTCAGGCCCAAGTCAAAGAGCTTCTTCAGGTGTGGAGGACAAAATTATTTCTGAGAAAGAGAATCTAAATGCCAGTCTCTGCTTTGTGGCCTTGGTTTTTATTATAACTGCAGTCTTTCAGACAAAGACGCTGTGCACAGCTCGCCCTGCACCCGAGGTGGAGGCCTCGCCCCAGGGTGTGCGGAGCAGCCAAGCAAGGGTCGGCCTCTCCATCCTGGCCACGTGGGCAACCTTTTCGTGCCCCTCCTCATTTATCCAGGGCTCACTCTGCCCAGCACCCCGCTGGCACGTTATACCGATGTCCACTTATAGCTCTTCAAACAGGTAACAGCTGTTCCAGTGGATCTAATGCAAAAATATCACTCTCATTCTCAAATTTGGCAATCAAAACATAGTTCTGACATTGATGGTACCCCCTGCTGGGGGGTGGGTGGGTAAAGGCTGCTCTCCACAGGTTTGGCCAGGAGGCTGGGAGTGGCCGGCCCTCCTTCAACCCTGGGGCGCTACGGCAGGCCTGGGGTGCCAGGAAGAGGATGAGGTCGCATGTTCAGCTCAGGGGGAAAGCCTGAATTGCCCATGATGTACGAGAAGCTGGTTTGCTTTGCTCCATCTGTCTGACCTTCCCCTTCCTAGTGCAACCACTCTTGCCTGTCTGCAGCATGCGGGCCCAGGTTCAGGGTGCAGTTTACACAGGAGCAGGCAGGCATTCGGCTTCAGGGGTCTCATGTTCCACACGCCGAGGGTGTCTATCCAGTCCCGCGGTGCATCCCAACCCTCAGCGCACAACGCCCACACCTTCCTCTTGGGGTCCGGGCACACCCGGGCCTCGCCCCAGCCCACAGCCGCTCAGGCCCCTGCCAGGCTGGGGGTCTTGCTCTCTAGTCGGTGCTTCTGCCCCCAGAGAAGGGGGTCTTCGGCATTTGTGGGATAAACTCACAAAAGAGAAGCTCAGGCAAATCCTCCAGGCCAAAGGTAAGCAGCTCAGCCCAGCCCCCGCAGTGCAGGACTTTCCCCTCTCCATCCCCATCCACTGTCCTCCAGCACCAGGACCCAAGAGCAGCGCTGAGCAGGGCCCTTGCCTCCACCTTGCCTGGAAAGGCCTCGGGGGACACTGGGTGTCCCTGCTGAGTGCCTGCTCTCAGAAGCACCACCAGCAGTCAGTCCACAGCTCTCCCCTGCTCCTCCGTGGTGTCAGGAAAGGGGGACCAAGGAAAAAGAGAAGTGCATAAAGGGACTGTCCTCTCACAGTCAGACAAGAAGGAATCAATGCAGAAACCAGCAAGAACCAGTGGGAGGCCCCTGCTGGGCTCAGCCAGGGATTGGTTTTCAAGCCAAGAGAAATGAATGTTTTACACACACAAGATCTGCCAGAGCCAGCCGTTTGCAGCCTCAGTCCCAGGACCCGAGAAGCTGGAGAGGGAACTCCTGAGCGCCGAGAGCCACTCAATGGGCCCTGAGGACACCATGAGAGCAGGGCCCCAGGCTTCCCCGGCCGACAGGGAGCTGCCTTCTCCTGCTTTGGTTGGGATGATGGTGTGGGCATGGTGACGCTGAAACCTCATGCTTTAATTGGCAAGTATTAATGTCTTCCTTTGATTAATAAATATGGGAACATAGATTATTTCTGGACGAACACTTTTCATTTGCTAGAGAAAATCTTTCAAAACCTGGGTTCCATGAAGGGACAACAAGGAGGATGCTTTGCAGTGAAAAAGAGCTGGGACCCGATGCCTTTAGAAGCCCTTACACTGGATGAGGAGGGCACGAAGACCTGCTAAGACGTGCCATTTCCTCTAGCAGAATGTTAATTTGGGATGAGTATACCCAGCAGCTGTGAAAACTAGAATCTATTCTATGTAAATGAGCCTTTCACAAAGAAAACAGACCCCCTTTTGCCTCCTTTCTCAGTAAGTTGGATGTCAGCATCCTCGCCCTGGGCACAGTGCCGCCAGCAGTGGGTCAGTCCTGCTGGTGATCCGCGCATCTCCTCGAGGGCCGGGCTTCCCTGTATTTGCTTTTTCCCAGTGGACACCTGCTTCCTTCATACAGCCCTCTTCCTGAAGACTGCCTGCCTTGCCCTGGGTGCACTCCCACCTCTGCGAGGACAGAGCCACCACCATGCTGAGTGAGGAGCCCTGACCTCCGCAGGGCCTGCTCTCCAACCGTAAAGTGCAGACCCTTCTGGCAGCATGAGCTGAACGGGCTTCTCCTCCCATCGGCCTGGGTGTGCTGTTGCTGTTTGACTGACCGAGAGAGCCCTTACCTCATGGGACAAGTAGAAGGCCGCGATGCCCAAAGGCCAGAAGCAGCAGAGCATGGAGAAAACGCTGAGGCCCAGGTGGTCCCGTGGGGGCATCATAAGGAAGTTGTCTTCGCTCTCCGTGTCACTTGAATAGTCACTCTGCAAGAGAGAAATGGGCAGGGATGGGACAGGAGAAGACAGGATTAATAAAGGAGTCCCTCTATGATGCCCCTGGACATGGGTGTCATCCTGGCACAGAGCAAGCCCTCTTGGGAAGGTCACTGTTGTTGTTGCCTGCAAGTCTACTTCTCCCCAAAAAGACAGTCCCAGCCTAGGGAACTCTCAGTGAGAACAGGAAGAGAAAAATTCCAAGTATAGGGCTCTTGGGCTGTTCCATAGAAGATGAAATCCTACAGAAGGCAATTATTCCACAGATCTCTGGGACAGAGTGCCAGACAGTGGGGGTGAAGGTAATCTATTGGGGATGGGACAGGGCACTCCCAGAAGGCACATGTCCAGTATGTGGATTCCACTCTTTATGATGAGACTTTAGACTGGTTTACAGGACAAGGGAAGGGGACACTGTTCTGAGCCCCCTTCACTTCCTGAGACTCTGATCTTAGTAAGGACGTCTCTGGGCCTGGTCTCAGCCCTGGGTGTTTGGGCTCCTTCCAAAGGAGCTGATGGCTGCTTTGTGGGAAAGCTCCTTTGTGACCAGGTCACGCAGTGGGCCCGTGTGCTCAGCACAGGCCTGGACAGAGCCTCCTGGGGAGTCTGATGCTGGAGGTCAGAGGACCCTGCAAGGGATTTTTAAAAAACAGCTTGGATGGTTCCAAGGACCAACCCCCTGCAGATGCACTCCAGGATGCTAAAGGGCTGCGGTCCCGCCCGTGCTTCAACCTCCACGTGCCATTGTCCCCATCGGGTACTCCCCTCGCTGGGCCCCCACTGTGGACTCTCTCATCAGAACATGGCACACTCACACTGACTCATTCAAAAGCCAGGGCCACCCTAACTAGGTGCTTATTTTATTCAAGGATGGAGTCATATTTTACTCCAGATTTTGTTTCCTAAAAAAGAAATTAAGTATTTCTTCCTGAAAAAGGGTGATTAGCTTCCTAACTCCCTCTGCCAGCTGTGGATTGTTACACATGTGGCCTCCTGATGCAGGCTGGAGACGTTTGGGAACACTGCCCTGCACGGGGGCCACCTCCCCGGTGGCTTCGGAGGGAGGCAGAGATCTGAGCACCAGACAAAGGCTCAGGTGGACACTGCCCGAGTGTAAGAGCTGCACGGATGCCTTCACCGCCAGGACCACCCTGCAGTGCCCTGCATGCCTCCCCAACCCTCCTACCACAGGCAGATCCCGACGGAGCCCATGGGGGCAACAGCATCCTTTCCTATTTTGGTTAATTAAACGCACGTAAAACTGCCAATCAGAGCCCCTCGTCAGTGTGCAGACAACCGCGCTGCAGGGAGTGAGGGAAGCTGCCTGCTAGGACACTGCTCTCGTCTAGTGACCGAGGGAACACAGCACATTCTGAAGGGCTCACTCCAGCCACAAGCAAGGCCCTTCTCTGGAGGGCCCAGGAGGGAAGTGGGGGACGCACTGTCCCCACAGCACCTGTCCAACACTCACACACACACACACACACCCTGCGGGTCAGAGGCTCTGAGGCGCCACTTCTCAGAGAGGGCATCTCCTTCCTGCCAGGTGGGTGCTGTTTGCTCTCTGCCTGGGTGCTGTCCCAGCCACTGGGGCGGTGTCTCACCCAGGAGTCTGGGACGGCACAGCATTCCCTCTGCAGAGCCATGTCTGTGAAATTTCTGTTCTTTTAACTCTGCAGCATCGCCTCCCATATGGTCTCCCAAACAATAAAGGAAAATAAATACTGTCCTATGTCTGTCAGAGAAGGGAAGCAAGCAGCCCCCAGGGGTGCATAATTCATGGATGAGATTTGTGGACTGAGGGCTGCCCAGGTGGAGAGACACGTGTGCCAGCCTGCTGGGAAGCTGAAATCTTTGATCTGAATGAAGGATGTGCAGTGTTGCCAGGCAGAGCCTGAATGCCTCCCCAGTTGTGCCTCTCCAGACAAACAGGCCTGTCACCTCCACGGTCTCCAGACCCTCACTCTGCAAACAAGTGGCTTGGAGTGTCAGGGCTGGCTGTCGGTTGAGCTGCACTTTGGAGGGCCCTCTGCGCCAGGCACCGGCAAGACCTGGGAAGGAAGGGACCCACAGTGACAATCCCAGAGCAGGCCATGAGCAGAGAGCCCTGAGAGAGGGGAGGACCAGGACTGAAAGGACAGCCACCGCTTCTGGCCATCAACTCAGACCCTGAGCTAATGAGCCTCGGGCTGACGGGTTAAGACGCCGCGGGTGGACGATCTCGCACACGAGCAACAACTCTGTCTATGGACATTTGTTTTTTTCGTTTCTTGGGTTTTAGTTTACAAAGAGTTTTATATACCTGAGCTGACTGGATTCTCACAGCAACTCTGGAAATAGGTGCTGTTACTATTTTTATTGTTATTTCTATTTTACAAAGGACAAAGCTGGGCTCTGGGAGGTTAAAATCTCGCCAAATCACAGAGCTGCCCTGTCAGTGGCCACTCACTCTGGAGCCCTGTACTACAGGCTGTGTTTGGACACCAGCGGTTTGGCTACAAACAAACCCCATTTTGCCTCAATTGCTTCTTGTCCAAAGATGAGGTGTCTCCTCCCCCAATCCAGGGACTCTGATGACTGCTTCTTGACATGTCTGTTTCGTGGTGGTGACAGGGAGGCCACTGGCAGTAGTGGTCAGCTGAGAGTTTTCCCAACCAAATAGCCAGTGCCGAGTGAACTGACGCCCCAGCCCACACAGGCGTGCTGGCAGCACCAACTCTTGTCTTTGGGAACTGATTAGAATTATACCGTTGTCCCCATTAAACAAAGAATTAGATTTCAGGGCACTCCCCCAAAATCTTCACAGATTTTTGTTTAGAAGCATAAGGGAACCACAGTCTGTAAATTGCAAAGCTGTGGCTACATGGCGCCAAAATAATTAGTCAATTTTGATTAAAATAGATTTTAAAAATGCAGACAAATTACAGGGCAAACAAAAACAGCTCAGCTTTTTTTTATGCTGCTTCTTCCATCAGCGGTGCTCTCTGGGTACACGTGGCTATGGGCATAGTACCACCAACAGGGAGGGCAGGCATGGTGGCCGGCCTGAGCGAGGCCACGTGGATACCAATAAACCAAGAAGAGAAAACACACACAACCACCAAGAAATGCAACACGCAGAGCAGCTGTTTCCAGGAAGCCTGTCCGTGGTCGTTAGGCTGGAATATCTGCAGGGCAGATTGAAAGCATTCCAAAGGAGCTGACAATTCATGTGGAGGGCATGGACTTTTTTATCCTAAACCTTTTGAGGAAGCAAATGCTACAAGAGGGCAGAGAAAAACAGGAGTTGCGGGTCCCTCAGCAGGGGCCCTGCTGGTCCAGCTGCTCCCCCACAATCTGCCCATTCCCTGTCCGGTTTCCATCACCTCCACTTAGAGAGGTGACTCTTAGTCCCCTTGGGGTTTCCTTCCTTGGGCTATTTTCATAAAATAATCACACCGCCAGGCATGACGAGGTCCCCACACCCAGGGTCTTCTGCGTCATGACGTCTCACGTGCACTCAGCAACCTGAGGTTGTGAAGGCGCCATTTTCGGGGTGCGAGGCTGGGCTCAGCCGTACCACCTGGTCTCCCTCAAGTGTTCACACGTCCAGCTACCGGCTCCCTCGGGCCCCACACTGCCCTCCTCATTGCCCCTGGCCTTCTCTCCTCGCTGATTCTGGAGACATCTCCGTGTGCCCCGCGGGAGACAGCGGAGGCCTGAGACCAGGCTGGTAGAGGAGCAGGCCTCCCGCAGGTCAGAGTCCAGGATTTCCTCCTGAGGCTCACTTTCCAGGAGCACAGTCTACGAAACACGTGGACAAGCAAGTAGGGGTTCTGGAGTGTTCCTGAGCACTGTTTAAAAACAGCAGAATTACAGAACAATTCCACGTACAATTCTATACAGTCATGGAAAATGATGGCGTTGATGTTTATTTATTGCCCTGGAAAGATGTTTATAATAACTAAGGTAAAAAACCAGGGTAGAAAATGAAATAAATTATACTTCCTCCAGAATATCAGAAATTTAGATGCTTCTGGATGGTGGGCATATTGGTGATTTTTTTCTTTCTTTTTTCATTTCTGGGTTTCAGTTTTTACCTATAATAAGCAAGGTTTATTTGGCATGAAAATTATAAAGATGCAGATGTGCTGACAGGCGCGGGGGCTTCCGCCATCCCTCCATCCTGACACAGAACCCTGTGGAATATGGTTTCCCTGAGACTCTGCGTGGAGAAATCGCATAACGTGGGCCCACTGCTCAGTGAGCAGCTGGCAGAGCAGGACTGGAACCCAACACCACCTGAGCAAGCTTGCTGAGATGCAGGTCAGACCTGGCCGCTGCTCCCTTGACCCCGTGTGACTGAGGGTTAAAACGAGAGGCCTCAGAGCTGCCTGTGACACCCTCCTCTGTGATGACTAGCTCAGCAGCCATAGCTACACAGAGCAACTTAAGTGACCTAAAATCAAATACACCTAACAATTACTTCCTCAGCCACATGCCAAGTGCTCAGCAGCCACAGGTAGTTAGTGCCCAGCACACTGGACAGCACAGATGTAGAACATTTCCATTATCCCATAAAGTTCTATAGGACACAGCTGTCTTATGAGATCTGCCCCTATTAACTCTGACCCCACTCTCTTCCAGCCACAGGGAGCTCTCTGCTGTTCCAACATGCCTGGCATGCACCCACCTCAGGGCCTTTGCACTTGTGTTCCCTCAGCCTGGAACTCTCTTCCTCAGATATTCACATGACCAGCTTCCTCACCTCATTCGGGGCTTTGCTCAAGTGCCACTTCTCCTCAGAGCCTTCCCTGGATAACCTGCAAGGCTGTCACCACCTTCCCCTCTATCCTCCCACCACCTTCCTCCCCTCTGTCCTCTCACTGCCTTCCCCTCCTCTATCCTCTCACCTGCCTGGTGCGTCTCCTTTGCACCCCACGTGGTACTGGCTTGTTGATTGTCTGATTCTCTTCCTCTAGGCACCAGGAGGGCAGAAATCTTTGCATGTTTCATTCACAGCTGTGTCCTAAGTGCCCAGAATGGTTACTGCCACCCAGTAGGCACCCAATGCACATTTGTCAAATGAATGAAGAACTCACGTGTGCCCTTAGCCAAGGTGGCCAGCACCAATGGAAGCAGAGAAGCCCCCGGAGCTTTCCCAGAGTGCACCGGGCTTCATTTGGGCTTATCAGTGCCCACAAATGCACCGCCTTCTGCTCTGCGGCCCCACCTCAGCTCCTCTCCTTCCCCACCTGACATGCCTTCCCTCTGCACTACAGGACACACATCCTAACCATCCATTTAGAGGAGACCACGGGGAGGGTGGGGAGAACGATGGCTCAGTCAGGGTCCAGGCTGCCTGACTTAGCCTAGCTGATGAACGGAACCAAGGATAAGCCATGACCAGGATGCAGGCAGGTGGACACAGCTCCCCAACCTCCGTGTGTCCATCAGAGGCACACCCAATGTTCTACAGTTTTGGCAGCCAGCATGGAGTGCCGTATCCCGTTTACATCAGAGGAGTGGAGAAGCATGGGTGAGCGTCTTGGATAGCCCAGGCAAGTCCATACTTAACAGAGCTTCTACTGCCACAGAAAGAACGAACTCCTAGTAAGCTGTGTTGGCAAGGCCAATGTCTGGGTTTTGAGTGTAGGAGCCCTTGCAGGGCTGCACTGGGACCACCCTCCCTCACGTGTGCACCATCAGGGCAGGCTGCAGGGGTCCACTTCTGTCCACTTAGGCGTTTTCCTTGGGCAGCCTGTCTGTAGAAGACCTGGTTCAATCATCTCTCTGCACCAGGCTTTCCCTAACACCTTGAGGCCCACTGACCTCTCCTTTACCTGAAATCCAGTCACATAGAAACCACAGAAGTCTGCTGAGAATCTACTCTGTGTAATACACACATGGCTTACAGATGCACAGATGTATAGGGATCTGGGGGTTCAATAACACAGAATGTGGGAAACCATATTTTAGTATCTAAATGCACATTGCCCTAAATTATTGACTAATTATTTTGGGTATATAATTTAGTTTCTCCCACTAGGTAGTAATTGCCTTGTAAATAGAGACTATTTCCTACCCTGGTGTGATGCAGGCACCAGTAAACCGACAAACAGCCCTCTCCTTTAACACTAAACTGCCTCTTTGGGGCCCTCTTTAAAGAACTTGTCTGTTTAGCATGTTGCTGCCTTTGGATGGGCCAGGTGGAGAACGGGGGCCAAAGGGCTGGGAAGAGCCCCACTGCTTTCCCAAAAGAAGTGAGGATTGGGGGATCCCTAGGAAAACCTGAGTGTGAGAGGTAGAAGGGGGACGGGAGGGGAGGAGGAGAGAAGGGTCAGTAGTGTCATGGGCCTGGGGCACTGCTGAGGGTGGGCAGCCAGTGAGCAGCCCTGCGGTAGGTTCCAGGGATGATCTAAGGATGGGAGCAACTGTTATTCTTCACTACATGGGGAGAGACAGTCCTCGAAAGAATCTCAAGTCATGTCTGTCACTTCCTGCCCAGTGCTCAGCGAGGGCCAAGTAGTTTGTAAGTTCTGAATTTGGGAGTCAGCTGGGACAAGGGGCAAAGTAGATTATGAAGCCAGACCTCGGCCTTTGTCCCAGCCTCTTTTAAATATGTGGTGCTTGGAGCACATGCTTTACAGATCAGCTGTCTCCTGTTCCGCGAAGAGACAGCCCAAAGCAGATACAACCAGATTTCCCAAAACGCTCCCTAATCGTCGCCCCCCCCCACCCGCCCCAACTAGCACCCCAGATCATCCCAGGAAGATGAAGCTATGTGCAGCGCCGGTAACATGCCAAATGTACTTCACTCTCTGTTCTAACAGTTTTTCTTTGTTAACCAACTCTCCATTAATCAGGCAATTCAACTAATGGAAACACGAGATTTCCTAAAAAGCACGTATTTCTAACTGCAAGACTTTTGGTTTTGATCCACTCACAATGGTCTATGTGTCCTGAAAATGGGGAAATACCCCCTCGGCCATCTGTGGTGGGTCTGGTCTCACCAGCTGGTCTCCATTTGCTCTGTGGGGGGAATATCAGAGACTGCATGACAATGCAGGTGGCAGCATCATTTGTCATTATCGAGGGGTACTTCATGCTTTAGTTCATGCAGTGGGCCTGGGGCCTCTGGGAAGGACGGGCCGTGGACAGCCCTCAGTCCCCAAACCTGCCTGCACCCAAACAGCTCCACCCCTTCCTGTTGTGCATGTTGGGTTCCCACGCAAACTTGTATAAAACAAATGGCTCTCAGCAAATAAATAAATAAATGAATACATTAACAAAGTTTGAAAATGAGGGAGTCAATGCGTCACTCAGAATTAAACATTTTCTTTTTCCTTTTTGCCTCCTGGTAGTATCTGGTTCAATATTCCCTTAATGATTTTATATTCCTTGAGTAGGGAGGTATTTTTAGAAAACAGTGATCTGATTAAGAGCACAAAATACGAAATTTTTCTGAAGATGGGGGAAAAATAAAGTCAACTCAGAAGGGAAATGAAATACAACACAACTGTCTTGCATTTTCCAGAACAAATTAGATCGGTTCCCAGGGTCCATGGTTTGCGGTATGTTTGCGCAAACAAGGTGCACGCAGCTCTGCTTTAGCCACCCCTCAGTGGTCAGCTCCAACCTGGCTCGTCTTTCCTAGAAGCTCCCTATTTGATTCTGGGGTCAGAGTGGATGATCGTAAACATCCAAGGAGATTATTTGCAAACAGACTCTGCGGAGTAAACCAGGGTTCAGTGTGCAAAAGTCGGGGGGAGGCACTCACAGACATGCCTTTCTGGGTCACCTCCGGGAACACTGCTCCGTCTAGCTCTTCAAAGTTTGTTTTCTCTTTTGTGGTGAGGCTTCAGGTCCACCTCCAATATCCCCATAAAGATCATATCCCCATGATCAACAGACATGATTAGCCTGAGATTTTTATTCCTTTTTAAAAAGGTTCAGCCTTTGGGGGCAGGCACCAGTTCCGGGGATGAAACTCCAGGAGGCGCCCCTGCAGGGCTGCACTGGGATCCGCATCCAGTACAGTCAGAGAGGAAACTCAGCAGAGGTGAGTGGACGAGGCTGGGGACGCACCAGCACGGCTCCCGCGGCCAGGTCTGTGGCACATGGGAAGATGGGCATTCCTTCACAGAGCAGTTGTCTAGAGAAACTTCTTCTGTTGATGGTTACTTGCAAATTCATCTCTTGCCTGAGAAGTGGCTAATTTTCATCTAAGGGTGGTTGTGGCCTTAAGGGTCTGTAATGTGCTAGAAGCAGGAGCCAAATGAAGCAAGATTCATTCAGATTCACCTCTTGTGTAGCGCCTGGCTGTCTTTGCTTGTGAGAGTGGGGTATGATGATCAGACAAAATTATACCAGAGGGCTGTTATTTAATATTCCTGCATTACTTTAAATACTTGTTTCCTAACTAGCTACAAGTATTTAATTCGATGGATAGGTCAGGATTACAAGCCCCTTCCGTGACTTCCCCCATCAGCTAGGTCTTCCTGTAGTCTGGAAGTGCTCAGGGGCCCTGGGAAACAGCTTTAGCAAAATGCTTTCTTGGGACCTTAGTTTGGCTCCCACTGGAAGCAGATCTTCAGTAAAGGATTGAGGTGTAATTGGTTTCTTGGGAGGTGACCACAGGAAAAACTGGCAGGGAACACAGCCAGTAAAGGGTGTGTCACCAAGGCAGGTGCCTCTGTGGGCACTGGAGCTGGGTCCTGCTGGGACCACAGGGAACCCAAGCAAGAACACTCCCAGAGCTAGCCCACCGGGATGCACCTCTCATCAGTCATTGGGGGAGGGCCATGCCTGGGGCAGGGCAGCCTTCAGGTCCCCAAAGAAAGTCCTCAGGTAGGCGGAGACTAGGCCAGGGGGCTTCTCCTGCAAGGGGAATACTCAAGAGGCTAGGCTGAGAGCACCTGCTGCAGAGCCCGCTAAGCAACGAGGGTGTAGACCCCTAAAACCTTATGGAGCAGACCACCACAGTCAGCAGACATCTGGGAGGGAGGGAGAAGATAGGGTCACACAAGGAAGGTGGACATCCAAGATGACACGTCATCTACTGCCACATGAATAGGCACAAAGAATAAATACACATCATGTGTCTTCAAAGAGAGAATTGGGCAAAGCTCTCTAAGGCTCGATATAAAATAATACCACAGGAATCAGGTGAAACTGACCTGGACTAAGCCAACAATCAACATATATTGGTAATTATATTATTTTTTCACTCTCGTATGTTTTTGTTTTCACAGTGTGGCTATAACTGAGTTGTACAGTGGACTTTGGATTTTGTGAAGAAACTGAGATTCCCATCTGAAGGCCCCTTGCTCAGTAAAAGACCTGTGAGCAGGGGGAGCAGCATGTGCAAAGGCCCTGGGTCAGGAGGGAGCACTGTATACACACAAAGCTGTGGAGAGTGAGAGAGAAAATTGCATGAGGTGAAAGCATACAGGTGCCCACAGACAGACCGCGCAGAGTGCTGGTCACTTGCCACTGCTCGAGAAAACCAGGGTTTATCCCACATCAACCAAGTGACCAGGAAATACACAGAGACACAGTCTTGTGACCAACCCAGGAGGGCTGGTGTCACAACTGAAAATCAGCCCTAGAATGTCAAGTTATTGTTAACTATTGATCCAGTTTCTAAATGTGTATCCTGCTCAAAATCTGCATTATCTGCACACATGATTTTCTGCACATATATTGTTGCATAAGGTGATGACTGTCCCTTTTAGATCTTCTTGCTTCTAGTTTATGTAACATTTGTGAGAGGAAGTCAATGCATAATCCACCAAGTTCCTACTATTTTCCGATAGAGAGAGCAGTTTTAGCGACATGGATTTGGACTGGTTTGAGGGTAAGGTGGGGGCTAGGATTCAACTCAGACCAGCCCTCTTGTCGCTGCCTCTGCCACAAGCTCAGAGCCCTGCGGGGGGTGCCGGCATCTGAGAGCCAGCGTGCCCTCAACGACAAGGCCCGGGCGCTCGGCTTGCCTCACCCTAGTCCAAATGGAAATGAGGCTCAACCTTACTTAAATCAGGAGAAAGGAAGATGAAAACTACCATTTCTCACCTATCAATTAAAAAGCACAACGAAGCATACTATTAGGTTGTGGGGAAACGGGCCGATGGGAATGCAAATTGGTGCAACCGTAGGAAGCAAATTTGTTCATTTATAACACAATCAAATACAAGTTTACTTTTTGGCCCAGTAATCTCACTTCTAGGAATTTATCCTGAAGATTTACCTCTAATAATATAAAAATATATATGCACAAGGTTACTCACTGCAGCATTATATATAATCCCAAAATACTGGAAATGACCTAAATGCTCGGTCAGAGCAGACTGGATACATTAACTGTGATACATCCACACAGTGAAATACAATGCAGCTTAAAAATGAATGAAAGGTATCAATGTGAACTAACTGGGTTGGAATTGAGGGTATCAGTTTTTTGAGGGCATTGAGGGTATCTACAGATAGCGAAAAATATACATGTGTCTGTGTATACATGCACATTGTTATATAGAAGCATTTCTGGACATATACATGTATATATATTTCCCAGCACAGTCTGTTGAGAGGGCCTAGAAACAATGACGCCCCCCCATCCCCAGTAGCAATGAGCAGACCTAGCTCCCAGATGTTGGTTTCTAAATACCATTCTCCAACAACATTTCTTTTTGGAGAAATGTCTGATTTCAGGGCTAGGACTGCCAATGTACGAGGAAAATCTGGAACAGTTTGTTGTACCAGGAGTGATAATAACAAATGATTAAAGAATGATGACCTACATTAAGGGCACAGAAGCCAACTTGAAGGGGCTTCTGCTGTCAAATCTGTAACAAAGTAAGCATCACAATAAATATACAAAAAATATTGTAATAAACTGGATAGTAACCCATTGAATAAAATAAGAATTAATGGTCCAGCCTGAAATAAAGTAATAAATGGGTAAAACAATAAATATGGGGGAATGTCGGGCCGGCCCGGTGGCGCAGCGGTTTAGTCCGCGCTTGGCAGCCGGGGGTTCGCCGGTTAGGATCCCGGGCGCCCGCCGACGCACTGCCTGTCAGCCACGCCGTGGCGGCGTCCCGTATAAAGTAGAGGAAGATGGGCACGGATGTTAGCTCAGGGCCAGTCTTCCTCGGCAAAAAGACGAAGATTAGCAATGGATGTTAGCTCAGGCTGGTCTTCCTCACAAAAAAAAAAAATATGGGGGAATGCCAGCTAACAAATATAGAAGGAGGGACGGGGCTAGAAATTTGTCAAAGAATGCTAAAACCAGTAAGGGAATGACTAATGGCACACAGGATGCTCCCATAGTCTCGTAGTTCCTCCCTACAAGATACTAATTGCAGATAAACACCGTCACTTGGCCAGTGAGAAACTTGGCAGGCACCATCTTTGACAAGTGAACAAAGTTACCACCACCAGTAATGGGGCACACTCACACCATGGGCCTCCTGATGCACTGTACCAGGAACGGCACAGCATCACTTCTGGGGTGGTCCTGCCAAAAATGCAGTCATCCAGTCAACAGGAATCATGAGACAAAACCCAATGGAGGGTTGTTTGTAAAACAACTGACTTGTACTCTGCAAAAATATCAAGGTCATGAGAGACAGAGAGAAGGTTCCAGATTATAGAAGACTAAAGAAGCATAGCAAAAAAATGCAATGTGGGATCCTGAACTGGATTCTGGACCCCATTTTTTTTTTCACTTTTGCTATGAAGGACAATATTGAAAGAACTGGAAAAATTTGAATAAGGTCTATAGATTAGATGATGGTATTTGATAAATAAATGGCAAGCAATAGGATATATTGGAGTATATGAGGAAGCCATTTGGTGTAAAACTAATTCGGTCTGACCTTGTTTTTCCAAAAGGGCCTGACTTGGCCTTTGAAAATGCATTGGATATCTGCTTTGAGCATTTACCATGTCCCAGAGACAAGAATAAATGCCCTTAAGATGAGGATGCAGCTTCCTCCACACTGGCACTTCCTTAAGGATAAGCATTTCTCCCTAGGCTAGGATTTGATTGCTGTGCTCATCCTGTGACCACCCAACTCGAGACAACAGACCTGCTACCTGCTGTGCCCATCAATTGCTGTGTGGACAGGGCAATCTCGTGACTATTGTAAAAAAGGACATTGCAATCATATGTGATCTATGCTCTTTGACAATATATAACCACTCTGTACATTCTGCTTCTTTGGTGCCCTTCCTTCCTTGGGGAAGGAAGGCCCCAGGCTATATGGTCCTCAAATTTGGCTAATAGTAAACTCATCCCAATTTTGATTTATAGGTTCATTATGGATTATTTGGTCAACATTTCATAACAATTTTAATTTCCTGACTTTTATAATTGAATTTGTTTTTAGAAAATACACACGTTTCCTTTAGGGGTAAAGGAACATTATGTCTGTGACTTACATGCAAACAGCTCAGAAAAACATATGTACATTGATAGAATGATAAAGCAAGTATGGTAAACTATTAAGACTGAAGGAGGGGCCAGCCCGATGGTGTAGTGGTTAAGTTCGCACGCTCTGCTTTGGCAGCCCGGGGTTTGCAGATTAGGATCCCAGGCGTGAACCTACGCACTGCTTGTCAAGCCATGCTGTGGTGGCGTCCCACGTATAAAGTGGAGGAAGATGGGCATGGATGTTAGCCCAGGGCCAGTCTTCCTCAGCAAAAAGAGGTGGATTGGCAACAGATGTTAGCTCAGGGCTAATCTTCCTCACACACACAAAAAAACAAAACAGACTGAAGGAAACCAGGCGACAAATATACAGAAATTCTTTGTACTGTTCTTGCAAATTTTCTGTAAGTCTAAAATTATTTCAAAAATGAAAAGTCAAAAAAATCCCTCACACATGTGCCATTTTAGAAGGAAAAAAGTACTTTAAATAGAATTTTTTTCCTTTGGGGATTATGCATTGAATACATTTTTTTTTCTTTTTTCAATTGTGCTTTAATGGAAACACTGAGCATTATGGAGAAAAAAATGAAAAAAATATTGAATTCACCTTTTTCACGACACATGAAAAATTCATTTTACATTGCAATCTGGCATTTCATCAAGTTTGTCCTTTTCATGTTTCCACAGAGAAGCTACTTAGTGGCATTTTGGTGTCACATACCTGCCCACAGGAGCACAGGACATCGAACACCTCAAAGAGATGTGCCTGAGCCAAACAAGCCAAAAGTGGCTTCCAGAAGAAAGCATAGGCACCGCGCACTGTCAGAGGCACCTTCTCAAAGGACAGGGCCACTGAGTGCCCGCTGCCAGGAGCCCACATAGCAAAGGGCTCTTGGGGGGATCTGGCAAAGGACATTAGTGCCCACAGTGATGTTGCCCACAAGATGTCAACCTCAGGAGCTCCAAGCAGAACAATGGGGAAAACTTCAGGCTGATGAGGGTGAGGAGGGGCGGCTAGGAGCCTGGTAGAACATGAACCCTCCCAGGAACAAAGGCAAACTTGAGGGAACGTGACATCCATCCATCTACAACTATCCATCTACCCAACAAATAGTCTCTGAGTCCCTAGTGAGTGCCAGGAATTATTCTGGATGCTGTGGCTGGAGTGCAGGGGACCACCACAGGGAGACCTTCCTTTAAAAGACCAGTGGCCATCTCTACTGCCCGTATCCTGTCCAGCCCTGTCCTCCACCCTAGGGTACCAGAAACCTCTTTGGCTTGAGTGAGAGCCATGTCTATCTTGTTCCAGAGTGGGGAGAATGTGGATCCCCACCTGACTTGTTCCAAGTCTTCTCCGTCCTCTCGAAGTTTCAGGCATTGGCCAAGGCCACCAGCTCCTCTGCAGTGAGAGATCTACACCTTCCATCTCCACCAGAAAAGTCAACTGCCTGAAACACGGGAGCCGGGAGAATCCTGTGTTCAGGTGATTCCAGAAACCCCCTGCCCAGTCTCTCAGCCCCTCACTGCTGGCCCATGGACCACAGCCCCACACATCTGGAAGCACCTGTGGCCCAGGTGGGTTCCCTAGTTTGTAAGACAGAGTATTTTCCAAACCAAAGGTTACCTCTGTGCAAAACTCAATTGTAGCAAACCTCAGGTTCTATACCAAGTCTGGGCCGGGGTGGTCTAGGTAACTGAATGTCAGCCACTTTTTTAAAAATCACTAATTTCCCAATCTTCTTTACTGTTCTGAAATATTCTGCTTTATTGAAAGGAGTATGTATTTAAGTTAATTTGAAGTTAATTTTTAGTTAATTTGAAGACTGTAGAGATCATATTAAAATTCATTATAGACCTCATACAATGTGTACATGTGTATAGATGTGTACATATGTATAACTATTCCAGTTTGTGTATGTAACTGCTGCAACAATCAGGACACAGAAAGGTTCCAGCACCTCCAAAATCTCCCTGCTACTGCTGCTGCCTCTTTACAGTCCCCGTTCCCCAGCCTCAACCCCTGGCAGCCACTGAGCTGTTGTCAGTTGTGACACTTGGGTCTTTTCAAGAATGTCACAGGAATGGAGTCAGAGTGTGACCTTTAGAGACTGGCCTTTTCCACTCAGCACAATACCCTTGAGATTCCTGGGTGTATCAGCAGTTCATTCCTTTTTATTCCTGAGCAATATTCCATGATAAGGAAGTGCCACCATGTGTTCATCCATTCATCCACGGAAGGACATTTGTTTCTGGTATTTGGTTATTACAAATAAATGCTGGGAGACACACGTACAGCTTTCTGTGTGAACCTAAGTTTTCATTTCTTTAGAGTAAATACCCAGGAGTGCGAGTGTTGGGTCATCTGGTGTTTGTTGAACTTTACAAGAAAACGACAAACTTTCCAGAGAGGCTGTACTATTTTGCATTCCCACCAGCAACAAATGAGAGTTCTAGTTGCTTTGCATCCTCATCAGCACCTGGTAGGCTGTTTTTTAGATTTCAGCATTCTAAGAGGTACGTCTGGTACCGCATCCTGGTTTTAGTCTGCATTCCCCTGACGGCTGATGATGTCAAACATCGTTTTGTGCACTTATTTCCCATTTGTAGATCGTATCTGGTGAAGTGTCCATTCAAATCTTCTGTTCTTTTTAAAGTTAGATTGTTGATTTATTACTTTTGAGTTCAGAGAGTTTTTAAATATATTCTGGATACAAACTCTTTGTCAGACATGTGATTTGCAAATATTTTTTTCCCAGTCTATAGCTTGTCTTTTCATTTTCTTAACAGTGTCTTTTGCAGAGTAAAAGCTTTTAATTTTGATGAAGTCAAATTTATGCATCCTTTCTTTTATGGATTGTGTTTCTGATGACACATCTAAAATCTCTTCACCTAATTCTAGGTTACAGAGATTTTCTATGTTTTCTTCTAAATGTTTTATAGTTACACACTTTACATTTAAATGTAAATGTGATGGCCCATTTCTTTTTCAGAGCAATGTTGCTATACATTTGTTTAGGAAATTAACTCAACTACGAGAATACATTTGCCTGTCAATATAAACTCTAGAAATATGAAACACAACACTGGAACTGGTGTATGATAGTTTTAAAACAGTAGGTTAAAAATGGCTTAGTGAATGAATGGTGCAAAGACAACACTTTTCTTATTCCTTGCAGCAAAATGCATTCAAATAGATAAAACATACATAACAGTTAAAAAAATTATATAGTGAATGCTCACGTATCCATCATTTAGATTCTCCTATTAGCATCTTTACTGTACTGACTTTATCATATATTTACCAATTTGTTCATCCTTCTATCCATCCATCACTTCATCTTATGTTTTTTTGATGCATTTCAAAGTAAACTCCTCCTAAACACTTCAGCATGCCTGTCTTCAACTGAGGTTCAATATTTGTTTGCACTTTTTTTCTGGAGTAAAATTTACAAAAATTGATTTTTAATAGAAGCCTCGGGTTTCTGGTTCTGATTTAGATAATTTAGATCAACATGACCTTTAGATACAGATCAGTCATTACGGTAGAATAGACAAAGCACAGGATTTAGAGTTCAAGTCTCGCCTGCCCCTTCCTAGCTGTGTAACCTTGGGCAGGTAACCAGCGTCTGGGGGTTTGGCTGTCTTGGGGGCTCACTTAGGGGCTTCAAGGTTTCCGATGCTTGGGTCTCCTGGGCATCAGGGATTTTATAAGTATTTTATATGTGATTATAAGTTTTAAACAGGATTCTAATATGCAGCCAAGATGAAAAACCACTGGCTAGAACCTAAATTCATGATCTATAAGACAAGGATGCCAATATCTTCCTGACTGAGCTGCAAAAAGCACTAGATACTGAGGCATCCAGGACATGGGTCACTCTTTCTGTCACATACTCCCTGACTGTCAAATGGCTTCTTCTTGCCTTTTCTACCCCATATAGAAATTCTCCTTATGGGTCCAATCATAGTTAAGGGTAAGGAGTGAGGATAAATCTGTTTGCAGAAATTCCAGCACCTCTTAAATAATAATAATTTATCTAGTTTACATTTCTGATACCAACAGGTGCCCATTTCACTTTCAACAGGTTGGCTCTTGTAGGACATATACACTTTCTGTTTCCAGACATGGGTAAGACAGTTTCCATAAGTAGGTTTTGTGATGAGCTAGTAGATATTAATTCTACCATGCCCTCCCCCAACAGTTTCTTGGGTCTTTAGAATAAGTTATGGACTTACACTAGCTCAGAGAACTCCAATTTATTAAGTAGTGGACTTGGTGACCCCTGAAGAAGTGTGAGGTTCAGGACCACCCTCTGTTCAACTGAACCAGTCGAAGCTGCAACAAATCTTCTGAAAGAGGACTGCACGAAAATGGCCCCTGCTGTTTCTTTTCATCCCCAGCCTGCAGACTAGCCCCGACTGGTAAACCAAATGCTATGACTGCCTTTACCTCCTGATAGCATGTTTTTAGTGTTTATGGAAATACAGGAATTCCTTATTATCATGTTTTGAAAATCTTTGCTGCCTGCCGATCGATGGAGATGACCAGGACAACACGTGCCTCTTTTGTTTGGCAGCTGGCTCTTTCAAAAGTCTCCTCAAAGTCCGTATCATCTTTATCTCAGATTCTGATCTCCCAAACACTGAAGTCGTGCCAGCCAGAGGTGATTCCAGGTGTTATGAGAAGGGAATCAAAATGGGGAGATCAGCGGTTGGCCTGGAAAGAGACAGCCCCTCGAGGGCCCCCAGTCCTAGGAATCTGATATTCTCACACCTCTCCCCCAGCCCAGGCCGACAACTGACAGATGGGGCTGTTACAAGGGGACAATTCCAGCTGGAACAATATGGCCCCATCTGCTCACAAAGGAAAGAGAGCTGTGTAAGCCCCTTTTATGAACACACTTATTTCCCCCAGGTCATTGCCTGCAGCAAAGATAAAGCTTGGGCCTCCAGCAGGCACAGTGCAAAGTTCTACCTACTTTTTCCATAAACCTGGACCAGTTGCTGCATTTTCAAAGCACACAGATATGGTGTAGAGGATCCCAACCCCCACTACACCCAAACCTCAATCCCGAGGCTGAGTGTGAAGCAGTGTGAGGTGCCCCACGCCCTCCGTGGGAAGAGCTGCAGGGGGAGGTTGAAGGGAGGCAGTGAGGGAGGCAGATCCACCTAGATGGGCACAAGGTCCTGGCAGAGCTGACAGGCCACAAAGTGGAGAGGTGTTCCCAGGTTGAGAGGTGCGGTGGTAAGTATCCAGAAAGGAGAAGCACGGGGGCTCTAATCTGCTTCACACTGGTCAGATCACTTCTGGATTATCCATTTCTCGGCTCATTTCAAGAAGGAACCAGAGTGACTAGGATGGCGGGGAGAATACTGTCCTACCAGGACTAGTGGAGACATCGGGAGTTTTCTGTCCAGGGCCTGGCACCCTTGGGTGGGGAAGGGAGAGGGTGTGAGAGTTGTCTTAAGGTGTGAAGGACCATCTGTAGAAGGCAGGCACGGATCTCGGGCTTCCACGAGGGGCTATTAAGGGCAGGCCCTATCTCTAGAGAGGGAAAATGTTTCCAGTAAAAGTCGGTCTGACACCTTCTCTGTCCCTGAAGTGGACTAGAAGAAGCCACCTGGACCACACAAGGAAGGTCCCTGTCCTTGCTGTTCAGAGTGTGGTCCAGGAGCAGCAGCGTCAGCATCTGCTTGGGGCTGTTGGAAATGCAGACTCTCAGGCCCTGCCAGGGACTGGCTGGACCTACACTTTAACAGATCCTTTAACTTCAGGAAGTGATTCGTGCACACACTGAAGTTGGCCAAGGCTTAGGAGAGGCGTCTGGATGAGGACTCACTAGGGATGACTCCTTCACTGGGAGATTCTCTCTGCCACAATGTATCAGGAATGTCCCCTAGCCGGGACACTCCCCAGCTTTCTGCCTGAGCTGCTTATCTTGTTGTCAAACCTCCACTTCAGCAAACAAAAAGCAACACTGATGACAAATGGATTGCCACTCCCTTTGTTCTCTGCACTTAGTTCAGACTACATCCTTCCTCCAGGTTCCTCAGGCTCCGTGAGCTTCTTCTTGATCTTGTTCCAAAATGGACAGCCTCCTCCTGGTGACTATGGCCTTCAGGGGCTTTTCCACACTGTAAGTGCTCTCTGACTTAATTTCTGCCATGTGATGCAGGTCCTCCTCAAAGGGACTGGCACGGCTGTCACTAGGCACTTTGCTCCCACTCAACCCATCTGGTGCAGTACCAATCGGCTGGAGAACAGGCAGGCCAGTGTGTGCTGTGACACACTGGTTGAGGAAATCAAAATACATGGTGTTTTGGAAACCAAAAGGCTCAGGGTCAAATTAACCCAGGAATCACTGAGTTAAAGTCAAACATGTGAGTTGTGGCTGGCTTTAAACTGTAGGACTTGTGGGCTGTAACTTTCTAGGGCGCATCACGAGTTTCCAAGAGGTGGGACAAGCAAGCAGTGTTGCCAAACCTTTTCTCTTTTCACAGGGTGAATGTTCCACTGAACATACTTTAGGGAGCCTCGGCAAGCGTTGGTGACTGCATCCAAATCTATTCAAAACAGGCCTAGCAGTTCATACAAGAAGATTTTCAACAATAGCTGGTCTTGGCTAAGATGGTAGCATTCACGAATGCCTTAGACTGGTGGTTCTTAAATTAGAGTCACCTGCAGACCTTTAAGAAAAATACTGATGCCAGAGATTTTGATATAATTGGTTTGGGTTGTGACCTCTGCATCACTGTGTTTAAAGAGAGAGCAGGGAGGACATAGACACCAGTTGAGGACAGGGCTCTGGACCGAGAGCGGCCCAGGGAGAGAGCGGCTGCTGACTGGGCCACCCACTGCCTTTCCACTGCTCCAGCTTTTCTTCTGCTTCGTCCTGTTCTACAGCCCACGGAGTAAGATCCATCTGGCTAAAATGACCAAGGGATTTCTTTTTTAATGAAATACCAATGCTGTGTTGTTCATAATATTCTTCATGTCATGCTTTCTTCTATTCCTTATTTGGAGTCTGTCTTTGTTTTTGCGGTTTGTGAAAAACACAATCTGCTCTTGTGTTTCAATATGGTGCCGAATGTCGCTTGGGAGCAATTTAACATGTGCCATAACCAGCAGTCACCAAGGCAGGAAGATACTTGGGTGCTATTGCAGAGCCCCTGGGGAGCTGACCATGTGCCAGCAGGCCCGAGTTCCATTTCTGCTTCTTGCATTTGACACAGGTGACTTTTTAAAGCATTTTATTAAACAAAGCCAAGGTCACATAAGATTCTTACTGAGAAGACTCTCAAGGAGCTTGGGTGCTCACACAATTTGGCTTCATTTCTTTTAAAAAATATGAAATTGGCCTTAGAGTTCTCCTCCCTCATTTATTCATTAATAACTTAATGAATACAAATATTAATTATGCACCTGCTTGTGGAGCTCTGGGCTAAACACTGGAGGTGACGCCGGAGTTTATGCCTTTGCTCCTCACCCTGTGGGCGGTAACCACTCGCCGACAGTCCCCGCGGGAGAAGTGGTCCTCGGGCCATCAGCGGGAACTCATACTCCAGGTCCCTCAGGGCAGACTGGGGCTCCCTCTGTGGCACTTTGCCTGAAACCCTCTCCTTCCTTGACTCCCCTCCCTATCTTGCTTCCTCCACTGGCTGACTGGTCTTCCCTGGGAGTATTTTCCTAGTAAATCACCTGCTCGTGAATCCTCACATTGCTGTCTCCTTCTGGGAAACTCAACCTAAGAGGACTGTGTCGAACAAAATAGAAAATAAGTAAGCAAACAAACCAAACACTGGCAATGATATTGAACTGCGACATGGATGCTGAGAAAAAGCCAGCCAAGTGAAGGGCAAGGGAAAGAACATTCCAGCATAAGGAATGGCTATAGAGGCCCACGTGGTGGCTGAGAGACTACTGAGACTGGAGGGTAGTGGGGAGGGAGCAAGAAGCATGGAAGAGGTGGAAGGTGCACGGCCCACGGCGCTCACTGAAGGTCACCCACAGGGAGTTTGCATTTTATTTATTCTGGGTGATCTGCTACCAGCAGTATTTTAAAAGGGATACAAGCAAAAGTACTAGAAGAGGAGACTCAGTAACTGATTAATCTATCCAAAGGCTTGGTTCTTTCTCAGTTTTCTAGAAGAAACATTAGAGTAAAATCCCATACAATCTACCATATTGGAACACATCCAGATTTCACCCAGCTTGGGCCAGTAGAGCACTGGTTGGTTTGCTGGAAAGATGGCTATCTTCTGGGCTTTGACCTCAAGTTACCGATGGCCCACTCCACCCTGTCCTGGCCCCCCGCCACCAGCAAGCCTCCCAGAAACACCACTGTCATCTCTGCTAAATCATTCCCGAATCTGCATTTCACAGTCTAGACCTCTATAGGTAATGTCTCATGTAAGGTTATGAGATTCCAAGCAATGTATTCTGTTTCTAAATATACTTCTTTTAACTCCGAGGAATGTTCCATGACTCCAAATATTCTATTTGTTTTGTGATTACACAGACTTCCACCATATCCCCTGGTAGTTCTCACCTTTCCAAACTTGAAATCTCTGATTATTTGTCCTCTAACATATAGCACCACTGCAGGTTGGCCTACTTTCTGCTTACAGATATGTTTGAGGTACAAGGTGAAAAGTTACTGAAGCCTCAGATGAACTGTACAAAGGGGACATTTTTCAATTAACACACTACAACAGCATGTACCTCTTGTTTTGTAGATTTATTTTTTAAACTGGGCAGAGGCTATTTTTCCCAACACAGTCTAGCATTCCTCTGGTGACAGGCTCGCGGTACACAATGAGATTTTCATTATCTAGGAGGACAGCATCTTTTCTTCTGGGACCTTCAGCAGTTCCAACTTCCAGGACAGCCGAGGCAGCACTATTCCACTTCTCTCCACTCGTGAGTGAGAGTACAACCCTCACTAAAGACGAGGACTCACTCAGCACACTTTCCACAGTGAGCTCTTTCTTAGCTCCTTCCATGCCTCCAAATGAATAAAAACACAGGCCACATACACCACTGTACCAGGTTCCACTAAGCCGGATGTGTTTGTTCTTCATCCGTAAGGACAGAGCCTCCCTCATCCTTGTAACGAATTGAACAAGTACAGCTCCTCGAACGAACAAAATGCCTCTTGTAATGGAAAATCTAAATTAAAACTCGCAGCACGCTGAGTCAGCAGATCTGCAACATCTCTCACACACTCCAGGTTCTTTCTACACATGAGAGTTCATCATGTACCCCAGACTATCTAGGTTTCAGTCATATGATTTTTTTCTTCTGTTTTTAAGAAACTCTGTGAAATGGTGTGCTAGAGAAAAAAATGAAAAATATTGGTTAAAATAAACATTAGGCTCATCCTGGATTTTAATGATGTGTTCTGTCACTGTTTCCCAGTAGCATGATTCATGGATCACTGAACTGTCCTGTGATATGAGGCCTACGCTTCTCATTACCCTTTTAAAACAGCACGTTTTCATCACCAATACTTTTAATTCAGATATGCTTCTTCTAACAAACTTTAAATTTAATGCTTAACATTATTTTCTTTTTCATATAATATTATGATATGGTAAGTGGGAGATGATGTTTTTACCAACGCTGGTCAAGATTAAGTGGTGCCCCAAGGTCTCAAGGCTAATCACGAGGCAGTCTGTTCCACACATGTGTCTGAGAGGGACAGAAATGCCGAAGTTAGTAGCAGGCCTGTGAGGAGACATGTTTTCATAAACCATTGAGCGAACCTACAGTACAGGGAACTCCAGAGGATCCTTTCCTTACTGGATTTTGTCCAAATGAGTGTTATTTGAAATAAGTGGACCTGAGCTAAGCCTGGGGAAACGTTATTCAACTACAGTTTGGTTTAGAATCAAAATTTTACTGGTATTTGTTCAAAACTGAGTATGGAAGAGATCCATCAAAGTTATGGGCCTTCTCTTCATTGTTATTCAAACTACATTTACTTATTTTAGAAAGTATTTAGCTCACAGCCACATGTAAATATATAAAAGCTGATTTCGTTACAACAGTTATAGTCTTACAATGACAAAAGGTTCCAATACTCTGGCAATGATTCCCTTTATTAGGGCAGCCACAGATATAACAGGTGTCTCCTCACCCACAATTTTGACTAGTAGCTCAGAAGCCACAATCAAGAGATCTGGTCAGTACAAGCTTGAAAAATTAAAAAGGCTTTTATTTCTTTAGTATACAAATTTGGTTTGATGCCCTCATCCTTTTACTTATCAAAAAGTGTTTCAGAAGACTATGAAGAATGATCCACTTGTGTTATTACGACAAATGGATTAATTATCTTGGAGATTCTCTCCTCGTCAAATGGCTATAGTTACACACTCCAATGCCTTTTGTTGACATATATAAGATGAGAATATGAAAATATTGATTTTTATTTTTTAAGAAACACGCCCTGAGTTCCACATTTAAATGAGAGTTTTTCTTGATACAGAAAACTAAAATGATAAATGGCGTAGTACTATTCCAATCATGACTATTTCACAAAATAATTTTTTTTCCTTTGGAAATTGTAAGTCTTTAGAATGCCCTCAATGGTGGCAAATATTTATTTTGTGAAAGTAAATTTAACTTCTCAATAAGCTGAAGTTATTCATCCGGCGCCTCTTCACAGAAGAAGCTGGTTACTGCAGTTTGGGCAACTCCAAATGATATGTGACTATAAGGAGATAAAATGGATTCTCTTGTGTGACTGACCCACACATAGATCCAAAAGAAACCAGAATGTCTAAATATATTTATTTACAGACTATCCCGAGGGAGAAAAATGAGTAATTTAATTTTATAATACTATGAGCAAATATATGTCATACTATTTAAAGATAATTAATTTGATTAAAATTCTTAACCTAACCACAAGCCATCTGTGGGCATTTGAACACATTCTTTGTCTGTATCTAGTGCACACTGGAAAATGCATGTCTAACACTTCAGATAATATCCTGGCAAGACTTCTGGTATGGCAGAGTCAGGAGTTAGGCAAATCCCGTCTCCAAGAAACCACTGGACAAAACTGTTCAAACAGCCTTATCAAGGCTCTCAACACTGACCAAAGGCCAGCAATGTATTGAGAGGTGTTTACTCACCAACCACTGCTGAATTTTGAGTAAGGATAGTGGGAGTCTGTGGTGTTTCTGCCTGGGTTTGCTCTAAGCCCACCACCAGCTTGGTCCATGAACTACTTCTACTAGGGTGGGGCTAGCCATGGAAACCAGTAGCTTCATTGCTGAAAGAGGCTGAATTGACTGGTAGCAGAGGGTGCAAAATCCATTCCCAGCTACATATGGGAACAGCTTGCAGCCCTCCCAACCTCTGGCTATAGTCCTGGTTGGTTCAAGTGGCAGACTAGAGGATAACCCAGGAATCTAACAGGGTGATCTTGGAAATGAGAGAACCACAGAGAGGCATGGTAAGCTCTCCTCACATCCCTGGCTGACATGGTGGCTATGCAGATGCATATTTAACACAAAAAAGGCAGTAAGAAGAAAAAGAGAACAACAATAACAAAAACAAGAAAGATGTAGAAAACAAAAATCAAAATTACAGAAATAAATCCAACCATATAAAAAATTACATTTAACGCAAAAGGATTAAATATTCCATTCAAAAGATAGAGATTGTAAGACAATTAAATAAACAAGATCCAACTATCTGCTTTCGGTAAGGCACACACTTTAAATTCCAAGAGAAAAAGAAATTCTAAGCAGAAAGATGGAAAAAAGATATATCATGCAAACAGTAATAATAAGAAAGCTGGAGTGGCTATATTAATGTCACACAAAATAGACCTGAAGATAAGAAATATCATTAGACACAAAGAGAGACATTATATAATAATAAAATGGTCCAAAACATCAGCAAGATGTAAGAATTATAAATGTACGCACCTACCAATGGAGCCCCAAAATACATGAAGCAAAAACTGACAAATTAATGGAAGTAGGCAAATAAACAGCAAGGATAGAAGACATGAACAGCACCATCAACCAACTCGATCTGACAAAGATTTACAGACAACGTCACACAGTGACAAAACACATCTTTCACAAGTGTACATGGCACATTTCCCAGAACACGTTATACATTAGGCCACATATCAAGTCTCAATAAATTTAAAAGAGAAATTACACAAACTATATTCTTCAACCACAGGAAATTAAATTAGGAGCAAATGATAGGAAAAATGTGAGAAATCCCTGAATATTTGGAAATTAAACACTTTTATAAATAACCCATTAGTAAAATAAGAAATCACAATAGATATTAGAAAGTATTTTGAACTAAATAAAAAATGAAAAAAAAACCACACCAAATTTGTAGGATGCAGTTAAAACAGTGTTTGAGAGAAAGTTTTAGCTTTAAATACATCTATTATGGAAGGAAAAAGTATCTCAAACCGATAACTAATCTCCAATCTAAAGAAACTAGATAAAGAAGAGCAAATTTAACCCAAAGGGAACAGACAGAAGGCTATCATAAATATCTGAGTGAAAATCAATGAAATGGAAAACCAAAAAGCAGAGAAAAATCAATGGAACCAGAAGTCAGCTATTTGAAAAGATCAACAAAATGTATAAACCTGTGGCTAGACTGACCAAGGAAGAAATTGAAAACCTCAAATTACCAAAATCAGGTATGAAAGAGGAGACATTACCAACCGTATAGAAAGCAAGAAGATTTAAATGGAATATTATGAACTACTTTACGCCAACAAATTAGGTAATTTATATAAAATGGAAAAATTCCTAGAATGACACAAATTATTAATACTGAGTCAAGAAGAAAGGAAAATCTGAAGGTTTTCTTTAAAACAATAGACTTAAAACAATAAAGAAATCAGATTGGATCAGTAATCAAAAATCTTCCACAAAGAAGAGCTTAGGCTCAGATGGCTTCACTGGTGACTTCTAACAAATATTTAAAAAGAAATAATACCAATACTATGCAGAATATTTCAGAAAATAAAGGAGGGAATACTTCCCAACTCATTCTATGAGGCCAGTATTACTCTGATGCCAAAGCCAGCAAAGATACCACAAGAAAAGAAAACTACAAATCAATATCCCTCATGGACATGGACATAAAAAATTTTAACAAATTATTAGCAAATCAAATCCAGCAATATTTAAAGAAGAGCATACAGCATGACCAAGGGGGATTTATTCCCAAATATAACAATAGTTTAATATCTGAAAATCAGTTAATATAATAGATCACACTAATAGAATAAAAAGACAAGAAAACCCACAAATGATAATCTAAATAGACATAGAAAAAGCATTTGACAAAATTAAACACCCATTTTTTATTTAAAAAAAAAAAAAACTTCAACAAAGTCGTGAGACAAGGGAACTTCCAACACCTGATCAAGGGCATCAACCCCGCGTGCTGGCTCACCATGACGTCGGAACGCTCCCCGGGGTCAGGAGCGCGGCAAGCATGCTCACTCTCACCCTGTCTCTGAACACTGTGCGTGAGGTACTAGCCAGCGCAATGAGGCAAACACCAGACCAAACCAAAGATCCCCCCAAATCAGCCGCGGAAGTCACTCAAGATGCACTAAAATAACTTTTAAAATACTGTCTATTATTTCCTGAGTTAGTTCTGTTTCCTCTGGGTCAACTGCTCTATTTTTCTTGTTGCTCCATCTCATTCATGCTTTTGGGTTTTCTTCAAATGTTTGCTGAGTCCACCCCTTTGCTCATCCTTGTGAATGAGGCATAGGTAAGTGCTACATTGCAGCTGTGAACTCCAGTCTCTCCAAGAGGCTCCAAGCTTTCAACGAGAGGGCAGACTTGAAGGTCTGGGACAGCCCTAGCTGAGGGTTCATAGAAGTGAGGAGGCAGCCCGTGACTGCCCCAGCATTGTCTCCTCGTGCTTTATCTGCAGACCCTGAAACAGCAGTCCACTGTAACACACACTTTGTTTTCTAACCTAGGAAGAACAGCATCGCCGTTAGGAGACAAGAGTCCGAAGTCAGTGCACTTCAGACCCCAGAGTGGCCAGCAAAGCCAGCTGTGTGATCTTGCTCCAGCTCCCAAGCTCCAGACTCCTCATCTGCAGGGTGAGGCAGTATCAGCACCTGTCGCTCCATCTGCTCCCAGGATTAGATGGCAGAATGTGCGCGAGGTGCCTGGCACAGAGAGATGCTCCGTAAATACGCATTTTCCTCCCCCTTCTTTCTTTGTTGAAGAAAAAAAGGCTCAGCCCTCTTGGGCACTGTTTCTCAGTGATGACATTCCACATGCTCCAGGATACTGACGGTTCTGCACTGTCACAAATGGGCACTAATTGGCTTTTCAACATTTGATAAGCCTCTCTAACAGCAGGAGGGCTCTAGGCCCCTCCAGCCGTGAACTTTACCCACTTCATTTCATAGCTTTAAACTCAAATTGTATATTTCATAGAACCACTTTATTACTCACGCCTGAGATCTGTGGGAGTTTATTTGTCAGAAAGGAGAAGTGTTTCCTGCTGTTGGTCTTCCTGTAAGCTGCAATTTTAGCTGTGGCCTGGGAACTGGATGATGCAGTGGTCAAAAACCAGGGAGGAGGCCCTGGCGCTGCGGGGCACCAGGCCAAATTATCACGCGCCCAGAGTGTCCCAAGGGCAGCCCGGAGGGAGGCCTGTCTGGTCCAAGCCTAACATCAGCGACGCCAAACAAACAGCAGCCACCTGTGTATTCCCGCAGACCCCTCCGAGGGCCCTGAGATCTCCCAGTCTAACACAGAGTCACAGCCAGCTCTTCAGTGGGACCAGTGGTTCATTTCTTAGAGGAGAGCAGGACAAATCATAATTTCTGAGGACTTCCCTAAAGATTCTTGCAATTAGCCACAGAACCCATTCATACCACAACTTTGAAGGCAAACCAACAACTCCAGATGTTCTTCAAAACATGTGTGTCAGGTGAGCAAACCTCTCTGGACGAGAGCCGCCTCCAGTAGAGATGCCAGTGAGGAACTTCTCCAGGCAGAGTGATAAGGGAACAGAGAAGAGGAAGGCGGCCCAGTAGACCAGAACTCCAGCAATGAGGGCCCCTGCTCTTAACCAGGGCAATGACTTTCTGAAAGCTGTGATTTTCAGGAAAACAGTACTGAATTGCTATAGACCAAATGAAGCTATAGAATTCCCAAGGAAGTTAAAATCACTTTTTTTCTTCTGTCTGAAGTAGAACTGTCTTTTGGGAAGAGCTGCAGATCAATATGTACTGTGTTTTTTGTTTCAGTCACAACATAATCATGACTGTTGTTACTCGGTTCAATTAGATGATCTTAAAAATTATGCCAAATAGTCCAACCTTTTGCTCTGTGGTAGACTGCTACAGGATTGGCACCCAATTTGTTGACATTTTCCTACACTGTTACCCTAAATATTCCCTCCCAGGTTGACTCTGGGCTTGGCCACATGACTCACTTTGGCCAGTAGGACGATAACATGTGTAATACAAGCAAAGACTTGAAAAGCCCTTGCACATTGGGACTTGCCCTCTCTTGCTGCTCTTGAAATCCCTACCATGACTGCCATGGGATGAAGTAGCCTGCTGGAGGATGAGACGTGATACAGTCACCGCTGTCACCCCAGCCAATGGTCAGCCAATAATTCTCAAGCATGGCTGCCTAGGTGAGCAGAAGCTAACCACAGACCCATGAGGGAACCCAGATGAGAGCAGCAGAGCAACAGCATCCAGCTGAGACCCACTCAAATTGCTGACTCTGAGAGTCGCAAGCTAAATAAATAGACGCTGTTTCAAGCCACGAAGTTTTAGGGTGATTTGTTATACAGCAAATGCTAACTGATAATGTCCTTTCGTTACTTCACAGAATGGAAAAAAACAATATACCTTAGAACAGTTACTGCATGTGTGACGACACTTCTAAGTCATTAGTTTTTCTTCACTTGCAGAAAAACAGAATAAAGAGTGTCATAGCTACACTGTAAGAATGTTGCTGAGAAAATTTTTTTTTTTTTTTGGTGAGGAAGATTGACCCTGACTAACATCTGTTGCCAGCCTTCTTCTTTTTGCTGAGCTAACATTTGTGCCCATCTTCCTCTATTTTTTTGGATGTGTATGCTGCCACAGCATGGCTTGACAAGCAGTGCCTGGGTCCTCACCTGGGATCTGAACCTACGAACTCTGGGCCGCCAAAGCGGAGTGCACGAACTTAACCACTATGCCACCGGGCTGGCCCCCAAAATATCGTTATTTTTACAGAATTCCTAAAGGACCAAATCAACCATTTTGTGTGACTCCCTGAAATCCTCTACGGGTCTACTAAACAGCATTGAAGGGATGACAACAGCCACAACTGTGTCTCATTTCTTCACCCGGAGCCTGTGGGAGGAGCCGTTTCTTGGTCTGGGTTTGTTCCTTGGATGTCAACCAGAAAGTCTCACTAAATGCCTAAGAAGGAGCCCACCTTTCAAACAACTTGTTCCATTGATGTCACTGGTGTACTCTTTCTGGCTAAAGTAAAAACGCTAACATGCTCCATCTTACTACCAGTCGGAGGTCACCATAAAAATATTAATACACAGTAGGTACTAGTATTATGATTAAGGATTCCAGTTGCTGTATCATTAAAAGAACTGTTTCTGATGGGCTACCACTACTGTTGCCACGACAGAGAAACGCAGCTGTGTGGCAGAGCGCACTTCTCCAGAAGCCTGCACTACCTGTCAAAGCCTTGGATCAACCAGGTGGAACAGCCTGTTGCCCCAGCCACCCACCTCCTGGCATTTAATTTAAAAGATTGTCTCTGAGTGGGTTTTGGACCTTTGCAGAGTTCCAAAAACCTCATCTACTTGCTGAAGTCATTGTGTGAAAATGGTTGCAATAAAATGGATTCAGTAATTGATTGCCAAAAACGTGGATTAAGACATACTATGAAAAAAATTGCATTTAAATATTGGTTGTATTTATTTGCAAGCTCAATCAGAAGCCCATGCAAGGTCTTAAAGAGGAATAAAATTCTTTTGAGTTTAGTTCATTATAAAGCCACAGGAAGTTAACCGAGGACTAAGAAGATATGCTAATCACCTGTTCATCTCCACTGACCTCGGCATAGTGTAGTTATTCAAGGATATGGATATAACAAGAGGAAGGGAAGGAATGAAGCCCAACAAGTGACAAAGGAATGATGGAGACATTCAGGAATTTCTCTTACATTTTCAATCTAGTAACTATCTCAAACTTTTTATGGCTGGTGGATATTATATCTTGGAGCTGATTTTCCAAAAATTCATAGCAAAGCTGAAAATTCTCTGCTGGCCAGCTTAGCCACTTAGGGGCTTGGGAACATCTCTGCACAGGAGAGGCCCGACTCCTTCCCATAATATTCAAACAATGGCAAATTTCACTTTTTAAGTACTTCTTCACTTCTAATGCTGTTCTGATTCTCTCACCATCTCTTACAATAGGCCCCCAACGGGATCTGTGCATCTGGTTTGGTCCTAGCCCCATGCCCCTTTCCCTCTCACCTCCAACTCCCCTACACCCTTGCAGCCAGGGCAGCTTCCAAACATGCAGATCTGACTACGGCTTCCCGCCTGAAACCCCTCAGTGGTTCTCCATGCCCACAGGAGCCATCAAGGTATCGAGCAGGGTGGCTGCCTGGTGTGGCATAGCAGCACCCCTAGAGCTGAGGAGCGCTGAAGCTATAGATGGGCCTGGGCTCTCCAGTCTCAGTCCTCTCCCCTCTGTAGGGCTCCCTCTTTACTCTATTACCAGTCCTTCCGGTCTTGTAGGCATCTGGGTTTGTGACTTCGCCTAAAATCCAGTCTCCCTTAGATGGCTGGTGTGGTCCTTGGTGATGGGACCCCACCTTCCTCTTGGCCCTGTCTCCCCAATCTCACCATGGTCCATAGGCCTCAGCAATTCTAAGCAGTTATTGTTTCCTGCAGATCTAGGTTGGATGCCTCTGTGCTTTATATGCTCATGATGCCCCCTTGGACTGAAAGTGTCCCACCACCTCCTCACGAGCCTTCTCACCCACAGACTGGTTCTCCTCCTCAAGATGCAATGCAGGGGACACTTCCTTTGCAACAACTCCTGACCCCTCACATTGAGCTCAAAGCCCCGTCCCCTCCTTTGGATGTTGTCAGAGCAGACGGGGTATTCTAGCATCATAACCCCTATGTTATGCTGAAATCGCAGTTTTGTGTATCTGCTTCCTAAACTTCATGCAGGTCAGCAGCATTTTCACTTTTGCTTTCAGTAAAAACAGACCTTGGAAGATAGTGGACGCTTAACAGAGGCTTTCGAGTGGAAGCTAAAGCACTCTCCCAACTTTCTCAAGACCCTAGCATGGCCAGAGCTCACACCCTTCTCTTCCTCTTACAAGGTGTCATCAGAGTGTGTGAAGGTCTCCTCGGACAGCCTCTCCTGCTCCAACAACTTCTCTCGACTCCCAGTCAGTTGGTTTTCATGGGCTCCATTCACAGAGATTGCTATAACATCACATTTTATTTGTCCATTTCTGAATCTCCCTTCTGACTAAAACCATCTCTCTCCAGCAGCTTCTGGTTTTCATTGTACCTCCAGTCCTGATGCTTCTGGTCTCCTTGGCCCCTCAATTCCTTAAGATTTCACTGGCTTTCTACCCAGTCTGGGGGCCATGGGTGTGGGTCTGGTTCTACTCCAAACCTCCTCCCTCTGGCTTTCTTCTGCCTCCTCCATCTTGCAGGCAGGAAGCCCAGAGTTTGCTCTGCCGAGAGCCTCATCTGCTGAACGCTAGACACAAGTCACTGGAGAAAGTCGTGGAGCCCTGGGCCTGACCAAATCTTCACACAGATCCCCACTGCAGCTTGGCAGTTTCTTCAACAGTCTCTTCTAGAATTGTCACTTCCTCCAAGTCACCACTCTGAGTGTCTCCAATCTCCTCATGCCCCCAAACCTCCCCTGGCTCCAGTGACCCTCAGCCAACATGGGCACCTCATTTCCTTTTTCTTCAACCCAGAGCACTTCAGTTTGTTAACCTTCTCTCCATTCCTCTCTTCTCTCTCAGACCAGCAGTATGCCAACTTTTCGTGAAAGGCCAGAACTTCTTCTGCACACCTGATTTTACACACATCTTCTGCCTCCCCAGGACGGCTCCCTGGCCCTGATCCTGCGTCCTCTGTCCTGAACATTTCCCCTCCACCTACAAAATGTCCTCACCTACTTGAGTCAAAAACAAACTTCCTCTCCCTTTGACCACACATTTCCTCCTGAAGGCCCTTCCTCTCCGAACTGACTGAAAATCTGGACCTTCTCTCCCTGCCATTCACAAGCTGGAGGAACACCCTCTACCCTCATGGCAGTGAATTGCCTCCTTAAGCTTGGGCGCTGGCCTCCTAGTTGACAGACGTGCGTCTTTTGTCCAGACCCGTGCAGCATCACCTGCCCTCTCACTGGGGGCTGCATCAGAGGAGAAGGGATGAGCTGTACAACCGGCAGCTGCCGTGCCATGTTACAGTGCTCAACGTGCACGTTTATAAGCAAGTAATCCAAACGTCCTGATCTGCCCTCCAGGTCTACTGAAGAAGTGACTCCTGCAATAATTCAAGTCATCTTCCCTTTAGGCTCAATCACTATTTCTTCCAGCAGGTTTTAGCTATCCAATGATCCCTGGGAATGCCAAATTAAGGAAACCATATATGGCAGCAAAGACTTCCCAAAGTGTCCCCACACACGCATCTCCAACCTCCTGTGTCCTAGGAGCACATGCCCCTCTCTCACCTTGCTCACTTGCCAATGACACCTCTCTCCTGTAGCTGGGATGTTAGCAGGGATCCCCAACTGACCTGCCAGTGCTGGCCACCCCTAAATCCATCTGTAGCCCCATCCTTGGGTCATCTCTGACCAGAATCCCTGCTGAAGCCCCCACTGGGTCTTGGTCATCTAGTCTTTCTCCACTCCTTCCATCTTCCACAAATATTCAAGCGTTAAGGGGCACCAAGAATGCTTCAGTTTCTTTGCATTTGTGCACACAAGTTTCATTCCCTAACTTTTGCCAGGTGCTCATGGGTCCCCACTAGCTCCTCCCGCCCCATTCCCAAAGGCCTATGAGAAATACATCCTCTGACCTCCAGCTCCTGGAATTCCTCTTCCTCCTCCACATCATAGGAGAGGGTGTGGATTTTGATGTCGTCGGCAGAGAGGTCAATGAACTTCCCATCGGAGTACTCCAGGCTCTCTTTGGTGGGTGACCGGTCCTCGATGAAGGTGGTCTCACAGCAGTCGGCAGCCACGCCATCCCCCCAGGAGCGCAGCATGCCCTCCGAGTAGAGGATGATGTTGGGATGGTAGTGGGACTCTACCGACTGCTGCAAGGTGTTGGGGTCTAGCAGCTGCTGGACTGGCTCATTCCTGCTGCCATCCAGGGTGGCTGGTGCTGCGCTGCCCACCACCCGGCAGCTCTGGTACTGGGGCGCTGGGTAAACAGACACCAGGCCATCTCTGCTCTCAGCCATGAAGTTTCTGGTGTTAATTAAGCCATTCCTCTTGCCGGCATCACTGATTTTACTGTGCACCAGCATGCTCTTCTGTTCAATTAAGCCATCCATGGTGCTCTCTCTACCCGACTGGGTGTCAGGCTGGTAGGCTGGACTCCAGGGTCACACTTGCCTCATGGGACCCATTTCTCCTAGAGGAGGAGGAAAGAGAGTATGAGACAAGGAAATCACACCTGAAAAGAGCTAATCACCCAGCCCCTTGTTTCAGAGTGCACTAGTCAGCCAATATGCACTGTAGCTGGGAGAGTCAGACAATATTCCAGTCCTGCCTATTCCCACAATTGATAAAAGGCTCTACCAGGGCAGCCAGCCAGAAACTGATTACTCGCATCTCTGTAAAGTCTCTGCTTCCTAATGAAGGAGACTCTGCAGGAACTGGAACCACTGCAGCTCTAGAGAAACCTATGATTGCCAGCAGACATCCAGAAACCCACAGGTAAACCCAATCACATTAGCATCGGACCAGCCCACAGGGAAAATAAGGCTGCAAACCTGCAATAGGGAAGATCCATGGCTACTCACTCGAGCAGAAAATACACACCCAAGGAAGAAAGGGTTTAAAATAACATTCCACATAGATTTAGAAGATAGATGATAGGAAGACCCACACCATTAGTACTGTATGTGGACAAAATTCCCCAATTGAGACAACACTCACACGCACATTCTAATGTACCTATTAGAATTATCTCAACACTCATGCATGCCTACTGGCCTTCTAGCATGGTCCCAGGAATTGGACTAGAAACTTCCCTGCCTTAATCATGCTCTACTTAGAGAAACATCTACGTATCTGGGATACAATTAAGAAGTCCTCTAATTTTTTCTCCCTGGATCATGTTCCTTTCTAGGGTTTCACATGTTTAAAAAAAAGAAAAGAAGATAAACAAGCTTAAGATTTTTGGAGATAAAGAATGAATTTCCTCAGGCTTTTCCTCCTTGCAAGTTAATAACTATTATGTAGGAAAACATTCTGTCTTGGGGACTTCAGGTGCTCTGGCTTTCTACGGGATTTAAGAATTTTCTTATAACTGATTTATTTGGTGGTAGTTACAAGAATCTAAAATTTCAGACTTACCAGAGGAGGAGAGAGAGAGAAGACACCTTTGTGACTAGCTGGGAAATAACAGTTTAACCAAGTTGAGAAATGACTAGTCGAACTACAATATGTATACGCACTGAGAGATGGCAGGTATTATCAATGTGACACTGTGTCAAATTTAAGAGAGGTCAAAAAATGCACTACCACCTCTGCTTATGTGGCATGAAGAAGTATTCAGCTCTGGAGGCACATTCAAAATCTGAGAACTAAAACCATTAATTCAACTATTTGAACAAGCACCAGCAACATGGAGGGCATATACGTGTCTGAGCATCATCTCTGTGCCGATCATCTTCCAAGCAAGCACAACATGCTTACTGAGGTATTTCTGGTCCAAATACTCAACCTCTCTAATCGTCCTCCTTCCACAGAGAAGATGCTGGGTTGATTTCACAAGTGGGCCCCTCATATGGTTTGTGATCTGCTGGATGTACTACCAAGACTAGAATAATCTTCTTGAAGCTCAGTTTGGTTTCTCAGACTTAACTCTTCTACCCAGATCTGTTGTAGGTATCTTACAGAAGACATTTGGTTGCATTTGTTCAAATTCCACCTCTCCAATGAAGTTGCCTGCTCTTGCTAAGTCACAGAAACCTCTTCCTTTTCTGGTGTATTCTCGGGACCTGTGCTATGGTTTCTCTTATAGGTCCCGTCGCCTCCTTCTCTACCAACATGACAGCTACTAATGCCAGCCCCTGCCCAGGAGCTTCTTGAGACCAAAGGGCCAGTGTTACCTTTTTCCTTTCCAGCAGCTGGTATGCAGCAGGTACTCAATGAACATGTGTTGAAATAAACAGTCTCAAGTGTTAAGTGATTAGAATTATTCCTACTGAGTGAGCTCCTTGAGCTGCACAAGCCCCACATGTGAATCTGATATTATGGCATCTTGAGGGAGAGCAGCTTAGGTCTCTCAGGCGCTCTCTCGAGTTTGCCACCCAAAGTCCTGGGTGAGAATCTACAGCATCAGCACCACCTGGGACTTTGCTAGAAATGCAGCCTCGTGAGGGCCACCTGGAACTACTGACTCGGAATCTGCATTTCCACATGATCACAGTGGTTGTTCTGCACATTAAAGTTGAGGGACACTGTATATACTGCAAGTTTGGCCTGTTGTACAAGTTGGCTCGATTTTACAATTGACTATTTGCTATCTTTTTTAAAGTATGCAAGTAAATATATCAAACAATTTGCCTCGTTAAAGAACTTTTTTCTTTGTGAAGTGAATTTTTCCAACTTTGAGCGTCATAGATTATGATTATGTCTAAATGAAAAGGGCTGAAATTAGTGGAACTTTATTTTTGTCACTGTATTGTCCTTCAATATCTCTTTTAACACAGACTGTCTTGTCATATATATTGTCTTTAAATTCACAATTCCTATTAGCTCATTTCCTCTGTGTTTCCTTCTACCCACTCCTACTGACAACAGCCTTTCCCCAAGCCTGACTTTAGGAGCTCAGTGATAACACGGAGAGAGAACGCCTCCAGTGCTGCTACCAGCTTGGCAATCCCCCAGTCTCCTCACAGGTGCTGTCTGGAGTTTTACCCAGTGACTGTGCTGTTCTTCCAATGCTCTTCATAACAGATATATAATTATATAATGTAACCGGTTATATTATATAACAAATAATACTTTGCTTATTCTGTATTTTTTCCTCAATCCATGACATTCAGAACCAGCGGCTGCAAACAGGAAAACTTCTCATTTGATCCTTTATTGCTGCTTGAGCAGCGTCTGCTATGTCTAGGATGCTGCCTTCTGTTGACAAACTCTTTCTGGGCTGCATCAATAGCTGAGCTTCCAGTTTCACCCTCTGGGTGGGGCCTTGAAGTCTGGTTTTATGAGTCTGGCAGAGGCAGCTGGCTGAAGTGCATCGCTGGCCCCCCCTGCTACACCTGCTGCTTTACTGATGCTGGTCATGGGGAGAGGTGAAGAGGGGCTCCTTCCTGAGTGTGACCCCCTTACTCCTCCTTCCCTGGGTCTTGCTCTCTGTACTACTGCTGGAAGAACCCTCCTGCCCACAAGTTTGGGTGAATATCAGGTAGATAAGAAAACTGACAGGGACGGTGAAAGAAAAAAAAGGCAGAAAGTAGGTAAGCAACATCTGTACAAATGTTATATTGCATAGAAATGCATTTCTGTTTACTTTGAGACTGTCATGATATGAAGAGCACTACACTAAGAGTCAGCCACCAGGGATTCAGCGTCTCAGGCTAGTAGCTTATGAAAGTGGAATTATCAACAAAGCAGTTGAGCAAGAGAAGCTTTAAGGTCCCTTTCAGCTCTATGATTCGCACCTCTTGGCTCTTGAGTCTTGGAGTTTTATGGGCTTAGATATAGCTTTTCCACAAGGTGGGAAAAATCTCACATGGATCACAATAGGCTAGGCTTCAGTTCAATAAAATATATATTTATCGATTGCTTATTATTGCAAGGCACTTTGTTAGGTGCTTGCTGGAGATAGAAAGATGAGTTCCTAATACTAAAAGTTGAAGCAATGAAAAAGAAAGCAATGACATAAACCACTGTGATTAACAGTTAGACTGAACATACCAGAAAGTCACGCCAATGTGAAGCCGAAATCTAATATTTCAAAATGAGCTAACAGGAATCGAGAACAGAAATTGTGAGAGAACAACACAACTCAGAGTTGGCGGGCGGAATCCAAAGCAACGTAATTGGAGAATAGAAAGAGATGTGACCAGAACTCAGGAAAGAGTTAGAAATACAAGAGAAAGTAATTTCAAAAATCAGGGCTAAACCAGGGGGCCATAGGAGTGAATACATGCAGTGCATCATACCTTAGAAGAAACAGAAGGTGGAAAATAGAAAAATGTTTTAAATTTAAAAAAACGAGTACTTCGATTTATATGAAATTCTAGAGGAGACAAAGTCTTGTATTATGGAGGCAATCAAAACACTGTGACTCAGGGTGGAAGGACTATTTTGTGGAAAGGGCACGAGGGAACCTTCTGAGGTGATGCAAACACTCCATATCTTGGGAGAGCAGAGCTTATGCAGCTGTACACATTTGCCAAAACTAATCAAACTGTAGCACTAAAGATGTGCATTTCATTGTGTGCATTTAATGTGCTAAAATATTTTGAAAGAAAGTGATAAATATAGAATGAAGGCAAAGAAAGTAGAATGTGCATATAAAAGGAAACCTTGGAGAAGAAAATAAACAATGGATAACACCAAATACTAAAACTATGATTGAAGAAAACTCCTGGAACTAATGTTGAAAGGGGACAATAAGTATCTGGGAAAACGGACCTGGAATGACCACCCCTAATATAAATTATAGTAAATCTACTCAACCTTAAAGAAAGATGTGGTTAGAGATGTTACATAAGGGCTGGCAGCTGTCAATGGCTACCAGCATGACAAAAATAAAGAAAACGGACATTACGTGCCTTCTGATGGAAATACATGCCATCACCCATGAAGTCTTCTTGCCAAACAAAACACAACAAAAAAACAATCTTATTTCAATCAAATCTATATCTAAGTACCAATTATAGCAAATTCTGAGGGCAGAGGAACATGCTAAACAACATCATGGTTGTATGCAACCAGTAAAATCCAGAATGTGGACAACTCTACAGGAAAAATACCCAGAAATTGTAAGGATTAAGAAACAGAGAGAGAAAGAGAGATGGAGAAAGATTCTATACATTAAAGAGACTTAGAAAACATAGCAACTAATTGTATATATTAATCTTATTTGGATCTAATTCAAACAAATGAACCGAGATTTTTTTATATGTATATATGTATGTACATGTATATATACAAACATATCTATATGCAAACACATACATACTTACATATAAATGTCTCTATAATTTACACATATATTCAAATACATTTATGTATTAAGACATTGGAGAAATGAGAGCACTGGCTGGACAGTTGATGACACTAGGGAGTTCTTATAATTTTTTTAGGTATTGTTAATTTTTTGAAGGTAAATGATGAGGATTAAAAAAGAGCTACCTACTTTTGGAGATTCATACTAAAGTATCTACAGACGAAGTAAATGATACGATGTCTGGGATTAGTTAAAACATCATCTGGATAGGGAGGAGGAGTGGGTAGGGTACAGAGAAAACAAGATTGGCGATGGGTGGATAATCAGCAAAGTCGGTCGATGGGTACATGGAGTCCATTATACAATTCTCTCTACTTCCATGTATGTTTGAAATTTTCTATAACAGAGTTTTTCAAAAATCAACAGGTGAGGATGTGTAAGAAAGATGTTTTAGGCAGAGGGAACAGCATGAAACAAGGGCAAAGAGGCAGGGACGTGCATGGGGAGTGTTGGGTGAAATTCTAACAGAAAGTGATACAGCTGAAGGAGGGGAGGGCCTTATTTGGAAGGGGTTGAATGCCAATTTGCAGATAAAACATTCACTTTGATGAAGAGTGGGCACAGTTGAAGAAAGGCTCTCGAGTGGAATGTGATCAGCACAGAGGCAGCTTAGGTAGACGGGTCTGTGGTTGGTGAGGGGAACGGGCCAGAGGAAGCACAGGAGATACCGGGGATCTGGCTTTGATGCCCAGGGCAGTCCTCTAACATGCAGCTGGCCTCTGGACAGTGAGAAGGGCCTGAGGCCCTGTGGGAACCTGTGGAGTGGCAGGAACTAAGGGAGCACTAATCACGATTCCTGTGTTTGGTGTACTTCACCTCTGACAAATGGGTCATAAAGAGGCAATTTGAGGCATGTCAGTGGCGGGGATTCCACAACCAGCAGCTGTCACCTCAGATAACAGAGGCCTTCCTGAGGGACACAGGTCCTGGAGACACTGCTGGAAATGCGGGCTTCACACAGTGAGTCCTTCCCATTGAATGGATGGGGTCCTGGGTGGGGGTGTCTGCGAGGCAGGAGGTGATGAAAGCAGGCACACTGTGTGTCCCTCTCACTCACTCACTCAAGGACAGCCATTCTTCCAGGCTGTGTGTGGTTTGCCACTTCCCAGAGGACTGAGCTCAGCTAGGATCACCTGGAGAAGGATGTTTGTGAATGACAGACTGGGTTTCTAACACTGAGGTGGCTGTGTGGCCTGAGGCCATCTCCCAAAAGCCCAGGGAGAACCCCTAGCCAGGTGCACGGTGCTCACTGCACAGTGCCTAGGACCTGGGCACACTGAGCTGGGTCCCCTGAGAGTAAGGGCGGCCTTGCCTGCCTGGGGGTCTCTGAGTACCACACGCAGCCTGTTCACAGAGAGCCTGGGCTCACCCACCTGGAGCTAGAGCATGGCTCATCCAGGAGGAGGTTAAGGAACAACAGCTGGCCCCGCCCCTTTCGCCACTCAGGTCAGAGACGAGGATTTACCTGAAACTGTTTCTAATAATTCGTGGAAAAATAGTTATGAACAGCCTCCAAGGCAGAGGAGCCATCCAGGAAGAGAAAGCAGCCCAAACAGGAAATAATGAAGTGGAGATAGGAGAGTTGGGAGCAGGGCTGAGGGTAGTGCTCTTGGTGCCCCATCTATTTTTCTGTCGGTGTTTTGGTTGGTTTGGCATTTGATTCTTGGTGCTTCTGTTGTCGTTAAACCTAGTCTCACAATCACTCTCACACAGCTCATTCCTTCAATCTCCAAGTTCAAAGCCAATTCTCAACTCTTTTTTCCTCCCCCTCCACAGCATCCGGTCATCAATTCTGTTGTTTTTCCCCAGAGATGCCCTTCAGATTCAGGTCACCCAAAAAGGGTCTCCAAGGCAGCGCCCCCAGGGCCCCCAGTGCCCCAAGAGCCAGGCAGGACACACCCCCTGCAGTGGCCCAGGGCACACTGCCACTAGCCTGGAGGGGCAACCACTGGCTCCTGACTCCCGCTGCCAGTACCCATGATGGAATGCATTTCCATTTTGCCACTTCTGATTTTTCAAAAGACACTGAAAGTAGAGATGTTTATGAACAATTTCCCAAATTTATTCTTGGTGGTTCATTCTTGTACAAAAATTATGGACAGTGCTATTTGAGTCCACAAACACTCTTGTTCACCAAATCTCTCCCCAGGGCCACCAGTGTGAAGGTCCGGATTATGCTGGGACTTCTGATTATGTCTCTCCTGAAGGGCTCGCATGGGCCCACCATCCACACTCCAGGCCTCAGGTTGGGCTACAAGGCCCAAGTCTGCTCCCGATCCCCCATTCCAGCCTCACCGTCCACCCGACTCGACCCCACACACCAAGACTCAGGAAGCCCAACTTCTCACCTTCCCAGAAATGAATGTCTGCTAGAACTGGCCTCTGCATGTGCTGAACCCACTGAGTCTGTCACACTCTCCCGTCTCTGCTCTTTCTCCTTGGCTGCCCACTAACTCCATTAGAGGCCTTTGCTCAGACATCACCTCCCTTGTGGAGCAGTGTCCAGGTCAGGCCTCTGCGACACCACCTGCCATGCTCCCCTGCGATTCACCTTGGACAGGGCTTTGCCTCAACTGGTCTGAGAACTTCTCCAGGTCAGAGACCCGCTCAGCCATCCTTGCATGTCTGATGACGAGTCCTAGGTCATTCATTGGGTCCACAAGGGCTTGATGTATAACTAATGATGTTTTGCCAACTTGGGCCACAACTGGGCCCTCAAATACATGTGACAAGAACTTCTCTGATGAAAGAAAACAAAACATTCTTTTTATCAATCAAGAGAAATTACTTGTTTAGTCACCAACCTAGAGAGATGGGTAATTTAAAAGCTCACCTATCTTAGACTAAGTTATTGAATGCTAGTGGCTTTTCTTGATTTATAATAAACTTTTCCCTTAGGAAGAAGCTATTCCAGCCAGAAATTCTAAATTGTATAGGAGAAAAACATATTTCTACATATTCGATGATGAGTGTTGGACTTTCATCAAGCAATTTCCTAGAACTTCCTTTGGACCAAGAGCTTCCACTCTGTTCTCTTCTCCCCTAGAGGTGTTTGCACATAAGCCTGCAGGAAACACCAGCAAACCATTATGACCCTGCTTAAAAATAGGTGATAATTCTCATCTCATCCTTATTTTAATTAAAGGTAACAGCCTATTTTAATTAAAGATGATAATATCTAAAGATAATAGAAGCAGCCTTTTCCTATGAGTCTGGATGTGGGAGCCTTTCTAAACTTGGACCAGCCAAAAGCCCCCACCCCCAAGTGACAATCATGTCTCAGCATAAGTGAAAACCACCCCGGGACTGGGGAGTCAGTCTCCAGGGGAACAAAAGCCAGATCTCCAGAGTGGGCTATGGCCTGAGCAGAGGTGGCCTCAACCCCCATTGCAATGTCACCTGTAAAAGTTTCAAAATTGGGAATTCAAACTCCTTCCCCAAAACCACGGAAGGAAGGAAGTCACCATGTACCCAGCACATAGCACACAGCAAGCATGGATGGGGCACCTCCATGCATCCATGCATTTAGTGGGCACTGACTGTGAACAGGCAGTGTGCTAAGCATGGTGGTGGAGTGGGGGGAACAGAAGGCCGTCTGACCAGGATGCTGCTCACAGCACAGGAAAAGACCATCTTTGCACAAACACTAAATTATGCCCGGTGCTCTAGACAAGGAGAAGCCTGCCTTGAGAGAATAAACAACTGGCCACAATAACCCACCCTGGGAATTTGGAAAGAGCTTCCTGTGGAGATGCCAGTTAAGGTAAGACCTGAAGGGTGGGGAGGAGTTGGGGTCAAGACCAAGGGGCAACATGTTCCAGGCTGAGCATGTCAAATGCTTTATTTGGGGCTCTAGGCAGGGAACAAGCAGGATAGAGGCCCGTGGAGCTGGATGGCCAGAGGGCTGACAGAGATGAGAGGGTGGGAACGGTGATGGGAGCACTGGAGCCAGGAATCCAGTGAGGAGCAGGAATCCGGGCCCAGGTGCCGGTGGCTGGACTGCAGGAAGAGGCATGGATGGGAAGATGAGCGCAGTCCAGAAGGCATGTAGGAGGCAGAATCAACAGGCCTGGGTGCTTCCTTGAATATGCATAATGGAGGGGGTGGAGGGTGTGAAGATAAAGCACCCCTGCTTCTGGCCCAGGCCCCTGCTGGACTGAGGTGCTATTTATCAAGGTAGGAAACAGTGGTTGAGGGATGGATTTGGGAAAGGTGGGAGGATGACGATGAATTCACAAATCTGTGGGTGACACACCCCATGTCCTGGCTCCCACCATTCCAGAGACTGCTGGCTCACACAGGCCAGCTCAAAGGGCTCAAGGGCCCTGGTGCAGCTGCAGCCATGACAGATGGGGAATTGATGGATAAATGCCCAGCATCTTTGTCCCTTGGGTGGGACAGTCTGAGGTAAGTGTCCTGCACACTCTCCCACAGGCCCAGGAGGCCTGCACTCCGGTTGCCCAGAGGTCACCTTGCATCCTTTGTCAGCACCTTCCCTTCCTGTCTCACTTCCCTGTTCCTCTACTGATGCCCCTAAATTCCTGTCTCAGGGCCTCCTTCTTGGAGAAGGAGCCCAGGGCATCAGACTATTGTCCAACAAGCGTGTGAGGCACGCCCACCACTTCTGTATAGACAAGAAAACTAAGGAAGCCACCATGGATGTCTACGAGCTCACAAATCTATATATTATCAAATGACTGCAACGCGCTTCTCTTGTCAGAACTTGGAGAAGAGGGCACATATTTGCCTTCGCATACCCAAACAGAAGCCACCTTAAAGAAACAGAAGGCCTCCTAGGCCAGCGAGATCCAAGGGTCACATGCTGGCTTGGATGAACACATTTTAAAACAAAAATCAAAAACAGGCCCGTGAGACAGTTAATTCTCTCTGCAAATTCATAAACTGCCTTATTACAGGGACAGTGTGTGTAGGGTCACACAGGCTTCATGTACTCAGTCCCCAGGAGAATAATTCCTCACTGCTAAATTCCTCATTGATAAATTGGCAATCTGATTCCATAGAGCAATCTCAGAAGGTGTGATAATTTAAGCCTGCCCTCTAAAAAATGGATTCTCTCACAATGAGTTGGGAAACAATTAGGTTTCCTAGCCTCTAAGGCACAGGATAAGACCTTGACTCACCAACTCTTCACCAAGAAAATGAATGCCCCCAGCAGCCTCAGGGGTTCAGCCTGGTGTCATGTCTTTCAAATTCTATAAGGTCCTAAATCATAACAGCAGACGATCTAAATGCAAACGGAAAAATATCTTCCAACAATGGTGGGATTTGAGCCCAGGTATCTCTGACTCCAAGGTTTACAGTCTCCTCACTCAAGTTGGAGGAACACAAAAGTTGGGGAACATGTCAGACTGTGGGCCCACATCACCATCTCTCACATCTGAAAGGCAGGTGGCACGTCAGGAAGATCCCAATTCTGCTGCTCTCCTTTGTTTTAATCAGTTATTTTTTAAAATAATAGCATTATTGAGATATAATTCACACACCATAAAATTCACCTAACTTTCAAGTGTACAATTCTGTGGGTTGTAGTATATTCACTGAGTTGTGCAACCTCCACCACTATCTAATTCCAGAATATCTTCATCACTTCATACCCATTAGCAGCCACTCCCCATTCTCCCTTCCCCAGCACCCAGCAACCACTAATCTACTTTCTGTCTCTATACATGTGATTATTCTGGGCTTTTCACAGAAATAGAATCGTACAATATGTGGTCTTTGTGACTGGATTCTCTCACTTAGCATGAGTCATCCATGTTATGGCATGTATTAGCACTTCATTCCTTTTAACGGCTGAATAATAATCCATTGCATGCATAGACTGCATTTTGCTTATTGCTTTCATTAGAGGGTGGTTGCTATCACTGAGATCCTGTGTAACACTGGACTAATCATGATTGCATTTCTCTTGTTGAATGGTTGACAAAACAGTGCATTCTTTTTCTGGAAAAGATATAGTGAAAATGAAATTGTCCTAAAACCAAACAAAGCAAAACAAACCCTCAGTCTGCACCTTTGGAGGGAGCGAAAAGCATTTCACGTATGGCCTGGAACATAGTGACAACACCATAGATGTTCACTAAGCTCAGGTGGGGTTTCTCAAACATTAGCTGGACCAGAGAAACCCCACTGGCAGACAGGTCATGCGACCAGCTGATGGAAGAAAACACTGCAGGCTGAGCCTGCCTCCTCACTGTGAAATAGAAAACAGACACCCAAATGCAGCAGCTGCTTCAGCATATCTGAGTTTCATGTCAGAATAAGGTGGCCCATGCTGCAGCCAAAACCTCCACCTTCCTCACCAAAAATGGGACCTGAGCAAATTTATGTTCCGTCTGCTTCTAGCCCTGACAGGGAGGAAGATTGGCTCTGAGCTAATATCTGTTGCCAATCCTCCTCTTTTTGCTGAGAAAGATTGGCCCTGGGCTAACATCCATGCCCATCTTCCTCTACTTTATATGGGACGCCTGCCATAGCATGATTTGATAACTGGTGTGCAGGTCCATGCCCTGTGAACCCCGAGCTGCTGAAGCGGAGCGTGCAAACTTTACTGTGCCACCAGGCCGGCCCCAACATACACCCTTTTTAAAGCATCCTAGCACACTCCACCAGGAATTGTGTATTATGAATACGGCAGAATTATACATGGACCTATCCATGTAGAAATTGGGATTATACATTACAGGTTGCATTTTTCTCAAACTTGACTTTAATGTTTAATAGATGCTTTGCTCTGAGGAAATAACTAGGAAAAAATCAAATGAAAGTTCTGGGAATCAGAGTTATAAGTATAATTATTTCCAAATCAAGGCATGAACAAAGAAGCAAAGACAAATGGAAGTACTAAAACTTCGTCGTATTAGTTTTCCTTTTTTCTGAGCCTGTGAACAATTCTAGATTTTTTAAAAAATCGATGTCTCTCCCACCCTCCGATGCCCCCACACCCCTTCCACAGGGAGACTTAGAGACCTGCACTGCTGGGCTTAGGACCCGTTTATGGGTGGGGTGGGAGGAATTTTACAAAGTAGTATCTGATGCCCATACCTCTATGGGTGATTAAGAACTTTACATGCTAAAGATTTTGTACAGTAACAGTCACATTGAACACATAAAACAACCTTCAGAGCAGCATCTCCAAGTAGAAACAGAATAGAGCAAACTCTATATGCAGCCGATGAGGAAAATCAAACTAATTAGCAGGTTGGTTTAGCCAGGACTCTTGGGATGGGTGACAGGCATGGATTGCTCCCAACACTTTTAATACCTTCTCACACAAGTAATTTAAGCCAAGCATTAGGAGTGCACCAGGTGCCAGGTCTTCCCTAAACCCAACACTGTTAGAAGCCTTTGTGTAAACAGCATTCTTCCCTCCTGCTGTGCAAATGATATATGTGTTTCCACAAAAGCCCAAGTGCTGAGAGAAAAGAGCTGCTTGCAAATCCTCATTAAAACAATTAAAATTTGTCTTTAACACAAACACATAGAAAAGTCTGTGATTTGGCAGTGGAGACAGTTAATGAAGCATTCAGAACCAGATCAGTTATTGTTATTTAACATTCAAATGGCACATTACAATTGCAAAATGCTGTATCATCGAACTTACCACTTTTGGTGGCCTGGGACTTCCTGCTCACAAAGCCAATCCAAACTTCGGCTGGCAAGCAAGGGTTTGTCATAGCACCTCTGAGAAAGCATCCACAGGAGTTCTAAATGTGATTCATTAATGTTCAGAGGAGTGCAGAAGAAATGCTGTGATACCGGAAATGAGAAAACTCTACGTATTACAGCCATTGCTGTCTATAAAAGTTGTGCCAACTTCCTTTAGCTTTGTGAGTCTCCATCTCAGTTTTAAGGAAACTGTTGTGGGAGGAGGCTCCTTCACCAATAACATCTCCATGTCCACCTTTACCAACTCCACCATTTTTGTCATCTTTACCACCATCACCATCCCACCATCATCTCTGTCACCACCATGACCACCACCACCAGTCCACCACCAACACCATCACCACATTGCCACCACCTTTGTCACCACCACCATCATCTCCATCAGCACCATGACCACCACTAAATTCATCACCACTAACGTCACTACCATCACCACCACCACCACAACCACCACGACCATCATCCCCACCACTAACAACGTCATTAGGAATTGGCAAACTACAGCCCACAGGACAAACCTAGCCCAACACCTGCTCACAAGCTAAGAATGAATTTTACATTTTTAAGTGGTTGAAGAAAAGAAGTATATTCCATGACACATGAAAACTATAAGAGATTCAAATGTCAGTGTCCACAAGTAAAGTTTTATTGAACCACACCCACAGCCATCCATTCATTCACATATGCCTATGGCTGTTCCGCACTACAAAAGCAGAGTTAAGTAGTTGTGACAGAGGCCATATGGTCTGCAAAGCCTGAAGTATTTATTATCTGGTCCTTAACAGAAAAAGTTGACTGTTTCCTGACCATAACCCCTCCCATGCCATCACCACCACCATTATACCACCACCACTACTAACACCACCACCACCACCACCAGCACAAGTAATCCCACCAAGACCATCGCCACCAACAGTAAAGACACCCCCACTCCCAATCCACACACTACTCTATGGTTTAGAGTTGTGGAGGCTGCCTGTGTGGTCAAAGAATTCAGTGAGATGACTGTGAATGTGGACACAGACTCAAACAAGAAGACTTTCTCCTCACCAGTGAGTGAGAAGGGATAGGAAGCCTTGAAAGTGTTCTTGTCTCTAAAACTTTTGTGGGTAATCTGTTGTTTGTGGAGGGTGCTGGGGTAACTTCATCTTGGAGAATTTCTAACCACAAGCTCGAACTCACACACACTCTGAGATTTCACACTCTCACTGTGCCTTGAAGAACGCAGTTGAAACGCTTAGTTTGGAGTGTTTTGGGCGGGGAATCCCCCTGCCCTGATTCTTGGCAGAATCAAACACAAGTCCCTTCTGGAAGAAGGCACTAAAGATAGGCCTCAGAAAATGTCCATAGATAATGTTATAAGTGACTTGAGTTTGGAATTAAACATATGAGGAAATAAGCTACAATTAGCAAGGGTAAGCAAGGGTAAACCACCAGTTTAGATCACAATGATTGCAGATTTGACATTATCAGATAAAGGTTTAAATAAAATGCTTAATATATTTACAAAATGAAGGACTTAGAACTTTAGAAATAAAAAAATACATATGTGAAATTAAAACCTCAGTGGATAGACTGTCACTTCTGGCATTAAAGTTGACTAGATGCTCTGAGGGATTCTCTTACAACAAAATAAGACCCTAGATTAGAATACACACCGAGACATTGCTGGTTTGAAGGAAAGTCGCCAAAGATTACCGTCATCCTGTAACAAATTACTGGAAGAGACACAAGATGAGTTGAGACTGAATCCCTATTCTCAGCTAAGATTCTTTATGGAAGTGGTCTCAAATTTAAGAATGCATTAGAATCACCCAGAGGGCTTGTTAAAACATAAATGGCTAGGCACCACCAGCAGAGTTTCTTATTTAGCGTGGAGTGGGATCTGAAAATTTTCATTTCAAGGAAGCTCACAGGTGGTGCTGATGCTGCTAATCCAAGGACCACACTTTGAAAACCACTGTTCCGTAGGTTCTGACAGTGCCAAGTAAGTGATGACCCCTGGCTACAAGCAGAAATAGAACCAAACCTCTGTGGTGAAAGCCCCTTATATTTAACCACATAATAAGATCAAGTGATGAGCTGACAATAAAGATCACCATGCACAAAAAGCCACACATCACTGTGAATGAGAATCAGTAGGGGAAAAAAATGCTTTGGAGAATCAAGGACTTCAGATATTGGAATAGTAAGAATATAGAAAAATTATTTATAAAATATTTATGGAAATATAAAAATACTTATAGAATTATAGAAATAATTTATAAAATATGTATAGAAATAAACAGAAATATTTAAAGGTGAACAGGTAACAAGACTATGAAAAATAAATAGAAAAATGAGAAGTTCACATTTTAAAAAATAAGAAAATTTAGTTGAAATAACAACACAACAGAATTAAAATTTAAACAGCAAAATAAACACAGCTGAAGAAACAAATGTAAACTAGAAGACAGATTTGAGAAAAATACCCAGAATGCATCATTAACAAAAAAAGAGAAAATATAGATGGGTAGTTAAGAGTCGGGAGTATAGAATGAGAAGTTTCTATGTACTTCTAGTAGAGAAGGGAGAAGAGAAGTAATACCTGAAGGGAGGCATCCGGTGAAATTTTCAGAACCGATGAGAAACACAAATTCACTGATAAACATCAGGAATTGCAAGACTGAGGAGCTGTGGTTAAATTGATGAACAGGAAATTCAAAGGCGATCTTAAAAGCAGTCAGAGGAAAAGGACAGATAATTTATAAAGCAACAAAAATTATAATGAGAACAGATATCAAGCAATAATAGAAGCCAGAAGACAATGGACTAATATCTTCAATATTTTGAGAGAAATTAGCTGTCAACTTTGAACTGTATATAATAAAACAAGAACAAAGTAAAATAAGACATTTACAGATAGTTTTAAAAATGGGTAAATTTCAAGGAAAACTACCAAATGAATAGAAATGGTCATATACATTCCAAACCAGGAGAGAGAAAAAAATTAATAAGACTGAAAAAAAGAGCAGGACATTAATACAAATAAAAAATTGAGATAATAACAAGTGAAAATATATCAGTATTCACAATAGGCATAAATTAATTAAAATTGCCAGTTAAAATAAATTTTTAGTTTGGATTTAAAACAGTACCCAGACATATGTTATTTATAAGAGATACACCTGAAGCATAAGGACATGGAAGCATTAAAAGCAAAAGAATGGAAAGTATATATACAAGGAAAATCCTAAGCAAAAAATAAAAAACTTGGCACAGTTTAATGAATCTAAAACAAAGCAGACATTAAGGAATAGAAAATGTTACTACATAGTAAGAGGTTCAATTCTCAACTTCTATGTACCTAATCAATTCATATCATAGTATACAAAGCAAAATGGGTAGAATTACAGAGAGAGTGCGATATCTTCACCACCAGAACAAGAGACTTCAAAACACTCTCAATTATGTTAAGAAACAAGCAGACTAAAAATAAGAAAGACATAGAATATTCAAAAAACAATAACAATTTTAAGCAAATGAGCATGTATAAAACTCTGCCTCCAACAATTAGAGAACAGGGATTCTTCTAGACACGTTTTCTTTCTTTTTCTCCCTGTTTCTCTTTATATTTCCTTCCTTCCCTCCCTCCTTTCCTTCCAAAATTGATCTAGTACTAGGCCATGAAATAGCAACACATTTTAAATAATTAGTATCTTATAGACCCACTTTCTTTAACTACAACACAGTTGATTTAAAAGTCAATACGTTTAATAAAAACAACACTCATTTGGAAATGAAGAAAAAGAAATGCTTTCTTAATAACCATTGGACCAAAGAAGAATCATAACAGAATGTAAAATTATTTAGAACTGAATCACACTGAAAAAACTACATAATAAACTACATATCAAAACCTAAGGGTGCAGGTGAAGCAATACTTAGAGGGAAACATACAGCCTTAAATGCATACGTTTGGGGAATAAAGGCTAAAAACTCATGAGTCAATATCCAAATTAATAAATTAGCTAAAATAATAATAAAGGGAAAGAATATATGTGACAGGTGGTAATAAAGATAAGAGCAGAAATTTGTGAATTAGAGAGCAAAGATACAACATGGAGAATCAACGAAGTCAAAAGTTTGTTCTTTGAAAAACAACCTTCTGATGAAACTGATTAGAGAGACAGAGAAAGTGTGTGTTGGAGTCATGCTTCTGATTCAGGATGGAGGACTGAGCACACCTTATCTTTCTTCTCTCTCTTGAAGAACCCATTAAAGGGTTAGCAAAGGAAAAAAAAGACCCTGATAGAAGACCCTGATAGTAACAAGTTCTTAATGAAATACGGAAATTTAAAAAGCCACAGTAGATGAGGAATTCAACCAAGTGCTGGAAGAAGGAAGGTGAGTGGCAGCCACACAAGGCCGCTGAAGTCTGGACCGCGAGAGGAGCGGACGGCACTGGGAGGACACAGGCACACAGGCGGACACCAGACGTCTCACCCGAACAACACATGCTGGAAAGAGCGGGGCAAGGCCTTCAAAGTTGGGAGAAAACAACTTTTAAGTTATGCACCCAACCAAGCAACCATTGGAGTGTGAGCAACAACAAAAGAGGAAGCAAAATGATGACGACGACGGTAGTGTCAGCACTCAGAAAATTTATCTCACGTTCCCTTGCTACATAAGTAACTTACAGATTTACTTTAGAAAAAAACAAGAGTGGAAACCAAGGAAGTGGGTAATCAAGGATAAAAGAAACGGTGACTAACTCCAGACATGAATTAAAAGAAATCCCTGTAGAGTAGCTGTGCAGCACCAATCTGTCCAGTTGGTAACACATCTCTGGGCATCACAAAGGCCATCTTGATGGACACGAGACAGAACAAACATGAAGCCGCAAGACAACAGTGATGCTGGGAGGAATGCACAGGTTTCTTCCCCCAGTATTAAAGAGGGTCATTTAGAAACTCCAGAAAAAACACACAACTGTACAAGAATTCTATAGGTCCAATTCCACTGCACAAAAGCAAAGCAAAATTCCCATTATTTTGAGCAGTTATGGAATGTAAAAAGACAGAATCCATTTGACCTAGACCCTAAGAATATTTTCCTCCTTCTGGTACAGGGGATCATGATACTGAAAAGCAGTACTAAGCAAATATTATTTTATCACTACAACTTGGGTTTACAATCAGTAATGTTTATAGAATCATGATAACTCTTTAATAATTTAACATTTGGAATCTACATAATTACAAAACCAGATTTTAAAGATCCAGTCCCGACAAAGTCATCAGCATCACCATCATCATCACTGTCATCATCATAATTTTGGCCAAGAAGTATTGAGCATTTCCTAAATGCCAGGCACTGTGCTAAAATCTTTGTAAGGATTATCCTGTTTAATTTTCAAAATAACCCCTTGAGGTAGGTATTCCTGTTATCTTCATTCACTGATGTGGAAAGGGAAGCACCCAAGAATCTAAGTAACTTCCTCAAGGTCTTTCACCTGGAAGCAGCAGAGTCAGAGTCACATGCAGGAAGTCTGACTTTAGGGTCTGACTCACAGCCACTAAGCTAGACTCACTCATTCCAATGTAAAAGTGAGGACACAGGCAACCTCAATGGGGAGGCGAATGGGAATGAAGGAAGAAGACTGGCAAGCATGCCACCCTCAGCTTCATCCTGCCTGGCAGGAAGACAGGAGATGGAGGTTCACTGAGGTTCATTTAAAGATACAATTGTAACCAATGGAAGAACTCACAATTATACAACACAGAAAACTGGGTGGAGGGGGAAGGAAACAGGCAGTAGTTGGTGAACTACATTCTAACCTTAAGTAAGCTAAATTCTACCCTTTCAAAGCAGGGATTCCATTGGGCAGAATCAAAAGTCAACAGATCAAGAAATAACTGGATGAATACAGCAGTCAAGGCATGGTGGTAACTGTCAAAAGAGAAAGGTGAATAGGAGTTGCCTCTGGGAAGCAGGTTGGGATATGGAACGATATGTTAGGAGGTCGAGGTGAGATGTTTGAAATTTTCATTACTATTTTTGTGTACTACTTAATATTTTACCATGCTAGCCAAAAAAACCACAAAAAATATATTTTTTAAATCACTTCATCGTGGAGAAATTGGAACTCTTGTACATTGCTGGTTGGAATGTAAAATGGCATAGCCTCTGTGGAAAACAGTTTGCTGGTTTCTCAAAAATTAAACATAGAATTACCATATGATCCAGCAATCCCAATTCTGGTTACAGACCCCAAATAATTGAAAGCAGAGTCTCAAAGAGATATTTGTACACTCGTGTTCATAACGGCATTATTCACAGTAGCCACAAGGTGGAAGCAAGCTACTTGCCCATCAACAGATGAAGGGATAAACAAAGTGTAATACAGCCATGCAATGGAATATTATTCAGCCTTAAAAGGGAAGGAAATTCTGACACGTGCTACAATACGGATGACACTTGGAAACATTATGTTAAATGAATAAACCGAGACACAAAAGGATGACTACTGTATGATTCCACTTACATGAGGCACCTAAGAGTAGTCACATTCATGAGACAGAAAGTAGAATGGTGGTTTCCAGGGGCTGGGGCAAGGGAGGAGGGGGGCATTATTATTTAATGGGTACACAGTTTCAGTTTGGGATGATGAAAAAGTTCTGGAGATGGATGGTGGTGGATGGTTGTACAACAATGTAAGTGTACTTAATGTCACTGAACTGTACACTTAAAAATGGTTAAAATGTTCAGTGCACTCTGCTTCGGTGGCCCAGGTTTGGTTCCTGGGCACAGAACCACATCACCCGTCTGTCAGTGCCATGCTGTGGCAGTGGCTTACATGGAAGAACCAGACAGACTTACAACTAGAATGTACACCTACGTGCTGGGGCTTTGGGGAGGGGGAAGAAAAGAGGGACAGGAAGATTGGCAACAGATGTTAGCTCAGGGCAAATCTTTCCCAGCCAAAAAAAAAGGCTAAAATGGTAAATTTTATATTATGTATATTTTACCACAATAAAAAAAAGGCACTTTCTTCAAAAATGGAAGGAATAACTTTGACGTCCAAGCCAATAAGATATGGTACCTTTGAATTTATTTGAGTTTAATATAAACTCATTCGTTTACCACTTTCTGGAAAATAAAAGAATTTTAGAACATATTAATTCTGATTACAATCTCCCAATTTAGTACTATTGTTGTCCTTATTTTAAATTATATATATATAATATTAAGTTATTTAAAATATATATTTAAGCCCTTTAATACTTTATTATTATTGTTTTATGCAGTCAATATTCATTTAGATTAACCCACATACATAAATATATGCTCAGGGAAAAACCTTGTTCATCAAGTCTCAGTAGCTATTGATGGTAAGAGGTATCCATTTTTCAGAATTTCAGAAATGTTAAAATGTGAAAAGAATGTGCATGTTAGAATTGGAGAAATACAATATTAAAAAGAAAATAAACCAAAAGAGTAAGATAACCTCAGACTGTAACATTTACCCAGAAAATCCTTCAGCATGGGTTAGTTACTAAACAGGCTGCATCTGCAGTAATTACATCCTGTGTTTTGTGTGGTGGTGGGGTGTGTGTATGTGTGTAGGAGAGAGAGACAGAGGGCGAGGGAGAGAGAAATCCACCGTGTGCCAAGGGTTTCCAGTAGACCAGAGTTTCATGAGGAATATAAATTATCACAGGATCAAAGGAGCCCCATGGCTGCCTCTCTGTATCAACAGTAAAGACACATAGGACAGAACTGGAGTATGTGCTGGCTGTTGCTAGGATCCATTTCATGGAAAAGGGTAAAAACAAAACTGCAAGAATAATATGCGTCTTACCTTCCCAAGTTCCCAGAAATGAATCCCAAAGCAAGAACATGGCGAGCTCATCATTCACATCATAAATCATCTGCTGACACGCAGGGTGCAACGTGAGACCTCAAGTACCCACGGAAACAAGGTGGCACAGTGACTTGCTTTTTCCCATGCAATAGGGTTTTACTAAACTTCAGACTTGCTAGAATAAACTAAAAGCATAGAAACTAAAAATGATATTCCCTCACATTTTTCCCATGAAGTGCTTCTTCTATATAGAAACACAGTTTCGTTATTACAAAGATTCAGAAATGAATGCACAATCTCACGGACCGCATCCATGGCCCACCTTCTAATTAATTAACATCATCAACTGCCAGGCTGCGTCCTGGACCTTCATGTGAGAACAGAGGGCCAGCTCGGCCTGAGGAAGACAGAAAATACTCAGTAGCTGAAATTAATTCATCCGAGTTCTGACTTAGGGAAAATGAATCACATTTCAACCCAGCATTCCTATGCGAATATCTCAGGTTTATTCCCCTGGCTGTTTACTCTTCAGTTATCCTCTGCCAGTCAGTGACGGGTTTCAAAGACCCAACAAAGGTCAAGCAACACTGGAATAAGGCGCACGCTCCGGGGAACCACTGGGCCAGCCTCGGTTCACTCTGGGGTGTGTTTGGGCCACTGACCAAGGCTAAAGGCTTTAGGAGGATGGGGCGGGGACGGTCCTCATCACAGGTCACCTGGCTGCTTTGTTAATTTCATTACATTTCCAACAGAGGAGAGCTGGCTTTTTCCTGGGTGAATTCCTTAATGTTCTGTGTACTGTGCTTTAAAGCGTGGAGACAGAGTGAAGAGCTGTGCTCAAGCAGTGAATACGGTGAGTCACATACATGCAGCTTTACAGCCCTCATGAATCAGAACTCGGCAGGAAACCGGGGGCTGGGGCATGGGCAGCTACTCCTTCTATAGGAGCTTCAGAAGAACTCAGCTTTCTTTGGAAAAAAGGATTTCTCTTTGACAAAAACATTTCACTGAAAGGTTAGTTAAGCCCCAAGAAATGAGAAAAGAGAAACTCAGCTCTGCTGGTGACACACTGTTTCCAAAAGGACTGGAGAAGTCCCACAAACCATGCTTCTGTACAAGAAACCTGCAGAAATGCCTTTAGTCTCTACTCTCAGTGAGTGCCCTGCGTGCTTCCTTCACCTCCTAAACACAGATGACTGAGATACCAATTGCTGAACTTCTCCATAGTATCAGGACCATAGCCGCTCCCTCCCCTAATTGCTCCTGGGAATTGTTTAGCACAAGCCCCAATCCTTTAAGAACCTTCTCCCTGCTGAGGATGCTTCCAAGATTCTATGTAGTCCCTTTGACTTGCTGCAACAGCTAAATATTAGAACCAATTTCATTTGACTATAGGGGTGCTCCTGTTGGTCTTTAGCTAGTGGGCTTTGACAGAAGTGAGCCTCAAAGTTAGAAAAAATTGGTACCAGATAATGCTGGATCATAAACGCCCACACAGTGATGGGAATAATATTACAAGTGATAAGTTAGAAACTGAACACAGAGCACATGCCCGCACTCAAGTTTCTAGCCTATTTCAGTCCTGCTGAAACACAGACCTGGTGTTGCCAGATCTTCAGATTTCACAGGAGAAATCTGCTTTGTCTATTGAGGCCGACCATACAATGTGAAAACCTCCTGCAACAAAGCATCTAAGCATGACATAACACAGCAAAGATTCCTTTAAAGGCATAGCTGAGCTTACAAGAAAGCAAGGGGAATAATCAGGGGCACAATTAAAGAGAGAAGTGAAATAGGGAGCCTGAAACACAAGTTGATGCTGCAGCATCCTTGGGGACAGAGGTCAGTCTTAGTAAACAAGCCCAGGTTTTAGTGGTCATGTAGAGAGAGGGGACAAGGCCTCGGGTCTCCTCAAGGAAGGAGTAGCAACTGAGACCCCCATGTAAAGACAGGAAGCTCAAAGGATGACATGTCAAGTGAAAACACTGTCTAGAACCATGCTGCCCCTCTGTGCAGTGATGGAGAAAACGGGGTGGCCTGCTTGGCCTGAGACTGGAGAAAGTTCTCTGCTGGAAACATCATGTGGAACTCAGATTTGAAATTTTAGTATGTACATGGTCAGGAACCCTGTAGGCTGAGGAGCTAACATGAAAAAGTGATCTCAAGTCAGGGATCCTTGGGAGTGCTTGTCCGACACACCTTCCCCTCAGGAGATCCTCAACCAGAATTCTCAGAGTTTCAGTGAGAAGGGTCACAATTTAAAATTTAAAATTTACCAGGAAACAATCCACCATGAGCCTGAGTCAGCAGATGGAGTGGCCTCCCTAGACTTCAGATAATGGGACAATAAGACATGGGATGAAATACGTCTCCTATAAGGTATTTCAGGCACACAAGAAGGAACTAAATTCACACAGGAAAAATACATTATCAGAAGAGACAAAGCAAATTGGAATTTCTTAAAGTAAAAATATATATTGAATTTTAAACATGATGGATGAGTTAATGAGCAAACTGGAAGTATCTGATGAGGGGATTAATGAGCTGGAATATGGAACTGATGATACCACCTAGAATTCGGCATAAGATGGGAAATATGAAAGATAGATTAAAAGGGAGAAAGATAAAAATAAGGATGTCCCTCAATCAACTAGTATAAATTCTGGGAGAACAGTCTGTGGATTCCAGAATGAGAGAACATTCCAGAATGAGAGAATACTGAGAATGGGGAAGAGGCAATGTCTAAAAAGATTTGAGAATTTATTAGAACTATGTAAGATGTGAATTTGCAGATTTAGAAACACATGATGCAAGGTAAATTAAAGTGATTCCACACTCTATACATTTTATAGTGAAACTATACAAAAATATGATGTTGACAAAAGGAAAAAATATAGATTCCCTATAGAAAAAAAGCAAACCAGGAGTACATTTCTCAACAACAGCCAGAGAAACCATAAAAAAATCAAAACAGTTTCAAAGTTCCTGAGAAAACACTTTCAACCTGGAATTCTATACTTAAACTATTATTCACAAATGAGAACAAAATACATTTGGCCAAAGACTGAGAAAATGAACCACTAACCGACCTTCATGAAAAGGACCACTGAGGTATGTACTCCAGACCAAAGGAAACTGATCACAGAAAGTAGAAATGAGACACAAGATATAAGGTAAGCGAGGAGTAGGAGTGATCTTTAATAAGCAATGACCATAGAAAATAATAACACAATAATGATGATGAAGTTTGCTGTTATAAAAGTGAGAAGGAATTGAAATAGTGAACAATAAGGTATGACAGGAAGAGGATTATAAGATCTTTGTATTATTAAAGGGAAAGATGGTGATACCATAAAATCTACAATTTGTACATTAAGGAATGCATATTAAAATTATGAGTAAAGTAAAAAGTATACCTTTTAAATAAGTTGAATGAGAAAAAAAGAATTAACAGTTCTAGAGAAACTAGAGATCCAGATTTATTTTAAAATGGCAAGTAATTGAAATGTGTGTGTGTGTGTGTGTGTGTGTGTTTGTACACTGAATCCCTTGAATCCCTCTGGGGGGCGACATAAAACATGCCTATCGCCCATCGGGTTGTAAACTCTGAGTGACAGATGTCTGTACCAGGGGTTTCTGCAAAAATTACAGGGACCCAGGGAAATCACACAGTAAAGTGACGCTCACTCCAGAGAGATTTACAATTCAAGCATGCGGAATCCTTCATTTATTTTATTTATGGTCTTTTTTACGCCATGTTATTTTCTTGAATCACTATGAATGTTCTCTGTTGTAGGACTGGGCATCTAGGCAATTGTGTTTTTATTTCTTATTGACCTGAAAGCAATGTTCTTTATTTAATCTTCAGGCTCCTTAGTTCTGTATGTATTTCCTTTCTCTGTTCTCAGGCTCATTCCTGTGTGTGCCTGCGGGGGAGGTGGAACTGGGAGCCAGAGCAATCATATCTTTGTATCATTCTGAAGAACTGTGTTTACTGAGTTTCCAATTCCTAGTCTTGTTTTAACATTTGCTTGCTCATTTGGTTTTTGTTTTACTTTAAAATATAATCTTTAACTTCTAGGATTTTCTCTTAATTTTGTTGGTTTTGTTTGTTTAACACATTTTAAATCTCTTTTATTTCATCCACGTTTTTCTTCACTGGGGCTTTTAAATTCTCTGGCACTTTAACATTATACCCCTTCATTTCAACCTTCCACTTACCATCCTTACCTCTGCGTTAACCTCTGAACCTTTTCCCATCTGTCTTATCTGTCTCATCCCCTGCTCTTCGCAGGCAGTTTTCTTTCATTTTCTACTGGCTCTTCCTCTTAAGCCCACACTGGGTGCCCTGGGGACATCCGCAGGGATGTTAGGGCCAAGCGCTCCCTCTTGCCCAGGCTCTCTGAGGGACCACCGCTGCCCACTGACCATCTACTTCCCTGCTTAGGGGTTCCTGGATTTGTGGAAACAGTGTGCCTCCTGGCTGTCCTCCCGGCCCTTCTTGGCGATGAGCTCCTTGTGTGGGATCCACGAGTTCTGGGCAAACTGTGCCCGTAGTGTGTGCTGGACAACGAGGAGACGGACGGTGGCAAGAGGCCAGTGCTTCCCTCCTGGTCAGATGGTGCAGGCTTGCCTGGCTGCAGATGTCCTACTCACATCCACTGGCAGCTCACTTTCTTTTCTCCAGCTGGACGTCCTCAGAAGCCACAGGAGGAACCTGCAGCCTTGCTGACACCGGCCCTGTGTGCTGAGTAAGTGCAGAGAGGTGCTTTCTCGCAGGCCCTGCAGCTCCCTTCCCTCTGGGCTGCCAGGCTCCTAGCAGTCAATTGTGGCAAGGTTTGGGTTCCTGCTGGTGCAGACAGATGGGCTAGGAACAAAGCTTCATATAAAGGAGGGGCCTAAGTAGTGAGCTCCAAACAGCGTCTTACAGAAAAGGGTAAACTGATACTATTATCTGCTCCTCCCTCAGGAACCACTCGGGAAGAAGGATGATGAATGGGGAAAAGTTCAGCAATTCTGGTGTTGTAGATGCTGACGGTCCTGCCTGTATACCCTCAGCACTTACCACCGCAGCATGCGCCGGCAGCATCCTACCACAAGCAGGGTGCTGTGTGGGTCCACATGCTTGGTGGGCTGGGGAAGGAGTCTGGGCCCCCATGAGCAGCTCGGCCCCTGTGGACTGAGGTGAGGATGACTCCACCAGCCCCTGCCCTGCAGGTTCCATTAGAGGTCCTACTTCCTCCTCCATGACTCCTGCAGCAGGACTGACCCCAGGTGACTCTTGATAAGGAGCCATTAATTGGCCGCCTTCCCTTCCTGGCTTACTTTTCCCCTCTCCCCCCTGACTCACTTCCCAGTGAAGCCATATGCACCTAAACCCTAGTCACAGGTCCCCTAGCTCAATCTCCCCTTTATTCCGATACCCCCCTCCCCAGTGAATGCGGAAACAGGCTGCAGGCTGCCTCGCCCACCGCCCAACTTCTCTCCATGTATGGCTGACTTCAATCTGCCTGTAATGTAAGCCCTGACAGGGGGTTTTCTCTTTTTTAGTAGCATAAGTGCCTAACATAAGCTTTGACTGCCAAGGCATCCATTTCAAAGAGGGCTACCTCAAATAAACACACTGCCAGCCACACAACTAGATGACTAGATAAAGAGCCAGGCCACCCCCGCCCACCACCGAGGCTCCTGTTTTAGAGGTCTTGGTTAATTTCAATAACCATTTGGGCTGCTTGTTTTTTCTCTTCCCTCATGTTAAATTCCTGCTCTTATGTTTTAAATTCACCAATAAAGAGTGAGCCTGTGAAACCCTAGGCCCCCACCCTTGACCCCAATAAAAGCAGAACCACAGGCCCATGTGCTGTCCCTCTCTGCCCGCAACCTCACTGTGTTACAGGTATGCTGTGTAATTTCCAGGATCTGTAAGTAATAAACCTTTATTTTTTCAAAGTTTCTTGATGGTTATCTTTGAAGGGTGTTCTGCAATCATAATAAGAACCACAAGGCCCGTTATTGATAGGCTGAGACCAGCACAAAACACTGCCCCTCACATGTGAGCTGGGGTCCACAAGGTGCAAACCTGTGTCAGTTCCAGGAACTAGTGTGGTCTTCTGTGGACCACACTGACCTGGCTCGGCAGATGGAGGAAGAGCCACTGCCCTGGAAGTCGCAGCAGAGCAAATTTTAAACAAGCCAGAGGGAAACCAACAGGCACTTTTATTTTAGGTGAGGACAATCCCTGGACTGTACCCACAGGGGCCACATCTCCTCTCCAGCAACAAGGCCAGTCTGGGACTTCCAGATAAGGACCTTATCGGGTGGGTGTTAATGTTATATGACTTCAAGAAACTTGAATTTTGGAAAGTTTAGAGTTTGAGATCTTATTTCTGTAGCTTTCAAGAAAAAAAAAACGACAATATACCAGAACACCGGCCACCCTTAACTCTGATGGCATCAGGGAGGACTGCTGCCATGTTCTCCATCTCATCTGGGGGCATTTCTTCCTCCTAAGCCTGGCCTGGTTTCCTGACAACCTGGATGTTCATCTCACTTGCCTTTTCCGTTTCTAGATATGTGGGGGTGCTGCTGCTTGGACACATGGCATGTTTTGGATAAAGGTTTAATTTTACCTTATTCTATGTGCCCTTGGTCTTAAAACTTGCTAAAGACAGAGATGCCTGGATTGACAGACCCCCAGCTGGAAACATTGGGTAATGGGCGTGCTCCCAGCCACAGCTGCATTAACCTAGATGGAAAATTCCTCCCTGAGGTGATTTATAAATGGAACCTGGTAGTGCCAAATTGAGCAGTTGGGATAAATTGGGGCCAGGGCTTGACCGTGTAGGGGGTTAAATCATACCCCAAGGCTTGGGTCAGCCTTGAGATGATCTCACAGCCCTTTTATTTCTGCCATCAGGACATTTATTCTGGACTACTTAAAAGAAACCATCTCCCTTTAGCACTGGTGTTCCAAAGCCGGCCTCTGGTTGGCTACCACTGGGCCACAACATGTGGCAGGAGAGAGAGTGAGACAATGGAGAAGCACTGAGACTTTTAACAACACGTCACTATCTGCAGACTTCTACAACTTGCTCCAAGTGCTACAGGGTGAGCTCTAGCCTCTCACCTCCTGCACTGGGATTTCCGATCTCCTCATGAAGCCCTATGCCCACTCTGCTCCAATATCCAAGACCTGGTCTCCTGAGGAGAAGGCTGAGTTCTGCCTGGCAGCACACACACCCTAACCTGGTAAGTGAAGCAAACTGTGAAACAACAAATATGGGTGGAGGATCCTTTAAATTCAAATTTTATTAAAAATGCTGCAGTGTCACTAAAAAACAAATCTCAAGGTATAAGAAATCGATGTGGATGCATAAAATCTGCCCAAATTTAGCTTCGAGGTTGAATGAGGAGGGAGAGACGTGTAGGAACCTATCTGGTCCCCTGCCCCCATGCCTCTGAAAGAACCCACGGCCTAAAGGTCAATGAGCCAAGAGGATACTTTCACACCTCACAATCCTTGACCTCTTGGAAACTTGGAAACATGTGACCCGTGGCAACTTCCTTCTCCTCGAGATAATTTTCTCCATGGCTTCCCTGACTGTACCCGCTCCTGCTCTTCCTGCTCCCTCTCCAGGTCTTCCTGCCCACTCTTTGCCAGGTCATCTCCCTCTGTCCAGCATTTAAGTGTTGGGTTTAAATCCTTTCTCATAATCTCCCTGTCGCCCATGGTGCCAACTACCACCCATGTGCCCATGACCACCAGACCCACTAGAATCTCCACTAGGACTTCTCAAAAGCATCAAACACAACGCTCACTAAACCCTCTTCTCATTCCTCACCCGATCCCATGTCTCCAAACCGCCCCACCACCTGTCTAACTCCCAAATGTGGGAGTCTTTTTGACCACCACCTCCTCCTCCCCATCAAAATCAAGTCGCTGACAAGTCCTGCTGATTCATCCACCCGTCTCCCTTGTCACCCTAAATCAAGTTACTATCATCTCTCACCCAGGCCACTTCAAGCATCTTCTAGCTCCACCCCCACATCCATTCCTGGCCAGTGCAGTAGCCATAGAGGCCTTTCAGAAATACAATTGATCTTGTGACACCCCTGTGTAAATTCCTTCAGTGACACTGTTCCTGGGTGCAGACCAAAGACTTTAGTGTAGCTTACAGGGTGCAGCATAAGCCAAACCCTGTCTAATTCTCTACTTCAACTCTTGAACCCACCCCACCCCGACATTTCTGTCCTCCAGCCTCACTGGTCTTCTTTAATTCTTTGAAGTAAAAGCTATTCTTTATGAACTACAGATTCCAAGTTTGGAAATTGATCCACTCTGAAGAAAACTGAAAACTAAGAACTTCCATGCTTTACAACAGGGAAAATGAAACCTTAGGACCCAGCCCCTCAAACAGCCTTGCAGCCATGGATGGAGACCCAGAGCCAAGGTTAGGACCAGTCAGCCCACCCAAGGGTGATCCAATCCAGCTTGCATGGGTTTCTTTACTTTGTCTCAATTCCCACCATTCCCTAATTTCTTTCAATGGGTTTCTTAAAACATTTTTGTTATTTATGTGGTCCATTTATATATGTGCATCTTCATTTGATCCTTGAAATAGATATGCCACAATCTACACTGCACTGAAACAAGCCATCAGAGACCCATGCACCAAGAATGTTTGCAGAGCATGAAACTGGTCTTGCTGGATCCCATGAATCTACTTTGTGAGAACAGACCCGATGAGATGAAATTTCTTCAATCCAATCATTCAATGAATGAGCACTGACCACCCACCCTGTACCAGACGCTGTTCTTGGTGCTGGGGGTACATCAGGGAACCAGCCAGAAGCCTCTGGCCTTGTAAAGCTTATGCTCGACCTAAGGATGGAAGGCAGACCATGAATGTAATAAGAGAGCTGTGTAGAGAAGAGTCATGGAAAAGCTAGAGCAGGGGAAGGGAGACTGGAGAGTGGGTGGGGGGGTGAGGCATTCCCAGTGGAGTGATTTTGGGGATGCTGCTCATTGCAGAGCAGTGTTGCTTCAATGAGAACTTTGCATGTCATCTCAGGAACAGAAATAGATGAGCTTCTCATGAGTCCCAGTCTATTTTTACTGCCTGGACACTGTGAGTCATGGTGCTGATGAGCTTACAACCAATTCTGGACATCAAAATATATACTTGGGTACCGACCTGTCTCCTGGTTTTATCTCAAAATATATACTTGGGTACCGACCTGTCTCCTGGTTTTATCTCATTTTTTCTCTCATCTTTTCCCTTCATCTTGTGAGCATCACCTATATATGGAGTTAGTTGGTTAGTCAGTCTTGTTTTATTACCACATGTCTTTGTGATATTACCACATGCCCTGGTGATAAATACCATGTGTAAGCAACCCATTCCCCAGGGAGATTTCTATCCATCAGCAGCCCTTCTTCTGACAAGAGAAGCCAGCCTTCCTCCACCGTCCTCAGGAAGGAGCTGCTGAGAGGAAAGAAAGAGGGCCCGGTTGCTCACCAGCCTCTCTTGAAGACCAGGGGGCTTCTCAGACCCTGATCATGAATGTGGAGCAAAGGACCATTCACATATCCAGGATAAACAACCCTTGAAACTTGCAAAACAAGTGTGATATGCTTAATGCTGTGCCTTCTGAATGAGCATTGAGCATAATTTTGTCAAAGTTCACATCCACTGAAGATCTTCACTGGTTAGAGTAGTAAAAATATAAATACAGATAAAACTCTCCTGAAGCTGCTTTCCAGATACATCAGAAGCATAAATCTGATGACACTTGATAATTCAGTTGCTGGCACTCTTATCTTACTTCAGCGACTTTGTATTTTATTAGCTTTAATGGCAGACGACAGCCCTGCAAGCTTCACACCTTCCTGACCAGAAGCCAAATGGCAATGCACTGTGGTGGATATGCATTTGATCTGGAAAAGCAAATTAACATGTTCTTAAGAAATTTTGGATGAGACATCTGTGGAATGACGCTTACTCTTAAAAGTCATTAAAATAGCTGCTGAGGTCAAATGAATGATTGTTTCAAAGTCATATTCTTTCCCATAAGACTCTACAGGAGAGGATCCACTTGTGAGGATCTAGAGAGATTTTGTCTCCCTGAGCTTCACTTTCATCTATGCCTGGCATGTGATTCATCCTGAAGAGGTTTTGATGCTCTGTGAATCAGAGCAGCAACATCAATGCATAAGCAAGCCCACTTCCCAAGTAACACTGCCTTCCAGTGTGACACATCAGTCCCTGCTCTCTGCTGGTCCTGGGACAAATTTCACTTAGTGAGTAGGAGAGAAACACATAATGTGGAACAGTCCTACCATTTCAATAAGGCTACGGTTCCTATGTCCATGGTGACGCCCAAGACTTCCCATTAGCAGGCCCTGAGACTAGGATTGGAGTGTAAGTAAATAATTTATTTGAGAGGTGGTTCCAGAAAGCACTGGACAGGCTGTGGTGAGTAAGGCGAGGGACAGAGAGAAGCTAAGAAAGTATGTGCTATTAAGCCAATTTCTGCTGGAGGCAGCTGGGGCTCAATCTTGCTGGGGGAGTCTGGGAGACCATGCAGAACACACACATATGTCAACTCCCTGTCCATCACTGGTCAAGGGTTGCTCCTGGGGCATTCACCCTCCAGCCTTTGTAGCTTGCCCTGGGATGGGCTGAGTGGTCTTCCACTGCTGGAAAAGAGCCCCCAGGTGCAAAGTCACAGGTGTTAGCTGTAAGAAGCTTTGGGGGCTTGCAGAGGTGAGTGTGCAGAAGGTATACCTGGGCATAAAACTCCTGGATGAGACACTGTGAGTGGAATTCTTCTTTAACTTCATAAGGAACAGTCTGTAGCATGATGGATGGATAAAATCAGAGGCCACATGGACCAAGCAGCTCACAATTCAGTACGTCACAACCATCCTATAAAGTTGACCTTGTTATTACTGCCATTTTCAGGTGAGGGAACTGAGTACAGAGAGGTGAAGTCAGTTGCGGATGGTCATACAGCTAATAAGTGGCAAAGCTGGAATCTGAACCCAGCCAGTCTGGCCTTAGACCCCTCGTCCCCAACTCTGCTCCATACAGCTTCCCATCAGAAATGTAGTTGGCCGCACAAATGGACATGGCCTAGCTGTGCACAGCCTAGTTTAGGGCTGGAAATAAACTTGAACGCTGATAAATGGAATATAGCCAAGTGGTGGGGAAAGTCTTCATTAGCTGCTGCTGCTCACAGGGTCACAGGTATTATATCGTAGCCTTTTCCCGGGCTGGTGCACTATAGGTGATGCAAAGTCAGCTCGGGCTCCATCAAAATACCACAGACTGGGCGTTTTAAACAAAAGACACATTTTCTCCGAGTTCTGGAAGCTGGGAAGTCCAAGATCAAGGTGCCAGCTGATTTGGCTTCTGGTGAGGGCCCTCTTCCTGGCTTGCAGAAGGCCTCTTTCTCCCTGTGTCTTCGTATGGCCTTTCCTGGGCGTGTGCATGTGGAGAGACAGTGAGATCTCTCTCTTCCTCTTTCATAAGACACTAATCTCATCATGGGACCCCACCCTCATGACCTCGTCTAACCCTCATCACCTCCCAGAGGCTCCATCTCCAATATAGTCACAGTGGGGGTTAGGGCTTCAACATGTGAGTCTGGGGGGGCGGGGCAGAAACAGCCCATAGCACCATGAAATAATTTTCAAGGTTTTAATATATTATCTATAGAAGCACAGTATTCAAAGCAAAGGACATACTACTCTATACTGTATAAAATAAAATTTATCATATAACTAAATATATAATGTGCAAATATATTATTTTCCTAGATTCGTAGATAAATACATTTATTTTCCTAAAAACTTCAAATTATTTCAGATGCTTGCTCGTTTGAGGAAATCTCATATTTTTCATTTTTTTTAACGTTTATATGGTAGAGTTGGTAAGCCACCTGCTTCCATTTTCAATTTGTCCTCACTAATTAGAAAACCCTCCCTTGGGCCCTCTGGGGTCCTGAGCACAGTTCCTGACTGTCACCATCAGAACACGAGTGTAATTATTTTGCTTTATGGGAAATGGATCTCCACAGCACAGAATTCCAAGTAGAAACCCCACATTCTTTGTCTTGTGCTCCTCCCAGGGCAGCACAGCTGTTCTGACAGACAGGGCTGATACGATAAGCATTTGAAAAGCCGAGCTTTAACTAAGCGTGCCGCGGAGCCAGGCGTGGGAGTCATGTCTAAATCCCGGGGCTGTGAGTCCCTGGACATGGACAGTGCCTTGGAGTTTAGGTTCTATAAACAATGGCAACGGTGCACATTGCTTCAATCAAGACAGAGGCAAAAAGAAGAAAAGTGTCTGCTTTTGTTTGCCAGCTAGAAACATCGGATTCTCCAGGTTGATACAGAAATGCCCAAATAGCCCAACATTCTGTGGAAACTCACTGAAAATGGATTGAAAACAGAACTTGATAGAAAGGAAGGTTCTCAATCCTTTCTTTTTTTTTTTTTTTGTGGGGAAGACCAGCCCTGAGCTAACATCCGTTGCCAATCCTCCTCTTTTTGCTGAGGAAGATTGGCCCTGGGCTAACATCTGTGCCCATCTTCCATCTACTGTTTATGGGATGCCAGCACGGCACGGCTGACAAGCAGTGCATCGGCAGGTGCCCGGGATCCGAACTCACCAACCCTGGGCTGCTAAAGCGCGAACTAAACTGCTGCGCTACTGGGCCAGTGCCTCACTGCTTTCTTTTGTAGCATGTAAGGTGTTTCTGTTTTTTTCTGGCATTTCCTTCCAACTGTTTTTACTCCAACTGTATTAACATCTTCCAATTGTATTTATTCATTTTTAAAGAAACATTAGACTCACCATTTGGCATCTTTTAAAATGTCATTTTTGAGACATAAATGGGCAGACTAAAACATGACCTAGAGAAGCAGGGAGAGAGCACTGTTCCAGTGCTTCTGTCTGCACAGAGGACAGACGCTGCGTCCCAAGTCTGGAGGCAAACCCACAGCCAGTGAACAGGGAATGTGCTGGACTTGTTTGGTTGTCCTCTCCCGACCGCTTCCGGCCATTTCACTTCCCGCCTGACCTCGGCAGAGGAGTGGGCAAATAGTGAGAGTGATTATGACACTTCTAAATGCAGCTATTTGTATTAGAAACATGCTTTGCTCAGAATCATTAAAATTAAAGGCATGATTTATAAGGCATCTATTATCCTCACTCCCTTGGCTGATAATCGGGGATCAGCTTTACATACACACACATATATATGTGTATATATATATATATATATAAATATATATATATAATCTCAACCATTCATAAAGATCTTTATCTTGTTCTGCAGAACTTTTAAATAACAGGAGAATGGCAACTCCTTGCATTATCAAGAAAGCTTCTTTTCCTTTCTTCTCCTACCAGTGAGCAACCTCTGCCTGCACAAGGCATGAAGAACTGCTGTCTGCACAGTTAAGATTCTCTGCAAAGCTGGTAAATCTGGACTGGTGCCAACCCACCCTTTACGTGTAACTTCTAATTGTTAACATTAAGTGACATAAATGTTTATGCCAAGACAGGTCAGCAGCACAGTTTTCTTTTCACACTGGCAGTTCTCATGTGCTCCTGGGTAAACATCATAATGGCCACTGACTGCAGCCTTGCCTGGAGCAGCAGGAGTGGGCACTGGTGGATGTGAACCCACTACCCTTCACTCCTGCCTGCAATGAACCATGTGCCACTGGGTGTGAGAATGAGAGCACGTGACACCTCAATCTCCTGTTCCTCTTCTGGCCACTCGTGCCTGTGAACTAGATCAGGAAAGACTTCCATCTCTCCTGAACAGCGTAAGGCTCATGCCCATCAAGATGCTTCTTCAAGGTCTAGGCTGTGATGTCACCACATGGGGAAACCACCTGGGAATGAGGGCTGTCAGAGCTATGAGTGTTTATTTAAATAACCTTTCAGTGCATCAAACTGATGACAAACCCCACTGATATGCGAACGTGCATTGTTTCCAGTGTACAACCATAGACTTCGACAGGCTAGGTTGGGAAAGCTGTTACTGTTAGTATTTAGGCACCATTTTCCATCTAGCTCTAGCAGAGGTGAACCCATGCATCACGTATGAAATCAGAATAGTGCACAATCTTCAAATTCTCCCTGAGGTCGTTAGCTAAACTCAGCTTTTCAGCCCCCAGTGCTGATATTCTTCACCAGCTCATGGTTTTCTGTTTTAACAGCAGTGGTCCCCAGTGTTGTTTAAAAGCCCAGTATCTATTTAACTTTGGGAAGAACCCAAAGTTCCTGAAGAAGTTTTGCTTTTACACTTTCATCAAACTGAACACTGGTGGGGCATGTACCTCGCCATGGTGTGTGGAGTGTGACACACACAGGAAGACTGGGCCTGTCCTTTCAAGGCCAGGTAGTCAGTCTCTTACTGTCCTTCTGAAATCTGAGAGTCCATGCACGATAAAAAACACGGAATTAAAGAAAGGGAATAAACCTGCCTGATTTATAGGGCCTGGGCATTAGTCACCGCAGGAACTTAATCATATTCTTAAATACAAGAAAATATGTTCAAATAAGAACAGAAGAATGAAATTCTGTTCTAAGAGAATGCAATGCTTCTAAGAGAATACAAGCTAGCAATGATATTAAATGAAGTAAATTGTGTTAGTGCTACTCTGAAGAGATAAAATTATTTAATAAGCCCACAACAGTTGGAACTAAGTCAAAGAAACTCAAAGGGATTTGTTTTGAGGGGGGGAAATTGAGAATTAGAAATAGATAAAAATTACATCACTAAAGAGAAAAGAAGAGTGAGGGCCAGCCCCGTGGCCGAGTGGTTCAAGTTCCACGTGCTCCCCTTCGGCAGCCCGGGTTCACGGGTTCAGATCTCAGGCGCAGACCTACTACAGTCACCAGCTATGTGTGGCAGCGTCCCACATACAAAACAGGAAGATGGGCACAGACGTTAGCTCAGGGCTAATCTTCCCCAGCAAAAAGAGGAGGATTGGCAACAGATGTTAGCTCAGGGCAGTCTTCCTCAGCAGAAAAAAAAAAAATTAAAAAAGAAGAGTGAAAAAATATTTTTAAGTATCTAAGGTACAAAAGTAGACAGATGATTTTCTCCCCAACTCTGTTGCATGTATTTTAGTATAGCATGAGGACAAGGTGTCATATGTGGAAAAAATCAGAGTTCTTACTGTAGATTTAGTCAAGGAAGGAATACAACCAGTGTATACAAGCCTATGCCGTATACTTTCACATACACTACCCCAGGAGACCATCTCACCGACGATAGCAAGAATGAATTATGAGGCCCACTTTGTAGATGAGAAAATAGGCACTCAGAGAAGCCAGTATCTTGCCCAAGCTTACAAACCTGGTCAGTAACAGAGATAGAATTCACACCCAAGTTTGCTGGATGCCTGCACTTATTCTGTTGTATAAAATGGTTTTAGAATCAAGAAGAATAAAACACTTAGGAATACATTTAGGGATATATTTAACAAAAGATATGTAAAATTTGTACACCAAAACCTATAGGACATTGTTGAAAGAAATGACAGAAGAACTAAATAAATGGAAAGGCATTCCATGTTCACAAATTGGAAACTTAACATTGTTAAAATGGCAGTACTACTCAGATTGGTCTACAGATTCAATGCAATCCCTATCAACATTCCAGAAATTGACAAGCTTACCCTAAAATTCACATAGAAGTGCAAGAGACAGGGTTCCTCTCTTGCTGTTCTTGCAACATGCAGTCACTCTAACAGTTTCTGAATATAAAAATAGTAAAAATCCCCATTTATCAGGCAGTTACTATTAGCCTAGAAGTTTAGCATACTTTACCAATGTGATCTTATTTGAATCCCCATACCTTTATAATTATATTACTCTCATTTTATATATGAAAAAAGGGAGGTCCAAGTCCTAGGATTTGATTCTAGTTCTGTTCAGATCAATTCCCACTGGCATTGTTATACAGGAATGTTCTCTGTCGTGTTTATTCCAACCATGACCCACATGTCTAAGGCTGGATTGTCAGTCTGGTGTGTCTCAGAGGAAAGCAGTGTATCAAGGCTGCCCTCCTCGTCCTCCCCACACATTGCTGGCCTCACTGCCATTGCCTGACAGGGAATCAGTCAGCTTGGGGAATGGAAAGACGTGAGCTCGGGTTATAAACTGGGGTTGTGCCAAGATATAAGCGGGGGGGGGCTGGTGTGCCAATAAAGGATACATTTTGTGTCCTCCCTCAAAAGGCAGTGATGGAGAGAGGACTCTCTAGAGGCAGTCAAGTGGCTGAACTTCAGCAAGCTGGGGATAGGGACAGCACGGAGCGTTGGTCTGAAGTAAGGTACTGAGGGTAGACTTGTCACCTGAGACAACTGACAAGGAACCCACCCTCCCGCTCCACGTGTCTGAGAATGCTGTAATGTCCAAGTCACAGAATTCAAGGGCAACAAGTACCTGTACATATGACCTTGACTCCAGGTCATATCCTTGTCTTAGTTTAAATTCATATAGTGGAAAGCATAATAAATACACTATTAATGGCCACAATTATAGTAGATGTTAGTACTAGGGATTATTACCATGACTCTTGGTGATTATTCTCATTAGTTAATTATTAGTCATTGTTCTTATAACTAGAAACTCTTTTTTTAACTGACTAGTGCAAGTTTTATGTAACAAATGAGAACTGGTATTTCCAGGACCTTGAAATAAACAGTGTAAACTGTTCTGAACAGGAGGTCCTACACAGACACAGAAACTTGGAGTGCTGAGCAGGATCTCCGTGGGGCGACCTCACATCCTGCCAGTGGGATAAAGTGCATTTGTGGGGCTGCCTCAGACGGGGAAGGAGAGCTGCCAAGTGCCTCACTCGGGGACACCATGAAAGCCAGATTACATGGTGCCTGCCACACCTGGGACCCTCAGGCAGCACAACAGGGGGCTCCTCTGGGGCAGCCACTCCCGCCTTCTGCAGGCAAAGGAGCAGGGGCGACCAGAGGGGTTCCCAGGTCCTCCCCTGCAGCCAGGCTCGAGAGTCTCTTCCCTGCTCACTGCTCTCCTGCCACTTGCAACCTCTCAGAGTTGGGCGTTGCTTCCTCCATCCTGCGCTGACCCATCCTTCAGGGACACCTTCAACATGAACCGCTCACAAATGGATGATGTCAGCACCCAGCCCACTGTCTCTTCACCCTCCACCACTTACGTCGCTGTTTTGTCACTTCAGTGTCCACCCAACTCCCTGGCTTCTCAAGGGCTTCGCACCCCCCGTAATGATCATTCCCTCCATTCCTCCTCAGCCGTCCATTCACAGGGCCACATCCCTGACCTCAGTAATTCCTCTGGCTATGCCAGTTCTGAAATCTGTCTCCAGCGTCCCTCCCTCTGATATCTCTAGCTCACTTGCCCTGGTGCCAGGCCTCCAGCAACTGTTCCCTAGCCCTGAGCCTCCAATCCATCAACCTTAGGTCTCTCACTGTTTCATCACCCCCACACCCCAATCCCACAGAATCTTCCTTTCTGTCTCTCCCAACCTGCTCTCTGATGCACCATTACCATCGTACACTCACACATGCACATAATTCCCCTGCCCTCTTTCTTGTCCTTGTACTTCCTTGGTGAAGCCCCTGCTGTGTTTAAACCCAACCCCCGCCTCCCCCACAGCCCCCTCCCCCACAGCCCCTTCCTCCCATAGAGTCCCCTCTCTCCCTGACCCCACACTCCGATGAGCGGAGAGGATGGCTGAGACAGCCCAGCTGAGCTTCCACAGGGCCAGGCATCTCAAAGGGCCAGAGCCCTGTGGTGTCTGCTGCTCTTTATTCCCAGGGGGCCACTTCTCCTCTTCCAGATCTGCACATGTGGAGAAGACTCCAAGATCCCTCCCTCAACTGTTCTTTCTTCCCTCTCAACTTGGGTAGGTTCAACCAGTCCTGGGGCTCAGTGCCCTCCAGAGGCTGAAATCCACACCAGCACCCACCCTGCCCACCCCCTGAGCATGTGGCCAACCTGCCAGGCCCACTGGGTAAAACCCCCACTCTTAGAGCATGAAGATAGAACTCCACCCTTCCTCCACCCTCTGCACTCTCACCCAGCTCCACATAGGCCAGGTGCCAGGGATGATCCCAGGCCCTGGGGACAGAGCAGTGAGTAAACCAGACCCAAATCCCAGCCCTTGTGGAGCCCAAGTAACTCTGTCAATCCCAAACCCAGAGTCATCCTCCTTTCCTCTTTTTCTGTCACGTCCCCAGCAGCCCAATCCTACCCTACGCATCCCCAGCCCCCCAACACTCCGCTTCCCTCACAGCCTCACCCACCTGCATTAGTGCAGTCGCCTCCCTGCCTCCCTGCTGCTTCTCATGCCTCCCACACTAGGTTCTCTCACAGCAAGGTAAGATCACTTTAGAAATAGTAACCAGATCCTCTCTCTCCCCTGCTTACAACCTGCAAGGGTCTCCCAATGTACTTAGAATCAAGTCCAACCTGTCTCGCACTCCCCGCACAATGCGGCCTCCACCCGCAGCCCCAGGCCGTGCCCTCCTCCATCTGGAGGTTCTCCAGCAGCACCATCTGCACCCCTGGCCTCTCTCCACCTGTTCCCGAAACATTGGCTTGCTTTCTGCTGGGGTCCCATTCCAAGGCCTTTGTATTTGTGCCTGGACCCCTTGCACATCTTGGCACAACTGGATCCTTCTTGTCTTCGGGATCTTAGCTCCAAAATCATCTTCTTAAAGACGCTGTTCCTGGCTACCACACATATTGTTCCCATCTCCCCCAGTCGACCAGTCACATGAACCTATGTTGTTCATAGCACTTGCCACTATCTGAGACTATGTTTCCATACCTGTCCCGAGGGAATGTGCACTCTGTGACCACTGAAACCTTGTCTGACCGACTGCTCCTGTATCCCATGTACCTAAAACAGAGCTTGGCACATAAAAACCCTCAACTGTTGGTCAGATGAAAAAACTAAGTCTTTCTGGAAGGCTCTAGCCCACACTTTTCTAGATGATTCTTTCACTTGCACATCTACTTCACACCGAGCATTTGACCAAGTCTGGCCCGTTCATGATTTATCATCCAGACCAGCCACTTCTGGGCATGAAAAGGGGCACTGATCAGAGCGACGCCAGGACAACAGGCACACCAGGTCATGCGGTCACCTGCACAGGCCTGTTCTTAACCGGTCTACTTATGAGTTCTGAGCGGTAACCGTGCCTGTGACAGCAGGGGCCCTGGCTCTTCCTTGTTTCACTACTTTCCCAGACTCGGCGAGCCGCCACGGCTGAGTGTGAGGTCCCAGTCCCTCAGCAGTAGAGGCGCCAAGAAAATCAATCACATAGCCGTGTGTAAGACTTAACGAAACATGGTCTGAAAATCTCCAGGAAATTATGTTAACACGAGAGGTTATCGTTTGCAAAGGATATTTGACATCGGGGGAAAATCCAGCTAAAATAAATCCACTTAAACCAGGAACCAAACTACACAATACTGTGTGTGTGCACATGTGGGCTTCACACCAAAAAAGGAAACCCAAAACTATGAAAGTGAATTCATTTAATCTTTAACAAGATTTAGATTATAATTACAAATGTGTGCTAATCCTCAGAGCAGAGAATGAGTGTGGTTCAGTTTTGCTGGTGTAATTAATTCTTCCAATGAAATTGACTGTGACAGCAACTGGAAAGAGAATGATTTTTGCAAAAGTATTCAAGGCTTCCCTAACTTTTGTGAGGACATCTCAATACTTTGATAGCCTTGTACCGCAAACTGCCTAACCTGTCTCAAGCCTCCCAGGTTTTCTCTCCCATTATTAATCACTGTTCCCATCCCATCTGAAGCCATCCCCAGCAACATCTGCATCAACACTTTGACTTCCTTCCACTGGGAAGATGCGTGGTCTCCCTTTGCTCAGAGGGTCTACCTGGCAGGGGGAAGTTCCTGCCGGATGGCAGGGAAAGGCCCTGGGACAGAAAGCGAAGGGCTGCTTGAGGGGGCTTACAAGTGGCGAGCTGGTCAGTGAGCTCTTCCCCCAGGCAGCCCTGTGATGGGGGTGGGGGGGATCTTCATACTCCAAGGAGGAGTGGAGGGTCAATTATGCAAAACCTGCCTCAGCCCCTTCTCTGCAGAAAACAGAGGCATTTCTGTCCTTCATCCTGTCAGGGGGCGGGGGGAGAGAGGCTGTGAGATTCTGTTGTTTTTCCTTTGGAACTTGGAGGATTACCAAAAATACACAGCCCCTGTGTTGGCCAGCAGCAGATCTCGGACCAGACAACAGAGGCATCTGGGCCAAAGCTGCAGCTTAGCTGAGCACCCCCTTCCCCTCCCTCCTCTGCCCGGCCCACTTCTCTCTTGTCTACAAATGCCACCTTTGACCTCTCACTCAAGTCAGAGCTGTGAAGCTGTGAGGCTGCTTCCTGGGTTCAGTGTTGCTACTTGGCAGAGCCCCAACCCTGACAGGAAACCATAACGCCTCTCAGGAACCAGCAAAAAGGAATGGGCACATGCTGAGGGGTGTGGGCGGAGAAGGCTCTACTCAGTGTCCCTGGGGCGCCCAGAGGTCCCCCACAGGCACAGTGGACAGAAAAGCACAGTGGTCAACAGCACAACTCTCTAGTCAGACAGAGCTGGGCTGGGTCCCGGCTGGGTCCCCTGTCACCTGGGTGTCCTGACAGACCTGTGCCTGCAGAGCGTCATGTACCCGCTCTGTTAAACAGGAGTAACGGGATCACGTACCACGTTCACAATGTAGTATCTATCTCAGCCCTATTTTTTCCCTTCACCCATCCTTAGCATCTCTCATTCTTCTTGGATTTTTATACGTTTTTGGTTTTGGTTTTGGTTTTGCTTCCAAAAAGTGCTTGCATCAAAGGAAACTACTAGCGTCCTGAGGGAAGGGACGGCATCTGCTATTTGACCACGTTCCCAGAGAGCACAGAACGTGGCGTGTGTTGCCAGTGACTCGTGACTCGGCATGAACGAGCCGAACTGTCTGCAATCATAACCATACTTCTAACTTGCTGCAAATACTCCAAAGTGCTGTCAAGTTAATGTCATTTGCCAACGTTATGATTAGTTTCCTATTTCATCATTTGACTTTAATGTAAATGTTAATGTGGGGTCCCCACCTGGGAGCCACTCCTGAGATGTATCCCCACATGTGTCTGCACCCATGTACAGGCTTCGTGAACCCCTGATGGACATTTCTGGGGTCTCCTAGGGGAACGATGTCAAAAGCACCTTCCTCATGCAGCAGCCCCCACTGCTGGCTGTGCACGAACCCTGCCGTGGGCCAGCCTGTGAAGACTGCACTCTGTCACAATGAGCTGCTGGTAATATCCAGGCACGAGCATCTGGGACTGGCCCCCTTTAATCTGCTGCACCTGTCAAGCTGTCAACCTGTCAAGAGTGTGTACACTGATCTGACATGACTTCTTCTGCACGAAGACTCCACGAGTGTCCTGCTCTCTCCAGGCTGTTTGCAAACGGTCTTTTCCCAGCCTGTACAGCTCTCGAATTTCCAGGGACACCTTTACTTTGCTTCATTTAGTATTCCACTAGCCACCACTAGTACGTTTGAAGAATTCACAAAATTACAACTGACCTCACATTCACTCCAGCTGACTAGTTGGCATCTCGAGGACCATTCACAGGGCCTGTTGAAAGGAGCATGTTCGACCTATTGAAACATTATTTTCTGTGAGTTTTACCTTCTCGGCCCCATTAATGGCTCCACCTGCCCTCTCCTGGCACCAAGTCTTCAACGGCCAACCCTCACCTGCCACCACAGTCAGACCCACGAGGAAGTCCAGGGCCATGACCCTGTGGCACCTCACTACTGGGCTCAGCCCTCTCTGCTGGGCTTGGGAAAGTTGGCCCAGGCCAGCTCCTCTGGGATTTGCTTCCTCTCTGGTTCTACCCCCACTCAGAAGGTCCAGGTTTACAGATGGTCAGGCGTGGCTTGATGACTTGGTACCTGCCTCGCCCTCGTCTGTGCCCACCTGGAACCTGGCCTCCCAGCTCCCTAGCATCTCCTTGCCCCTGGTAGGAAGGACTCTTGATGAGCCCCCTCCCCTGGGGCCGGCCTCAGGGAAGGCCCCATATAAGGAAAGGCGAGCAACAGTTTTTGGGTTCTGGCCCTTACTTTGGCTGACAGTGCTGAGTGCTGCGTATCTCTCACTTCGTGTAAATGTCATGACAACGCCATAGACAGGCAACTGGTGCCTCCTCTTCATTTATAGGGAAACTGAGGCACAGAGAGGTTGCATAATTTCCCAAAGGGTAAGGGATAAGCCAGGATTTAAACCTGGGCAGACTGACTGCAGAGCCCCCAGGTACAGCCCATTTACCCTGATCCCTTCCCACCACTCCCCTGCACCCCAGCCAACCCCTTCCCCAAGCTACTATGACTTGGTTTCCCCTCCTCTCAGCCTCTCTCCATTTCCCAGCTGCGACAGCAAACCCCATCCTCATAGGCAACGCATAACTGTTATTTTAGGTGAAATAAATAAAAACAAGAAGCTGCACAGACAAGCTTTACATAAAGTACTGTGGGAACTGTGTGCTCTTCACTCAGGCATGGAAACAGGCTGATCCCCCAAAAGACCCAACACAACAGAAGAGTCCCCTTTGCCTTCCACCCCACCACTCTAGTCATTACCTGGAACAGAATGGAAAGACTCCAGTGACATGAAAGCCTAGGGCCCCAAATTCACCCCGTGCCCTCACCTGACACCTTGTGCTCTCAGGTTCCTGGCTGCCCGCCCTCCCTCCTGGCCACTCTTCTGCTGTTATTTGTGGGCACAGATGCAATGGACCCAACTCGGGGGGTTGCATTCAGATCCTGCCACCTAAACGAACCAGGGGCTCAGATGCACCAGAAGGAGGGCTGCTTAGTGAAGACACAAAACATCCCATGAGGCTTCTTGACACAGTCCGGGGGCTGTGGCCAGAAAGTCTCCTCCTTGACTTGGTGCACATGGCTGGCTATAGCCCCAGGTGCTGTCTTCTGGCTCGCTGCCCCCAGCTCCCCAGGAGCAGCTCCATGCAGCAGTGATGTGCACAGCGGTGTATTTATTGTGCAGGGTGTGTGTGTCTGTGTGAGTTTGTGTGTGTGTCCATGTGATTGTATGTATCTGTGTCCACGTGAGTGTGAACATGTATGTGTGTGTGAGCAGACGTACCCGTGTGTGTTGGTATGTGTGTGTGTGTGTCTATGTGAATGTGTGTGCACGTGTGTGTGTGTGTGTGAATGTGTGTGTCTATGTGAATGTGTGTGCACGTGTGTGTGTGTGTTGGTATGTATGTGTGTGTGTGTCTATGTGAATGTGTGTGCACGTGTGTGTGTGTGTGAATGTGTGTGTCTATGTGAATGTGTGTGCACGTGTGTGTGTGTGTGTGAATGTGTGTGTCTATGTGAATGTGTGTGCACGTGTGTGTGTGTGTGTGTGAATGTGTGTGTCTATGTGAATGTGTGTGCACGTGTGTGTGTGTGTGTGAATGTGTGTGTCTATGTGAATGTGTGTGCACGTGTGTGTGTGTGTGTGTGTGTGTGTGAAGGAATGAGGATGGGAAGGTGACCTCCACATGCCTAGAATATTATCTTCTAAAAGAAGCTGGACGTCCAGTTCTAGGTCAGGGCACTTGCAGGAATCTTGGCCTCCACAGGACACTTAGACTTGCCAAGACCATGAATAGGGCTGAGTCACTGAAGGAGAAGTGATAACTAACATGGAAGAGGCTTTTTATGTATTACACAGGGAAAATGCTGAATCAAGGATTAAGGCCCCATTCTAGGACAACAGAGCAATGCCTGACCTTTTCATCCCAGAGCCTAGGTAGCCCTGGCCCAGGCCTGGTGTTAAGGGCAGTGGCAGGTCCAGGAGTGGTCCTTCTAGCTGCAAGTCCTGGTGGAGAGTCTTCTTCCATATTTAACTCCTATTCTGCAAAACACATATACCTTGGTCCCACTGAGCTTATGGATAAGACACCCTGGGCCCACGTGAGGAATACAGAGTTCTCAGCAAAGGCCAAATAGATGAGGATTCATCCTTCCTAAGCAGGAACCAGTGTGATGTACAGGGGAGGGCTCCTTGTACCCATGTCTACAGGTCCCAGGACAGAGGCAGCCTGTCCCCTCTCCAGCTTGTTGTTGGAGACCTGGAAATGGTCTGAAGCCTGGAGAAGGGCTCGAGGTGAATAATTTATCACCACTCCACACTCTAATGCTTTTCCATCTGGTCTACCTGGTTCTCAACACACCATTAGGCGGTGTAGGCCACAACTGGTCACAAATGGACATCAAGAGCTGATGAGAGGGGACTGCTGTAAGCATGTAGAATGAAAAACATCTGCTTGGCTCTCCAGGTCAGGTTCAGTGTGAATGCAGCATCTCACATGGTGCCTTATCTCCTACAGGAGACAAGGATCCTGGCTAAGTCACTTTCCATGTTTCCTGTCTGCAAGGGCAGTGAATGACCTGCTGAATTCCCATCTGACATTTGCCCAAGGGCTATATTATTGAACTGAGTATAAATATATATTTTTATGCAGAAATATTTCCAGTCCACTTTTTCTAGCCACATGTATCAGTTATTACTTGCTGTGTAACAAACCACCCCAAAAGTTGGTGGGTTAAAATGGCAGCTATTTTATTTGCTCACAGTTCTCTGGGTCAGCAGGTGGGGCTGAGCTGGGCTGCTTCATTCTTGGCTGGCCTCTCCTGGGATCACTCATGAGGCTGAAGTCACTGGAGGCTTCACTGGGGCTGAAGAGCATAGCACAGCCTCACTGACACGTCTGGCGGTTACTGGTAGCTGTTGGCTGGACCATATGCTAGCCTGGGCTCCTTCACAAGCTGGTGGACAAGGTCCAAAAGAGCAAGTTCAAGTGCACAAAGCTTCGTGAAGCCTGGGCTCAGGGCTGGCACATCGCCACCCCCCGCTTCATTATGTTGGTCAAAGTCAGTCATGTGGCCAGTCCAAACTCAAGCAAGGAGAAATGGACTCCTCTTCTTGATGGGAGGTGTGGGAATGTCACAATGCAAAGGGTGTGTGTGTGGGGAGATCAGAGGAACCCTTGCAGCCCCTGTTTGCAAACAATCTACCATACTTCACATGGGGAAGAATATTACAGAAGGAAGGAGATGGGGCAGAAAGGTTAGCATGCTTATATTCATGCATGTACACATATACACACACGTACACATACACATTGTGTGTGCACCCATGCATTTGTACATGTAGATATGCCTTCATTTATCTATTCAGCCCCACTGCATGCCAAGAAGTGCGCTAGAACCCTTGCAAAACATTACATCCCATTCTTTGAGATAACAGCACTCATCTCCAATTTAGAAGTGGAGAAACCAGAGCACAGCGATTAAGTAACCCAGGATGGCCCTGGACTGGTCCCTTCTGAGTCTGGGCTCTGATCATATCTCCTTGCGACACTCACCCCAATAAACCCAGAGGGAGAGTCGCCAACTCTAGGAATTTGTTTTTTACCTTTAAGAGTTTAAGTAAATGGGATGCTAAGAACTTGGTTTTTTGTATATTACATAAGACAAACTTTAAGCATATTATATTTCTTGACCCCAAATCCAGGTTATGTAAGTTTATATAAGGGAAATAAAACCATATGTAAAAGTCAGTCGTCAGCAAGCTTGCACTGTTGGCATCTCCAGCTGAACAGCTGCTCCTCTCCCTTGGCTCAGACAATCCCCTGGGGCAATGGACATAGTTCTCCTCTCCTGTGCCCCCAAATACCCCACACCTCCTCCCCCTACCCTCTCCCACCATTGACCACCTGGCTACTCAGAGTGTGGCCTGGAGACCAGCAGCACTGTCATCACTTGGCACTTGTTAGAAATGCAGGCTCTCAGGCTCCAAACCAGACCTGCTGAGCCAGAATCTGTATGTCCACAAATCCCCAGGTGTTCTGTGTGTGCATTAGAGTTGGATGAGTGCGGCTTTAACGATGTTTCAGTAAGTAAAACTGATTCACCTGCTCCTTTCATATTATTGACCCAACTCAATTTATAGTCATTATTTGTGTGTAAACCAATTTTTCAATATCCCCATGTGAATCTACTGTGCAGCCAAGTTTGAGAACCACCTGGACCTGAGCTACTCAAAGTGAGGCAACAGCATCAGCAGGGGGTGTGGTGGAGAAGCAGGAGCTCCTGCCCTGGTCCAGGGTATCAGAACCTGCATTTTACCAGCCCCCAGGAGCTGGGTATGCTCACTCAAGCTGAGCAGCTCTGCTCAGCCTCAGTCCAGGTCCTCTGCCTCAATGCCCCGGCCCAAGCCCAAGGTTTGCCACCTCTTTTGTACCCATCTGCCTGTCGTCCCTCCCACATGCACCATACACAATTTCAGAGCCACCAGCAAACCACTGACTGTTCTTTTGTGTTCACAAATACACATGGGTCTTCTCATCCCACATCTATCCCATAATGCGCCTTGGCACTCCTCTCAAAGGTGGGTGACAGTCACTGGCTGAGTAGAGAACCCATCACAGGATATCACCTTTGCCCACCTTCACCTAGAGGCCAGAAAAGTTAAATTCTCATTCTTCACCCCAGGCTTTCTTACAACCAAGAGTGGCCACAGACACAGCTCTGGCCAAAGAGAGCTGTGGGCAAATGTCTTCTGGGGGTTTCCATCCACCTCTCCCACTTCTTGCCTTGATTTCAGATGTAATGTCTGGAGCTGTAGCCGCCATCTGGGAATAAGGAGGATGGCAGAGATGCAGCCCTGACTCCACTGAGCTGCTGAATCAGCACTTCCCACCTCCAGGCTTGTACCACGTCAGAAAAATAAACCCCAGAGTTCAGCTCCCATGTCCCTGGTTTTCAGTCATTTGTTGCTGTTCACTTCTAACCTATGTACTCACAAAGTTGCTTAAACAGGTCTTTCTTTTCACACATAAATAAGGAAAAAGAGGAAAAAAAGTAAAAAAGCAAAAAAATCTAGATCCAAATCAGCTTTGCCACTGATTTCTGTATAAATCTGAAGAAATTAGACATTCAAGGACATGAAACTTCCAATTTTTTCTCACCTTTCCCTTCTGTCTCTTCAGTGAAAACACTGGAGACTGATGGAATTGACAAAATTCCTAAGGCCTAGAATTCATTTATGTAATAACGAATACACCCATATAAGGTGCAAAATCGGTGCTATTAATCTATGCCCCAGGGGCCGGCCCTGTGGCGTAGCCATTAAGTTCGTGTGCTCCAGCAGTGCAGGGTTTGCCAGTTTGGATCCTGGGCGCGGACGTACTCACCCCTCATCAAGCCATGCTGAGGCAGCGTCCCACATAGAGCAACTAGAAGGATGTATGATTATGATGTACAACTATCTACTTTTCTAATATTTCAGTTTTTTTCCTAATCCAAACAGTAATTACCGATCAAGCAGAAAATTAGAAAAATAAAGAAGAAAATAAAATGCACATATTAGGTCGGGGCATCTCCTCCAGTCATTTCCCACACTTGAGCGCATTTGTAACCACCATAGACCAATTTGTATCCTACTGTATCAATAATGATGTATCAAAAGTTGTTTTTCAGGGGCAAGGAGCAAAAACTATAAGTCACATAGCTGGAGCATGCTCAGAAGAGGGAAACCTTGTCCTCAGATGACCTCAAGCCCCCTAGGAACCAACAGTTCCCTAACTATGGAACTCAGTGTGAAAGAAGGTGGGACAGGGAACCTGATAAGAAGTGAGGGGATCCTTGATCTGTAGCACATAGGGCTTATAAGACTTTTACACTCCCATCCTCCAATCAGATTCTGCCAAGTTAACATTTTGTATAACCACTCTCACTCCCAACTCCTTAAACGTCTGTCCCCGTTTCAGCTCAGGAGACAGATTTGAGCCTTGCCTCCTGTCTCCTTCTGGGCAGCCATGCAATAAAGCTCTTCCTGCTCTCAAAAGCTGGTGCTGTAGCATTGGGTTCTATGCATGTCGGGCAGCGAGCTCTTGCTTGCTAGCACGATTTTCTCCCTCTGTGTGTAAGTACACATGGTGTTGAATCTTGCTTCCTCACACTGTAACCTGAGTGTGCATTGCACACTTTGCAACCACACCCTCTACTCAACTTCTAGGAGGCTGCAAGTTTCCCACACCCCCAAAAGCGTGTATGAACATGCAGCCAAAAATCTTTATCCAGACCTCTGATTATTTCCAAAGGATAGATTTTTGTTTGAATTGTTTTAATTGCAAAAGCAACACATTTATTTCTATCAATTCAAACTATACCAATGCATATAAAGTAAAAAACATGAAAGTTCCTATTTCCACTCTACTCCTCATAGCAATTTACCATCAACAATTTGGAGACCAGCCTTTCAGAATTTCTTGAATAAATATATAAACTACATCCCCCAATCGAATAACACATTCACACAAATTTTTAACATATTTTTCTGTAGTTTTCTATCCTCAGTTTATCATGGACATTTATCCATATAAATACACACCAGGCTTTGCCCTCATCAACAGACCAGGTATTGACTCCCATCTTATTATTGTAAGAACTGCATTACTTTACATCACATTTAACCATCCCCTCATGACAGGCTTTTTTTCTGATATTTCATTACTTCAAGTCTAAATGCACATACTTTGCAGGTGTCTTAGAATTGCTTCTATTTGGGGCCAAGGAGGTAACAGAAGGACCTCAATGAACATTTCATAATAGCTTTGGAGACAAGGGTTGACTCAACCATCCGCCACAGAGAAGCGGAAAGCTCACGTCTGGCTTGGGAGCCCTTAACTGATAGGAGTAGCACCATCTTTGAATCTGTGCAATTGTTTTGGGAGGAAGATGAGTCTTCCCAAACTTAATTTTGTATCTTCACGATTACAAGTGAAGATAAACCTTCTACATATATTTATATATTAATTTCCATTTCTTCTCACCTTTTTCTCCATGGCTTGTGCTCAGTTTTCAATATGGTTGTTTGTTTACTTATTCCTTGCTCTGTAAGGATTAAGCATTTGTTGCAAATGTTAATTTCCACTTCATTCTATGCTTTTAAATTTTGCTTACAGGGTTTGTTACACAAAATGTGTAACATATATTTACTTAATCTTTATTAATATTCTTCTCATTTGGAAACACTGGTAAGATATTCAACTGCAGGCTGAATTTGTTTATGCTATTTATTTATTAATGCTTCTTTTTACATTCATTCAGAAATTTTTATGATGTGGGGAGATGTAATGTGACTTTATACCCATATAGCCAACTTCCTAAATGCTAGTTGTTGATCAGTCCAGCTCTTCCCCCAGTTACCACACTGCCTTCTCCACACATTAAGCTCTTGGGGTTGGAATCTATTTCAGAGCTCTCTATCTTACCTATCATGGCAGATTGAATATGGTTGCAAATTCTTTGGCATGCCTCCCTTCGGGAAGCTGGGTCTACTTCGCCTCTCCTTGAATCTGGGCTGGCTTAGGGATGTGCCTATAACCAACAGAATGGGGTGAGGCTGAACAAGCCTGCACCCTCTGCCTTGTTCACACTCACTCTTGGAACACCAGCCAGGGCATGTGAAGTCTGACTACCCTGAGGCCACTATGCTGTAAGAAGCCCCAGGGAGAGGCAAGGTGTAGGTGCTCCAGGTGACAGTCCCAGCTAGGTCCAGGCTTCAAGAGAGCCCAGCCCAAGCCTAGACATGTAGTGAAGAAGCCTCCAATGACTCCATCCCCAGCCATCTAAGTCTTTGCAGCTGAGGTCCCCAATGTCCTGGAGCAGAGACAAGCCATCTGCACTGTGCCCTGTCTGAATATCTGACCCACAGATCTGTGAGCACCAAGGTTTGGGGGCAGTCTATTACACAACAACAGATAACCAGGACAGTGTGTCAATTATTTGCTAATAATTAGAACCTTAAAACTCCAATTAATGTGGAGGTACTTTTTATTGTGGTAGAAACACATAAAATAAAATTGACCATCTTAACATTTTTCAAGTGTACAGTTCAGTAGTGTTAAGTATATTCACATTGTTGTGAAACAGATCTCCAGAACTTTTTCTTCTGTTTTTTTTTAGCACCGAACCTCTCCACTTCCCCCTACCCAGGTTGTCTCTCTACTCTATCTTTTATTTGCATTTTCACAACACTCCATGAAGGAGGCTGGTAGGTGTCTTCTCCATTTTACAGACAAGAAAGCACCCGAGTCAAGTGGCTTCATTCGTGTCCCCTAGGCTCCGGTGTCAGGCTGCTGGATCACTTTGTACCCATGCCAAAGCTCTTGCCCAGAGATGGGGTACTCATCTATAGTCTCCATGCTGTACATTACCTCCCCAGGACCTATTAATTTTATAACTGGAAATTTGTACATTTTGACCACCTTCACCCATTTTGCCCACTCCCCACCACCTGCCTCTGGCAACCACCAATCTGTTCTATCTGTGAGTTCAGTGTTTGTTTTTAGATTCCACATATAAATGAGATTATGCGATATTTGCCTTCCTCTGTCTGACTTATTTAGCTTAGCATAATGCCTTCAGGGTCCATTCATGTTGTAGCCAATGGCAGGATTTCCTTCTTTTTTAAAATGGCTTAATAATATTCCATTGTGTGTGTGTGTGTGTGTATGTGTATAAACTGTCAAGTTCAAAAGGCAATATAACATTGGGATTCTCATTGAAATAGCATTAAACATAAATTAAGTTGGTGAAAATAATGATATCCCGTTACTATCGAGTGTTCCTACCCAGAAGCATGATATTTCTATTTATTCAAGTGTTCTTTTATTCCATGAGTAAATCTGTATAGTTTACTTGGTAAAGATCCCACATAATTCTTACTAAGTTATTTCTTGATACCTTATACTTTGATTGTTCTGCTAATGACATACCAGAATGGGGGGTGGATCCAGATATCAAGGACACCCAGAGGTGGGGACACTAAGCTTTGAGAGAAGGACACCAGGAAGATGTGATGGCCAAGCCGAGCCTTGAAGGAGATTAGCAAGAGGCAGCCAACTGAAGACGGGGAGAGGTGTGACAGCATGTGACATGTGTGCACGAATGCGGGGCAGCAGTCGCTCAGTGTTCTGGGAACCTAGAGAGGCGGGGATGAGGCTGGAGGGTGGACAGGACTGTTACGGACAGCCTGGTATCCTCTCCAGGTAGCTTGTCCTATGTCATTGGAGATGAGAAGGCAGTGGAAGGCTTTGAGAGGAGGGCTACTGAGGCAGATCTGGATTTTAGAAAGTTTGCTCTTCCCACAGTCCTGGAGGCTGGAGGTGAGAAGCACATGGAAGCAGGGAAGAATATCTTGCAAAAAGCTACTGAGAGAACCTGGCAAGAGATGAGTGTCTAGATGGGGCTAATGGTGGAAGACATGCAAGAAAGAGGTGAAAAATATTTAGAAGAAAAGAAATCTGGTGATGAGGAAGAGGTAAAAACCTGAGGCAAGCAGTTTTCTGGTGTGGATATCTGGGTCACTGTGTCATCATCAGAGGAAGGGGCATGGGAGGAGGAGCAAAAGGGCTTGGGGAGGCAGGCAGAGGGTGAGTTCTCTGAGTTGGTGCCCTAGGGAACACCTAATGGAGAAGAGAGGGGGCACGTGGATAGACAAGACTGAGCCTTGGGCAGTGTTTAGGGATAGGAACAGAAATCTGGAAGCCAGCTGCATACAAATATAAATCACAACCAAAAGTGAGTTCCGTTAGACAGAGTATGAGAAGCATGACACACAGAAGGCTCCTGCCGGGGCTCATCCCATTCTGGCAGAGAAGACCTGGCTACCAGAATCTAAGGGTTTGGGGGAGAAGATGGGGGAGAAGAATTCAGAAGAGAGGGAAGTGCATAGTCAGGACTGAACTCCAAGGCTAAGCCAGACTCTGGTGGAGACAGAGTCCCTTTGATTTCTGTCCCCAAGAAACAATTGGGTTCATCCTTGTTTTACTATGGCACCAACTTAGTCTTAAGGAGAGATGCAAGCAACAGGCAGAATCCAACTCACTGAAAGGTATTTTTGAAATGTATAATGCTCTGAATACAAATTCCAGGAAGACCAGCACTTCCCAGGCAGTGTCTAAGGAGAAAAGACACTTCCATCTTCTGGGAAAAGCCTCATGCTGAGAGCAGAAAGGGAGCCCGGTGCCCACGAGTTCTCGCTGGTAGACCTGTGTCCCAGTTAGTTAATTTGGCTGTTCTCTGTAAATGTCTGGGGCCTGTGGCATTTAGAGGAAACAAGTTCCCCTCTGACTGCTGCATGTTCTGCAGGAGATTTCTGTTCTCCTGGACTTTCCTAGGCCTCCCTGGTCTTGTCTAAACCCAACCTTCCCCTCACCTATACCTGTGGGTCACAGTTTGCTGACTTGCTGTGGGCATTCTCTCCTCCAAGAAAACCACCAAAAAGCGCAGATGGAGAAATGACCTAATTACATTTTGTCCTACTTGAGGTTTACAGCAAAATGGAATTGTCTGCATGTTTGCCCAACTACTGCACATGATGTGCAGCTGTCCTAAGGATTACACCAGGCACCAGCAATGCCAAGAAAACTGAGTATGGTGGGTGCGAAAACATGAACTTCAGAGACAAACAGAAAAACAAACGAACTTTAAAGACTTGGATTTTTGCACTAAGGCTCCTCCTCTGGCAACTTGAGGTTGCAGAGCAGGTTGGGTAACCTCTCTGGGTCTGTCCCACCAAGGGAACTGGGGCATCTCAAGAAGTTGCTGAGGGAATCACATAGAACAATGCACACATTTCAGATATACACCCTTCTCTTTTCCTGCTCTTCCCTTCCGCTTCTTGCCTGGGAGAAAGACACCAATAACACAAAAAGGTGCGAACAGTAGAAGCTTCTGCTGGTTTTCCAGAATAATCCTCGTGATAAGATACAAACAAGCTATGAAAACTTTAATCTGACCCTTCAGATTTGCGTTCACTCTACTCCAAACTCATTAACTCATCTCTGTTCCACCCAGAAACCAGAAGGACGGAGCCGGCCCTTTCAGCGCAGTCAAGCGGCTTTGTTGTGAGGCGCCAGGCTGAAGTGGGCACAACAGCTCCACGCGAGAGAGGAGGGAGAGTGGAAGTCCACACTCGTGAAGTGGTCACGTCCAGCGCCGAGAGCCAAACCCCAGGGCAGGGGGGCTAGAAGACCGCATCAGTGTCGTAGGCCCGGACAGGCCAAGCCCGGGCGCCTGGAATCTGCGCAGACGCGCCTTCACGCCTCCTCGGCCAGCCTCGGCCAGCGCCCGGCTCTCCGGGGCCCCGCGTCACTCGCGCTCACCACTGCACAGGCTCACTTCCCAGCGAAGCGCCGACGCCTCCAGAGCCGCTGGCTCCCCTACCCACGTCTCTGGAGCCCGGGACACAATGCGGCCAGGGAGCGGCGCCGCGAGTCCATCGAGACTCTGGCTCAGGGCTCCACGCCCCGCCGCCCGCCCACGCTCCTGCCAGCTCCTTCTCCAGCCGCGCTTCGCCTGCTCCTAAGGAGCCACACATCACCTCCTCCACGTGCCGCTCCTGGTCCTGGCACGCACGCACGCACACACGCGCAGCCACAGGCCCCTGGGCCCTCGCCCTAGACGGACGGAAGGCCGTCAGGTCCGGGGATGGTGCTCCTGCGTGGCACACGTTCTCTCCCCGGGGCTGCCTGCGTCCCAGGGCGTCAGGCCTGAGTCGGGCCTTCAGGAGCGAAGCCGCGCTCTGGTTCTGCAGACAAGCAGACGAGCTCGAGGCCTGGGCCTGGCCGGAGGCCAGAGCTGTGCCACAGGAAGGCCCTCGGGAGGCAATGGAAGGATCGCAGTGGTTCATCTTCAGGGTTCATCTGGGGACCTGAGGCGACACCCAGGGCCCCAACAGCAGGGAGGGGACCACCACAGCAGCAATTAAGGGAAAAGCTGTGTAGCCCTTCCCTCCAAGGCTGCCTCCTCTCGGGTCCCAGTGCAGAACAGGAGAGCTGATGGAATAGCAGACCAAGGTCCCTCCCACCAGGCAAGCTCTCGCAGCCGTGGGAGAAGTCAGCCTAAAATTGGATATAACTTGCAGTTCTAAATTGGAGTAGGCAGTTTACTCTCTGAAGGTTACTGGAAACCTCTGCAGGTAGCAAGAGGCATTGGAATAGCTGGAGTACAAGATATGGGGAGGTAAGTCAGTTCTAGATGGGTTACACCTCGGCCAGTGCATCCCTCGTCCAGGGTCACTGGAAGCCCTTTGCTCTCACTGTGAGTTTGGCTGCTACAGTCCTGGCTGCACAGAGCAGCTGAAGACAGGCAGTGTCAGACCCCGAACGGGTTGGGAACGCAGCGGACTGTCAATGGGGTGCAGTCTTTGTCTGTAGAGGAGCTTCCCAGTCTGGGGAGGCAAGAAGGTGAACAAGAAGGGAGGAGGGAGGTTCTGGAAGTGGCATTCCAAAGCATCAACTTTCCAAAATGGAACCCTGGTGTCATGGAGTACTTGAACATGTGAAAACGTCCCTGCTCTGGCAAGAAAAAGGGTGCTTGAGGCTGGGCCATGGTCAAACACCAATGGAGAGAGGGCACCATCATGCTGGTCTGGTCACACCTTGCACTAGAGCCACTCACTGAGCTGACCTGTGCTGTGTGGCCCTGTTGGCCTTGGCCTGTGATGCATAACACACACAGCAGTTACTGGAATCTGGGATGAAATACATGTTTGTGACCCAGGAACCTGAAGTACATGTTTTTCCTGGAAAGGTACTTGGCAAATCAGGAACTCAAGGTCTAGCAACAGGAAAAGAAACTGCATTTTTCCGCACATTCTGAGTTAACAATTAACATTTTTCCTCTATGGTTTTAGAATAGACTGTGATGTCCCAAAATATATCCAATACTCCTATTCACAGCTAATACACGAACACCAAGAACATTCAGATTAGCAATCATGCCAATGAATATTATATAAGAGGATTCCAAAAGTGGGGTCAAAGGGATGACAGAAGGACTGAGATGCAGTAGGATAAGTGACCCTCCTTGTTCTAAGTCCCTCGAGTGGGACATATGCTGCAAGCTGCGTGGCACTTGCCCAGTCCAGGGTAGTGAGGAGAGCGTTCCAACAACAGCCTTGAGGATCTAATTCTGAACAAAGTGTGAACAAGAGTGGTTGCCCCACGTGTAAAGGTGGGACCCTTATGTCCACACCTTTAAAAAAATTGGGATAAGAATGAAAGGCAGAGAATGAATTTAGGAATGACAAAACAGATTATTTCCCTGTACTTAAAATTGGCTTTTAAACAGAAATCCTTCTCTGTGAGGGAGTTTAGAGTATTGTACTGTATAAAGTACTGATACAAATGTACTGTGTTTCTGGGTTTAGTATATAAAAGAAAAACTGTAAAATAATATGCATATTAATTAATCAGCTCATAGTTCTTTGTTGTAGAACTCCTTGTACCAAAGGGCACTATGGGTAAAGAAGGGAATTGAGAGAGAAAAGTGAAGATAATATTGTTTACAGGCAAGAGACACTGGAAAACATTTCAAGGCTGGGTTGAAAAGGGTGGCATTGCCCAGTGCAGGGGCCTCTCCACGCTCTGAGTGCACACAGGGTGGAGCAGATGAGTGGCTCTTAAAATAAATCTATGAATGTCTGAGCTACTAGCATAGGCCAGACCCTGTGCTTAGATGGCATCTCAGACCCAGTGCACACTGTTTATCTGTCACATCTCAACTTTCCTGACTGCCCAACAGGACACAGCAGCATGAGGTCCCTTCTAAGGGAAACACATGGGGTAAAGGGTTGAGGCCTAGATTTCAGATACTCAGGTTGGCTACAGAAACACATATATATGTATTTAAACTTAACTTTAGACACTGCAAATAACAGAAGAATTGGTAGCAATCTTTAGTAGGATGCATAGGGCACCCTGGGGGTGCCCTCTAAGGCTAAATGGAGCCTGAGCCCACCCTCAGCAGTGCTACTGGGCTTCCTATCCCTGTCTCAGGACTTAATCCCATTAGGATCCTCATAAACAAATCTTATTTCAAACACCTGCACCAGCTGAGAGCCTGTGCCACCAAGTGTGAGGACCAAGATTATAATAAGTTAAAAACTGCATATTATACACATGGCAGAAAGGTAAGTTTATGTAACATTTTTGTTTCTTTGCTTCCCTAAGTGGAGGTAAAGCCCCAATATATTTGAGGTAAAATATTTTTCTCTTTCAGAAGTATCTTAAAGTTGAGGCAATGGAATAGAACTTTTGTGGTTCCAATTGTCTAAAATGCTTGTTTGCTTTTTGGTTTTGTTTTGGACACTGACTTTCCCAGTAGAGAAAAAGATTAAGGAAGGAAAAGATGGGAGGCACGTCTGAAAGTGGGTGGTTACTCAATGAGGTCAAATGTTTGAAAAGTAATAATTCTTTTAAATATGAATTTAAACTAAGCGGGCCCTTCATGAAAGACTTAACTTGCAATCAGTAAATACCTACATTCTCTCTCCCTTGGATTCACATCCCCTAAATGCCACGAGAGCATTATCAAGACAGAAGTTTAAAAATGACTATGATCAACACAAGAATTGAATGGGAACTAAAAACTCAAAATGTTTTACACTGAACAGTGATTTGAACCCCAAGTGCAAAACTCCCACTCTCTGGAATAATGTTAATTAAATTCCTAGATAAATTCTTTTTATGCAAGCAAATATGCAAAGTTGTCCCCTTGGTTGATCTGAAATATGCTTTCAGAAGCAGCTTTTATTTTTACTATTTTCTACACACATATATTATTTCCTGGTTGTGTTATTCTTAGCTCTAACAGTTATCTTGGGCCCCTATGTTTATTTGCTATTGTTGTTCTTTACTATTTTATTTTATTTTATGTAATTTAACAAGTTATGTATCATAAAATGGTTTAAAATGATTTGGACTTTTGATCTAAACAAAGTTTGTAACTTAAATCACCATGTGTTATAAATGGTACTTTGTGGTTTGTTGGTAATATGGTTTAAAATGTTTTATCCTAGAGAACATGCATCATATAACTTTTATAATGTGATACGAGTCTAAATTTAGTTGTGTTAAAGATATATGTCATAAGCTATTGCTCATAAGCCTTTCCTATACATTCCCTCCAAACCCCACCCGACAGGAATGTCTACACCACTCAGGCACATTCCTAAATGAGAACGCACACCCAGGTGGATAGGCACCCTCTGTTCTTATTCTGACTTTTGCCAACGAGAAGTTGTAGGATGCAAGTGCAACGAAGGGCCTGGGCTCGTTTTGCGTTCTCAGAGAGCTACAGGGATGCAGAGTTCACGCAGAGACATTCAGTTAAGACACTAAAGTGTTCCCAATCCAGAGTCTTCCCCACTTAAAATATTGTGACAACCATAAACATTTTGTTTTCAAAATCCTGGAAAGAACATAGATGAAAAGAAACAGAATCTCAGAAAAGTTAAGTGATCTAAGATGATTCAACAAGCAAGCAGCAGAGCCCAGAGTTTGAAACCGAAGTCTTCTCACAGGCACTCCAGAAAGTACTGTGGGGAGAAACAGCCACAGACATGAGAAAATTGCAAATGTCTGTCTCCCTGGCTCCTCCCCATCCACTCACAGCTGCAGCCGAAATCTAGTATACTGCTTGACATGAGTAGATAAAGCGACAGTGAGGGTACTGAATGAGGTGCCTGAAAGAGTTGCTGCAGCTCCTCTTTAAAACACATTTATGAACTCTCAGGAATAATTTGAAATGTCCAAGTATCTTGCACAGAGAATGTTGAAAAATCACATTTGTTAAAAGCACCTACTACAGGGCCAGCCCGGTGGCGTAGCAGTTAAGTTCGCACTTCAGCGGCCCAGGGTTCACAGGTTGGGATCCCTGGCGCGGACCTACTCACCGCTCATCAAGCCATGCTGTGGCAGTGTCCCATATAAAGTAGAGGAAGACAGGCATGGATGTTAGCCCACGGCCAGTCTTCCTCAGCAAAAAGAGGAGGATTGGCAACGGATGTTAGCTCAGGGCTGATCTTCCTCACACACAATAAAGCACCTACTATTACCCTCATTGTTCCAGTTCTGGCAACATGGGCAGGAACCCGGCCGGCCTGTCTTTAACGTTTTGAATATTTAATGTTTGAATATCTTTAATGTTTTGCTTTTTTGACGTGTTGGCCCAGTGTCTGCAGTGTCGTGATGCTGGGTCCAAAGCCATGCCCCACTATCATAGCCTCATATCAGTGCATTTCTGCCAAATGGCCTCATGTGACTTCCCATTATAAGAACAGGCTGTTTTGCTACTCATTTAGCCCACTGCTTTGCTGATGCTGACAAACGAACACCCCATCCTTCAATCCTTGCCACCCTTGCCACCTTTGCCCACTCATTCAAAGAATTTTGCTGAGAACATGAAGTGTGTTCCAACTACAAGTCACAATATTGCAATCAGTTCATGTTGGCTGCAAGAATCTCGAAAATGCATGGGGGCCCTGCAGAGGCCAAGGGGAGGGGCTCAGGGTTATGCTGGTGTCATGGAAAGACAAGATTTTATTTGGGGGGGAGGAGGACTTACAAAACTGCTCACTTACAGGATGGTTATTCATATTACAAGAGGTCAGCTAAGGAATCCTTTAAATAGTGCACCTTATAAAGGAATTCAGAAGTCTGACTGAATCCTCCCAGAATGTCATTGACAATTTTTAGGAACAGCTTTTATATAAAGGAAGGCGCAGAGGTGTGTAGGGTGGGAGGGGGACATGTGGGGGGGGAGCATCACCCTCCCACTGTCCCTGGAGGCCTTCTCCATGCTGTTCCTCTCCAGCCAATGGAAACCACGCTTGGAATCAAATCTGATCAAGCAGAGCATCTCTCCAGAGGGCAGATCAGATGTGACCAGTGTGATGACCAAACGGCCTCTAATTGAGAGAGGAAATATTCAGTACTCTCCGGGAACCTCAGAATAGCACCGACTAGTGTCTTGGATAGAAAACTTAAATCAGAAAATATCTTTTTATTCTCTTATAATAGTACTAACTCCCTAGAAAATATGAGTTAGAGTTAATGAGAAAGATGAGTCAAGTCCCGTGTAGCACTTTATGTCATGCTCAATGTGGAAGAAATTAATTACTTATGATTTATGAATTGAGTTTTAAATTTTTTACCAAAAAAAACAAAAGTTATTTTGCCTATCATGGTTCAGCTGAAATCTTGTTTATCGCCTGCATGTCTAAGTCAAATCTAATTATTTCAAATGTCTCTTTTTTCTCAGGATCTGGATTTCTCTTTCCTCCTTCAGTTCCCCACTTCACGCCTCAAAGAATGTTAGTAGGTTTTTCTTTTTCTACCCCAGCATGGAAATGGGAGGGCACCTTCACTTTTATTTTAACATCACCCATGTCCCAGTGGAATCCTTTAAAGCAATGTTCTGATGATGGCTAGGTGGAAATGAAATGGAACGTCATAACCTTAGAGGTGAAGGGAGCTGGGAATAGATTTTAAATCCTTCATCAAACATGGCCTCCAAAACCCTGAGGAGTGGGGGTAAATAAAAGGGAAGGGCAAAAGGTTAATGAGTGTGGGAACTGGATGAGGGGTGCATTGGAGGTTTAGCATTTTATTCTCTCTACCTTTGTGTACCGTGGAAATTTTCCATCATAAAAACTTGAAACATAGATTTCCCATTTTTCCCTTCAGCAAGGCCTTCTTGATGACCACACTTCCATCTTCATGCAGCAGGTGGGGGCGGGGTGGGAGAGGGCACCAGACCAGCTACAAACCTACCAATGGGACCAGGGGGTGTTGGAGAGAGGGGGGAGGCAGGCAGAGGGGTCTTCCTCACCTCTCAGGCTCCCTGTGGTCTGATCTCCAAAGACGTTCCACACAACCACCAGGCACAAAGCAGGCACTAATTCATCCGAAAATTCGGCTCCAGCTGCTTCCTGTCCTAACCAGAACCCACATCAGACTGCCCCTGGCCACCTTGGTGGCTGCTGCGAGGATTTCCGGAGTCGGACCCCTCTTGAAGGAGGAAACCCAACACCGACGCAGATGGCCCTGGCAATGGCACCTCAGCAAGGAAAAGTTGGCTAGCTCTGGGATTTGTTACCAGGCTGCTTACCCCCCAGGCTGCAGGTCTGCGCAGCACGCCTCTCCCTTTGGGTTCTGACCAAACACGCTGGCCAGTAGGAGGGGGACGGACAGATACACAGACACGCGCACACGCCCCACCGCCGGAGTCTGATTCTAACTAGAAAACGGTGCCACCCACCCCCTAGACTCCAAATCGGCCAAGCCCTTGGCCAGTGTCTGCTGCGCTGAACATGGGGACGTGGCCAGGGAAGGCGCAGACATCGAGTCCGGCCCAGTACCCCGGCGGCGCCAGCACATCTGACGCCACAGAACCGATGCGCGCAAGTGAAGTCTGGGTGCTAAGCGCCCAAGCCTTGCGTGCAAGGGGACCCCCAAGGAAATGAAGGCGATCAGACGACCCTTTCAGAAAAGTCTTTCAGAAAAGCCAAGACACCTCACTGGCAGCCTCCCCAAACCAAGGCTGCAAGCGCCCACTCTACTGGAGTCTTGCCGAAAACGCACGGGGATCAAAGCCCCTTCCCTAAGAAAAGTGCCCAACTCTGCCGGTAATCCATTCTTCTCTCTCCGCCGCTCCGACAGCGCACAGGAAGAAACAGAAATCATACCTAAGGAAATTGAGACTAGAACTTGAATCCAAAAAGCGCATCCACTCCCTGCCCTCCCCGCGCCGGAGCTGGCGGCTCCCAGGGCTGCTGGCTGTCGGGCTGCCAAGGACCAGACAGCTCGCGGATGCCCGTCCTGCCCTCACCGGCAGTGAGGGGCTCCAGGAGTCCTCCCGCCTCAGCCCAGGTCGCCGGTTGAGAGTCCCCTTCCCCAGCGCGCTCGCACCCTCGCTTTCCTTTTTCCCTCCGCTCGGCGATCCGAAGCCCGCTTCCCTTCCCTGACCCAGATGGACCTCGGTCCCCAGCTCCGCGGCTGCCCCGCTCACCAGCCGCGTTCGGGTTCCTTTGGGTCGCTCCAGGCGGTAGCCAGAACCCCCAGAGCTGATGCCCGCCGCTCACGGTCACGGCCTGGGCAGCCCCGCTCCGCCGCGCTCCCAGGTCTCGGTCTCACTAGCTGCCACTGACTTTGCACAGCAGCCCCTCCGCGTCGCCGGGCGCCTGGGGTGGCGAGGCGCCAAGCTGCAGCCCGGGCCGACAGCACCCGGCCCCTTCCTTCGCATCTTCCTCGCCTCTCCGCTCTGCCCTCGCTCCTGGCGACCCGCGCCTCCCGGGTCCCGACGCCGCGACCACCAGGACTCACCGCTGGCGCCGCGCCGCCGCCGCGCCGCCGCCGGATCTGCGCGCTCCGAGGCGGAGCCAGGACGCCCTCCCGCGCGGGGGCAGCCTCCAGCGCCCACCGCCCGCCCGCGGCCCCCGCCCCGCTCCCGCCGGCCCCTCTGCCCGCCCGCGCTGCCCCGGCGTTAGGGACTTACCTCCGGGACAAGGTGACCCGGCTCGTGCGCCCAGGCGGCCGCCCGCGCGTCTCCCGAGCGAGCAAGCGTGCGGGGCGCGGGGCGGTGCGGCGCCCGCCTCTGCTCCTCAGCTCCCCCGCTCTCTCCTCCTCTGCCCTCCCTTCCCCTCCCCTCCCGTCGGCTCCTCTCCGCTCGCCGCTCTCCGCCCTGCGCTCGCCGCCGGCGCCCCCGGCTGCCCCACGCGTACTGGAGCGCCTGGCGTGGGGCAGCAGCTGCAGCCCGGGCGGCGGGGAGCTCCAGAGCGGTGGCAATGGGGCGGAGCCCGGTCCTCCGACCTCCGGGAAGGGAAGGGGTGCGGGGAGACTCCCGCGGCGCGCTCCCAGCTGGCTGGTTGGGCGAGGGGCGCTCAGGGGCGCGCCGCTTGGCTTGCTAAACCTGGCGACACGCGAGCCTGAGGCGGCGGCCGCGGGAGCTGGGGGAGAACGGCAGCGAGGAGGAGGAGGAAGCAATAGCCCCCCGCGAAGGTGGCCAACTTTGCCCCAGGCCGACCGGGCCCCTCGGGTGATAGCGTCTGGCTGGCGGCCTGGGGCCGGTGTCTGGGAATGTGAGGGCAACAGAGGCTGGGGGAGGGGGGCAGCCGTTGGGGACTGAGGACAGGGATTTGCAGCCTGGCTCCTAGAAGAGATGGCTCCCCTCGGTCCTAAAGGCCTTCCCAGGCTCCGGTTGGGCTTTGAGGCTCATAAGGACCCACTTTATAGATGTGGCATCTACTCAAGTCCCGACCAGCCAACCATCCAGGTGAAACCAGGCGCCAGGCAGGACCAGACTCTGAGACCTCTCCCCCTCGCCCAAACTGATCTGTTATCCATGCATGGCTGGTGCTTGGCAGTTGGAATTGACAGGAAACTGGGGGGGGGGGGGGGGAGTGGTGGGAGGGGGGCATAATCATGAGGAGGAGAGTGAGTATAGGGGAGCCCAGCTGAGGGAAGGCCACCTCCCCAAATAGTCTGTATTTCAATCATTGAGGGAAAGGGGGTAAAGTGGTGTTTTAGGTTTGGATTTCATAGAGAAAGAACTGTGAAAGAAAGATGTACCAAAGAGGCTCAAAAGTGATTCAGGAAAAAAAGAAATCTATGAGCCTATTTCGACCTCAAGCACAGACATGCCACTTGCCCCAGCCTAGCCAGCCCACTCTCCAGCCCTGGTGGTGGGGTCCAGTTATGCCCCATGAAACCATCTGTGGTGCAGAGCCCTCCCTTTTGCCTGGTAACCAACTGTTTGCCCCGAGAAGGCTCTGAATCCTCTGCTGGTCTCCCCGGGTGGAGTTTCCAAAGGGCAGGAGTTGGAGATGGTGCCAGAATGGCGGGTCCTGCCCCATTTTTCCCTTTCCCTGGGGCGCTGGAGGGGTCCTGGCTCCTATGGAACCTCGGCAGCCCAGAGTGAATGCTGAAGCCCGAGTGCACTTGGGAGGGGGCAGGAGTGGAGCAGCACTGTCTGCGGTTTGTCTTCCCCCACCTGGATACATCCCGTCTCCATCTCTGCAGCACGGCAAAACGCAGTGGGGCTCTTCCTCTAGATCCCCAGAGCTGCAAGGCTGTGGTCTGGAACACTCAGAAAAGGGCACTGTACATTTCTCCGGTCTAGAAGAACTTCTCAAATGGGAGGGAAATGCCACCTTACTTTAGTAAAATTGCTTAGTGTTCCTGGATCCTTTCGTGGGCAGAACATTCTCCCATCTGAACCACTGGGCTGAGCAGGTATTGTTAGTCTCATTTGAGGTGGAGAATCATCATTCCCATTTATCAGACTAGGAAGCTGAGGTTTACAAAGGTTAACTGAGACTTCCGTAGCCACTCAGTATGTGGAATAGCCTGAAGCTTAGGTTCCCGCCTCAGTGTGCTGTTGCTTATCTAGGCTTTGAGGCCAGTTTTGTTTGGCAAGAGAACACCAGCCTGGGTTGCAGCTGTGATTTGCCTTTGATTCTAGGGTACTGTCTGAATTTTAATTTGGACTTTTCCTAATACAGCAGGCAGGCACCTTCTTGAGTGCAGCAGGAAACATGATTTCTGGCCACCGCTGGTTGCCTTCAGAGTGCTCCCTCCTGACGTGAGGCTGCGTAAGTTAAAGGAAGACAGTGCCTTTGCAGTCGCTCTGGACTGAGCTCTTCAGACCCTCTCCATGTCCTTAGTACTTGGAAACTTTACAGGCTGATGCTTTGGAACCCTACACCCTGGCTCTTCCAGGTGATATGTTGAGCAGGATACATTTTCATGGTGGAGGGTGAGGTGGGTTTGCATTTCCTAAAATTTTCTAAGGCTTACTTTTTGCAACATGCCTCAGTCAATTTAGCATTTAAACATTTGCATTTTCTTCTGTTGTAGGATGAACCTGTAAGTTCTGCGTCCCAGACATACGGGTGGGCTCCCTTAGGTTACTGCTGTATTGTCTTTGCTCTGGCACATCCCAGGTATTGAACAAAGTCAGTGAATGATAGTTGTCAGAAAAATCACTTGGATTGTGGGGTCAAAGAATAGATGTCTCTGAAGAAAGGGGGTAGTTTGAAAGAGGAGAGGAAAGTTTATGATGTGGTCAGTTTTATTATTATTTATTATTATTGTTGCTGTTTATTTCTCCCAGGACACTCACATGCTTCAAGATCCCTGGATGTATATTGTCTTTTCTTGACCCTGCCCCCCAACATACATATGCACATTTTAATGTTTCTGCAATCTGAATGGGCCTTACATGTCATTGCAAAAGGAACTTGCCAGGGCCAGGAATCTCAAATGAAGAGAGAGACTTCACCTGCTCCCAGCAGACAAGGCAGCTCAGGGAAGGGATCCGGGGCTCCTAGTGGGCCCCTTAGTTGATCTGGAATGGTACCTGCACACATAGGGCAGTTTCTCTTAAATATGTGTGTTGCTTGAAGTATTATCATCATAATTATGCTGTGATGTAGCATTGAAACAAGAAAGCAAATAAGGGGCTGTCACGTATTAGGCAATGGGACGCAGAAATTGCCAAATCTCCCAGAAACTGTGTAACCTTTTCAACAATGCTCATCTCTTAAAAGAGATTACAGAACTTTCAGTGTTAAGAGAGCTTGGTGGGACCAGTTCATGTGTTGTGAAGAACTGTCATGCAAGCACCGAGCCAGCTGTCAGTCTTCTGGCCGACTTTCAGGAGAAGCTGTTGCATTCCAGAGATAGATGACTTGATGAGAGGAAACACAGATTTGAATTTTTCCAACAGGAAATATTTCCTAATATGTCTTTCGTAGCCTTTGCCTATGCGTAGTGTCTGGAGGTCAACAGTGCTCATTCAGAAACCATCTTGAGATCAAATGTGTAAAATTCTCAGCCTCAAACGTTGATTGTAATACTCAAGATGAAGAATGATATACCCAAGTTTAAAGCAATGTAATTAATATAGTTTTTTCTTTTCTCCCCCCAGAATCTGTTATTAAATTGTTTGTCTTAAATCAATGACATCCAGAAATTGAAAAGCTGCAATGTTTTATTAAAGTGGAATCTTGTTGAATTAGAAGGACAGAAAGATGACTATTCAGATGTTCAATGTAGACGTGATAGGTGAGGCTCTAAGAAAAACTGAATTGCTATCAGAACTAAAGGGAGAGGGGCCGGCCCGGTGGCATGGTGGTTAAGTTTGCACGCTCTGCTTCAGTGGCCCAGGGTTTGCGGGTTTGGATCTCAGGTGCAGACCTACTTACCATTTGTCAAGCCCTGCTGTGGTGGTGTCCCACATACAAAATAGAGGAAGATTCGCAACAGATGTTAGCTCAGGGCCAATCTTCCTCACCAAGGGAAAAAAAAGACAGAAAGGGAGAAAGATCCAAAACCTAGACAAATTTCTGAGGCAATGTTGATATGAGAGTTTAGAATAGGAACAAAGATGCCACAGAATATCAGAACATTAGAGTTGGAGGGGTCCTTGGTGATCACCTGGTCGCACCCCTGATTCTACAGGTGAGGAAACAGTTCCAGGGGGGCTGAGTGCAGGGCAGGCAAGCCCAGGTCTGGGTCACTGATTTCCAAATCAGCAGTCTTGCCTCTGCATCCATTACCTCACTTTGGAAAGAAGCAAGGAAGAGAGAAAGCAAACACGTTTTAAGCAACCTCTGTAGGACCAGAATATCAGTTATCTATTGCTGCAAACAAACTACCCAAAAACTCAGTGGCTTAGAATGACAGCCACTTATTTTCTCTCTATTCTGAGGGTTGGCCATGTGGGCTGAGCCCCTGGGATGGACTGCCTCCGCTTCCCATGGTGCTGCCTGGCCCCTCAGGCATCCGTGGTCAGCTGGCAGTCAAAAGCCTTTCTCATATGTCTGGGGGTTGGTTGCTGTGGACTGGGGTGATGGGCCAGCCAGACCATAAGCCTCTCCTCCTCCAGAAGCCTGGCCAAAGGTTCTTCACAAAGTGGTGGCTGCCATGTGCTCAACGGCAGCAGACCTTGATGCACACGGCGTTTGAAGCTGACGTCACATTAGCTAATGTCTCCTTGACCAGAGCAGGTCATATGGACCAGCCCAAACTCAGGAGATGGGGAAATAGCCTCCACCTTTTGAGGGGTAGAGCCATAAAGTCGCATTGGAAATTGGCATGTGATGAGGATTGGGAAGAATTGGGGGCTATTTTTGCAATCTACCACACTCGGGAGTGAGATAGGTTCTGTATACACATAACCTCACTGAATCTCGATCTGAGCTCCGTGGGGCTGGTAGGAGTGATCCCAGGAGCTGAAGAAGCTGAGTGTTGAGGACTGAGTGGCTCGTCTGTCACCACATAGCTAGTGAGTGTTCAGGAGTGGGGCTCGGATCCAGCCTGTCTTCAACTTCCCCAGTAGCCAGCATTAACAGAGGGTGTCTGTCAGGAGTTGGCTGAATGCTTACCATCAAGGTTAGGGGCCCAGACGGTGGAGCCAGGCAAACCTGGGCTCGAAGTAAGCATCTGCCACTTCCTATCCCTCTCTGTCCTCACTTACAGAGCCTGGGTTTCTGCGTGTCTACAATGAGCATAATTACTGTATAATATCTGCCGCCTGGCATTGTAGAGGCAAGAATGTGTTCAGTGCACTCAGCGTGTTTTCCTGAGCAGAGTCGGCTGGTTATTGTTCTTAAAGACAGTTGGCAAGACAGGGCTTGCTCGGTACTTTTTCCAAGGAAGTTGAGGGGAATGGCACATTCTAGATTTTTGGCACAAAACTGTTGTTGGTGCTTGGAAGGCCTCAAAATGCTATGTAAGAGGGGTGATTGATGTTATCTCTTTCATCCAAGTGCTTCTTGTTTCAAGGGGGCAGAGGCTGCAGATGGCTGGCACTATTATGTCCCCTCAGATCCCCCCAGATCCCTTTGGCTGATCCATCTGCCCACTCTCCAACTTCTGTGGACCTGGCTGCTGATGACTCACACCTGACTATTTCTTAATATTACTCTCATTCCTGGGACTGCCTTAATTTCTCCAGTAAGAGCATGAAAACGTGGGCTGCCTGCTCCACTCAGCTGCAGGCCTTCAAAGCCAGAGCCTGGAGAGACATCTGAGCATGTCTGGGACCGTGGGACACACTGTGGTGTAGTGGAAAGCCGGCAGGTCAGAGTCAGGCGTGAGGCTACATCCAGCTCATTGAGTCTCCTTTCCTGAAATCAGAGCCTGAGGATGCAGTCAGGCAGTTTATTTGGGAACTAACCCCAGGGACAAGGAGTGAAGGGCCACCTGGATGGTCCATGAGGAGGGAGTAGGGGGCAGTCCAAGGATGAATCCCTGAGGGGGTCACCACTGTGAGTAACAACCAGTTCTTGATCTCCTGGGACCATCTGATGAATGAAAAGTGTCTCTCAGAATCACTCAGGAGAAGGATAAAGAGGAAATACCTGTCCAGGAACCTCTGTCCTCCACGGGCCCAGCACCCCACATTTCTGGGCGGTGTCTGAGCATGTGTCAAACAGGCTCCTTCTGGCACAAGAGAGGCATTTAAGTAGGATCCTGGGAAATTTTGCTGTGTGATTTACTGTGTGGAATTCCTATATCATCCAAGTCTACATTAAAGATCTGCGTTTTACTTCAAGATGTTAGGTGTCAAATTGCTCTTTATTTGAATGTGACTCTGTGTTGAGACTGGGCCACAAGGCTGCTCATTTTCGTGGGTGACATCAGATAAACCCAAAGGAGGTTTGGTTATGCTGTCCAGTTGCGATAGATACCGTACCTTTCCTAGTGAACAGCCCACAGACCATGCAGCCAGAGACCAATCAGGAAAGATCAAGTTCAAGTGCCCCACTGTGCCGCATGCAAACATCCTGGATCTTTCCTGCTGTTGTCCTGCTTGTCTCCCACCCTGCATCTATTCCCTCTCCTGACTTTGACCATTCATTTCTTCTTTCTAGACTGTCACTTGATCTGAATGCAGATTTGGCCTCACATTCTTTTGGGCATTTCCAGAGATGTCAGGTAACAACCTAGCTTGTTTACACCAGAGCCTCCAGCCCCCAGCTCCCTGTGTTCCCAATGTGGCTGGTCCTCCATATCCTGCAACACCTGCCTCACCCCTGTCCTGCCTTGGCAGATGGCTTCTCCTTGCATTTTATCTAGTTACTAATTTCTATGATCCAGTTAATGATCCATGACACAATATCTATTATTATGACAGAGTGCAGTATCTTTCAGAAAATATATTTGCCAAAAGTTGAAAAATATGATTGTTTCCAGGGCTGTTGGAGAGGAAAAAAAATAGGAAAACCTTAGCTTTACAAAACTTTGCTATCAGGATGGACTATGAGGCCATAGTGCAGCTTGTGCTCAAAAACGCTAGCCTCAAAAAATGGATTCGTATGTCCACTTCCATCCATGCACTGAGGTGGATAGATCAATGTACCTCCTTCACTAAAATGAAAGCAGACCATGTTTTCCTTGCTGTACAGTAGAACTACATGTACTGGTGTAGCTCTAAGGTAATGAGAAACTAGGCGGTTGAGATCATTGAAAATATTGCTGGTGCAGAACTAAGTATTTAAACATGTCATTAATTATTAGCATGATTTCTGGCATTTCCTAAAGGGCCTACAAATTCATTTTTGGGTCAAGAAAATATGTTTTTTGCTGCAATGTGTTTTTTCCCCTGCAAAATAAAAGAGTTCCATTGCAAAAATAACCACTTCTGTAATTTTGCAGGATGTGGAACTGGAGGAAAAAAGCACAAAAGTAAGCAATTTCATTTTTGGGATTTTCAGTTTATCACTCTTATTTCAAAAAAAGAATGCCTCTTAGACAAAGGAACTTACTCAGGGAAGTGCCAGAAGCCAAACGTGTGGTACTCTCCTCTGCACCGTGGCTGTGTTCACTGGGCGATTATCACGCACATGAGCAGGGCCGGAGAACCAGGGCTTGGCATTGCCACAGCTGCCCTGGCGGCTGGTCCTTCCCGGAGTCCCTTGAACATGGTTTTCTTGATATTGGGGCACTGGGGCGCCATGAGGTCTCCTCTCACAGCAGGGGCTAAACATGTCCACACAGAATCTATCCATTTGGGGTGTAAGACAAATACCCCCTGGCTGGCAGCACAAAGGATAGAGTTCCTTCTGGTCCAAGGACCACCTGACAATCCAGGATGTACGCAAGGGGGATTCACCAGCTGAGGGATAGCTTGTCAAATGTACTTACAACTTGTCCCCACAGTCAGGGAAGGAAGAACAAAATAAAATGATTTAACAAATAATGTCAGTATCCACAATGGTAGACTGCTTTGGAAGGCCAAGTGACTGGATGTGTCCTTCTTGGCCTGTGTGTATGTCATTGGCTCAGCATGTTTGCTGATGTCTACTGCTGGGCAGGCCTGAGCAGTGATGGTGGGGGCCGTGATGGGCAAGACAGGTAAACAGGCTTTGGCTCCACAGATCGATGATTACTCTGACAGGGAAACACAGGGTCGCAGTGCAACAGAGAGGGAGGGCAGCCCATGGAGGCTGGAGTAATCAAGGCAGCTGAGCCTTGAGTAAAGGGCGGGAGTGATGGGTCTGTGTGTGGTGCTTGTGCACACGGGGGCTGTGGAAGGGGCCTCTCCTGGGCCTGGGCTGCTCTTATAGGTTTTCAGGTCAGAAGCATGAAGCACCAGAGTGTAAGCCGTGTGAAGTCAGGAAGTCAGGCTGAGGAGGTTGGCAGTGGCCTGGTCATTCAAGGCCTCATACCAGGTTTAAGAAGTTGAACCTCATCCTGGGGGCACAAGCAACCTTCACCTAGAAGAATGACAGAACCAGATTTGTGTAAGTAACAGACAGCAAAGAAAGACGATCAGCTTCAAAGAGTCTTCTTTCAAAGACAGATTTGAAATCATCACATAGCATTAGCCACACTGATTTCCTCGTACTTTTTCTAATGTGTTTCTCTTACAAAAACGTCTGAAGGCAAGTGCCAGGACTCCCTTGTTCAGGGCAACACCTGGAATTCCCATTACTTTTTCTGTACTCGACCAGATGTGCTTCTCCACCTGCCTCGTTGCTGGCTGAATGGCCGTCCCACTCACAGGCAGGCTTGTCTCCAACGTCCCCACTTCCAGAACACAAAATCGGGGCTTTGTCCTTCTTTCAAGAAGGAAGCCGCCCTCCTTATGTCCCTATTGGCCAGATGACTTCCTACCCGGAACACTGTTCTTTACTCATCTTACTTATTATACTTACTGGACTGAAAGCTTTTTGCAGGTAAGGACTGCATGTATGTATGCACATGTGTGTGCATGAGTGTGTATGCACCTGTGTGCAGGTATGCATGTGCATGTGTGCACAAGTGCATATGAAGGTGGGCACCAGGGGGAGTTACTCTGGACTTCTGTGCTATGCATCTTCATGTTCCCAGCAGCAGCCACCCTGAATACTGTTCATGGTAAGAGGTGAAAAGCCTTAGAGTACTGAGTGCATACCATTTAAATACTGTTGGACATTATTGCTGCAAACAAAATTACTTATTTCCTAGGATTTATATATATTATGTGACTTTTTTCCTTCCTATACAAATGCATTTGATAATTAAAAACCTGGATTACCTGTAACAATATATATATTTTAAATTTTGTCAAGGTTTTTATTGCTGTGGGTTTTCAGCAGCGGCAACTGGGTCTCCCGCTACCCGGGTACCAAACAGTTCATGGCTGGAGATGTGGGCTGTAACAGTCGTGGGGATGGCTGGAGTCTGAGCCTGCCACCTCCCACTCAGGCGAACGGACAAGCTCATCCCCAATAATGTATTTTGTCTTTTCAAAAAACCCTGGTAGGCACCAAAAAAGTCAACAGGTAGAAAAATACCTTTTATTGTCTCACTAAAGACACTGAAAACACACTTTTCAACAGAAATATGTCTTTTGCCTACAAACCGCCTAACTGGCCCCTAATGATCAACACAAGGCAAATTCGTAGAAGCAACCAGGATGGCCCGGCTGCCTGGGGAGGGACGCGTGTCAGCGTGCATCCCTGGGCTGCCCTCTCCTGTGAGTCTGTTCTCGCAGGACAGTGTGGGGGTGAAGGGGACATGCAGGGAGGAGGCTCCGGGCTGGTACCCACGATGGTCTCATGGCACAGAAGCCACAGCACAACAAGGGGTAGCCAGAGGCCAGGGCTGCCTCATGCAGAGAGAAAGCAGCTGTGCTGCTTCCCAGGGTGTCAGGTCTCCCTGCTCTTTCCAGAAATAGTAGCATGTGTGCTTAGAGGGCATGCTCTAATCGCTGTCTCCCTCTGGAGTCTCCTCTGATCATTTCTGCTTTTGTGCCCTCTCGCTCCAGCCTCTCCAGACCACCTCACCTCAGCCCACGTCCCTGCTGAGGAGTTCAAGGGGATGTAAAAGGAAAAAGTCAAGATTGTCAAGTAGCCTCAAATGTTCCAAGGTGACAAAATAGGCTGAACCTGCAAGATGAGTGGATGGGAAGTTTAAAGAAGCAATACCAACAATGCTTTCTTCCTGAGAAGAACAGGATATTTGTGTCTTTCCTTTATTCTAGCCCATCATGGTCTTTAGACTCATGAACTCTCACTGTCATGTAAATAGCCTGCTAGCCAAAACCAAAATAGTAACAGGAGAATTATCCAGTCTCTTCAGATGCAAATGCCAACAATAATTTCTACTGTACAGTTTTGCATTACTTAACGATGGGGATATGTTCTGAGAAATGCATCATTAGGCGATTTTGTTGTTGTGTGAACATCACAGAGTGTACTTGCACAAACCTAGATGGTACAGCCTACTACACACCTGGGTTACATGGTACAGCCTATTGCTCCTAGGCTACAAACCTGTACAGCATGTTACTGCACTGAATACTGTAGGCAAGTGTAACATAATGGTATGTATTTGTGTGTTTGTACACAAATCTAAAGATAGACACGTGATAGATAAAAATTCGTAAACTTATCTAAAGATAGAAAAGTAAAAATACCATATAAAAGATAGAAAATGGTCCTCCTGGACAGGGCACTGACCAGGAACGGAGCCTGCAGGACTGGACGTTGCTCTGGCTGCGTCAGTGAGGGAGTGTGAAGGCCTGGGATGTCACTGTGTGCTGCTGTGGACGTCACACACGCTGGACACTGAGGCTGCACTGCATTTATACAGAAGACTTTCCTTTCTTCAATAATAAAGTAACCTTGCCTTACTGTACTTTTTTACTTTATAAACTTTTAAATTATTTTTAACTTTTTTATAATAACACTTAGTTTAAAACACACATTGTACAGCTGTACAAAAACACTCTATTTCTTCATATCCTTATTCTATAAGCTTTTTTCTATTTTTAAAATTTTTTATTTTTTTAACTTTTAAAACTTTTTTGTTAAAAATGAAGACACGGGAGGCTGGCCCCGTGGCCAAGTGGTTAAAGTTCCACACGTTCTGCTTTGGCAGCCCGGGTTCGTGGATTCGGATCCTGGGCGCGGACCTACTCCGCTCATCAGCCACACTGTGGAGCATCCCACAGACAAAATAGAGGAAGATGGCACAGATGTGAGCTCAGGGCTAATCTTCCTCAACCCCCCCCCCAAAAAAGGAAGATTGTCGATGGATGTTAGCTCACAGCAAACCTTCCTCACCAAAAAAAAAAAAAAAAAATTTAAGACACAAACACACACATTAGCCTAGGCCTACACAGGGTCAGGATCATCAATATACTGTCTTCCACCTCCACATCTTGTCCCAGTGGAAGGTCTTCAGAATCAATAACACGCATGGAGCTGACGTCTCCTATGATAGCAATGCCTTCTTCTGGAATACCTCCTGAAGGACCGGCCTGAGGCTCTTTTTGAGGAGGTGTCACTCTCTTCAGAAATATGTGCATGGTGGTTTGCTTGGTTTGTTTCCTTTTTTGGGGGGACAGGGGTTGAGGAAGATTGGCCCTGAGATAACATCTGTTAGCTTTTTGCTTGAGGAAGATTGTCTCTGAGCTGACGTCTGTGCCAATCTTCCTCTACCTTGTATGTGGGACGCTGCCACAGCGTGGCTTGGTGAGCAGTGTGTAGGTCTGTGCCCGGGATCCAGACCTGCAAACTCTGGGCGACTGAAGCAGAACGCATGAACTCAACCAGTATGCCACCAGGTTGGCCCCAGTTTGTTTGTTTTCTTCATCATAGATTTGCTTATAAATAGATAATGCACCATGAATATTCCTCTCTATTAATGAAAACCTTTCAGTGTTGGGGTCCCTGTTTTCAAACTGTTTAAGGAGCTTGTTGAGGTCTGCAAACGCTTCTGCTAAACCCTTCACTGCGAATTTTCTTGTAGGATCTTCTTTTTCTTCTCTCGCAGTTTCCTTTTCTCTTGCCTCTTCTTCAGCTATGCATTAGGATGACTTTGAGGTCACTAGGTGATAGGAATCTTTCAGCTCTGTTATAACCGTATGGGACCCCCATCATACATGCAGTCTGTCGTTGCCCAGAATGTCATTATTTGGTGCATGACTGTCATTTAAATGACAAGCTCCGATGGAGATCCCCTGGTGGCTTTGCACTCTTCTCCTTGCAGGGGGTGGGATGGACCATGGAAGATCGTGGGCAGCCTGGTGGCCAGGAGTGGTGCTGGCTGCGCTGAGGGCTCCTTCTGTGCCTGCTGCAGAGCAGCCTTGGCTCGTGAGTTCCTTCCTGTCCCAGTTCTGCACTTTTGTGAAGAGTAAATGAGTCAACACACGTCAGAAAGCTAGGACAGCACAGAGCGCACAGTTGAGAACACTTGCTGTTTACGGTGAGTGAGAAGGTGTACTGGCGACTGCTCACCGGGGCGGGAGCCTCCGAAGTCTCCAGCGCACCTGGCACTCCCAGAACCTCCCTGTCTGTGCGGCACTTAGCAGAGGCCCTTCCATGGATGTTCTCTTCCCTGCTCAGGGGCCACCCTTCCACAGGGAGTACTAGCCCTGTTTGCAGAGAAGGCCACCCAGGCTCCTCCGGGCTGGTCATGGTGTGTGAGGGACTCACTCACTCACACTCTCAAAAAGGGACTTCGCTCTGAACCACACTCAGAAACCCTTTTCTCCCCCGATTCCATTTGTCTTTTTACTTTGCCAGCTCCTGATCCAGCTGCTTACTTTCATTTCCCTCGGTCTTTGGACTCTGCATCACTTTCCTGTTTCAGACCTCAGCTTCTCCCAGCCTGCAGTTCCCACGCTGGACCCCAACTGTCCTGTCTTGGCAAAACCCCTCTCATTTGGGAACAGGACCCCATTCTGTGTGAGCAGAAGAGGGGGCAGCACTCGGAGCTCACTGTGGCATTCAGGACACAGAGCTGGCACCCAAAGTCACATTTGGAAAGTGGCAGAAATGATGTTTGCATCCGGGACTCCTGATTCTGGATTTTCTCCTGTCCCTGGCTGCCGTCCAGACCACAGCCTGAGCCTGGACTTCACCGCCCTTGGAGGGCTCCGTCTGCCGCTGTGCATAAAATTGAAAAGATGGAAATTCCCTGGCAGTGATGCCTGCACTTGCACTCAGTGAGCAGGTTAGATGGATGATAGTGTACCTGACCTTCTGATGCTATTTGCTGTTGCTGTCCCTTTGCTGCTCAGGGGCCAGTACCCGGAGGCATAGATGAGGGTGCAGCGTCAGAGTCTGTGCACCGGAACGCAGTCCCTTCGGAGATTCCCATCCCTCTTCCATATGTCCATTTGTCACTCCTTTCAAAGAAAGATTCATTCATTTTTACAAAAAAAGGGGAAGAAAATAAGCATCCGAGCAGGGAAAGACACGAAGTGCCCCGAAGGCTTGTCTCATGGAGTGGAAACTTGAAGTTGTGAGGGAGGAGCCTGCTTCTGCTCCAGATTCCAGAAGTGGTGACTTGATCTGCTTCTCAGTTTCTGTATCTGCAAAATGGAGATGCTAATTTCTGGATCTCACCTCACACCCAAGGGTGTTGGGAGGATGAGTGAGCTTACATTTCCACACAGCACTGAAATGATGGAAGGTACTATGTCAGCAGCGGGAAGAAATATAAATAGCGTAAGCTGGATATTCAGGGTGCTTTGTGTCTCTTGATGATACCGTGTTGACTCAAAATAAATTCGGCTCGAACAGTTAGATGAGTGCTTGAAATCCCTCCAAGGAGCAGTGAACGCCACCTTTCCACCAGGCATAGACATGGATTTCACATTTAAAGAGCCAACCTAGTTGATACTTCCTTACTTGTTCCCACCTCTGAGTGTGCCTGTGCCCACTGACTGCACACGGCAACCCAATGAGGCAGAGACCAGTGCCGCTGCCCTTGCTCACATGAGGCCCAGAGAGAATAAGTTATATCCTGAAATCACTCAGCTGGAAAGAGCCATAACCTGGAGCACCCTGGCGCCCGGCCCGAGTTTGGAAGGATGAACTACATCCGCTCCTCTCACATAGGGCCAAGGGGAGTGTGGAAGATCAACTCATCCTGAGTTTGTCTCGTCCTCGTCTTTGTGTACTTCTGCTCTCAAACTGGCCTACTTCAGGGACGTTCGGGAGATGTTCTTTGTGTCATGCTTTATATGTTCACGGCAAATCCCTCCAGGAGGGCCTCTGTGTCACCCTGTGCAGCAGGTCCCAGGCATGGTGAGTGCACCCCTCCTTAGTGCCTTCCAAGGGCTGCTGTTCTTGGTCAGACTCCTCTTCCTGAGATCTAACATCAGCCTCATTTTTGTATTAATCATGTACCCTAGTCACTAATCGGCTGTCTTTCTCTTTGCACCAAGTCTCTATTTACTTGCACAGTTACTGGATCGCTATTTAGTTTTCTCTGGGGGCTAAATATTCTAGCTTTGTCAACCTTTCTTTTAAAATCTATTTTCCAGTCTTCTTTGTCAATTGCACCATGTACTTTTGGACGGCCTCCTGTTTCCCATGCTCCCTGATGAGGTCGTGGGGCTGTGCAGTAACAGGGCCCAGTTCTGGCTCTGTGTGGAGCATCGTACTAATGGGGGCCCAATGCCATGGATCCTGGTGGTCTCCATCCAGACACCCTCTGATTCCTTTATCTGGCCTGCACCCACCCTAAGCTTCTGTGTGTTTTCTCCTAACTCCAGCACGTGCACTTTCTTTGGAGGACATGAGCTTACCCTTCAAGCTCAGAGCTGGGAGTGCCTGTGGGTTGATGCCCCCCCTGGTTGCCAGTAACCAGTGACAAATGGACAGGCATATGAATGTCCAGCTCCCTTGCTTCAAGGCTGGACAAACTCAGAGGTGTCACCTACCCTCCAGAGCCCTCTGCGGGATCAGGCTGAACTCCCCTCTGCATGACTTCCCTGAGATCCTGCCTGGCTTGGCTTCCTCCATAACCATCCTCCTCTTCTGCTCCCTTACTGCCTCCCCTGGGACTTCTTCCAAATCAGTCACTTGCCCATGGATCGGTATCTCAGGGTCTGATTCTGGGAGAACATACCCAAGACACTTGGGTTTCAGGAGATGCTCACAGTCCCAAACGCTCTCTGGATAACCTCATGTGTGGGACTTAGAGCATGTTCACATGCTCTTATGCTTGGATTTCTCATTTGAACCAGAGTCTGCCAGTTCTAACTTCCTAAGACTCTGCAGCTAACATCCATAAAAGGAGGCAGCTTGAAGGAAGCGTCGTAACATCTTGCACAGGAGGTAGATCTCTGGGTCCAAAGAGTGCTCTGTCACCTATTAACTCTGTGTGTGGCGGTGTGTGCACATGTGGGGGTGTGTGTGTGTTTGTGTGTGTGTGTGAGAAGGAGAGAGACAGACTGACCTGGGGCAAGCTACTTAATCTCTCTCGGCCTCAGGTCTAAACTGTAAAATGGGGACAATAACGGCATCTCTTCAACCTTTTAGGAGGATTAGACGGCATCGCCCATGTAATGTGCTCAGTATGGAGTCTCATGCTAGCACTCAACATGCATTAAACCCTCTGTCCTTTACACCTTCCCCATGCAAGCCACAGCCCTGAAGGTATCTGGGAATGTTTCTAGGAAAATTCTTTCCTGATCATGGATCTCAGAGACCCTCTCCTGTTGCCTGGGACTGGGAGCAGGTGGAGAGACTACACGTCAAGAGGATACTGTCCTTGACATTCTGCACAGGGACACCAGAAGCCGAGAGACACGCAGTCCATTCCCAAGGTGCAGCAGGCAGACACCCCAACTCATGGGCTGTGGGTGAGCCCAAGCATCGGCACTCTCCTTTGCAAAGGGTCAGAAAAAGGTGGCTTCGGCTCCGCGGGGGACGAGAAGATGTTCATCTCTGGAGTCAATGGTGAAAACTAAAGTGAAGTAATTTACTCTTCCCTTTGGCTCGCACAGCAAGCAGTGCTTTATAATTAGAGGACTTTGCCAGGGAGGGAATGTCGGAAATTTATGGCACCAGTGCCTGCTTATTGGATGCCCGCGTGTAAGAGAAGAAAGAACAAAACACTTAGGGAAATTAGAAGCCACTTAGAAAATAAATCCCAGGGGAATCTGTTGAATTTCAGTTGGCCTAGGACAACTGCTATTTTTCTACCCCATTTTCCTGTCTCCTTTCTTCGCCCTCCCGTCAGGCCATGGTGCTGAAGGGATGGCAGGGTCCTGGGCTATTGATCCGCAGGAACTGCCAAGCAGTCAGGAAACCGTTCCTAGAGGAGGTGGATTCTGAATCCAGAGCAAACATCCTGCCTTCAGCTCAGTAGGTGAGCAAGAGACGCAGTTCACTCAAACATTTAGTGAGCACGAGATGTCTTCTCAGATGCTACGGATTAAAACACAGCTTCTGCCTGAGAAGAGTTTATACTCTAGGAGTGGGGAGGAGACAAAATCAAGAACATTCAAAGTGAAGAGAGAAAGCTCTGTGAAGGAATTGCAAAGTGAAAGTACAGGTAGTCAAAGAAAGGAAATTATGTCTGATGCTCAGGGCTGGGGCTGTGTAGCCTCTGGCCCAGCTAGCTGGGGTCATACTGCTTATCTCCCCACAAGAACTTTTAAATTAAATGTTTGGTCAAAAATACTTTAAAACCATGCATACTTACAGACAATGTGTTTTATTTTATTTTCATTTAGCTTTGTGATCAATTTAAATATTTTCATGATATAAAAGTTACCAGAAAGAAGATCTTATTTTATTACATCATGATCCTATTTTATTACATCACAAATATGAAAGTAAGGATGTGAATCAAGACAACTTGATTTGGTGTCCAGACTCAGTGAGGTGGTTAGTCAGCTGTCATTGTAACTGGATTTGGAGAAAACATTTACCAAAATTTTTCCAATCAGCCTCTGAACTGTGACATTACACACTGATCTTTCTGGATGTAACACAGGCGGCTGGTGACACCTCCTTCCTCAGGTTCACCTCTACTCGTATTCTGCCTTGGCGCAGCACTGAACAAGTTCCTGTATATTCTGCTAGGCCACCACCTTCTACATATTTAACAAAACCCATGTATTTTATGATCGTCTCTAATCAGCTTCCTGGTTTTAATTTCTAATTGGAGGCAGCATTCTTGTATTGCATTATTTAGAACAAATCATTTGATTCACTGACACATTCATATTCTTAATACATCTCACTTATTGCAAAAATATTAGATTGATTCATTAAACTGTGTTTATTAGATTGAATTATATTGTTAATCATGCAATGGTTTAATATGAAAATAGAAATTAGTAGCTAACTCAGAGGGGCAGGAAAGCTTTCAGCCTCTACTCCCCTCGTGACCATGGAGTTTGCTACATTTTCTTTCTCCTGATCTTTTCTTTCCTCATGGACTTATGGATTTTCATTTACCATTTTCTGAATAAACTTCTTTTTGCATGGATTCAAACTTGCCTTCCTTCTGATTAATACTGAGAACTGAAACCAAAATGATTTCCTGTCCCTGTGTTAAATAGTGCTGGGACCAAGCAGACACAACGACAACTTGCCTGAGTGCTCCAAGAAACCCTACCCCTGGAGATAAGGCCCAACAGAGATTTTGCTCATCAGAACTCACTTCAAGACCCTCCCTCCATTACATCCACCAATCCAAGGCTGTCATGTCATAAACTCTGCCCAATTCCAACCAATTCCTCACTTTTCAAGACTTGCCTAACAATCGCTGAGCTCAGGCCCAAAACCCATGAGCACTGTCCCCTGACGTTGTCCTTCTGAGCACCCAACCCCGTCCAGGTGGGTCTCCCTCACTGTAGCAGGTCCCTTCGAGGAATCCTTTTGAGGAGTTGGGGTTGACAGTATCGGGACCAGAGCTGAGACTTGCATTCCAGGTGATTCTCAGCCCTGGATGCACTTTTGATTCATGTTAGTAGTTTAACTCCTGATGCCTCTTATCCAGAACAGCTAAATCAGCAATTCTGGGTATCGGAGCCTGGTGTTCACATTTTTTAAAGCTCATATTTGATTCTTTGCCTCCAGGGTTGAGAACCACTGATACAAAAGCTCAGGATTTGCCATTCAATTATTTAATCATGCATTTAACAAATATTTATTGACTGCCTTATACATGCCAGGTCACTGGAAATAAAATATAAACAAAACTGGCTTGGTCCCTGTACTCAAGGAACTTATATTCCATTGGAGGAAGAAAGAATGTAATCCCATGATTAAGATAAGTGCTTATGAAAGAAAATAAAGATAGCGCGATGTGCGAGGGGGCAACCTGGGGAGGGGGTCCCACTTCACACTGAATGGTTGGAGGAGACCTCTATGAAGAGGTGACCTGAGAGCTCAGACCTTTCAATAGAAGGAGCAGCCATGTGGACATCTGGAGGAGAACACGTAGGTGGAAGGCAGGGTACATGCTCAGATCCTAAATCAGGCATGAGCTGAAATTATTTGAAGGACAGAAAACAAAAAAACCCTGCCCTAACCCTAACCCTAATCCAGCTGGACTGCACTGGGCCAGGAGAGTGGCCCAAGGTGCAGCTGGAAAGTGAGCAAGGCCGGCCCATGCAGAGCCTCCTAGGCTGCAGTAAGGAGTTTGCATGCTACTCTAAGTCCAGTGGGGGGCCTTGGAAGAGGTGTGGGGTCAGAGAGGGCTCTCAACTGGGCAGTTCTCTGATCTGATGACTCAAGATAACCACATGGGCTGCTGCTCAGAGAATGATTGTAGGGAGTAGGAGAGCAAGCTGGGAAAGTGGTCATGAGGCTGCTTCAAAGCTCAGGAGTGGGATGATGGTGACGTTGACCAAGACAGGGCAGAGGAGGTGGTGGGAAGAACTAGACCTGCCCATCATGTAGTAAGGAGGCAGAGCTGAGGGAACTTGCTGATGGGTGAAAGGAGGGCATGAGGAAAGAGTTCGATCAGAGGAACTCCTTGGTGTGTGGCTGCAGCAACCAGAAGCTGCAGATCGCCGTGGCTGTCAGCGCTGAGGAGGAGCAGAGGGAAGTGTGGACTGTGTGAGCAGAGATGGAGGTTGAGTTCCAGGTGCCGCTCCACAGCCAGGCGGGATGTCAGGGAGGCAGGTGCACATATGAGAACACAGGCAGAGTTCAGAACCAGGGGTTGGAAGCTGGAAGGCGGGGGAGTCGTCATCCGCATTTAGAGCATTGACAACCACGTCACTTGATGACATCACCTCAGTTGAGAGGGAAGAAGAGGACTGAGGCGTATCCCTGGGTGCACAGCGAAGGAGAGAGCCACAGAGGAGGTGGAAGGCGAGTGGCCATGGGGGAGAGCCAGGGGGTGCGCTGTCCTTACAACAACAGAGGATTCCCACACGTGGAGTGTGCTGAATAACCTAAGCAGCAAGGACACCATGCACTGAGCAGGTGGCAGCCAGTCCCCTGTGGCCCAACTTCCTGGGGCACCAATACACCTCACGGTCACACCCCAGGGTGCAACGTGTGTGATGCTCCCTGGGTGTGAGCAGCTCAGAGGGCCTCACAGAGGTTGCTGTGGTCTGGGCGAGAGTGGGATCAGGGCAAGGGCAGGGCCAGAACATCAGTGGTGTGGGATGAGCAGAGAAAGGCCTTGATCCGAAACGAGGGCATGTCCCAAGTGCAGCCAGAGCCACGTCCTATATAAAAGCAATTATTCCCACCTAGATCTGCCCTTGGAAAGTGGGTTATATGCTGGACTCTTTTCAAGATAAATCTGGGGTGAGGCTGACAGAGGGTCTAGAGCAGCAGACAGCGCAGAGGTGGCAGAGAGAACTAAAGAGCGAGCACATTAACGAGGGGCACAAAGAGTGTGTGGGGAGACAGTGCCCAGGGTGAGGTGTCAGAGGGTGTGTGCATGTGGCGTGTCAGTGTGTATGTCTGTGTGTGTGTGTGTGTACGCGGTGGTGGATATTGGCCGAGGTGGCAGGAAGAAGGTCTTTGGCTTCATGCCACAGGCTCAGTCCTTGGCCTGTCCAGTCCATCATCTTCACCAAAAACTGGCATGAGGCAAACTTTCTGTATTTAGACGCAAACACAAATTCTGGGCATGAAGGGGCAGAAATGCATTGCTGATTTTCTCTACAACCTTGTAGGATTCAAAATGGCCTTGAAAAGCCAGAATTTGGCCCCAAATTGAGAACAAATTTAACAGGATAACCCTGGGTGCCCCATTTTGAAAGGGACACTGATAAATTAGACCGTGCAACAGAGGGTAGTCACAAACGGGCAAGTGCACAAACGTGCAATCTGGGGAAGGTTTAGCCCAAAAAGGGAGACAAGAAGAGCAGGAGTGGTGCTCGAGTGTGTACTCGGCTTGGGACCCAGCCCTGCTCTGCCTCTCGCAGAATTAGAAGTGCCGGTGACTGTGGAAGAGCCAGCAACAAGAGTGACGTCAGCTCCTGAGGGAGGGGCTGCTCCAGGTTCTAAACGTGCCGGCAAGGCCAGAGAGGGTCCCTGGGCTGACTGCGCGACTGAGGCACTCAGGCCCTTTCCGCCTGAAGACTTTATTGTTGCCCAAATACAGCGAGAAAGCCAGAATTCTGTAAATGGAGCATGTGAAAACACCCTCATACTGGAGGCAGTGGAAGACTTGGGTTCAAATCCAGGCCGTGTGACTCTGCACAAGTTACTTAACCTCTCTGCGCCTCCATTTCCTCATCTATAGAACGTAGCTAATGATTTCCAACACTGAGGTGAGCGATTGCAGGGGAAGGTAGAAGAGTGGGAGGGCACTTAGTGAAGGAGAGAAGGAAAACCTTACAACCGTCAGGCACACTTGGGCCAGGCCATGAAAAGCAGAGATAGGGTCTCAGCTCCTCGCCAAGCACAACGGGAGACAAATGCAAGGGGGTGATGAGAGCCTGTGTCGAGTTTCTCCTTTTGGAAGGTAAAGCTTCCTCGATGGTCTTCCAGGCTGCCCAACAACCCTGCTTCGTCTTGTTGGTGGGAAGACCAACGTTGGTGAGGAAAACCCAGTCTTCTGGTTTCTGGACCATTTGACAAACACCCAGCGGGGTCAGGCGGATAGCAGCACTTCAGTTTGTTGTTGGTAAAAGCCGACCCAGAGAACGTGGCTTGGAGTTAGGCCAAACAGGGCTTCCTACAGCTCGTCCACTAAAGGGAATGTGTCTGCCCAACCCGCGAACACCAGCCGGAGCCCTGGTCCTTGGCCACTTTTATGAGAAATAACTAACACCCACCTGCTGTTCTGAAAGGAAACTTACAGATGATATAACTTACATGCATTCATCATTTCAGATAATTTCAAAATTCAAGTCAATTTAATGCTCTAATTATGATATGAAAGAGAGGTAAAAGATAGTAAGATGTGATTTCAATACTTCAGTTCTCAGGCATGAACACACATGGAGGGAACTGAAAGACCAGTGATGACGTGGACACTAGGATGAAAGCCAGCCATTGGGAAAAGTAAGGATAGGCTGGAAATGTCTGCATTTGCTGAGAGAGTGAGGGGCCCCACCTTCATGAGAGTGAGGCGAGCAGGCTGTCAGCGTGGAGGAAGTGAGGCAGTGTGCGCCGGTGAACGTGTTGCCTATGCTCAAGTGGGGTGTTGACAGGATTCCCCACACATAGGTGTGTCGACATGAGTCCCTGTGATATGACCTGGGATGGGGTGAGAATGACATGGGGCCAAGAAAACATATCTCTTGTCTTAAATCCCCACAAGCCCAGGCATTCATTCAGTCTCCAGTAGTTAAAGAGACCTTGGAAACCATCTCCTTTGATAGGTGGCAGAAAAAGAAATTCAGGTAAGTTTTCTTCTAGAACCCCTAAGGAAACAACTGTGGCCCCAAAAGAAATACATTTAGTATGTTATCCTCACCATCTGGATTTTTTTGCTGTGGTTATGTGCACGCGTGCACACACACACACAGTTTTATGGCAATTATGTAAAATGTTTTTTAAAACAACTTATTGATAAAATCAACTGAGATCCATGCATTTCATGTGTCTCTGCCAATATGATAACACCCGCTTCTAGGGCTGCATGAAGGGTCTTCAGTCTCCTCCTTATACAGTGGCCACCAAGGCCCTGTAGGCCCTATGCGAATGTCCCAGCCTGTAGGATAGGGGAAGGAGGGGGAAGGAGGAAGAGGAGAGGGCTGTGCTCTTATAACAAACATTTATTAACTCTGTTTCTAATATAAAAAGTAATGCATATTAATTTAAATTTTCTCTAGAAATACAGAAAATTACAAGAAAATAAAATTCACCCAAAATCCCAAAGACCAGATACAGCCACATTTGACACATTTATAATTTTTTGTCTTTGTATTTTTAAAATTAAATTCGATTTCTGTAATGGTGTTTCCAAAACATCACGTTATCAAAATTTGGCCATGTTACCACTCCCTGCATCCTTTATTCCCAGGCTTCATCGTATTGTGTTATCTGATTATACCATATACTTCCTCTCCCATGTCCCTTCTTTTTGGACACTTACATCATTACAGAGCTTCATGCTTATAAAGCACACCTTCATAGGAACTTCCAAGCACATTCTTTGAGGAATCTCATCACTTTGGCCACAGCAGGAGCTACGTGGCCTCAGTATATCATGTGGAGCTCAGGAGGACATTTTTCAGCAGCTGACTAGCTGGACCACCCCATTTTACTGTAAGGAATATAAGCCTCATAACACTTCACCTAATATTTTGTGTATTTAATTCCCATTAAAAGCATCACAGACCACAGTGAAAATAAATAAAAGGTTTGATTTTTCCAATTAACTTGAAACATACTGAGATCTGGGATATCTCCCAGAAAACGTCATAGAGAAATTTGAAAATTTGCTACTACTAATCAGAGACACCCCATTTTTGGGAGGGCAGATAAGACATATAATAAGAGGAAAGTTATATGACTAAGATGCTAAAAATCATAACTAAACTAGATGGTTAAGAAATTCCAAAGGCCTAAATGTGTGTGCTGCAGAAACAGCCAGTGGGCAGGGCTCTACCAGCTCCTTAAAATGGTAGAGAAAAGCGCTAGATTTCAAGGTTCTAAAATGCACACGAGATATGATACCAAAAGCACAGGCAACAAAAGAAAAAAATAGGTAAATTGGACTTCATCAAAATTAAATACTTTTGTGCATCAAAGGACACTATCAATACAGTGAAAGGCAACCAATTCATGGAAGGGGAGAAAATATTTGCAAATTATATATCTGATAAAAGGTTAATATCTAGAGTATATAATGAACTCCTACAAATCAACAAGAAAACAAATAACCTGATTAAAAAATAATCACAGAAAGACATTTCTCCAAAGAAGATAAATAAATGGTTAATAAACACGTGTTTGACATCACTAATCATTAAGGAAATGCCAATCAAAACCACAATGAGATACCACTTCACACCTGTTAGGGTGGTTTTTCCAAAGAAAAACAATCACCCAGAAAATAACAAGTACGGGCAAGGATGTGGAGAAATTGAAATTGGAACATTTATGCACTGTTGGTGGGAATGTAAAATAGTACAATTGCTATGGAAAACAGTATGGCAGTTCCTCAGAGATTAAAAATTACTATATCATCCAGCAATTTCATTTCTGGGTATACAGTCAAAAGAATTTAAAGCTGGGACTTGAACAGTTATTTGTATACCCATGTTCATAGAACCATTATTCACAATAGCCAATAGGTGGAAGCAACCCATGTGCCCATTGACGGATGAATGGATAAACAAGACGTGTGTACATACGATGGACTATCACTCAGCTATAATGAGGAAGACATCCTGCTGCACACTACAACATGGACGAACCTTGAAGACATTACGTAGTGAAATACGCCAGTCACAAAAGGACAAATGTTGTATGATTCTTCTTATACCAGGTACCTAGGGCGGTCAGATTCATAGAGACAGAAAGTAGAATTGTGTTTCTAGGGGCTGGGAGGAGGGGGAATGGGAGTTATTGTTAAACGGGGACAGAGTTTCAGTTTGAAATGTTGAAAAAGTTCTGAAGATGGATGGTGGTGATGGTTGCACAACAATATGAATGTACTTAATGCTGTTGAACGGTACACTTAAAAATGATTAAAATGTTAAATTTTATGCTATGTATATATTGCCACAATAAAAAACTTCTTGGGGTACAACCCTCCTCCACCCCCAACCTGGCTGAGGTCACCCTGCCCTGCGGGAATCCTGCCAGAAACCTAGGTTTGCCTTGCCATGTTGAAGACTCATCTTTCTCAAAGTCTATGCTGACCTTCTACATGGTCATTCCTACCACAGGGGTACAATTCTATTTAAAAAGAGATTAATTGCATGATTTAATGTGTTTCTTTTTAACCCCTCCATATAAAGTAAAAGAAAAAAGATAATCATTAAACATAACAGAAATTCTCTTTTGAGATTCAGTCTATGGAAATCCACATGGAAAACGCATGGCCAAACAGCAACCATCATTTCTAGGGTTTAGTCGTTTTAAGACAATCCTGTTGAATTCCCTACCAGAATTTCTTTCTTTTTCATTGCAACTGAAAACAATAACTTGACAATCTGGTGAGACTCCAAGAGTTGTTTATATTTACTTTCACCAACTGTTTCGACTTCCTTCTTGCAATCTGAAGCTTGTTGATGCATGTTCTTCCTGGCTGGGCATAGCAGAGAGGTTGTTAATGGTACTTGAGGGTGCATGGCAAGGCAGGGCTCTCCCAGCCCCACCCCTGCTTCAAGGGGCTTGAGATGAGAACCGAGTAAAGGATGAGAGTTGATCGGTTGCTGGGAGGGTGAAACGAGGCAAGGACTCCCCAGCAGCCGAGAGCCTCTCTCTTCCTCTCATGCTGTTGTTGGGGCTGGTGGTCCCGAGCTCCTTAACCTTCGAGGCCATGAGGACCATGAGGTTCACACAGTAGTTGCTGTAGCCACATTGACTATCACAACAGGAAATGATTTCATCCAGAGCACTGCCAGCTTCAGCACCAAAGTTGGGTGTCACTGTTCAAGTCTCAGAAGATGACTTGGTGAAGCAAGAACACCCTTTAGAGGTCCTTCTGATACCCACTTCACAGCCTCTTTGATGTTATTGTATTTGGCATATTCCTCCAGATAAGCAGGTTGGTTCATTCGCAGACACATTCGGTGTGGGGGCATGGAATATTGTGCCAGTGAGCATCCCATTCAGTTCCAGGACGGCCTTGTCCACTGCCTTGGCATGCCAGCGATGCAAGGATGGTGTTTGGGCAGCTTCATGTGCACCTTGCCACAGTGAGCTGGAGTCTTCTGCGTGGCAGGAGAGTGTAGACCGTAGTCATGAGCCTCTCCGTGATAATAAAGTTGCCTGAGGGAAGGAGGGCAAGCAGTTCATGGTGCAGGAGGCATTGCTGAGTCTGGAAGGAGTTCTACTTTCATTAGTTGACTCCCATCACAAACATGGGCATCAGCAGAAGGGGCCAGGATGATGACCCTTCGGCTCCACCGTTCAAGTGAGCCCTGCCTTCTCTAAGGTGGTGCTGGCACCAGTGGACACAGCATATCCATCACCCATTGCGTGTCGGCAGGATACTGCCCATGGAAGACGGAGGTCGATTTCTTTTTGACCATAGGTTTCGTGTCCTCAGCATTGAAGGTTCTCTTGAACTTGCCATGGGTAGAATTGTACTGGAGCATGTAGACCACGTGGTCGAGGTCAACACAGGGATCATTGATAGCAGCTCTCTCTTCACTTCATCAGTGTTGGAAGTGGCCCTGGTCACCTGGTGCCCAATCCGAGTGTCACAAACCGTGGTAATCTTTCCAGTCTTGGGGGAAGCTCCAAACTTCCCTCCTGTCTGGTCCCTTTTACACACTCCACTGGCCTAGGAAACAAATGGAAGGGGTAATTTTCTTCTGAGTGCCTGGCAACTGCCGCTTCAGCTCACTAACAGAAACCCACCCTGTTTGATGCCCTCCCCCAGATGAGGAACACAAATTCTGGCTACCTTCTTGGGGAGTGGGGTAGGGAGATGGCAGGGTTACTAGCAGTAAGAACAAAACAGGAGTTAGTATTTCAATACAATTTCTGGTCACACTGAGTGCTTACCAAGTCTGTCAACTTCACTCAGCCTCAGGAAGCCCTACTTGTGGCCCTGTTAGACAGCTAAGCATTGCCTGGCCCCAGAGGGAGTCCCAGACATGGGCCATGGGGTCCACTTTGGATACTGAAATGTTGGCTCCCCAGTGAGGATGTGATGGATGGGAAACTTGGCCTCAAGCTTAACAGAACCTGCGCAGTCTCCCAGGTCCCCTTTGAACACAGCGAGACTGTGTGTGGCCTCAGCACTTTGCACACGACGCCATTAGTGCTTACTGACTCTTAAAGTCCTTGTGTGCCTGCCTGTCTCTACCATGGGACAAGGGCTGCTGAGAGCAGGGGCCATCACTCAGAACCCGGCTCAGTTGATGCTGGCTAAACGAACACACACAGTAACAGTTGATGACTCTACGACCCCTCCTTCAATTAACCCACAAACTGTCATGATGTGGATGTACTATGCTGCCATCTCTACAAATAATTGCCCAGCTTATTACAAAGATGTAAGAATCAACTGTTGTTACTTCCTCTTCTGGATGAGGGACTGATTTCTACGTTTCTCTTCCTGAACCCCAGGACATGTCTTGTTTCCTTGGACAGTGTCCTTAATCCATAGTTAGCCGCAGGCCAAGTTTGACCTGGTATGTGGTCCTTGGATTCCTCCCAGTAGGACCTCCTCCTTGGCGAATGCTGCCTTTTATTGTCCACCTGGAAAATTCCCCAGGTGCAAATGCTGATTCTAGTCATTTTCAGATAAGGCCCAGAGGGGAGAAGTGCCCCGTGGTGCTTCCCCCAAGGACTAAACACCAGAATCCCCTAAGGAGGAGCCCTCAGAAGGCAGATTCCCCACCTCAGAGCATCCATCAGAAGCCTCTGGGGCCTAGGACTCTGCATTTGAAAAAGGGCCAGCTGGTGTTGATGGAGCAGGCCTCGAGGTAGAGTGCATTGGGAAATCTTGGTCTATGGCAAAGACACACTCTGGAAATTTAAGTTTCACATGGACAAAAATATGACTTGATGCCTTTCAGTCACTTTACAAACATTCGTTGAACCGGTTTTGTGTGATGCGGCAGGCGGAATTCTAGGATGGCCCAAGGGTCCTGCTCCCTGTCTCACACCTTCTCCCAGTCACTCAACAAGTATGACTCTGGGCAGTGCTGCCAAGGAATTTGCAGGTGTAATTAAGGTTTCACAGCAGTGGATTCTGAGATAGGGAGATTATCCGACAAGCCTAACCTAACCTGGGAGCCCTTGCAATCCATCTAGAGGTCAGAGACGGGAAATCAGCAGGAGGTGTTTCTCTGCCTAGGACAGAGGAGCCATGAGGCAGGCACTGAGCATGGCCTTTAGCAGCTGGGCGAAAGCTTTATATGATCTGGAGAGAAACCAGAGTATAATCTAGCCATTTGTGAGAACATGGATGGACCTGGAGGGTATTATACTAAGCGAAATAAGTCAGAGGGAGAAAGTCAAATACCGTATGATCTCAAACATAAACAGAAGACAAACACAACAAACAATCACACAGAGACAGAGATTGGATTGGTGGTTACCAGAGGGGAAGGGGGGAGGGAGGAGGGCAAAAGGGATGATTAGGCACACGTGTATGGTGAGGGATTGTAATTAGTCTTTGGGTGGTGAACATGATGTAATCTATGCAGAAATAGAAGTATAATGATGTACACCTAAATTTATACAATGTTATAAACCAATGTTACCCCAATAAAAAAAAGAAAAGAGAAAACGGAGCTGGGCGTCAGAAAGCGGGGCCCTCCGGCCTGCAGCTGCAGCACCTGTGCAAGCCTCGCAGCAGACCCCCAGCCTCCGGATGAGAGCTCAGTCGGGTCTGGCAGGCACCTTGATTTCAGCCTGAGGGACCTGAGCAGAGAACCCGCCACGCTGTGCCCGGGCTCCTGACGGACGGAACCGTGAGATGAAGAATGGGCGACGTTTTCGGCCACTCGATCTGTGATGATTTGTTATGCAGCAATAGAAAACCGATCCATGTGCCACGCACAGGATCTGTCCCGCAGGCACGAAGACGAATAAACAAGTCATCCTGCCTGAGAGCAGAAACATCTAGAGGAAAAGAGGAGGAACACAGGATCCCACGATTCTGCGGAAGTTGCTGTGAGGGAGATGAGGGCCAGACGCTTGAGGAGCCAGTCAAGTACTTAGGAAATGGAATCGAGAGGATGCTGCCCATGCAGCCACGTCGCTGGCAGATGTGTGGGAGATGGACACAGCGCAGTGTCCCGGGCAGTGCCGATGTGGTTGTGCGGGGCTCTCGGGGGTGCAGGTTCCCAGAAGTGTCCTCCTGTGCCATAGCCACAGCCTCCCGTGCTGTGAAGGGGACAGATGGGACTTTCCAGGAAGTTCTGTCCCACCGGCTCTGACTCTCTAGGGAGACTGCTCTCTGCTGAGCAAGTACAGCTTTGTTCCCACAAGTGAAAAAGGCAGCTCACTTGCCACACGGCCAGTTAGGACGGCTTCAAAGTGTACCTGATGACGGAACTAAAACAAGCCATTATTGACATCATGTTTCTATCACACCTATAATCACAACCAGTTTCTCCAAGCCTCCTTCACACATGTGACCCCATTCACACTAACAAATCCCCCAGAGGAAGTTACTATTGAACGCCACATTTCTAGTTGAACACTGAGGTTCAGAGAGGTCAAATCACTCACCTGAGGTTGCACAGCTATGATGGAGAAACAGGCTCAAGGCTGGGGACTTTGGCATCATATCCTAATGCTCTCTCCTCTCCAGTGAGCACCCCCTGAGTAGAACACCTTCTCCAGCAGGGCGGGACCAACACGTGGCCTGGAGCTTCCATTTGCTGCTGTCCATGCCCTATGCCAGGATAGGACAGACTTTCTTCATTAACGTGACATGAGCAGACAGCGTGTGGGCAGAGAGGGGCACGGGCGCTGCCAGTGCACTCATTGCTTTAGCTCCTGACAGATGGAAAAGGCCCACCGCCTTCCCACACAGAGCTGATGCGGGCCCTGACTACGGGGAAGCAGCCACCGTATGTTCACCCGCGAGTGAGGCTCTCCCCGCAGTTGGCGTCTGATTGCAGCCCTCTCTCAGAGCCCATTGTGGTGGGGAGCAGCTGCCAGCTGCTCTCACAGAGCCTGCCCTGGGCCTTGCTCAAGACAGGCATTGGGGAAGGAAGAGGTCGGGAAGACACTGTTCTCATTCACAGATGCAACTCTTTGACCTAAACTACACAGGTGGGTGGCAGGGCCCAGACGAACATGAGAGGGCATTTTTGATGCCAAAACAACGATAGGAAGAAAGAGGCATTTTAGAACTTAGTTATCTTCCACACAGTCTTCCCCTGTGGATGGATGGTAATGAGGCTTCAGATTACTCATGATTGGGTGTCCTTGCTACACAGATGGAACTTTTCAACTATTTAGTCCTTGCCTTCAAAAAGAATGCTATTTAACATGTCTTTCAATTTTCATAGAAAGCAACTTATAATGACCTCAAGTTATCAACACTTGTGAACTTGCAGGGCAACACCTCCGGCCCAATTTTCACTCTGCTAGGAGGGAGGAGGCAGGGGGGACAGTGGTTCTGCTGGGTAGGGAGAGCCGGGTGTTTCTTGTAAGAGACGCTCCACCACCCTGGGGTAGGAACCTCAATGAGCAGGTGGACTCAGATAAGACGTAGGAGACACCACTGAGGGTTCAGGGCCAATTCATCTCTGGGGACCCCGCACAGCGTGAGTGAAATTGAAGCCTTCTTGAGGCTTTCCCAGGGGAAATATGGGGAAAGAGAGGTGTTTAAACAATTCTCAGTGAAGAGTACCACACTGGCCAGAGGGTCTACCCAGAAGCAGCAGGAGAGCTGTTCCTCATGGGGAAACAGCGTTTTCCTTCTGCCGTCATTCTCGATGTTCTTCAGCCGGGCCTGCTGGAAAGACCGAGTTTAACCCTCGGCAGAACCAAGGCCGAGTCCTGGTGCTCTCTGCATAACTCTGCACGACCAGTCTCTCCCTGTCTCAGTTCTTACACCCACACAGCGGGGACACTACTTCAGGGTTGTTATGAGGATAATCACTGAGGCTCCCCTAAGCCCACAACTGCATGCAAATACACAACACATGGCTTATTGACATTATGTTATAGTAGACAATAAATAGTAATGTCTGTTTTCAGACTTTATGGCCACACTATACTCTCTCTTTTGATTAGGTGAGTAGAGAAATAAAAATAATCATTAATTGATCTTAATCACAGATGACATTGTGTTCAAGGGCTACATGACGAAAGGCTCAGTCTCTGCAGATGTCTTCTGGGGCCAAGGTCAGGGATCCACCCCCACTACAAGTGGCCTGGCTGTCCTCTGGAATCCAGGGTCCCAGCTGCCCACCTGGGCTGTGTAAATGACTAGGGATAAAGAAGTGTGGAACCTGCTGCTCCCCAACACCCATATGCACCCCAGCATGTGGGACAAGCTGTCCTTGTTAGAGACAACCCCAGCATTCTCTGTCTCCCCCAGCAAATTCCACAACCACGTGTTAGCTCTTGTTGGTCAGCCCCGCTGGCACACATCCACAGCACAGCTGATGGGCAGCCACAGCTCTGTACAATGGGGGTTGAGCTGCTGTGGCAGATTGCATTTTCCAAAGATGCTGCACCAGAATTTATTGCACTGCCCGTTCTGCTTACTGTGATGCTCACAGCCCTCCCCTTGGGTCTGAAGGGTACTATGATTATGGGCAAGAAATGCTGCGGAACTTGCCAGACAAAAGCATCAGAGGTGACACAGCCTCTCCATGGACACGTGGATACTCACTCTTGGAGCAGCCACCATGCAGTGAGGAAGACAGGCAGCCCCACAGAGAGGCCACATGCTCCAGACACAGCCTTACTCCAACCACCAGACAGGTGAGGGGCAAGCCGGCAAGTGGTTCCATCTCCCAGCCCTCAAGCTGTGCCAGCTGACCCCAAGCTGACCACCGTGCCCTGTGCAAATTGCAGATTTGTGAACAACCTGAATGGCGTCATTTTGTTAAGCCACTAAGTTTTGAAGAGGTATATTGTTCAGGAACAGATGGCTGGGACACCTGCCCTTCGTCAGTTCCAGCAAACTATGGACTTCAGAGGCATTAACCTTCTCAAATCTTTGGAAGACAGTGCCAGGCATGGAGGGATGGCTCAGTTACTATTTGTTGAATGAATGAATGAACTGTTTATAACTGCTGTCTATCATATATCCTGTCTCCCAACCTCCCCATCGTGAGCGATATCTACAGTACAGATGGGACGGAGGTAATATCTATCCCAAGTAAGCTGGCTTATAGTGCAAAGAATAATCACTATTACCAAACACACTGTTATTTAACCAAAAAATGTGGCACCTCACAAGCTGTTACTGCTCTGCTTTTTAAGACCTACTTTGCAGTTGGAGGGAGAAAGTGGGATTTGGAAGTAACTAGAGAAGGCATAAAATCTGAGCTGAATCACCCACAGCCGGTGGTCAGTTACTTCACCTCTGACACCCAGTCACCTCCTCCATAAAACAAAGGAATGTGGGTGAAGGGTTAAACATAGCCTTGGCACGAGGTAAATTCTCAGAAAATGACAGATGTTATCTTTTGAACTGTTAGTGTTTTCGATAAAAACTGGCCACGGCTCAGACTTCTGATGGTGATGCAGGCAGAGGTGGCATTTGTTCACCAGCTCTGTTACGACACAATTACTTGAGGACAACTGGACACCTTTTGCTCTCGGGCAGAGGTAGTTTCTTTGGACCATTGGGTAGAGCAAAGCTCTCTGGTTTTTAATCTTAATTTCCTTCCAAATGTGGTGTGGCTCAAAAGTTTTCTCTCCCTAATTGGCTCACTAACAGTGCTTTCTCCTGTATGTGGACAATACTGATTTATAAGTTCTGTCCTACTTGCTTCCCGTTCAACCTCAGGTTGCTAAAGAGCATCTTGTGTTACTATATTCTGCTGGCATCGCTTTACCAACAAATCTCAAAATATTGATTATTCAAAATAAAGAATAGTTTTGAAAATAAAAAATAAATAGGAAAAATGGCCAATTGAATAATCTTGGATGGTGATTTTTCAAGGTGTGGTTCGTACATCTTATCTTGGAATATTGAAAGGCTCAGCTGACAAAATAGAGGAGCTGTGTGTTAGTGTCGGGGGACTGACCCTCTTCCAAGCTTGTTCCAAATCAGGGGCCTCAACTACAAACAGAGGAGAGATCTGGGGATTGGCATCTCACTGTCTGCAAAACCAAATTGCCTCTGTGGTAGTTTGAATCAAACTCTTCTTATTATACGTCATGAAAAAATGCCTTGGTTCAAATGTTGAATGAAAAAAGTAGGGGTACAAAATACATATGCAATATATATGTGTATAATGCTTTTAAAAAACAAATGGCTAGGAAGATAACAGAAAGATTAGAAGTGGGTCAACATTTAACAGTGGTTATTTGGGGTAGAGAGATTCTGGTGACTTATTTATTTCAAAATCTATTTTCTAAGTTGTTTGTTGTTATTGTTGTTGCTTTCCTAATTTGGAAGAAGTCAGATTTCTCTCACATTACATTAGGCTTCTCACACTTTTAAACTCGTACTGGGAGATGGTCACCCCTCACAATCACCCACGTTGGTTTCATCTTAGCTCTGTGTGTCTGGGTATGCGGCAGGCGCTTCTGCATTGTCAGAAAGGAACTTGGCTTCCAAGCTCTCAACGACCGCTTCAAACATCAGGACTCAGGAGCAGGTGATGATTGCCCTAGGCTGCCAGGGTGAAGCGCTTGTCTTGTGGCCTCATGGTTTCTTTTTATGAAATGACTTCACTTCCGCAGTGAGAGTCATTTCCAGGCTCTGAAATTCCCTCTAACTCTGAAGACTGCACAGAGCTGATAGTTTCTTTACAAATCTTGCAGCAGGCCTTTGGCCAAAAGTGATAAAAGTCTTGCTTACAGAAGAAACCAATGCTCAAAGGAAGGGGAAACATATGCTCTACTACATCATTAGGAGAGGCCTGATTAAAAAGAACATGTGAGGTTTGGGTAAGGATGGAACAGCACACTGCAGCTTCTACACGGGCAAATGGGAAGCAGTGGCTTTTAGCTTGGGACCCCATCATTTGGTGAAGAGTTCTGTCATTCCAGGGGAATGACAGAGAGGAAAAGCACCTGGGGGGCGGGGGGCACTAAACACAACGAAGAGGCTGTCTAAGGCTCCCCATCCACTCTTGAATAGAATTTTCAATGTGGATGACACAGCAGGAGCAGACAGTAAGGAACCACCCAGAAGGAGAGTGGGTAGATTTATAACTCAGGGCCTATTTCCACCTGTCTTTTGATGCTGAGGCATATGTCAGTCACTGCACGTGGCAGCAAACGTCAGTTGGTCTCCCAACAGACATTTATAAACCCCTTCTCACTTGCTTATCTGTACAGAGGTGTCTTTACCTCTCTAAACCCAGAAACTAATTTCTCAGCATCCTTGGCAGCTAGAAGAGATCATGTAACTCAGTTCTGGCCAATGAGAGGCAAGGTGAAGATCTGCTGCAGACTTTCTGGGGAAAAAACTTCCCTAATAAAAGGAGAGAGGCAAGAGGGTGGAGCCTTTTCTTGCTCCCACTCGTCTCACCCAACCGCAACCCTATTTCTTGTCTTTGGACCATGAGGCCAAAAGGTATTTGGATAAAAACCCAAAATTCTGAGGATGGCAGAGCAGAAGGATGGAAAGAACTGGGATCACTGACGAGACCATGTAACCCCCGGAAGAACCTGGAAACCCCTCACCTGCAGATGTCTTACAAAGCGAGATGAACATGCCGGGTGTCATTTAAACCACTTCGAGTTGTGGATTCTGTTCCTTGCAGCCAAATATATCCTATTTGATGAGATATAGCTTAACTAGAATGGCTTTTTTGAGAACATATTGAAAGAGTCTGGATCTTTCTTTTAATAAAAGATACATGAAATTTAAAACATATGGAAATGCAGCTTATTATCTTATAAGTATCTCTGTCTATATGTATCTTATAGAAAAATATTTAGATGAAGTTAAAAGTATATTACCAACAGAAATGTAAAGAAGGCCATATTCATTAATGTACACTTGTAATTAGTAAGGATGTTTCCTTACATGTGCAATCATTTCTTGACACTCATGCGAGAGCAGGCAGTAAAGATGGCAAAAACGTTAGCTAGTCCAGGGACTTTTTCCTTAAAGAGCCAGAAGTAAATATTCTAGGCTCAGTTAGCCAGACGGTCTCTGACAGAATACTCAGTTCTGCAGTTGTCATGTGAAAGCAGCTGCATAGACAACACTTAACACGTGAGCCTGGCTGTGTCCCGGCGAAACTGTTTACAAAAATAGGTGGCAAGTTGGACTTGGCCCAGGGGCTGTAGCCTGCTGACTCTAGAGAGACTCTAGGAAGAAAAGGCAACAGACATTTGTCAAGTGTTAGGCACCATTGAAAGTTTTACCTATATTTACCTACTTTAGTCCTCATAGCAACTCCATAAAATAGACAAAGTTCAGAGAATTACATAAACTGTCCAATGTTACATGCTGAGCAAATGACTGAGCTGCAATTCAAGCCCAGAGCTCTAAGTATCACACCATGTTTTCTGCTCATTTTGGAGAAGTCATGTTCCCCACTTCTGGAAGTGATATGACAAATAACGTATTTCGAGCACACACTGGAAAACATTTACCCTTCATGACTTATTTTAAGATGGGCTCTGAGGTCTGCCCTCCACCCACATATCTGTTAAGACAATTGCTTTGCTTGAGGAGGAAGGGACGCTTGTCGGCAGGGGTAGGGAACTGCAGGCCTGGCGTCTGACCTAAGCACGTGCAGTTCTGAGCTTGAGTGTGGTTTAGAATGCCGTGCTGGAGGCAGTCTCCACCAGGCCCTGCATGGCGGCCAAAGGAAGCCTGCACGTGTGCACGCACAAGCCACACAGTATCTGCTGGGTGGATGGAGGAATCATTTATTCAGCCATAACAGTATTGATGAACATTTGCTTTATTTCCTATTTCTGAAGTTTTATAATAAAGCAAACTGCGGTGACACCATGTGCATCTATCTTTCTTCTGCGGGAGTTCTGGGCCCAATCACTCTCCCAGATGCTGCACTGATTTATATTGCAAAGAAGACTCTGGTTCCTCTCTCTTCTGGGCATGGATCGGGCAGAGGCCAGGCTCTCGTGATTTACTCTGAGTCCTTTCATTAGACTCAGACTCTGTGCTCCTGGGAGAGAAACTCACAAGCAATATCTCAAATTAATAAACTTTAAGTGTTATTTTCTCCCACCCATAAAGTCCCTTCAAAACTTGGTAGAGAAGGGGAAAGGGGCAAAAGCAAAGTGTTACCATGGGCAGCGGGGGAGTTCCCCAGTCAAGGGAATGCCCTGGGATTTCCCAAGTGTGTGTCCCCGGGAGTGCCCCAGGGTCACACTCAGGAAGGCCTTGCAAGAATTAAAAGCAGATCTGACCTCTCAGAAGTGCTCCCATGTCTGCCCAGGTGGGGCGGGTTTACTCAGCTTTACAGAAATGGCAGAATTAAGCAATTGATGTCTGACTTATTGTCTCTGGGATTTTAGCTCCTCCAGCCTCAGCTCTGCTTCTCTGATCCTTGTGTGTGTGCGTGCATGTGTGTGTGTGTGCATGCATATGTTTATCTTGTATAATAGAAGGGAAAAGAAATATAGTGTTGACTCAACTATGGTGTAAGCTGGATACAAAAACATTTTATTTTTTGTTTCATCTTCATATATTTCATATATTCATACACCATGAAAGAAAAGAGAAAACTTTCTATGTAGTGTTCAATCAACGGCTATTATCAATATTGGAAAGGTTTGCCATACTGATGGGCAAAGTGTCATTATTATTATTATCATTACCATTTCCTAAATTTCACTTTTTTTCATATGTTTACTGGCCATTTAAGCTGCTTATTCTGGGAATTACCTGGTCTTGTACTGTACAACTTTGTTTCTATCCAGTTACTGTTATTTTTCTTGAAGTTTGTAGTATCTGTTTTCTATGATAAAGATATTATCACTTTGTCAATTACATACGTGAGAAATATTCTCCTATAGGCTATTTTTGTTTTTAATTTTTTTTTGTCCTTCAGAACATTTTTATTTTTTTGAAGTCAGATTTACCTATCTTCTTGTTTCTTTGCTTCTGGATTTTGTGTTTGGCTTAGAGGGCTTCTCTCCCCTTCACGTGGATGTACACATTCTACTGGGGTTCCTTTCGTTCGTCCCTCCACATGAATGCATATGTGTCTGTGTTTGTAACTATCTAACCAAGTGTTTTGTTGTATTTGGCTCACTAATTAATCTGGATTTTTTTTCTATGTAGAATGAGGTAGGAATCTTTCTTTTTCTTTTTCAAAGTTGTGTTTGTTTTCTATTGCTGCTGTAATAAATTACTAAAAACTTTGTGGCTTAAATCAACACACAGTGCTTACATTACAATTTTGTAGAGCCAAGGTCCACCTCAGGTCTCCCTGGACCAAAATCAAGATGTTGGCAAGGCTGCATTCCTTTCTGGAGGCTCTGGGGGTGGGGAGATATGTTTTCTTGTCTTTTCAGCTTCTAGAGGCAGCCCACTTTCCTTCCGTCTCATGACCCCTTCCTCCATCTCCAGAGCCAGCAGCATCTCATCTCTCTGATCCTTCTTCAGTCTATCACTGAATACAGCCAGGAGAGCTCAGCTTTTAGAGGCTCATGTGATTAGTTTGGGCCCACCAGGGTAGTCCAGGATGATCTCCCTATATCAAAGTCCATAACCTTAATCCCGTCTCCCAAGTTCCTTCTGCCATGTGAAGTAATAGAGTCGAGGGAGTAGCGTGTGGGCATCTTTGAGAGCTATTATTCTGCTTACCACAAAATGGAGTGGATTTTCCAAAATATAATGTATTGAATAATCTGTCTTTTCCCCACTGTTTCAAAGTATCATGTGTATATCACATATACATATGGTTCTGATATCACATCTCACACATGGTTCTGTTCCTGGACTATCTATTCTCTCCCTCTCATCTATTTGTTTAACCCTGTGTCAATACCACACAGATTTAATTGCTGTAACTTACAGTCTGCTTTCATATGCACTAGGGCAAGTATTCCATTAGTATTAACATTTTAAAAAATCTACCATTCTTTTATATTTTCTTCCCCACATTAACTTCGTAGACACCTTGCCAAGGTTCATTAAAAATTGTCGCAGTATTATGTTATGGATTGTTCAAATTTACTGGTTAATTTAAGAGTATTTGTATTTGTATCGTCCTGGAACTTCCCTTATAAGAACAGAGCTCATCCTGCATCTGATCCTCTTTTCTACGTCATTCTCTAAAAGGATATGTAGATATGTATGGGTATGACTTTTTTTAACCTTCAGTCTATGCATTTCTTAATTTGTTTATTCCTGGGTACTTTATCATGTTTTTACTCTTTTGAATGAGATTCCTTTTTTCTGATCATAGCCAGTGAACAGAACAATTGGTTTTTATATGCTGAGCTATTGTCAAGCCACCTTCTTCAATTTCCTTATTAGTGCCAGCACTTGGTCAGTTGGTTCAATCGGAGTTTTTAAGTAGACAAATATCGGAAGTTAGAATTTCAGAAACACAAATTAAGGTTGTTAATCATTTCCTTTCCATTAAACAGTTTTGCCATAAGTCTTTTTCACAGTCAGGAAGAAAGGCAGAGTTAAGTAATTTCTTTAAAAGAATGTGTATTCACCCCACTCCCAATTTATTTAGGAAAAAAAAAGAATGAAAATAAGGAACGAGGGAATTCGGGCTGGAAAGCTGGGCCCCGCCCCCCCAGGTGAGTCCAGCTCAGTAGAGGGTCCTCCTGTACTGGGAATTCCCAGGGTACTCCGAGAATGCTCCTCCGTGGGTGACTGGCTGCAGTTGTCTCTCAGGTCTTATAGTGCCCTTGTTAGGAGCCTAGAATATCCATCCCAGCTTCAGACTCCCCTCCAGAATCAGGTCCTGAACTCCTGTTGAGGCTGGGGCTCTTCTCTATCATTTTCTCTGTACATCTTTGTACTCTACTCACGCATCCCGAATATAATTGGTAAAAGCATGGATGACATTACTGTATGTTGTACTAAATAGCAAGAATCCATGTATTCTGAGTTCCTTGGTGTTTCCACACCCAGTGGCATCCCTGTATCTCAGGAGCCTGTAGTCAGAATTTTTATCTTTGCTTTCAGCAAATCTGCAAAGAGGAAAAGTCAGCAAAATGGTCTTGAGAAGAAGGAGTAAGAGGCGCTTTCTCAGGAGCATCTGGGTGTCAGGAGAGGGCTGGACTCCCCTAGATGGAGCCCCACTATGGACCATGGAAAACATACAACTTCTCCTTTTTTCTCTCCTTTTCTGGAAGAAAGCTTCATGATCGTGTTGTGTGACTCTGTGTTTATTATTGTCCATTCTGCTCTTTCAAACATACATACCTACATGTACATGCACGTGTATGTATATAAATTATTAGCAATAATATTTTAAATTTCCCTGTCCTCTTTCTTAGTCTATGACTGCTTTTTTTTCCTTTTCATACCTTTTTCTTGTTTCATGGTTATAATGTCTTTATTATCCTTACTACTGATCACCAATGAGAAGAGTTTTTGTGTTGACTTGCTCCTTCATTTAGCATAGTTTCAGTGGGTCCATTTGATTCAGCTTGATTCCTCTTTGAGCGACTAGGTCTTATGTTTCATAAATTATTCCAAGTATAATATATATTATATTTATATGTAAGTATATAAGTAAATATAACTATATGATGTATGCTATTATGTTTATATAAATATATAATTTATATCTATAACCACAAATATATAAGTATATTATATATTTAATATATGAGTATAATATACTTATCTACCATAACCAATTTTACTAGGTGTTTCATCTTACTATCAGTTCCTACATTTTTTATCTCTCTTTTCTTTCCTAGGCAGCTTCCTTTGAGGTAATCAGACCATTAGTATTTCATTTTATTTGTCTACTATAATTTTATTTTTAGTGATTGTTCTAGAAATTTCAGTACGCATTTTTATTTGCAACAGCCTACATATAATTAACATTGTATCGCTTCATAAAAAGTGTTCAAATATTACAACAGAATAATTCCATTTACCCCACATAATCCATACTTTTTATCATATATTTTCTTGTAAATATGTTATAGCCCCCAGAATCATGTTATTATATTATTTTTAAGCATTCACATATCTTTATAAAAAGAAAAAATAATAATCTTTTATATTTATCCATTTATTTAACATTTCCAATGCTTTTGTTCATTCCTTCCTATGGATTCATTTATCCATCTGGTGTCATTTCCCTTCAGCCTGAAGAATTCCTTTATCATTTATTACTGTGAAGTTCTATTGGAGACAACTTTTCTCAGATTTTGTTTATCTTCATATGTTTATATTTCACTGTCGTATTTAAGGACATTTTTGCTGTATATAGACTATAAATTGACATTTTTTTCAGCACCTTAAAGCTGTCATTCCACTGTCTTTTGATCCATTGCTTATAATAAAAAGTCATCATTTATATCACTGTTCCCCCATAGATGATGTGCCTTTTTTCTCCGGAAACTTTGGAGATGTACTTAGGTCTGATGGTTTTCCTTCTGTTTATTCTGATTGTGATTGAGATTCCTTCATCTGTAAATTGATGGTTTTCTCCATTTTTGAGAAATTTTTGATCATTATTTCTTCTATTTTCCTACCCCATTTTCGTTATTCTCTCCTTATGCAATTCCAATTACCCAAATGATATTATACCACAGGTCATTTATACTCTGTTTATATTTTTTCAAAGTTGTTTTCTCTCTGTTCTTCAGATAGCATAACTTCTATTGATTTTCAATTGAGGTCACTGACCCTCTTCTTCTGAGATCTATAATCTGCTTATATAACCAAAAGGAATTTATAATTTATATATTGTAATTATCAATTCTAGAATTTCCATTTGGTTCCTTTTTCCAATTTCCATTCTCCTTCAGGTCAATCATTACTATTCAACCTTTCCTTTAAATCTTTAAACACATTTGTAAGTGTTGCTTAAATGCTCTTATTGCTAATTCTTACATCTGGATCGGCTTTAGGTGTGTTTCTACTGACTGCTTTTTTTTCTAGTTATAAGTCATAATTTCCTGACTTTTTGCGTGTCTAGTAAATTTTGATTGTATGCTAGGTATTGTGAATTTTACATTACAGAGAGTCTGGATTATATACTCTTACTTTGAAAAATATTGGGCTTTGTTATGGAAAGCCATTAAATTGTTGACAGATCCTTTGGTCAAGCTTGGTTTTATTCTTTTTTAGACCTAATTTGTTTCAGTATTTTCCACAGTCTTAGAGTATGGACCTCCATCCAGGATATGATCCTGTTAATACATATGTCTTTCTAGGTTTTCACCTGACTGCTTTTTCACCAAAGACAAAAATTTGGCTGGCTCTAGGTGGCTCTGGGAGGTTACTTTTAATTTATTACTTTTCTGTGTCTTTTAACTATGGAATATATATTTTTATAATTAAAAAACATAAGACAATTTTATAGTTAATAGTATCTAAGGATTGAACCATTTAATGTGCCATTTTCTTTTACTTAGTGTGGTACATGCATTGTGTGAATTCTTGATGGCTTTCCAGAGAAAATAGTTTTCTTTAAAATACAGAGAAATATTTATTTTTGAGTTATTTAGCAAAATCCCAAGAAGTTCAGTGCCTTACAAGCCATAGGAAATTAATTAATATTTTCTAATGAAAAGTCCATGTACATGCCTTGAAGTCTCCAAATGAAGCATGCCACACATCACCTTATTTGCTTACCTTCTGTTTGTAAAACTGGGCAATCTGTATTTGAAGTGAGATGGACACGTTGGCATCTACATTTTTAACAAGTATTTATTCTACACAACATTGTTCTTAAAGCAATCCCTCTATCTGATGATTTTCTGGGGTCTAGAAAGCCCTCCATCTGAAAATCTGGTGTGGTGGGAGAGCAAGGGCTCAGGGGCGGAGACCTGCTTCCAGGCCTGGTTCCGCTGCAGTAGACGGACAGATTGCCTGTGACTGGCATCATGTGCATGGGTGTGTGTGTGAACGTGTGTGTGCACGTGTGTGTGTGTGGTCAAATATGAGTGAGATCAAATATGATGGCATATACAGGAAAGTATTTGAACTTTCAAAATTGATTAAATGTAATTTCTTAGTTTATGCCGCAGGATTACTCCTTTAACAAAAGCACTTCAGACGTGGAGATTCAAGCAATCACATCCCCTTGATGGGCTTCCACATGCTTTATATGGAGGAGGTGCACTGCCGCTTGGCCACGAGGATAGAGAAAGAAGGCTCTGGGCAAGTCTCTTGAGGGTTGAGTCGAGTTCCCATTTCCAACTAACTTCACACACAGTGACACAACAACAAACAATGACAGAAGAATCTGACAGAGGCCAGTCTGTGGGATTGCAGGCTGTGGAATTAAAACAAAAGATAGAGGACCCCTAAAAGAGAAAGACAGAATGGACTCTGTGTGGCTAACCGGGACCTAAAACAAAACAGGGTCAAGTGGTCATGCCAGGACTGAGGTGCAGTCACATACTCCGTTCACAGAAAAACCACAACTTGTACCTGAAACTGAGCATTTCTTCCTGATGGATGGCCAGAAGCCTGACACAGCTGATTTTAGAACACCAGTATCTGTAGGGGAACCAAGGAATCAGAGGGCTTTCAAAACAATCCCTGCGGTCTGTGGTTTTTGCCTTTACAAGCTCTGCTCTCTTACACTCTCCCCGGAGTGTACTTTGGATTTGTTTCAGAGGCTGAGTCTCCCCAGTTTGCAAACTGTATGAGCAATAAAGCTTTTGTAACTAAATTCTTGTATTCCAGATGTTTTTGTTGACAAGGCTTTGATTTTGGATGACAACTCAGCTTCTTTCCCAAGCAAGAGGATTTCCCAGCTTGGTTCCCTGTCTTGGTCGGGTTCTAGCAGAGACTGAAGCACAAGTGCTGGGCTCCCACCATTTCGGAGGATGTGCTGGCCATCTCACCGGCCAGTCCTCTGGAGATGGAAACCTGGGCACAGGCTGTCCACTTGACATCAGTAACTCCAATAAATACTCTCCAAGTCCCCAGGGAGACTTCGTCAATAGGAAGCTAGATTTCACCCTTGTCTGAAAAGCCGGTAGCTACCAAAGTCAGTGGAGACCCCCAGGATGGTCTTATCGACTTTCCTGCTCCCAGCTCCCAGATCCCTCTCCTCTCGCCAGCTGACGACTTTCCCTTCCCTATAGCTCTTTCCTGCTCAGCTCTGTCCTAATTAAGTTCAATGACTGGACATTCAGCTGACATGCAGTTTTGAATTTGTGTTCTATCCCCAGTCCTGGGTGTGTGTCCATTCTATAACTGGTACCTGCCGTTATGGAACTGTTGCATCCCAGAATAGGACCGCTGCTGATGGAGGCATTTCCTTTGTGGTACTTGTAAAGTTGAGAATAGAGCAGCCATTGCCTTTAGCTCTCTCTACACAGTGTGGCTGGGTGCTGGAGTGGAGGCCAGGTCTGTACGTGTGTGTGTGCATGTGTGTGTGGGGCAGGGGGTGCGTGTTGGCAGCCCTCAGATCCCTCCTGCAGCGTCCTCACTACTTGTGCTCAGGTGCCATTTGCTAGCTGCTGGGAACCCTTCCAGTGAAGACGAATCAGTGAGAGATGGCAGAGGGCAGACACTCTGAAAGGGCTCGGGAGTCTGCCTGCAGGCTTGCCCCCTTCTACTGACGTCTGTCCCCCACCGCCACTGGGCATGAGACATGGGGCCAAGAAGAGGCATGGGGCCAAGAAGAGCCAATGTGGCCGTGTGAAGCTCCATGAAAGTGCCCTCTCTGGGCTTCCTCTCTGGCTCCTGCCTCTCTCTAGAGGTAGTGGGCTTTACTGGGCCAAGGAAGTGCCCGAGAGGGAAGCCAGACACCTATCTGCCACCTCCCAACCTGGAGAGTCCAGGGATTCTGGGGTTGGTAGTGCTGTTGCTGGCAGCATCCCCCAGCTGCCACTGAATGGAAGTCAAGCAGTGTCACAGCATTCTGAGCTCTGTGTCCTCATGTCTGAATTAGGGGCTGGCTGAGCCCTCTGTCTGAGAGTCCATGAGCAGGGTGCTAGGAATCACCCGGGTCCTGGCCCATGTGTTGGCCTGCTATCTTCCCTGTTGACACTTGCTCATGCCTCCCTGTGGCTCATCATTTACAGGCCAAGTGGCCAATCAGGCTCTGGACCCTGCCAGTGTCCTGTCACCACAGGAGGCACCTGTGGCCTTTGGCTCATTATGGTTCCACTTTCCTACCTGCCTCAGGGCTTTTGCATGTGTCATTGTCTGCCCTCCACCCAGCTCACTATGTGACCTTTTACTGGACCCCGTGTCTGGATCCAGCTCTGCAGGTTTTCTTTACTCCTACCGCTGCCTTCCGAGCCAGGTTCTAGTCTTTGCATGATTTTTGGCATGGCACTTGTCACAGAGTTTCTGTGTGTGTTGCTTGGCCTCCTGGTTAGCATCTAGCTCCCTCACTGGACTGTGGACTCCATGAGGACAGGGTCATATTTGTCTTCATGCTTTCGTCCCAGTACCTAAGAGTCATGACTCGTAGAGGAGGTTTAATAAACCTCTATTAAATGAAAAAAACAAGAAAGGAATGTATCTCTCTGATTCTAAGGATTCACTGTATAGCGCGTCCTGCCGACCCAGCCTGCACTTTCTTTCGGGGTGGAGTCCTCACCTTGAGCACCGACTGTCTCTTGTGGCAGCCCCCTCATGGGGTGGTCACAGGCACAGACAGACCTCAGAGCCAGATCTAGGCTTTGTGCCTGGATTACAGCCTTAACTCTTGAAAGAACCACTTGGACTGAGGACTCTGCGCGTCCCTCCAGGGCTCCCTCAAGTGGGAGGGAGCAATGGAGGGTTCCCCAGGGGCATTGGGCCGTAGCCTGGGGGTCAGTTCAGACCAGTTCGTGTTGCTGCAGTCACTCTGACTAAGCGTGGACCCCATCCAGCGCCGGGAATCACCGTTGGAATGTTTGGGGACAATTTGTGGTGAGTGATGTCAGGAGAATTGGGGCAAAGCTCACAGGCTTGGCCTGGGAACTCATGAAAAAAGGGAGACATCTTCACCTAAATCCTAGAACAGGTGTCTAGCTTGGGAGTCCAGAGAGAAAGCAAATATGGTTTCATTAAAATTTGCTTAGATGGAATTCTACTTCCCTGACAGAAACAGATACAATTTTCTCACCTGCAAAGCCAAAGGTGTGGGGCTTCAGAGGTTTGAAAGAAGGTGTTTGTCTGGTTCACTTCTCCTCCAGATGGGTGCTATGGCACTCATGTGATTAACAGCCAAAGGGAGGCGGAGAAGACTCAGAGTTTTCTGCCATAACACCTCAGAGGGGGAGTTAGGCAATGCCCACGGCCCTCCTCTCTGCACACGGTTTCACTGTCTGTTGACAGTTTTCAGCCAATACCCCACACTGAACACTGGAGAAAAAGAGACAGGATACTTTTTCAATCTAAAATTCAAGATTCCCATCTTCGTAACAGGCATCTTTTCAATCCTATTTTAAATATCAAAATTCTCCCCTGGAACAGTGATGCTTCAATTTTGGATGTACACGTACCAGCAGGAGAGCTTGGTGGAAATGCAGTGTGGTAGGCCGCAGCCCAGAAACTGGCCGTGGGAGGCCCATGCGCAGAGGAGACACTTATGACCAAGAGAAACTGCAAGAACACCGTGCGGTCATCGTCTCTGGGCACGTACGTCAGCGCAGAAACGCTCCACCCAACCGCTCCTGGGTCTGAAGATAGACATGCTTGGGCTCCAACACACGAGACAGAATAGGAGACGGCAGCCTCTGGACCTCTGGTTAATTGTCAGAGTACGCCAAAGACATCAACATCTTACGGGCGGAAAATCCCGCAGCACACAGGCCTTCAAGGTCTGCATTGCAATCTCGTTTACTGAATGATCACCTTCTTTGTAAATCTGGTGACAGTCTTAGCTTTTCTCTCTGTGCCCCAGGACACTTGAATTATTTGGGTGAGGGCTCAACTGTTCTAATGTTTAAATGAAACAGTATCATTTTTGTATTTCTGCTAATATAAGAAGGGATTGTGAGCAATGGATACTTTAGAAAATGACCCATTTCAATGTGTAACTAGCTTCTTCCTAAGGACCTGATGACGAGGACTGGGAGGCAATATGTCACGTGGGGAGCTGAATTCAAGTCCTGGCTCTGACACCTGCCAGTTGTTGGAATTTTACTTCATTTGCAAGAATGTGTACCCTGTGTATACGCGTGCATTTCACTGTAATGATGAAGTCTTACAGTAAAGTGTTTAAGAATCATCTGAGGTCAGTTCCCTAGCAGCAGAGCCTGAGCACGTGATTTATCGAGGGAAAGCTCCCAGGAGAGACCTGAAAGGGATTGAGGGGAGCAGGGGAGGGGCCAGAAGAAACTAGGCAAAGATGGGGCTCAGGAGAAGTCCAGCCTCAGCTCAGTCCCACAGGGCACCCTGGACTGTGAACTGTTCCAAGGCAGTTGTCCACCCAGAAGCAAGTGGCTGAACTGCAAACCCCGCATCGGCAGTCAGGGGTTATGGGCCCTTCCTGGGGAGGGGCTGGGGCGACCTCCCAGCATCTCAAGGTGAAGGGGTTTGCATGAGCCGAGGGCGATCCCACAGAGAAGCTCACATCCCGGCAGAGCTGGGTTTGAACACACAAACCCAGTGACAGGACACCAAAGGCCCCTGCTGACAGTCAGTGGCACAGTGCAAATGTTTACTGATCGTTAGCTTGAGAATGGCAACAACTGCAACAAAAGAAGTATTTACCCTAGAAGGCCGAGATAATCTCAGGTCCTAAATTAATGACATTAGCAAGAACAGGTACAAATTTTTCCAGACGCATTTCAATCTGAGTTACCTGCTGATGAATACAAATAACTTGGGTTACATATAGGTAAATAAAATTAGCTCCACTCTGCATTTGTATCATGCTTTAAAGTTTATGAAGTGCTTTCATACTTCATTTGTTATAAAAGCAAAGCACAACATATCATAATTTTTTTCTGAGAAATGTGAACCCAAGGAAGGCTGGGGGGATAGAACTCAGACCTGAAAGATGAATAGGTTGTAATGTGCTGTTCCCTCTTCCCCAGCCTCTTCTTCTGGCAGAGTCCCCCCATCCTTCAAGATCGACTCCCTCGCCTATGAAGTCTTCCTCAGTGTCCGGGCTGGGGTGAGCCATGCCTCTGCAGACTTTTGTGCACACCTCTACTTGACCTCAACCCCCTGCCTTGCCTGGTTTTTTTGAATGTGTTGATACATTTTCCAAGGGGAGAGGACTTTCCTGGTCCTGCTTCCCAGCTGAGTAGACAGCACCATCCAGAAACACAGTGGAGGAATCCACAGTGCCCTCTGGATTGGAGCTCCCCTCCCAGGCCCACCTGGAATCTTTGCTAAGAGAGTCCCAGTGTCCAGGACCCGGAGTGCCCCCAGAGTGTGCACCAGTATCGGCGCAGGTCTGCAGTAAACGTAGGGAGCCTGGGTCATTCCAGGACTGCGTGCAGCTCCAGCTGGTCTTTCTTTCTGATTTGACTTCCAAATTCAGCTCAGGTTTTTAAAATACTCACCACTCCTCAAGTTTGTAGGGTCTCCCCAGAATCTTTCTTTCAGAGAGTTCCCAATTACATCCTTACCCATAATAGGGTCTCACTAATGTTGGATTCTGAGGCCTCTGGAACCTCGCTATTCACAGTGTGGTCCCCAGACCAGCAGTGTGGGCAACCTCTGGGAGCTTGTCAGGAAAGCAGACTCTCATCTCCACCCCAGACCTGCATCTGAATGTGCATTTGAACCAGAACCTGCACTTTAACAAGACCCCTTGGTGAGTCTTGTGCACATCAAGTTTTAGAAGCACTGCCCTGTATCAGAGCTTTCCCATTTTATTTATTAAGTAACATATTTGGGCACTTGACACTTTCTTCAAGTAGCATCTACCTGGGAGGAGAATTTGTAGAACACATGAAAGCAGGGGGGCCCCATTCCCTCTTGCTTCCCACAGAGGCCCCCGCAGAGTCTCAGTAGGGCGCTTTGGGTTCCAGGAAGACATGATTTTTTTCCCCTAGAATTCCCAGAGCACGTGATAGCTGCCATCCAGTCCCCAGTGCCAACAGCACTGCCAACAGGCTGGAGGCAGAGCTGGAGGTCCTGGGAATCCTCTTCTTCAGAACTGGTCGCTAGCTACAAAGGAACAATGGTGGACTTGGCCTTGTGCTCCTGAAGTCAGCCTTGCCTAGGCTAGGGCTGGCCTGCAGCTACAGGACATAACAATGCAGGCCTGGCCCACTCCCTTGATCCCTCTGTGTGCAGGATCCAGCAGGGAGCCCCTTGCTCTGAAGATGATGAAAGCTGATGCTGAGCCTGGCACGTGATCTGTGACTAGTACAGTTACACCCCAGATGTGCCTGGTACTCTGCCACCAGCGTTACAGGTGACCTTTTGTTTAATCCTCACAACTGCTCGATGATGTAAGCCCTATCATCCTCCCCACTTACCAATGGGGACACTGCAGCTTGGAGAGGATAGGTCACCTGCCCAGGGTTGGACAGCTGGTGTGTCCCAGGGTCAGCCTTCAAACTTAGGGCCAGTTCCAGAGCCTAGACTCTTCGCCATCTTCCACATGAGTTGTTTTAGATCTAGATACAATCACAGACCTATCTTTTGAAACAGTCATTTTAGAGGGTAGTAGAGGTCCTCTTTTCTTGTGCTATAAATATACAATGGGTTGGAGAAATTCCAAAGACTTGCACTGGCTGGAAACAAACAATGAAGGAGCCTCAGAATAGAGCCCCAGTCATGATGCCTGGGAGCAAAACTAAGCAATCAAAAAAGATGGGGTGTCCTCTGAGCCGAGATGTGAGTAGACCTTGACAGGCAATGACCACAGTGGAGAGCTTCGCATCCAGACTCAGTCGGGCTGTGCAGAGCCCTCCAAAACTCCCAAGGAACTTGTGAATTGGGGTGAAAACCAGACAATTTGAGAATTGCTCACCACAAGCAGCAACACTGGTGGAGAGCTCAGCGATATGCTCTGGGATCACTCAGGAGGCCCCATTCCAGCCACAGATGGGCCCACACTCTCCCCACCCCAGCATTTCACAAGTAGCTCATCCCTAAGTAGTGGCCAGAAGTAGAGGCAGAAGGCACTTTGGTGAACATCTTGTCCAATCCTTGTATGTTAAAGATGAGTTGAGAGAGGGCACAGAGATCAGGACATGCCTGGGACCCCACGCTGACCAGTGGGAGAGCTGGACTTGCACTCAGGTTTTCTGCCTGCTAGCCCCACGCGCCTTCCAGGACACCAGAGAGCCCTTCCAAGAAGGAGGTGAAAGAGGTGGTTCCAAGGCTCAACCCTAGTCCCTGTGGCTCTGTTAGTAAAAGTGCCCAGAGAAGTAACATGAGGCCATTTCACTTCATCTTAGAGTGCGAGCATGGTGTGCCGCTGAGGGAGACATAGCAGGTCGGAGGGAGAGGCCTCCTAATTCTTGGCCCTTACACTTGTCTTGGGTGGTGGCTCTCAGTCTCGACTCCACATTAAGGTCACCTGAGGAGCTTTTAGAACGCCAAAGCCGGGGCCTTCCCCAGACCCAAGAAACCAGAATCTCTGGAGGTGAGACCCAGGCATCAGGACTTGTTAAAGCTCTCCAGGTGATTCCCACGAGCCTCCAGGGTTGAAATCGCCAAGCCTTGGAGAATTTACCTTTCCATTCTATCTCCATGCAGTGATGCCAACATGGTGTTGGGTGGACACCACTTTAGTGCCACTGCCGACTCTGCATGGCCTTCTTATCCTGTGGCCATTGAGCAGGCAATGGCAGGGCATGAAGCTGTCATCCCAGCTAGACTGGTAGGTAAGGTTTTGCAAGAAGACCAGAGGTGAGAGGGTAACGCTGTTGGCAAAAGTGAGACTGAAGCCTGTTGTACAAGAGGTGCCCACAAGGGCCAAGGTAGATCCAGGTGGATCTCAGCAGGGCCCTGAGACCTTGCATTCCAGTTCATGGCCAGAGCGTGGAGTCAGATACACCAAGGGCAATTCTCCGACAGGGGCAGTGGACACTGGGCTGCATTCGGTGTAGCTCAGGTCTGTCCTGCCTCCCTGGCTACCTCCCATCTGGATAGACGCGCTCACCTTGGGGCAGTTCTGGAGTCACGCTCACACCCAGACCTGCCATTGGTTCCTCCACAGGTGGCCTGTTACTGGGAACTTGGCCCGGGCCTTGGCGTCTCCGGCTGCTGGTTATTCTGCTGTCGCTGAATACAGTTTGTTTTGCTTATCACTTCTGACTTAAGGTCACTTGTGGCCAGTCATGTCTGAAGAAGTAGATTTCAGAGGAAAGAGCTTGGGTTCTTTGTGCATCCATTTATTCCTCAAAAAAGATAGTTAATGTTTCAATTTTAAAAATTAGAAAAACAGTCAAGGAGAGCTGCCAAAAATCATGAACAATCAGGTACTAAGACTAGTAGGAAAACCCCATGCTGCACAGCAGAAGTACTCAAATTAATTATTTTGGCATTTAGCACTATTTTCCAGCTCTGGAGAGTGCAGCCTAGGGCAGAATTCTTTTCTGACACCTGTCACATATAAACGTGAGGGAGGTTCTTGCTTCCTGGCACAGACTTGAAAGCTTATATTTTTTCTGGGTGTAATGTTTAGCTTTGGTAACTGAAATGAAGAGTAGACTTGGGTGCTGTCTGCGGGTCCAGGTGCTCTCTGAACAAATCTATACTCCATGAGTAAAGGCTGGGGAGACGGTATGCCAGCTTTCTTTATTTGTTCCATATAATTTGGTTCATTCAGTGGGACGTGTGAACAAGGACACATTTTCTTCACCGTACGGCTTCAGCAGCTTCAATGGTGTTTTCTATTCCATTGTGTACGTGAGGCAGGTGTGAAGCAGGTGCAAATGTGTGCGTGGATGTTAGCGTTGGCAGTGTTCAGGTGAGAAGCCGTGGCAGATGTGTTGATGCCCGACCTGTACCCCACTGGGTCAAGTCTGCATTTACCTGCAGCTGTGATGGTCGATTCCACGTGACACACCTCACCTCATGCACCTTCATGAGTCTGCATCCCCGCCTGAGGCCTTCTGCAGCATTATGGCAGCTTGCCCAGGCACTTGCAGGGCATCCTGGAAGTTCCAAGGATTTGATACCCCCAGGGGCAACCCTCAACCAGTGAGGGACACGAGTCATTGGATAAATACCCCAGGTTCCCTGTCTCCCAGACAGAAAATTCTGGGGTTTTTCGTAGAGGATCTCCAGCAGGATGCAGCCTCCATTTCCCTACCTGCACCTGTATCATTCTCCCATGGTCTGCTTTTGAGGGAAACCTAAATAATATAGAGCTTGATGTGAAAATGAGAAGAGTAATGGGAAAGCCTGTTAACCCTTTGTGTTAGGGCCAGCTGGAAAGCTCAAGGCAAAAGTCCAGAGCTGAGTTTATAGTCCAATTGGTTTATTGTTGAAGATAGAGAAAACTGGTTAAAATCTACTTATCTCTAGCAAAGAGGCAAGAGGAAGGAAGTCAGAGCTTTCTCTCCTTGGGATTAAAGGATAAATAGAGGAACCTCAGTTTTCGTAAAAGACTCAGTCAAGCTGGGCCGTGCAGGCAAAAGGTGAGAAATTATGTGTTTTAGAAAAAGCTAGTTTAATAATATCCTGCTTCTAATATGTTTATTCTCTTACGTGATATATGAGAAAAAGAGCTAGAGGATGCCTATTTGTTGCTAAAAAGTAGAAGTTTGTAAGTTTCACGATGATAGTTGTTGCTGATTTATTCCCAAACTTGACAATGTGTGTTCTAGACTGCTGGCTCCAACGTATTGGATATATTTAATGCCATTAGTTCTCCAAGAATCTTCCACCCGGGAGTTTGTCTGATCATCTCATGCAGTCACTGGGTACAGAGAATGGGAGTTGTACATCTCAGACAGTGTTGGGGGGCTCAGGAATTCACCATGATATGGCCTTTTTGGTGACTTTTCCCACATCATGAAATGGACCAAGGAAAGAAAGGATTATGTTCCTGAGGCCAAGCAAAACAACAAAAATCAATCAAATTCATGTAAAGTACAATGAGGACAAAGATTAAGAAATAAAAATGAAAGCAGAAGCTGGGATTTGGAAGAAATTGTGATCTTTAAAATCACCATAATTTATAGAGTCAAAATAATTAACTGACATGTCTGGCTTTGCCAGAAAGGAAGTGCCCATCTGTCCCTGTGCGGAGGGCAGCCGCTAGTCTGTGCTTGGGTGAGGGGAGGCAGCGAGGACCTCAGGGAGCTGCCTTCCGGCAAATAAAGCCTGTCTGCTTTGTGCGCTGCAACAAAAAGCGCACCCTCTGGATTTTCCAAGACAGTTTTTTTTTTCTTAATTGATTATTAAAGTCATGGTTAAATGTGATTTAATTGATATAATTTCACAAACATTTTACTAATACATGTATTTAATGCATTACTAATAACTAATATACAAATATCTTTACTAATTAAGAATTATCAAAACCAATGTTATTTTTAGACTGTTTTATATGTAATATATACATACAGAAAGTGCACAGATCATAATGCATAGCTTGATGAATCTTCACAAACAGAACACAGCTGTGGGACCAGCACCTGCATCAAGAAACAGAACATTAGCAGTGCCTCAGAGCCCTTTTGTGCCCTCTCCCAATCACTTCCCTGCTCCCTGAAAGTGGGCCACAGTCCTGACTTTGCAGCATAAATTACTTTTTATATAAATGGAATCATACAGCATGTACTCTGGAATCTTACAATATGTACTCATTTTTATTTAACTTCTTTTGTTCAACATTTGATACATTTTGGTTTAGAAAATGTTTACTGCCCCTAAATCCTACTGATTGTCACCAAGTGTTGCCTGACTTCTCCCCTCCATAACCTGGAATCATAAGGGTGACAGAAAGATAAATCTGGGGCCTTCTTCTTTGGGTCAGCAGCAATATCAGAAAAGCCCCCAGCTAGTGAGAGATGGAGGTGGGCTTGAGACTCATGCCTTTTGAGTAAAAGTTCAGCCCTCTTTCCATAAAAAGCAAACAAGAAGTCAACTATTGATAACATGAGAGCTGAGAGTAGAAACGGACAGCTGTCCAAAATGTTTCATGTAGAGGACACACAACGGATTATAGATCTCTTTGCGAGGATCTCTAGATCAAGTGTCTATGAACAAGGAGAGTATATTGTGTTGTGAAATTGTTCTTGTTGTTGCTTTTTGTACTTTTTTTATAGCCTGTAAGTGTTATACAAGTTTATATAAGAGAAATGTCAGAAAAATAAGCTTCAGGGAAGACTTCCTGACCAAGAGGGGCTTGAGATGTGCCTTAAAGAGGATCAAATCAGATGGTTAGGGAGATGAAGCCAGATGCAACAGGCAGGATGACTGCAGAGAGAAGCCCACGGCGCAGGTGTAGGTCCAGCAAGCTGGAGGGGCAGGGAGGGCCTCCACTCAGGGCGCCACAAATCCTGTGGAGCAGCAGGGATGAGCGTCGGTCCGAGGATGGATTATGATGTGCTCTTGTCTCATCACACAGATTCCTGCTTCACCTGTGAGCCGCGTAAAGGCCTCAGCCTTTGCTTCTCTACCATCTCTCTCTTTTTCCCCCCCGCTCAAACTCTGGTCCTCAGCTAAACTGAAGGGAGAAGGGATGAGAGGAGAATGAAAACTCTCACTGTTATTACATTTTATTATCACAGTGAAAACCATGCATTAAAAAGCAATTCAGTTCAACTACTAGACAGAAATAATATGGAAAATAAGCAAATCAGGCTTGTAAGTGCGATGAATTAATAATCGATGTGCTTAATAAACCTCCAGCTGCCTCTTGCGTGAAACTTCAAATGTCTCATAAAATGAATAAATGGTTTTTACCACCGAAGCTTGTTTATTGAATTATATTCATAATATATTTCCATATGTCAATGGACATGTCTGACAAAGGGAAAGAAAGCAAACTCACCACAAATAGAAAGAGGTACCTGGATCAAGAAAGAGGCATTCATTAGAGGAATTTTGCACTAATCTGAAGAATTCTTACAAAGATGCCCTCTGGCTAGCTCATCTGTCTGCACAAGAACTCCAGGAAAGAGTGGTTGGTTTGATAAAAATTTGAAAGAAACGAATCATTATGTTCCCCATGAAACAGAACTTATTAATCTCATGCTGTCCCGGAAAGTTTAATCTTCCAAAAGTCAATTTACAATTGGAAATTTAATTATTTTGTGATGCCCTTCTCTGGAAACTTAGTGGAGGCTTACCTGATTGACTCAACGGAGATTTAGAGTATCCTGTCCAGGTGCCCACTCTTGTGGCACAGGGTTTGAAATGTCTTGCCATGTTGTCACTCTGCGGTGAACAGAGATTGAATTATCTCGTAGGAGATCCACAAGGAGAGGACAGAGATAGTGGAGGGAAGAGAATGTTCAAAAATAAAATATTTTGGAGCCAGCCTGGTGGTGTGGTGGTTAAGTTCACTCGCTCCGCTTCAGCGGCCCGGGGTTTGCAAGTTTGGATCCCGGGTGCAGACTGAAGCACCATTGCACCGCTTGTCAGCCATGCTGTGGCAGCATCCCATGTAAGGTGGAGGAAGAGGGGCACGGATGTTAGCCCAGGGCCAGTCTTCCTCAGCAAAAAGAGGAGGATTGGCAACAGATGTCAGCTCGGGGCTAATCTTCCTCACACACACAAAAATAAAATATTTTCAGAGCTGAGAAGGGTATGACACCTTAGACCAAAACGGTCCACTGAGTGCTGTATGTGGGACATGAAATAAGATACAGTGTAGAGGACTTGAGAAAACTGAAAAAGGAGAGCTATCCTAAAGGCTCTGGGGGGAGGTGGTGGTGGGCATAAGAAAGACAAATGAGAATCCAATTGACATTGGGATACTTCACATTGACAAGAAAATAATGGAGAAATATACTCACATGCTCTCTGAGGTGGAGAAGAAGAAGACTATGAACCTGAAATTCTATAGCCGGATACAGTATTATTCTAATAGGAGAATTAAATAAAGATTTTTTAAAAATAAAAAATTGAGAAAATTTACCACCTCTTTAAAAAACCTTTTTTTAAAAAAAGAATCTTTCTTTAAAATTACTACAGGATATACTTCAGAAAGAGGAAAATGAAACTCAATACTTTAAAAAGGGATATAAGAGACAATAATAAGAAACATAGAAACCTCAATTGTTTGGTACAATTGAAGTTAATTTTATTATTAAAAAAGAAAAGCAAACAATAATCCCTTGATTAAAATCAACAAGCAGAACACAGAAAGGAGTCTTCTTAATTTGATAGAGGAGACCTATGAAAAACCTACAGTTAGCATCATGTTTAATGATGAAAGACTAAATGCTTTCCCCCTCTGAACTATTTTTAATTATAATATATCTGACACCAAATGTGTGAGGTTTTTCCCTTACACCAACGAATTCTCCAACTCTCTGGACACCAACTGAGTGTGCCACAATCCAATTCAATTCTAACACTAACTACCCAGAGTTAATAGCAAACCCCACAGGTTAAGGGCTCAGTCCCACAAGACGGCCTCACCATCCCCCACCCACTTCAGACAATAGTCGCAAGTCAAATTCCATAATTTGCTAGAGGAGCTCCCAGAACTCAGGATTGACTTTACTACCACTGGTTTATTATAAAGGTTTACTATATATTATTACTATTCAGATGAACAGCCAGTAGAAGAGGCACATAGGGCAAAGTCCAGAGGAGTCCTGAGCACAGAAGCTTCTGTCCCTGTGGTGTTGGGCAGCACCACCCTCCTGACAAGTGGATGCATTCACCAACCTGGCAACTCTACAAAACCCAGTTGTTTAGGGGTTTTTGTGGAGATTTCCATACATAGGGACAATTGATTAAATCATTGGCCATTGGTGATTGAATTCAAACTCCAGGCTCTCTCTCCTCCCCAGAGGTTGGGTGGGACTGAAAGTTCCAATCCTCTAATCATGCCTTGGTCTTTCTGGTGACCCCATCCTGCAGCCATCTACAGGCCCACCAAGAGTCACCTCTTTAGAATAAGAGAGTTCCTGTTACTCCCATCACTCAGGGAATTCCAAGGGATTTAGTAGCTCTGTGTCAGGAATCAGGAACTAAGACCAAACATATGTTTTTACTGCATCACACTCCCTAAGATCAGGAATAAGGCAAAGATGCCCGCTCTCCTTTTTTCAACATTGTGCTGGAGGTTCTAGGCAGCGCAATCAGGGAAGAAAAAGAAATAAAAGATCAACAGAATGGAAAAAAAGTAAAACCATCTTTATTCACAGTCAGAATCATCACAAAATCCTCTCTGTAGCAAACCCTGAGGAATTCACACAGATTTAACAGTCTACTAGAACTGACAAGGGAGCTTAGCAATTTTGTAGGATACAAGATCAATATACAAAACTCAATTCTATCTCTATATACTAGCCATGAACAATCCAAAATGAAGTTAAATAAATAATTCCATTCACAATAGCATAAAAGAATACTTAGGAATATATTTAACAAAAATGTACAAGATTTGGATACTGGAAACTATAAAATATTGCTAAGAAAAATTTTAAAATCTCCAAATAAATGGAGATACATTGAATGTCCATGGATAGGATGACTCAATATTGTTACAATTGCAAATTTCATCAAATTGATCCATAGATTGGACAAAATTGCTATCAAAATCACAGCAGACTTTTGCAGAAATTGACAAGCTCCTCCTAAAATGTATATGGAAATGTAAAGGACCCAGAATAGCCAAACGGTTTTTAAAAAGATGAATAAAATTGGAGGACTACATTTCTCAATTTCAAAACTTCCTATTAAGCTGAAGTCATAAAGACAGTGTGAAACTGGCATAAGGATAGACATATAGAACAATGGAACAAATCTGAAAGTCCAGAAATAACTTCTTACACTCATGGTCAACTGGTTTTGACCGACATGCCAAGGCAATTCAGTGAGGGAAAGGATAGTCTTTTCAACAAGTTGTGTTGGAACTACTGAAAAATCTATGTTAAAAAGATGAACTTAGATCCTTTCATCTTACCACATGTAAAACTTTACTCAAAATGAATTATAGACAAAAAAATAAGAGTTAAAACTATAGAACTTTTAGAAGAAAAAATAGAAGAAAATCTTCATGATATTTCATTTGCTAATAAATTCTTAGCTATGACACCAAAAGGTTGATTCATCCAGAAAAGTTTGATGAATTGGACTTCTGCAAAATTAAAAACTGTTTCCTTTCAAAAGACACCACTAAGAAAATAAAAAGACAAGACCAGACTGTCTTTATGGCAAACCGTATATCTTATAAATGCTTTGTATCCAGTATATATATATATATATATATATATATAAAACTCTTACAACTTATTTCTAAAAAGACAAACAAAGAAAAATGGGCAGAATATTTGAACAGATACTTACCTAAAGAAGATGTTTAGATGCCAATAAACACATGAAAAGATACTCAGCATCATTAGTCATTGGGGAAATTCATATTTCATTTGTCATTTCATGTGTCATTCACTGACAATAACAAGTGTTGACAAGGATGTGGAGTAACTAGAAACCTCATACTTTGCTGGTGGGAATATAAAATGGCACAACCACTTTAGAAAAGTTTGGTTGTTTCTTAAGAAGTTTCTTAAGAAGTTACACATAAATTTTCCATATGACTCAGCAATTCTATTACTAGGTATCTACTCAAGAGAAATGAAAAGATACGTCTGCACAAAGATGTGTATATAAATGTTTATAGCAGCATTATTCATAACAGAAAAAGGTCGCAAATAATCCAAATGTCCATTAATAGATAATAGATATTATTATGACTAGATAAACAAAAATGTTAGATATCCATACATTGGCATATCATTTGACAATCAAAAGGAATGAAATACTGATACATACATGGATGAACCTAGAAATATTATGCTAAGTGAAAGAACTCAGACTTAAAAGACTACATGTTTTATGATTCCATTCATATGAATTGTCCAGAAAAGACAGATGAGTGGTCGTCTGGGGATGGAAATGGGGTTGACTGAAAATAGTCATGAGGGTTCTTTTCATGGTGATGAAAATGTTCTAAAACTGGATTGTGGCGATGGTTGCATAACTCTGAAAACTTATTAAAAATCACTGAGTTGTACTTTTACAAGGGTGAATTTTATGGTATGTAAATTTTACCTCAATAAATCTGTTAAAAATAAAGACAACGTGCTATCCAAAAAAAAGCATTTGTAGTGCACACAGTAGACAATAATATTCCTAAAATGTAAATATCCAAAACATTGGTAGGAGAAAGACAATCAACACAAAGAAAACATGTGCAAAGTGTATCAAAGAGCAAAACACAAAAGAATAAACACCAAATGGCTGAGAAAAATATAGAAACATCCTCGACTCCAAAATAATCAGAAAATGACAGCCTCAACGAGGTATCATGAGATTCGTGGAAAAAAAAGAGATTAATGAGAACTTATGTTGCCAATTGTTTCTGAGAATTAGGTGCCCTTAGCCATTGCTGTGGGACTGTGCTTATGTTTACACACACATGCACACACACACACACACACACACAGATACTATTAAAAGAGAGGGTCATTTCAGAGGGTAGCAGGCACCGGAAGATTGATGGAAGGAATAACACCCTTCCTGGGGTGTCCCTTCTCTGTCCCAGTGTTCCCACAGAGGGTGAGTGCTGAGTGAGTGCTGCCATCCTCCATCGCTTGATTCTGGGCCCGAAACAAATCTGCTGGGACTGTGTGCTGGAGCCCAAGTGTGCAGACTCTTGGCACAATTGTGTTTATACTTTTGTAACAGATGTTAAAACAAGACTCTTCCTGCACCAGAGTTGACTGAGGGGCCAAGTTAACGGATGCAAATATAAAATTACTGGTTAATTGGATCACTGAATTCCAATGATTAAAAGTAGCCCATGTAAGAGTAGAGCAACTCATGCAAGAAGTGCACTGCCCACACTGGCTACCTCGGGACTTTGTCTAGAAGGTCCCAAAACAAACGTATTTGTGGTACATGTATTGTTCTACTTGTTACAGGAATCATCCATTTTTTTTCTTCACTACTGTGAATTACTTCCTTGTTAAAAACAATCTAATACAAAAAATTAAAAGACAATATAATAAAAAGATTGCATTCATAAGAGTAACAAAATTATGAAACACTAGTACCAAATTGAGAAACAATATGTAAACATATCTCTAGGACTACTAAACTGCCGGAGAAGATTCAAGAAGACTTGAAAAAAAAATGAGGTTATTTACAACGTACTTGGATAACAAGACTCAGTATTTTCACAAGGTCTTTTCTCTCAAAATTAGTTTATAGATTCTTTGCAATTCTAAATAAAATTACAACAGTAATTATCATGACCTTGACAAGCTAATTCTAGAATTCAGATGGAAAAGAAAATGCACAAGAATATTCAGAATAATTTTCAAATCATACATACTGAATATGGACGTGACCTCCTAGGCTATGTACTGAATGTGGACTGGACCGCTAACCATCACACAAACAATGGTGGAATAATTTGTTTACGTTTTGTAGGGCCCTACTTATCACCACTCATAAAAACAAATACAGGGAGTACTAAACAGTTAAATGTAAAAATAACTGAAACACGTCCAATCTTATCTCTAAACAAACGCAAAAACCAAAAGAGTACTACAAGGTAAGAGAACAAGTATATGACTGGGGATAGAGAAAGCTTTCTTAAAAAGTACACTTAACACTTAAAAGTATAAAAAATTAATAAATTTGACTGCATCAAAATTAATGTTTTCTCTAAGCCTACAATCAACATAAAAAGTCCTAAAATATGAGAGACAGAGAGAAAATTCTTGTGATATGTATGACAAAGTATGTCCGGAATATAGAATGATATCCTATAAATTCATATGAAAAATATAAACATTTAATAGAGAAAGACACTAACAGATAATTCAGAAAAAGAAAGAAAAGGAGAAATAAACGAATCTATCAACTGAGAGTGTCCATATAGATTGACGCATAGTTATTCTAAGATAGAATAGGTGGTGGTTTAAAAGAATGTGGTAGATCTTTATACACTGATGTGGACAATGCCACTGAGATAAATAATTAAATGAAAAAAGACACAATAGAAAATAATGTTGCATATGATACCAATTACAAAAACCACAAACCTAAAAAACAAACAAGAAAAACCCCCAAGTGAACAAACTCCAAAATTCCCCAAAAGAATAAGTGGAAATGCATAGAAAAATGTCTGGAAGAACACTCAACAAATTGGTTACAGTAATGTATTCCTCGTTTTTCCTTTGTAATTTCACAAACTTAAAAACATGACCCTTTCAAGCTCCTGAGTGTGATGAGTGGATGCGGCTGTCAGCCACCTGCGTCTGTTTTCCCACCTGTTCCAGGGGGTACCACACTTTGTCCTCATCAAAGAAGTATTGTGAGATGCTATTTGAAAGGAATCTTTCTCAAGAGGCCATTCCCATGATCATCGCAGCAGCCAGTTCAGAGGCGAGTGCTTCCTTTGTTGCTACGAGTGAGAAATGAAAGTGTCGCCTTCCCAGGTTGGAGCAGCTTGCTGCAGTGCTCACCTTATTACCAGCCCACAGGCTCTTTGTTCTGTTTCCAGCCCATCTTGCTCGTCAAGAATATGAGAGGTTCACAGGACTTTCTCCTCGCAGACAACTGGGTGAGTTCCCAGCAGGAGCAGGCTTCATGTGGCAGGAGTGGCTCCCCTGACCCAGAGTCCTTCTTGCCACTATTCCTGGACCTGCAGGAATATAAATAGCGAACACGATGTAACCCGCTGATTTACAGCAAATAAAACAATAAAACACCCCCTCAGATGCCAGGAATAAAGCCATTGCCAGGCTCCTGACTACACTAATAAGTGAAAGATAATCATACACTTTGGCCCAAATTGAATGAAGACATTCTTCTAGATTTCAATGAGGCATGTGCTTTATGAGTGTGAAACGCTTGCTTTTTCTTTCCAGTCATCTCCAATCAACTAAAACAAAGCAGTAGAAACAGTCCGAAACTCAGGGCACTAACCTTCCGCCTCAGTGAAGCACTGCAGAATTTACCAAGTGTTTGTCATATGCCCTCGCCTTTCATGCTTAAAGTGTTCCTGAGAGGTGGAAAGCTTTGGAGGAAGAAATGACAATTTACAAACCTGTGGAGATTTGCCCAAAGGCGTAAACCTTGGAAGTGCCAAATCAGGAACTCAAACCTTGGCCCATGACTTCATTACCTTCCAGGGCCTCTCCTGTTGCACGTGAACTGTCCTTTGCTTGCTCCTTTTGGATGACTGGGAGGAAGCACTGGGAACAAGAAGAAGGGAAGTTAACTGAATGCACCTCTCTGTGCCTTCCACGTGCTATACAGCATGAGAGGTTGCCAGGCAGCACGATGTCCAGTCCGTGCCTGCAGCCGGGGGCTGAGACCCGCTGTGGCAGGTCCTGCGATGCTCCACCCACATCCCCTCACCATCTCTCCATGCCCTGAAACAACATGGGCATCTCTGGCTCTCAACAGATTCCACTCCAGGCGTCAGCTCTGGTACCACAAAGTTTGCTCAGCGTGCCGCAGGAACTAGTGGCCCTAGGAGCAACCCCCAATTAATGAGGGCTCAGAAGAAATGAATGAAGGCTTGGCTCCCCCACTGCTCCTCGAGGGGACAATCCTGGGGTGTGTTCTGCATGCTTCTTAGAGGTTCCTGGTGGCAGTGAGCCGTGCAGCCCATCACAGCGACAGCTCTTTAAACCTCCTTTCTTTTGCCTTGTGTCCTCTCTGTCTCACTCCTGCTGTCTGCGATCATCTTCCAAATGAATTATCTGCTCCCAAGTCCTGTCTCAAGCTCTGCTTTTGGGAAACTAAAATCATGCAATGCGTTTGTTTTTATCTTCTTGTTTGTCTTCCAAGTGCCTGGAGTAGAGTGAATATTTGTCCAATGACTTTTAATTGACAGCAACTCCACTTCCTTTAATCTGTGGGTTTTTACGTAGTAGGCAAAGTCAAGTTAAACAACAACAACAACAATAAAAATGAAACAAATGAATGATAATATCCACCCATTTCCCCTTTTGTGGACTGGCGTCACAAGAGTAGGAGAGAGAGAGTCAGATCTTGAAATTTTTGTTTTAATTCTTTTGGTTAAATATCTACCCACGTTCATACTTATGCCCGAATGCAGTACATTAAAACTGTGTTTCCTTTTTCACAGATGGAGAGAACATTGACCTCTCGAGCATTTTTCATAACGAGCATTTTTCTTCTCACAGTCAGTTCCATTGCACCTTCTTTTCCTTCCTCGAGGTGACAGCCCCAGGTTCTATGGCTGCAAGGTCCTGTCCAGCATCAGGGAAGCTGGGGGCCAAGGAAAGGAGATGTGCCTTTGTGCATAAAGAATTGCCCTTTACTGGGGTTGGGGAGGTGCGCTCCCTGCTTGGGGGTTGCTCTGCTCAAACAGTTTAACACTTCACAGAGACCGCAGGCTACAGTGGAACATCACAAGCGAAAACCCAGAAAGCAAAAGTGTGCTTGATCCTCAGGAGGTGGGAGAGCAGTACTTCTAGGTCTGTCACTCACTCTTATTGCTGCTGCTGTGACTGCGACTGTAAGGAATCATTGAGAAACTGGACTTAGCAGGTCCTATGCTAAGTGCTTTAGGTGCCTTTTCTCATTTTACTCTCAGAAAATTCCTGCACTGCTGTAATGCAATAAGAGATTTCTTTTTTCTGCTCTGGAACTGGCCACTGGGACCCAAAGAAGTGTCCAAGATGTACCTAACATCCCAGAGAGAATTTCAGGGACTGGCGTTGCTAATCTAGAGCTTTGAAAGACAGAATCTAGCTGACTCTGCTTTGGCCACTCATCACCCAGATTCCTGCTCCCTGGCAGCTGTGTCCAGAAGGGAGGGAGCTGTGGGGACAGGCTCCTCATCTGATGGGGGGTCCTGGAACTGCTGGGGCTCCCCCACCACCTTCTAGGTCACATCATCAAAAGAGGTGCTCTCTACATGAGCCATCTACAATGGCGCACCTGGTGAGAGGAAAAGGGAACCTTGGAGACGGAAGGCAGGGCTGAGAGCAGGGCAGCCCTTGAGCAGCCTGCCACGGCCAGTTGTCACTGTTGTGATGGTGAATATGAGGCTCTGGGCCTCCGGGGAGAGAGCCAGGCTGGGCGGGAGCAGCAGTGGGGGTGGAGGTGGTGAACCATGACGCAGTACAGGGGGGTGTCGCCTCTTGCCCCAGGTCTCTCTTATGTGTTAACCAGGCTTGCTGGTGCACACGGGCTCCTTTCATCATATCCTTTAAACTGTGCATGTGTGTTTTAAATTCAATTCTCTTTTATAATCTATTTTACAATTACATTTTAAAAGGAAGGTTAAAAGAAATAAAGAGTCTTTGGTGCTGCCTTTATATTCTTTAAAGCCCTTGTGGCAGCCTGCCTCCCTCCCTCCTGCTCTTCTCCCCCCTCCTCTCCCCCTCCCTTCCCTTGCCCCTCCTTGTTTCTCCTGTTGTCCCTTTCTCTCTCTCTTTTCTCCTCTTCCGCCCTCCCCTGTCCCCTTCCTCACACCCAGTGGGATATTTTTGGAGCTGATCTTCAGCACGTGCTGTGAGCCGAGGACAAGAAGGCCTGTGTGGTTGGGGTCTGGACTCGAGAGCAGAAGAGTCCTCTCTGCAGAGATCTCAGCCTGGGCTTGAAGTGCCCAGCCAGACAAGAAAGGGACATTGTGTTTCCATATGCCATCGTCTCTGATGTCCATCCTCCTCTGGGCCTCACTGCAGGTGTAGCCCGAGGCTGTGCTCAGGACAGAATTGAGGCATTGGAGGGTCTCTTGGCCATAGTACCACCATATCCATGACAACTAAAGAGTCAGGGACCACAGAGCACAATGAGAGACAGTGGGTCATGGGATTCTTAACGTCTGGTCCACAAGGGGAGCTCATCCTCCTGCTCCCGATAGACCCTCCATGGGTCCCCATGCTGCCACGGATGCTGCTCTGGGAATTTACTATCCAAATGTCTGAATGAAGCTTCTGAAAGCTCCTGACAGGACCTCTGTGGGCTCCATCCTTCCAGGGATGCTGAACTAGGAATTTACCAGTCCAGATATCAAGGGTGAGCTTCTGGAAGGACAAAGGATACCCTTACCCCAACGCTGCTCTGTATCCAGACTTCCTGTGATTTACCCAAGAGCCCTGTCCTTTCAGGGGTGTCTGCACCTGCCCCAGCAGCCAAGGCGTGGCTGACCGTTCAGCTGGGAGGGTTAGTACAGCCCAGCAGGGCCTGGAGGCTACTGCTAGGCACAAGGAAAGAGAGGAGGTCCAAGGGGAGGTGAATGCCTTGGTTTCTCCTTTCTTCAGTGGCAAGTGCTGTCATGTTGGAGGCCATCTACTGAGCACAGGCCTGGGATGGACCCGACACAGCCACTGGTGAGGCCTGAGGACCTGATGGCCAGGCAGTTCCCAGGACTTGCTGAGCCACCCTGAGCAGAATCTCCAGGCAGCAGGCTCCTGAAGAGCCAGGACTGTGGTTTCTTTACAACACAAAGGAAAGCAAACAACTCATCGAACAGAATTGGGCCTGCATGGCTCAACTGTCATCCTTTCAATGCATTCCAAGTCCCAGCAAAGAGGAGGTGTTACGGGTGCAGACCTAGTGCCGCGTGGCAGAAGCAGATCAGATATGACTGCTCGCCATCCTCTGCCTGCACCCGGTCTCATGCCACAAACCCAGGCAGAGTATTGTCATGGCCAGCGATTCCTTCTGTCTCTCAGGTGGGAGGCCTAGGTTAGCACTTTGTTCCTAACAAAGCACTCCCATTTGGCTTCTAGAAGAAGAATTGTTGGCTCATTTTGAACTAGGAGAGATCTGACATATGCCAGGGGAGTTTTGGAGGATCTGGGGTGCATCAGGTTACTGACGGAGAGTGTCTGGATGGGAGATGTTCTGTTCCTGGTGGTAATAGCATCATGGGCAGGCACTTCTACTAGGTAGGTGGCTATTTCTGTTTTGCAATAAGCCCAAGGTGGTTCAGGGAAGTTAGATCATAGGGTTGCCCAGCGAGTAAGAGCAGAGGCCTGGACCAGAGTTCCTGGTTGCAGAGGTTTGTCCTAATACACTGCCTCTTCTGTAGGGCTTGTGAGGCCAAAGAGGGCATTTAGGCAACTTAGATTCTGCTCAGGAGCCTACAGGTGCCGACTGGAAAGGCATCTTGTGAATGAAAGATCCTCTAGTGGCGGGAGCATTCTCCAGGAGAATAAGGATTCTGAGATAGGCTCTGAAGGGGTGACAACATAAACACAAAGTAACAAGAGTGGAACTGTGGCCACAGACACCTCCCCTTCCAGCATTTTTCTAATCAGAGGGGAGAGTCTCCAAAGTGGGGGCCCTGCAGGAGGAAGTGGGAGCAGATCTGCAAATCGTGCCCCTGATTTCCCCACCCGGCTCTCCTGTGCGGCTCACTCCTGCCAGGAAGAGGCAGGCAGAGAGGCAGGATGGTATTTTAACTGGCAGAGAATCTGTGCAGGCTTGAGCCACAGCAGGGGCGGTTCTCTAATGATGCAGGGTCGGGGTCACCGGCAAGATGGGGTCCTGTCCTCACCAGATGCATTATGAGCACTGGTGGGATTTCTAGGAGTCTTGGGGGCCTGACCGGCCCTGAGTTCGGGCAGCCCATGGAGCAGTTTGGTGCTTCCACAATGAAATGTCCCCTTGAGCAGGACCTTTCCGTCCCTGGGTGGAGACGCTGTCACTCCCACCACACTGGCTTTCTGGTGCAGGTGGGGGTAAGCACAGTGGCCTGGGGAAGAAGGCCGTGAGGGAAGACGCAGACTGTGGGCCTGCTTCTGGGACCATGCCACAGCTGCCTGCCGCACATGCTGCTGCTGAGGGCCACTCGCCAGGTCAGGGTTCAGCCCAGACTTTGCAAAGCCCAATGGAGACAGGGCTTGATGAAGGTTTATGTGGTTTATAGGACAGTCTTTTATCCTCGTATTTACTCTACACTTTATAGTTCAAAGGGAAAGACGACCTTGATCAGAAAAGGGACACAGAAAAACCTTTGTCTGACTGTGTTAAGTACAGTGAGATAAAGGCAGGGGCGATGACACCAGGCAACAGGGACTGGTGTCTGGTCTGGCGGGCCAGGGAAGGTTATCTGAGGAAGGGACACTGGAATTGTCTTTGGAAGGGGAGCCGAAGTTACCTGGGCAGGGAGACTCTTGCAGGCAGGGGTGGTCTCCCCACCATGTGCCTCAGCAGGGAATCCACAGATCTACAGGGCTCTCCGGGCAGAAGCTGTGGAAGGCTCTGTGACCTGGACCTGACCATGCAGAGCTGGGCTTTATTCTGATTCTCAGACGACTCCGTTCAATGCTAATAGTCCCTGTGCTCTTGGGCATTTTCATGTATGCGGCAGGTGGCACTGGGCTCTGTGGATAATACATTTTTCGCTAATACATTTTCTGTAATTTCAGCATTATTGTTTATATTTGCTAAATTTTTAATTTTTTTTCTTATTGTGTCATGATGTTATTTCCAATTTCAAAAATGACTCACTAGTTGTGCACTGAAGTGGAAAATACTCAGTAGGAAGCTGTGAGAGTCACTGGTGATCCAGACACCTGGGTGAGGGGGCAAGCCAGTCCTCTGGTGCCCAGGGCAGAGAAGCTGTGAATGTGACGCGTGGACTGAAGAACCACACAGGGTTCATGACTGTCCCAGGTGACTGACAAATACTAGCTTAATTGTCCCCAAACTCCATGAAGTAGGTAATATCACCACACTTCTGGTATAGATGGGGAAACCAAGGCACAGAGAGGTTAAGTAATTTTCCCAAGGTCTCACAGATTGGAAGTGGCGGATCTGGGGTTTGAACCAAGACAGCCTGTCTCAAGTCTGAGCTGCCTCTCCAGTTTGCAGACACATCCTGGAAAGAGCTGTTGGAGGAGAGTGTGATCTTGAATGCCTGAAAGGATTTTATTAGAGAGCCAATACCTCTGCCTTCATGGCTTTCTTGTCAGAGAGAAACAGGAAGCTGGCAAACCAAAAATGGCTCATTTTTTTTCTTGAAATGATTGTTAGTAATTATAAGGTAGAATGCAGTCTTATAGAGAGTTCAAACAATACCAGGAAAGCTAAGGTCTCACTGGACAGTCCCCCCCACCGAGTCACAGTCCTTCCCTGCACACACACACTATCTTCCTTGGAGTCACCCCCAGACTTCTCACATTTGGATACCATAATTGGTACCTGGCTGTAGTTTCGTCTCAGCCCAATCCCATCTGCTGCTGGCTTGCAGGGATTTCTTGTAGTTTCCTCTTCATTTCTTTTCCCACCTTTTCTGTTGTTCCTAGGGAGATGGTTGGAGGAAGAAGGGGCATCTACAGACAAGAGAGCTTGTCTGCCATCTTAATCCTAAGTGTCCCATTGTTTGGTGTCACACACAATGACATCTGTCTAAACCAAGCAAGAGTCTCCATGTCCAGCTCAAAATAAGGCTTACCAGTGCAAGGTGGCAAAGGAGAGGAGACCAAACAACACTCATCATTCAAAACTCTACTCCTGATAGTGACCAGCCAATCAATCAATCAGTCGGTCAAAAAAGTACATATCTCACTATTGTGAAGATGCGTTAAAACCACCCTCAAAATTATGACTAACGAGAAAGCAGCTAATGGCAAAGTTCTGTCATCAAATAGCCCTGCTGCATATCACATGACATGGATGGTATAGAAGGGAAAGAGAAAATAGCGAATGCACGTACATTTTGGCAAATATTCTACATTGCTGCGAAGAGCTCTAGTCAGCTTCTGCTTATGGGAGGTACATACTCAGAGTGGAAATGCTTCGTCATTTTGTTCCATTTGTCACTTAACACATACACTGAAGTAGAAGTCAGAGGAGAGCTATCTGTGAGCTCGGATGTCAACTGAAAGCCACACACCTTGGGATCAGTCCTGAGGAGGCTCCAGCTACTTCAGTGACAACCAAGGGCATGGCTAGGAAAATAGAGGTTCCATCGGAGTGGGCGACCAGAGAATGTAGGTTGTCAATGGTAAGACTCAATCTTGACTGTGGATTAAGGGAATAGTGAAAATTATGTATGTTATCACACCTCAGCCATGAGAACACATCTTTTCAGAGCACCACATGAAGAAAGGAGCAGCCTGCCAGCTCCTGGTTTGCCCTCAGTTCCACCCTCACTCTTCCCCTGCTCTGTCCTGCAGGGGACTACATTTCCCACACTGCTTTGCCAATGAGCTTCTGGGCTGGTTTGGACAATGGGAGGTATTGGTGGGAGACTGGAGGGCAGGAGGAAGGGAGAAGCCAGGGTGTTTCTCATTCTCTCTCTCTGCTTCCTGTGTGATCCCTGGTGGTGGCTGTATACCCAAGAGCCTCTCCATCCCACTGGTCCCTCCTCCAGCAAGAGGCAGCCCCATTGCAGCTCTGGCTTCCACAGGAACTCTGGCATCTGTGCTCTGGGAACATCACCACCTCTCCTTGTCTCTTGGTCCAATGGTGATAGTGACTTCCTCGTGTGGCCAATCTCTGGGATTCCTCACTGTCAAACACTCAACTTCCCAGCTCTGCCACATCCGTGTAAACAAATCCTTGCAGTGCAACATCCAGGGGACTTTCTCCTTTCAGACTGTCCCTGAATGATGCAGACAGTGGTGACTCATCTCTGGCTCTCACTCTAAAGTAGTGTGCTCTCAAGGATAAGGTATTCACATGGATTTTGAGATGATGAAAGTAAAGAACATCTCTTCATAGCACGTAATGCCAGGAAATCTGATCTCATTATTTCAGGTGCTTTGCTTGAGCGGTGTCACTCTACCTATACATTCAGTTTACTGAGTTGCTGGAAACCAATGCCTTAGGGCTGAATTATGCAGAATTTTAGAATTAGGGATAAAGATTTCTTAAGAAGGCTGCATGACTTAATCACCAAGACTTTTAACTCTTTCCCAACTTCAGAAAAGTTCTTCATTTGCTGGAGAAATAAGTTGATGTATAAAAACGTTGCAAGAGAAGATGAAGAAATATTTCCTCAAACTAAATAAGATCAAAGAGTAGATTAGAACAAATGGTTGCTCTCTTCCAAAGCGAAACAGGCACAACTTTAAATGTGAAGGCTTTTTATCTTTGGGTCTAGCTGAGTCAAAGTAGACTTAGTATAGAATCTTTCCGAATTTCTGGTCCATATTTTTACTGAAAGATCAGTACTTGTAGCAGAACCAGACATTTTCAATTACCTAGAAATGTCTTCTAATTTGATACAAGTAAAGAATGACAATTTGATTTGGGATTTGATCTTTGACTCAAATTATCCATAATTAAACTGGATATTTATACTTTCGTTAAATAATATCCTGTTCAGGTGCAATAATTGTTTTCCTTGATTATAAGCTAATATACTTTATTTTTTAAAGTCATAATAAGTCTTTAAAGTTTATGTATTTGGCCTAAAATTGGGGCTCCCTTGGGCTCTAGGTACCCATTCAATGACAGGTATTGAGAAACTTTTAAGAAATTGAAATTTTTTTTTTTCACGTGAGGAACACGAACGGCAACAGCTGAGAGAAACAAAGAGGCTGGGAAATGAGAGACAGCCAGAGTCTCAATCCTTCCCAAGGGCTTGGATCTTTAGCTGGTGGATGTGGGAAGTTATTATAGACCCATGGGATGGCAAGATAGATTTCACTTGTGAAGGACCTCTCTGGCTCTATCATGAAGGTCCTATTAGAAGAGGATAAATGTGGAGTAAGAGAAGTAGGAGATCTTTCAGTCAAGATGCCAGTAGGAAGATCTTATAGGCCAAACCCAACTGGCAGCCAGAGGGCAAAATATGAGACAAGTTGGCCTCCTGGGCATTAGCAGAAGGAGAATGTGGAAAGTGTGTCTGGAGGTTCAAGCAGAAGATTTCTGCACAGAAGGCCACAGGTCTGGTCTTGGTAAGGGCTGAAGAGGGCTATGACCATGACAGCGACAGTGAAGACGAGGTGTTTAGGAGGCCAAGTGGCCAGGAGAGGAGGCGCGGGCAGGAGGGAGGTGTGGGATAATGCCCGAGTTTCTGCCAGTCTCCATGCATGGATGGTGACATCATTCACTGAGATTGGAAACACCCACTAACGCCAGGAATGTCCTAAACATTCTTCACATTATTCCCAGAAAATAAGTAAGAAGTAGATATTATTTTCCCCATTGTACATACAGTGAAATCGAGGTTTAGATAGATTAACTTACCAGGGTCAAACAGCTAAACAGTGGTGGAATCAACATTAAAACTCAGATATTGTAGAACCCCAAAGCAATGCTTTTAATTACCTTGATATTCTGAATCCCTGGTCTTATTAGTGGAGAAAAGACAGAGCTAATATTTTAGTCAGTTAAAAATAAGGCTCCATGAAAGCCCTAAGTTAGAGGATCCATTGGAGCCTTCTGAAGACGTGGCTAAGAGTGAATGCAATGCCAAGAGAAGGCCCAGAGGAGGGAGACTCCAACACAGGGGCTGACAGCCTTGCCGGGTATAGAAGTTTCTCTGCATAAACCACCTTGTCACAGTTGGATTCCCAGGACCCCCTTGTGAGAGTCTGGAATTAGATGCCAAGAGGCCAGGCATCAGGGACTTTCATTGTGGTAAGCCAGGGCTTTCTAGAGTTTATTCTGCTCCCTGTGACCATCTTGGTTAAAGATTCTCTTTGGCTTCCATTGTTCAGAGAATAAAGCTCAAGAGAGTTGAACTGGTTTTAACCCCCTCCAGGGCCTCCTCTCAACCTACTTTCCAAGCCTGAGTTTCCGTCATGCCCTTTACTCCGCTGTGGTGCTCCCATTATACCAACTACAGCCTTCCCTGAAATTTTGTGCATTCTCCCACCTCCAAGCCTTTGCTCACTCAGTTACTTCCCTCTGGAATGCTTCTCCTCCCACTCCCAAGTTCACATCCTGTTGACAAAGCCTCCCCTTAGTTTCCCAATTGAATTTCTTTCTTTTTGATTCACCAAAAGCACTGTTGTCTGGGACCAGTCGTGTGCTGGCAAATGTCTGACAACCAGCTCTCCAGACTGGGGAAGTGGAATGGCTGATTTGTAGTATATGGCAATTTCTGTGCTATCAATACTCTCCCCAAGGCCAATTTCAAGCTACCAACAGTTTAATAACGGGCTCACAGAATTCCTGAAAACTTAACAGCTGGCTTTTGCCAAGCTCCAGCACACCACTGCTTAAGACTACCCTAGAGATTTAATTTGTGTGGAGTGTGGCCTGGCTCCCCAGGTGATTCCAGCGTGCAACCTTGGGGAGAGCCCCTACCCTATGACTGTCTCAGTTGCTGCATATTAACATCTCTGGGAGCGTAGGACATTTCCAATCCCAGGGCACCCTCCCAGATATTATGATCTAATTGGTCTCAGGGGCCCAAGTCTGGATGTTTCCACAGCATCCCAGGTGATGCTCCACTGGCTAGGGTCAAGAGCCACTGTCAGTTCCCTTCACCTCTGTCACCAGTGCTTCCCTTCTACTGTAGTTGGTTGTGCACAGGTCTCATCTTCTCTGTCAGGTTATAAATACCTGAATCATGTGCCCCTGATAATTTCAGAAATGAAAAAAATATCACAATAAGAGTTTATTTTAACATGAATCATATTGCAAGCATAAAGCACTCAGTTCGTGCTTGCTGAATGCGTGAAGCAGCTGTTATCCATCAGTCCGGTGTCCTGGCCATGGCCCCATGCAGTCCTTACCAAGCTCCAGAGATCCCAGGAGAAACCAACACTGTAGCGATCTCAAACCAACACTGTAGAGATCTCCTTCCTGCCCTACGCTAACCCCTACATTCCAGCCTGCCTCCACCATGTGGCATTTGCTGTCTGGAGACAGCATCTCCAGCTAAGTCTCTGCATTGTCAGCTCTCTGCTCCCCCTAATGTGTGCAAACCCTCCCCCGCGGAACCTGGGCATAGTCTCACCCTGCAGGCAACTCCGAGATTTGCAGTTCCGAGCTTCACGTGTGGTCGGTAGGAGACTTAGAGGGTTCAGAGTTGGAGCAAAAATGAGGGGGTGGTGTTCATTTTCCCGGGAACCTGACAGGACAGAAATGGGGACTTGCCCAAGATATTTACAACTGATTCTGCAATCCTTTAATTGAGCAGCTTTAACTCCGTAATCATTTGTCCTCTATTTTATTTATTTCATTTATTAACTGCTCTTCTCTTCCCCACGGTGTGGGGATGTTTCCCTTCTTCATCGTTTCAGGGCCCCTAGGGTCTGTTTAAAATTGGGGCAGAGATAAGGAGGTTTTAAGCACCCTGGTCAGAATTCACTTGGTTTTCCCCAAAGGACATTTCTCAGAGGATCAGAAGAAAGGGGACCAACACTTATTGATCACCTGCTCCGTGCTCACCAGCACGTAGGGCTTAATTTCACTTGCATAACAATGCTGTGACTTAGATACAATTATCCCCATTTAATTGAAGGAAAAAAAAAAAAACCCGAGGCTCATAAAAATAGCTTAAGTGTCGGAGTCAGACTTACACCCAGGCTCCCCTGGCTCCCGGGCCTCTTTGCCAGGCAAGGTGGCCTGGGGACCTGGCTCAGTAGTTTGGGAATTTCTCAGTGTGGCCCTTGGGTATGCATCAGAGCCACCTGCAGGCACTTATTTGATAAAGGTGCAGATTCCCAGCCTCACCCCAGCTTCATATTCAGTGAGACTAGAAGTGGACTCTGTAGTTCTAACAAGCAGTCCCTTCCTTATTTTTTCCTGAACATTGAACTTTTGAAACTACTGGCTTAGAGAATATTTGTGAGTGAAATCTTCACTGAAGTTTACCAAAATTCACAGATTTCACACAGAAATTCATAGATCTCACAATGAGATTCATTTTAGCAGTTAAACCAAAGTGAATGCACTATTCAAGAATCGTGGATAGTGATTCTCCTCTGAACTATTCAAAGACTCATGCCTGTTTAGAATTGAAGCAAATACAGTTTCAAAAAATAAGACCTACTAGAGCAGTCTCATGTCCACGGCTATGAAATCCAGTGAGCTTGGGAAATAGAAAGAAGGAGAAAGGGGACCCAATTCTTCCCCTGGGTCCCACAAAAAAGGAGGTGCTTGACGTGGCCTTTGCACCCCAGAGTTTGTTCCAACAATCATCCATGTTGGGGAGCTAGTAAAGGAATGGTATTTTTATTTCAAAGGTTTTGTCAATCACCAGTTGTGGTTTGAGAATGTGCTCCACCAAACACCCCTTAGATGCTGAGGACTCTCTTTGAAACCAAGAATCTTTTTTTGGTTTTGAAATCAAGAGGCTAAATCTAATACCTGGAAAATACTATTTAAAGGATGAATTGTGCAGTTCCATTTCCAAAGGCATTTGTGGATTGCTAATCAAAATTCATTCATCATTGTGGTGCAGTTTCATATCTTCTGTGTGCCAGCAAAAGGTCATTAACTGGTTACCACCAGAGGACAGGTTAGAGTGCGCTCAATATCTCACTGAAGGGCAGAATCTTTGGGTGTGATAGGCCAAGAGGGCTCTTCCCACCTCTGTAGCATGTAGGGATGGCCAGAAATAGAAGTGCTTTGATGGAAGAGTGAAGAAGGAGGCATCCAGGATGGCCCTGGCACCGGTGTGTTATTGGGAAGAAATGTGAGCTCCTCTGGGACAATCTTCCGGGGAACGTTACTGGAGAGGAAACATAAGGTTGTAGGAAAAAGACACACACGCCCAGCCCCGTATGTGCTCATCCCATTCCTTCTGATCCATTAAAGGTTATTTGCTTTGCAGGATCCCCTCTCTCCCCTCCAACATGAGCTTTACCATCTTGTGATAATTGGTTGTTCAAATTTGTTGGGTTCCTTTTGATAACATTTTAGTAGCCTCAGCAGTTCCAGGAAGGTGTGAGCTCAGGTCTCCTCTACAACATCTCACAATGAAATCAAGGTGCAGATCAAATTTTCCTACAAGGGCAAACATAGTTTAGCAACCAGGCATGAAAGGACCATACAACCTGCACTCTGCCTTGCATAGACTGTTCCCTCCAAGGCGAAGATGGGACTTTGTCACATGGCAGCAGGCTCAGCTCTCATTCTCGTGGATCCAGGTGGTGGGTCCTCCAGGAAGTTGGGGTTCATGGCTGGGTGGAATTCTGTACATAGGCACTAGGCTCTGGATTCTTAAATTCTGTTTATGACAGGCAGAAGGCTCTGTGTAGTATTTCCAGCCAATCCCCCATTTTTGAACACCGTTTAATTCATCAAATAAAAGATGATATCTCCTCTCTCTTGTGTTGATTAATAAAAGCTTCCTGTGCAGACCATGCAATGGGAAACCCTGAAAAGTGGGCTCCTTCCTTTTTGGGTCTTTCAGATTCAAAGTGGACACCCATAGAGAGAGTGCAATTGATTGAGGGACTGCACATGTAGGCCCCACAACACTAGTGTACAGATGAAAACAGACTTATACACACACGCACACACACACACACACACACACACACACACAGGCTATGCTGACGTGCTCTGGAGTAAATTCCATGTGCTACAACACTTCCAACGTGTCATTTGTATCATCATACAAACAAGTTCTAGGGTCTCTCACTTCAAACAATGCCCTCCCTTCCCATTCTCCCTTAAAACCGCTTGAATCCATCTCCAATATCATGGCTTCTCTGAAACCCCTCCAAGGGGTTGTCACTGTCAATGTTGTTGAATCTATTAGACACTTTTTCAGTGTCTGCTCAATCTCTCCTCTGCATACAGCTCTTTACCCACTCAGATTCCGTGAGGACACACCTGGTTTACTGAAACTTGCTGGCATTCCTTCTCAGTGTCCTGTCTAGAGCTTCCTCTTCCATTGCATTATTAAGATTGGAGTTCCTTAAGGGCTGGCTTTGTTTCTTCTCCAACCACACTATCTGTAGGAAAGCCCATCCATCCTGATGGCATTAAACACCATTTCTGTCTTAATAACTTCCACCTGTATCTCCTGCTCTAATTGCATATGTGACATCTTTCCTTGGATGTCTCCTGGGTCTTAAGTAGAACTCTTGATTCACTCTCTCATTGAATGTTGTCTTCTCATGATCTTCCCCAACTCTAGTCTTCCATCCCATATCTCAAGTCAGGAATCTGAAGTCATCTTTGGCTCTTCCTTTGCTTCCTGTAGTCCTCATAATCTGAGTTCTCTCACTTCTGCCTCTAAAGGGCCTCTCTGTCTCTTTCATCACCAGTATGGTCCAAGCCACCATTATCTCTTGCCTTGACTCCTGAAGTAAGTCTTTAACTGGTTTTCCTTCTTCTAATTTTGCTGCCCTTCCAATCCATTCTCCACAGAGTGCCAGGGTAACATTTTGAAAGTTTAAACTGAATGATACATAAAATCCATGAATGACTCCACATTGCACTTGGAATCCATCTAAACTCACCAGAGCCATAGGACTGCATTATCTGGCCCCTGCCTACCTCTGCACCTCATCTCACACCATGATCCTGCCCACTCACTACTCTTTAGTCAGATTCTTCTTATATCATTCCTCTTGGGCCAGGTCATACCTGTTGTAGGGCCTTTGTGCTTTGAATGCAAATCACTTAAGTTTTAAAATGTTTCTGTCTCCTCAATCTCCAGGTGTCATCTCAAATGTCACTTCCTCTGAGGGCCTTCCTGGGCTGCTCATTCTAAAGTAGGCCTCCTTTTATTGCCTGCCATTGTACCCTGTAGATTTATTTCACTGCTATTATCTTAAGTTGTAGTTTTATTCATGATTGTATTTACAGGTCTTTGTCATCTCTTTCACCAGAATGTAAGCTCCATGATACCAGGTACCAGGTCTATCTTTTCTACCACTGCATCCCCAACACTCAGTTATGGGAGGCTCCCCCCAATGCTAGTTGAAGGAATAAATGATGGTTGGTACTGTGGAAAGAGCCCTGTTAGCCATGGAATGTTTTACCATCACCCATTCTCACCAGGTCTCAGTTATCTCATTAGCAAAACGCACATGTGGGTAGCTGCTCTTCAAGTTTCCTTTCAATTCTGATATTTGTTGAAGTAAGCCAAGACGCCTTTGAAGGCCATCTCTAAATTATGTAACCTTCTGGGTTTACATTCTTTTTTGACAATGCTTTGGATATCGTGGTGGTTATCCCTGCCTTTGTATACACTGCATATCCTCAGCCCATTTCCCATTGGCCACTGGCCTTTAAAATCCTGGGATAATGTGAAGGAAAAACATCAGCTGCCCCATGACATTTAGGACATCAGGCTACATTCCGCCTCATTTCCACGGTGATGTGACAGCACAGTAGAACTCTGGTTTAACACTGGCTCACAGAAACATCCTTTCATATGTGTCGATATCACTAACTCATCTCCCACCTTTATCCTCTCACTAACCTGAGCTCATACAAAAGGCAGCTGGGAGGAGATTCCGTATCTAATCCACTCTGTGGTCCTTATCTTCTCTAATATTCTGTGTGATTTATTTGTATGTTTGTTTTGGGCTTTCGAGATCCCATATTATCTACATTTTGTATGTTAGCAGACCTGGCTTCACCCGTTAGTGGTAAGGGAAAAGCAAGCCAGGTCTAAAGCGACTTAGTTGAGGCCACAGCAAGAGCCTTAAGATCAACAGGAAGGACACATACAGAGATGTGGCTGCCGAGTGGCAAACAATCCCAGCCCTGAAGCCAAACTGATCCAAGTCAGAATTTTGTTATATTATGTACTCTTTGAATTTGGGCAAGTAGATTGGTCACACTGAGGCTTAAAATATGGAGTAACAGGGGTCCTATTGGAAACTTTCCCTTCCATGGGATAGTTGTAAGGCTTTAATTAAACAATGCATGTGAAATATTTAGCTCAGTGCCTACAGTGGAGTAACCACCTAATAATCATTACGACTTGTGGCTGGTGAAGCACGCGGCTGGTGGGTTCACAAGTGCCCTGCTCAGGTTTTCTGAGTATGATAGAATTGTGTCTCTGTGACGTCAGGTCTCTACAAGACCATCCCTTGTCTATACTCCTTGGCAGAGGTGGACAAAGGAGCACAGTCCCAAGGAGTGGGGGAGGATGGCACCTGGGTGGGATGAAAACAGGTGTCCTGGTGGACGTACCTGGAGAAGTGGAATACCCGAGGAAGAGTTCGGGTGGAGAAAAAAGAAATGCCGACCTAAGACACTGCAGTAGAGGTGAGCGTCTCCCGGGGGTGATGGTGGTGAAACTTCTACATATTTAAGAGCAGTAAGATTTCCCTCTGAGAGTCAATAAATAAAACCAGCTCAAAATGGATGACATTGGAAAGATTTATGCAACATCTATAAAGAGATGGCAAGATAGATTGGCCCCATGTCAGTGCAAAATTTGACTAAGATATTAATACAGATTTAAATAAAATGTGTTAATTGGTAGAGAGGGAAGGGTTAGTCAGCAGAAAATATGTAAACATTGAATCAAGAGTTACAGAAGTAAATGTTGAAACTGTCTATCTACGAACTGTCCAAGGCCTAGATGAGAGGACTCTGGCTACTGACTCTTCTTGAACAATCCAAATAACCCTTTCTTCTGATTTTATGCCCCCTGAGTAGCCTTCACGGGATGATTCTGTTCCCTTTTGTCTGTAGGAATAGAATGTGCCAGCGATGCCAGGGTGAGCTGTCTGGTCAACTGAGGAACACATTTTCCATGACAGTTTCCTCAGCAGTATCCTTGTTTGTACGTCTGTATCTTGAGAACTGTGCAGATGTGGATCTATCCTTGCTGGGCAGGTTAAAATTTTGAAAGCTGAGAGGATCAGATTTTGGAGCAAACAAAGCTGTTGAACACCAGGCACAGTGAAAAGCCACTGGATAGACTTTTTGACAGCCTGTGGGCTGGGGAAGGCAAATTGACCTGCCTTTCATTCAAATTACAGGTCCAGATAGAAGCCCCTCCCAGAAGCTCCAACCTGGCTCTAAAACAGCTATCAAAAGTCTACAATAAATGATTCTCCCTCTGCTTTGTCCTATAGGTGCAGATTCTTCATATTAACTAGACTGTCGTAAACACTCCATCCTGCCCCAGCCCCACCCCAGTGCTACAGCATCTGCAGGAAAACAGTAATCTTGCTTAAGAAGAATAAATAAAAAGCTCTCAATCTATAAATCACCTGGAAATCTGGCAGGGCAGAGCATACCCAAACTGAAAACGAAAGTATAAATACTCTCTCAGGGGCGGCAGGTATCTATTTTCTCAGTACCACGCAGCCACTACGTCATTCAGGAGTTCCAGCCGGCGCCCGGGCTGCTGCTACGGCTCTTCAGTGTGTGGGGCAGGCTTCCCAACCCCAGCCAACGGAGCGGCAGGAGCCTCGAGCTGGGGCTGGGTTCTTTCATCAGGAGGGAGTCAGTCGGGTCCACCAGGGGCGGCGAAGAGGCCACTGTGGAGAATAGCAAGAGCTGCAACAAAGATGAGCCACTATTTAACAAAAATACTTATGTAGATGCCTGAAAATGCTTTCAAAAGAAGGTGCCTAAGAGTATTGTGTGATTCTTCGTTCTCTCACATGCTTGTCTTGGCAAGATGTACACTCAGAAAATCCAGGTTTAGGGAAAGTCGACTACCAGCCCCAGTGAAAGCCAAATGCTGGAATGGCTAAAGTCAGGGCTCTAAACATACAAGGAGCCCCCACTTCTTTTTTTCCAAGAAGCAGGACTATCTGGCTCTTGTGGTTTCTCTTTTATGGGGCTTGGTAGTCTTTTGAGGCGCTCTGCTTCAAAGATTTTCTCCTCCTGAATGTGTCCTTTTTCTTCTACCCATTCAAGCCAGAGGCAGACTCTGGATCTCCGCCTCGGGGAGGGATGTGTCGTGGGCAGAGAGAGCTGAGCCTGAGAGATTTCCTGGCTTTTCTGCCCACCACCCTGAGCCCATGGGGGATTTCTCAAGGCTGGTCGAGGAGGTGGAGGGAGAGAAATTCTGTGGTGGAAGCTAAGTGCCTTGGGAACAATAGGGAGGAAAGAGGAGCTCTCCCAAAATAGGGAGAGAGATTTATCTGGACTGCGAGGGGAGAGAGAGGGGCCAAAGAGGCAGGAGACTTCCCCTCCAATCAGAGCTGCTGTGAAGCAGAGTGGGTTCCTTGTAGCACTCCAGGAGGCAGCTGCCTGACTTCAGAGAGATGCGCCTAGGAGGGTAGAATCTGTGGGACCTCATGGAAGATTCCTCTTCCTCCTGTGGCAATGCACATGAACGGAAAACAAAGACAGGGGCAAAGGACCTTAACTGGAAACTGAGCAGGTGGGTAATCAATGCCTGAGAACCTCTCCCACACAGACCCCTTTCACCCATTTCGTAACCCAAGACCCTAAAAACATGGCACATTCCTGTTGTTGGCACACCAAGATTAAATGACGTACATTTCCTACCAAACCAATGGGATGGGACCAAAAGTCCAATTAAACTGGAGGTTGCAGATTGATAGCCCCCCTTACCTAAAGTTTCCAAGTGTTCACATTTTTTAGGTCAAGAAGAGAACATCTCTTTCTGGTTTCTTTCTCTGATGGGTGGGGAGGGATTGGGATTAATGCAAAGGGGGCCTGACCCAAGTGGACCCCAGGGGCTATAGCTGGACTGCATCTGGGTGGGGTTCCTCCTATAGAAAGTTATGGGATTTGTAGCCAGGGACCTAGAGAGGTTCGGGGAACAACACTGTATCTGAGTTTATCCAGACGGTTCAAAGGAAGATACTTTAATGAAAGAACCATTTAGAGTGAAAGAAACAGATATCGTGAAGGCAGCTGGAGTCTGTTGTTGTCCTTAAGGCCACATGGACAGGAAGGTGAAGATGGTGAGATATAAGCTGTGGAGAAAGGCCATCTGGTGGGACCTGTGATGGCAGGTGACACAGCTACTGCTAGGACAAGTTGCTAGAACAGGGAGGTATTAGCGAAGAAACACCCCGTTTCTCTCTGCTCCTAAACTCCCAAGTTCTGCTTGTGTATTCTATTGATCCAACTCAATCAGAAACCCACCCACCTGATGACAGCCCTGTGGTCCACAGGTGTTAGCCTCTGGGGACGTAGAGCAGGGCAGAGAAGGCTAGGGGGTGGGTCTGGGTAGAGAACAAGGAATAAAGGCAGGTGCATGGTCTAAGCCAAAGTCTTCAGCCCCCATGGGTAGTTCAGGAAGGGGAGCTGAGCCATGGAACCAAAAGGGTGCTCCACAGAGCAGAGAGCAGATGGTAAGAAGGGCGTCTGGAGAACTTTCAGGATCTCAGAGAGCTATAATCCTAGACTGGGCTTGTGGGATGTCATCACACTTGCAGTGAGTCAGTATATTTCTGGGGTAGTTGAACATTTGGTTTCTCTTATGTGCTGCATTCACTGTAACTGTGTCTAAATCTGCTAAACAAGCCACTCACCTAACATGGAGCGAAAGACTGCAGCCCTTGTCTTTGTCCTCAGCCGAGTCGGGGTTTGTCCCCTACATCCCATAGCTCAGCTTTCTCTTCTGCTAAGTGGGAATGGAGCAATTAATCTCCAGAAAGACTTTCTAATGCAATTAATGCCCAGACCCAAAGTTCTAGACAAAATTATTAGTAACCTCTAAAGCACTCCAGCCAGGAGCAAAAAAGTTCAATTCTGACCGTTATTACCCATAAAACATCAAATTTTATTGAAACAATAAAGAAATGAGAGATTTAGCACAAGACTCAGGAATGGAATGAAAGTGGTACAACCCTAAAATGCTGGTATCCGGGGTCCCTGTGCTGGCCCTCCCCATGTGGCAAGCAGCCCAGGAGCCAGGGACACATGCCCATCTCAAGTCCCCTTCCCACCACAAAACACATTCCGAGTTCCTGGGACAGGAATGCTCTGCCCAGATGGCCCTGAGTTTGCTTCTGTGGCCTGTGCAGGTAACTAAAGATGACAAAAGGCCTGATTAATATTAGCTGTGGATCTGAAAAAGAGATTAACAAGGTGAAATGGGAATTCAGAAACATGATGTTTGAAATCCAGCTGAGAAGAAGAACCTAGGTGGAATTAAGATCTAAACTTTCCCAGACAGAATCCCCCTCTCCCACCACTGCTCTTCCAGTTCATCGACTCACCTAGGATAAGGGGGCAGAGAGGTGGTGGGGGCAGGCTCCTTGAAGAATGGGTCTATTGGCACCTTGGTAACGTAAAGAGTGGATTCAATGACTGGCTTCCTCCCAGGAGAAACGTAGGGTGCTAGTCTATGTAGAAAGCGTGGGGTGGGAATTGAAACCAGGAAGGTGTGTGTGTGTGTGTGTGTTTCTTTAACAGAGAGTTGAAATTTGAAAGGAACAAGCAGGAAAGTTGTGTTGGGTCAGAGATAAGACTTCCTGTTTGGATACCAGTGAGTTCGTTGGCAGTGAGCCTAGTGTCTGCAGGAGAGAGGTTTCACCAGTTTGTGAGCATGGTTCGTCTTCCTCAAGATGTTACAGAAGGGTCTGCCTCCCACTGCGTCCCAGGCTGTGAGAAGTTGTGTGCCTACCTCTCTCCCCTCAGATTTGCTCAGTGTAGAACACAGTTTCATCTGCCGTCAGCTCTCATCCATTGGCTGCTTTCTTGCCCCAGAAGAGGAGGCTCTGACCCAAACTGGGTCCACAGGGATCTGATGATTCTGAACAACCCTAGAGAACCGGGTCCAGCCTGTCTGCGCCTGCACCAGCTTAGCAGCGTGCCCATGCTCCTGTCAGGGAAGCAGAGGACTGATTCAAAGATGCCAGCAGAGTGACCGGGGGCGGACAGGGTGACATGCTGACAGGAGCACACGATTAGGCTTAAGGACACTAGGGCTTGATTCCTGGCTTCATCACTCTGACCATGGTCACGTCACAGCCTCTCTGAGACTCAAAGGTCTGCATCTGTAAAATGGGAATGACAATACATCACTGCAACAGAAATGACCACATGGGCAAATGTTGAGTGCCTGAGTCATGCTAGCTGCTGCTCTGGCTTCTGGGGATGTGGCAGAGGGCATGGCAGCTGGGTCCCCGCCTGGTGGTACTTTACATAGAGGATGTGCTACGTTTCCTAAGGTTTCATATCAGGCTGAAATGTGAGAACGTGCAGGATAGTTTCTGGTGCAAAGTACTCAAAACTGTGGTTGGATCTGCAGTCCCCAGAAGACTCAGAGCATTTAACCAGGTATGTGCACCAGCTCAACAGCCTTAGGAGGATGCAGCCTGGGAGCTGACTGGTGATCAAAGTAACCACAGAGCCGCATGAGGATACAATGTGGCTCAGTGACCCTGTCCCAGGAGATGGTCAGACACTGTCAATGAAAGCAGCTCCTTTCCAGGCATCCTCAGAGGGGCTCAGGACTTGACCTAATTCTCAAGCGCCCTTTTGACCCTAACCATGACCCTTCCCCAAGGACAGCCAGAAGGGGGCTTGGCTACTGTGTCAATGCATCAAATGCCCCAAAGAACCAAGGGGCTGCAATGGATATGGGTTGGTCAGATCCTATACCCTCACGTGATGGAGCCCCAATTCCCAGAGAAGGGCAGGACTTAAGGTCTGAAGGCGTCTACAGGGAAGAGCACCCAGGGTCCTCACCTTTGGGGTGGTCGGGTGCTGACTCAGTGTGGGGACGACTGTGTCAGAGGCTCTGAGGGAAGAAACTGGGGTAGTTCCCAAAAGCAATGGTGCTGTGACCCCATGGCCACACTGCCTCGCCTGGGTCTCCTCCCCTGACCTCTCAGGGACTTTGTTGCCTTTGCATGACAGTTTTTTTTTTTTGCTTGTTTTGCTCCAAAGGGCTTCATGACAGGGAGATCATCATTCCAGTGGAAATCAGACTTTGGATCCTATAACAACATAACCCAGTGTTCTGGTTACTTGTTGCATTGTAACAAACTGCTCAAATTTAGTGACTTGAAACACCAATGACTTTGTTTTATCTCATGCCATTGTGAGTCAGGAAGTCAGGCAGGGCTTGGGCAGGTGATTCTTCCATTTCACATGGCATCTACTGGGCTCACTTGGTGGTATTCAGCTGATGGCTGGGCTGGATGGTCTGAGATGCTTCATTCACATGCCTGGTGTCTTGGGAGAAAGGCTGGAAGGAGAGACCTGGCTAGCCCTCCCCATCTCTCTGTAGCCTCAGGGCTTCACCCATCATCTTTCCAGCGAGGGAGTTGGCCTTCTTTCTCCAAGGGTAAGAGTTCCAAGGGTCTTGCTCAGGTGGAATCTGCAGGGCTTCTATGACCTAGCCCCAGAAGACCCAGAACATCATTTCCATCACATTCTATTGGTCAAGTAAGCCACTAGGGTCAGCCCAGATTGAAAAGAAAGGGAGGAAATGCCATCTCTTGAAAGGGGAATGTCATACATGTACTGGGAGGGGATGGCTTGATGGTCCATCCTAGAGACAAGCTACTATTCCAGAGTTCCAGACTGTGGGGTTTAGAACCAGACAGGTCTGAGTTCAACTTTTGGATGCTTCAATTACCTTGGGGACCTGGAGCAAGTTATACAATTCCCATAAGACTATTTCATCATTGGTAAACTGGGAGTGATGGCACTATATCTTTCAAAGGGTTGCTGACGGGGTTTCATGACTGTTTAACTGCTTCATGTGTAAGGTGTCTGGCCAGTGGGTTTGTGTGCAAATCCCATGAGAGGGGAGGGGACTGCCTTACTGTGCCACAGAGCAGACCAGTTAGGGTTGGGAGTTCTAGGACATGTGTCTGTGCCTTGGCTTTCTCATCTGTAAAATGTATGTCATAGTAGTGTTGGCTTTATAAGAACATTGTGAGAATTAAATAAGGTAATTGCTGTGCTAGAATATCATGGCTCCTCAATAGATGTTAGTAGCTATTATTATTTATATGAATTCTCTCTAATCCACACAACAAACATGCAAGGTAGGCATTTTCTCCTCATTTTATGCATAAGAAAACTGAGGCTCATAGGGAAAATTAAAATATCTTTCCCAAAGTTGCAACACTAGTAAATTGTGAAGTTAAACTCAGGGCAAGATGATGAGAGGCAATGAGAGAGAATGTGTGATTGGGGGGCAGAAAACAGACCAAGAATGTATCAGCCAAAGAAAGATAGGAGAGAGTTTGGAAAGAGATGAGAAGGAAAACAAGCATGTCTGGGAGAAAGTTGGTAGACAGTGTAAGAGGTGCTGAGAGACATGTGGGCAGAGGTAAGGAAGATGGTGCCAAAACTCAGGGAGCTCCATGAGAAAGAACAAGGTTCAAACCCGAAAGTGAGGCCACAGGATAGAAAGGAAACGGGGAGGAAGACTGTGGAAAGAATGATAGAAAGTGTGGTGGGAAATGATTAGGAGAGAGAGAAATTGGGAGAGGTATTCATGATACAATGTTTCTATATAACAGATATTTGGCATAGGCTCCTTATAGAAATGTATCCAATTGTAACTCACATATATTAAATTAAAATTCATTCATTTACAAATATTACAATTTCTGGATGAATATAATGTCTTTGTAGGACTCAAGAAGTAATGACTTGGACTCTCCAGGAAATAATTAAGACAATAATAAAAATCAAAGAAAGGTCATGCATTTAGATTGCCTCAGAATTAGAATAATAATGTGGGATGAGATGGCGCCACAGTTGGGATGTGACTTCAGTTTCATCTGTTTATCTGTCTGCCTAGGAGGCAGCTGGCAGCGCATGGGCTCTGAGCTCAGGGCACTTGCCTGAGGAGAAACTAAGTGGAAATTAGTAAACACAGGACTGAGTGTGGGTGAGGGCAGTCTTCAGATTCCCAGAAAGATGGGTATCCTTGCTACTGGGCCAGAGAGTTGCCATTTCAAATGCACGCGTGCACACATAAACACACACATATATTTGACGTATGTCTTATGGCCAAGTTATGGACTAAAAATTATTAAGATAAAGACAGTCTTCACCAAAATTAAAACCTTTTTGTTCTGCAAAAGAACTTGTTAAGAGGATTTAAAGACAAGCGAAAGACTGGGAGAAAATATTTGAAAACCACGTATCTGACAAAGATCTCATGTCTAAAATATGTGAAGCCCTTTCAAAACTCAACAATAATAAACAATTCATGTGGAAAATGGGCAAAAATCATGCAGAGATATTTCAGCAAAGACAGCATATAGGTGTCAAATAAGCAGATGAAGAGACATTCAACATCATTAGCTGTTAGGGAGAGGCAAATTAAGACCAGGGTGAGATTCACTACACACCTATTAGAAAACTACAGTTAAAAAAAATACAGACAATACTAAATGCTGTTGCAGATGTAGAGAAACTGGCTCATTCATATATTGCTGGTGGAAATGTAAAGTGATACAGACATCTGGGAAATAGTTTGGTGGTTTCTTAAAAAAAAAACAAAACACAACTAAACATACACTTTAGATGTAACCCATCAATTGCATTCCTGGGCATTTATCCCAGAGACATGAGAACTTACATCAACACAAAAATCTGTACACGGTTGTTCACAGCAGATTTATTTGTAATAGCCAAAAATTGAAAATAACCAAAATATCCCTAACAGATGATGATTAAATAAACTGTGGTACATCCATACAGTGAAATACAACTCAGCAATAAAAAGGAATGAATAATGATATATTCAACATCTTGAATCAATCTCGAGAGAATTATACAGAATAATAAAAGCCAATATCAAAAGTTCACATGCTGTATAATTCCACTTACATAACATTCACAAAATGACAAAATTATAGAAACAGACAATGGATTAGTGGGTTGCCAAGGGTTCAGGTTGGTGGGAGGAGTAGTAGGCACGATTACAAAGGGGTAACATATGACCTTTGTGGTGATGGAACAGTTCTGTTATCTTGCTTGAGATGGTGGTTACACAAATCTACACATTTGACAAATAGCATAAAACTAGCACACACATTGTACCAATGTTAATCTTCTGGTTTTGATTTTGTACTATAATTATGTGAGATGGAAGTATTGAGGATAGCTGGGTGATGGGCACATGGGGCTTCTCTGTACTACATTTGCAACTTCCTGTAAATCTATAGTTATTTCAAGTACAAAATATTTTTCTTTTAAAAAGATAAAGATGGACAACTGAATACAAAAATGGACAGAAGCTTTGAGAAAGTACCTTATAAAAGAGAATATTTGAATGGCTCAAATAAGCAATGAAGAGATAAACTGTCATATTTGTCATCAAGGAAATACATATATATATTTATATATAGTATATTTAAATTATATATAAATACAGATTCTATAGATTCTCTATAGATAGAATCTATATTTATATTATAATATTCTATATCATATTTATATTATATATTACATATATATTTATAATATATATGTGTATATATTTGCCATTCCTTGATGACCAATGTGGTAGTATTTCAACGAATTGTTGAAAAGGATATGAAGCAAATTGAATTCTGACACATTTCTAATGTAAATTTAAATTTGTGAAAGCACTTGGAAATGTGCTTGGGAGTGTCGACCAAAACAGAACATACACACAGTCTATGACAGAACAACTCCACTCCAGAATAATGCCATATTTACACCAAAGACATGTACAAGAGTGTTTATAGTAACACTTTTGTAATAGCAAGAAATTGGAAACAACCCAAATGCTCATCAATAGCAGAATGGATAAATGCAGTCTGGCACATTTTTACAGTGGAACAGTCCATAACAATGACAAAACACATTACTGCTACATGCAACAATATCGATGAATCTCACAGACAAGTATTAGTATAAGGGAACAGGCACAAAAGAGGACATAACATCTGATTCTATTTGTATAAAGTAAAAAAGAAACAAAACTGATCTCTGAGGATAAAACCTGAGGTAATGGTTACCCTTGGAGAGGAGAGGTTATTGAGTAGAAGGGAAATGGGGGGGAGGGTGTTCTAGGGTGCTGGAAATGTTCCACATCTTGATCTGAGTGAGAGTTACATCATGTGGAACTTCAACCAGCTTTGTTCATGCCCTTGCCTCTCTGTACGTTATTCTTTGATATAATGGTTAACTTAAAAATAAAACAAGAGAATTAATGAATTGATTTTTATGCAAGATATTCTAATTAGGTTATGAACTTTAGTCAAGAATACCACAGAAGTATACAACTTTCCCAGTACCTCATATCTGGATGTGTGTGTGTGTGTGTGTGTGTGTGTGTGTGTGTGTGTGTGTGTATCAACACTGTGCTAATGTCTTATTTTAACCTTGGCCATCACTTGGTCAAAAATGTGTCTTCTGAGTTTTTCCACCATAGAGTTATTATTTTCTCCTTTGTAATTAATAAATATCTTTTGAGGTAATACTTTGAGACTATGCAAATATCCTGTTTGTCATCAAATTTTTGTCCATTATATTTAAATTAGTTTCTGTACTAAAAAAAATGACATCTATACTACCACTTTATGGTTATAAATATATTACCATTGTTACAAGTCTGAGTTGATATGATTATAGCAGAAAAAAGCAAAAGGACCAGGCATTTTGATTAGTCTATGTGGCTTTATGGTGGGGAATACATCGTATATTTAAAATAGCTCAGAGATATCTTCACTCCATTTCAGGGTTCCTGGAATCTCCAGGTAGGAAAGTATAGAATTTATCTCATTTTTTCTCTCTAATTTAATCTTAAGTGAAGAAGAAAACTTTTAAGGACTGTTTTGAACTGACTCTTCACAGATAGCCCTCAAAATGGCCAACTAGTTTTCTATGGGGATGCAATCCCAGATTTTTAAAAAACTATGTTTGCTCTATAGATCCTATTTTGCAAGCATGCAAAGAGTCTGAATATGTCTCACTCTACTTTAACTGTTGACCCACAACTTCTCTGACCATGACTTCTTTCCACCTGGACCCAGCTCTAACATGGGCAACAAAAGAGATTAATCATTGAAAACATTTGGAAATTTAAAAAAATGTTGATTGGAAAATAAAAATAACTGTAACTCTCATTTGTATCCTAGATAAATTGAAGTATTTTGAAAATACCTCTCTCTCTATGTTCCACACCTATCAATTATCCTAAGTGTCAAATCTTCCCTTCTGGGATGGGATAAACAGGTACAAACAAATCAATAATCACAAACAAATAAACAATTAATATAATTGGACCAAACCAGTGAAATGACAAAGATGATAAAATAAAGTCCAGATCTATCTTGTTTGCAAGAGACACACCGAGAACACAATTACACAAAAGAGTTGAAAGTAAAATGATGGAAAAGTTGGAGCTTCAAAATAAATCTGGAGCAGTTATGTCAATATCAGACAGAATATACCTTCAGACAAAAGTATTAATAGGATTAGAGGGGGCTGCTACACAATGGCAAAAGATTCAATTGATCAAGAAGGCTTAATGATTCTAAATATTTATACACCTAACAAAAGAGCCTCAAAATGTATAAAGGAAAATTGATAGAACACAAGGATTAATCCACCATTATTCTGTGAGATAGATATGCATCTCTTTACATTGCTTATAGGTCAAGCAGACAATCTAATTAGCAAGACTAGAAAACTTAACAACAGAGTTAGCAAACTTGACTTACCAGCCCTAGATAAAATTTCACTTTTTATTTCAATTCTTTCTCGTTCTTATGCTGGAGATGTGACTACTATTATGACTACAGCTGTAAAAATTTAAAACAAAATATTAGCATATTGAACCCAATAACTTATAAAGAAGAAATTAAACTGAGTTTATCTCAGCTATGAAAGATTTAATATTAGAAAACTTATAAAAAGTAGTTTAGCACATTAACAAATTGGGAGAAAAAATAATGAATGCAGAAAATTGAAAAAATGTAATAAAACTCTTTTTTAAAGTAGGAATAGAAGACAAAATTTTAACCTGATAATGAGTTTCTATTAGGAAAAAGAAAAAAAAACCTAGGGAACATTGTTATCCTAAATAGGGGGATCTGAAAAGAATACACTTGAACATCAGGACCAAATTAAGACTGTTGGTGTAGAAGAATTATAAGACAGAACTGTTACAAAAGTAAAGGCCTAGAAACTAGAAAATCCCCACTGTCAGGAGAGTGGGTAAATAGACTGTGGTGTATTCACGTACTGGAATATCAATATGTAGGAGCTATAGGGATATGCAACAATACAGATAATTTGTAACTATGCCATGTTGAGTAAAACAGAGTGTCATAGGTATAGATATGAATATATGGATCCTTTTGGAGAATACATATAAATGCAAGCAGAGGAGACCCACTTCCAAAATGGTGGTGTGAAGAGCTCCATGGAACTGTTCCTCAGTGAAACAACCACGACTGGTAAAAATTATTTAAAAAATGACTATTTAAAGTCTCTGGAAACTGTTTCAGGGGAATACAGCAAATAAAGAAACATTTCTTCAAGAAAATCTGCTAAAATTAGATAAGAACAGAGAGAATTAGAATCACACTCTCACTTAGTGTGAGTCTGAGTGAGAGAGTGAGTCTGTGGCACTTGAGATAATACTGGTTCCCTACCACCTCTCTCTCCAGCTCAACAGGACATAAACTCCATTTGGGCAGGACAGCCAAGAACATAGGACTTCCTCTCCCTCCAGCTCTCAGGTGAGGGCTGTATTATCTCCCCAGGAGGACATGCCAGGAGAATTTCTCATCCTTCCCCTCTCCACTCCTTGTTGCAGAAGCTAAATTCCAGGTGAGTGTGACCAAAAGGTCAAGGGTTCCATTCCACCACTCAGCCTCAGTTCAGGAACAGAGGTTCCACACCAGATGTGGGAGGCCAAGAGTACTGGGCCCCAGTTCCCTCTTCCCAGCCCACCTGTTGGGTAGAGGTTCCAAACAAGTAGAAGCTTACAAAGTAGGCATGTCACTCCTACAGAAGTGGGCCACTGTTCCTGTCCCCAGCTTGGACCAGTGGCTCAGAGATTTTGCCCAGTGGGAGAGGCACACCTCAAAAATTCTGTACCTATCTCCAGAGAAACTGACTTTATTTGAAACAGAGTGTGGTGAAGTTCAAGCCAAAGGCACTCTCAAAAACAGTGGAGACTTTCATAGGAAACAATGAAGACTCTTCTTCATTGGTAGCTAATGTTTTTCTGCTAAACTGGTAGCTCCATGAGAGCAACAAGCTAAACTGTAGATAAGTTAACTTACCAGAAAGAACTAGGGAGAGAGAAGAGCCCTCTGAATGAACTTCAAAGTCTGTCCTCAAAAACTACCTGTGCAAAGGGGCCCAAATTTAATTGTATCTGACTGTTGAGAAAGGGCATTCTAGAAAACAATAGAGCAAGCCAGAAATTTATGGAACCTAACAGCTGAATGTGATACCAAGAGAGTCCACTGCCATCCCAGGTGACTATGTGCATGCCTAAGGCTGTACCTTCTGAGGAGCAACTTCATAGGTCTCACACTGTTGGGGATATACACTTCACTAAAGTAGTTGCTAAACAAATAAATAAGCAGGAAACAATTATAAGCCCCAGTGGGACGTGGGGATCGGTATATAGAGTTGTTACAATATATTATCTAGAATGTCCAATTTTCAACAAAAATATTGAGACATGGAAAGAAATAGGAAAGTACAGTCCATACACTGGGGAAAAACGTAGGCAAGAGAAATTGCTTGTGAGAGCAACCAGATGTCAGATTTAACAGAAAAAAATTTCTTTTCAATGTAGGTATGTTCACAGAATTAAAGGAGAGCATAACTAAAGAAATAAAGTATATTAACAACATTGCATCACATAGAGAATATCACTAAAGAGATAGGAACTATAAAAGAAATACAAATAGAAATTCTGGAGTGGAAAAGTACAATAACTAAAATGAAAAATTCACTAGAGGGTGTGAACAGTAGATTTGAATTGTCAGGAGAAAGAATCAGTGAACTTGAAGATAGATCTGTATAGATTATGTAATCCAAAGAACAGATTTTTTAAAAAATCAAGAAAAATGAACAGAGCATCAGAGAAATGTGAGACACCATTAATAATATCAATCGACATATAACGGTAGTACCAAAAGAAGAGAGAGGAAAAGGAGCAAAAACTATTCAAAGAAATAATGGCTGAAAAATGTTAATCTACACATTCAAGAAGCTAAAAAATCTCCTAGGATAAACACAAAAGAACTTCACACCTAGACACATCATAGAAAAATTATTGAAAGACAAAGAGAAATCTTGAAAACCATGAGAGAAAAAATGACTCATCATGTGCAAGGGAATCCCAATACTGTTAACAGCTGACTTTTCATTAGAAACGGTTGAGGCTAGAAGGCAGTAGAATGGCATATTCACAGTGCTGAAAGAAAAATCATTAACCAAGAATCTCATATCTGGGAAAATACCTGTCAAAAATGAAGGTGAAATAAAAATATTCCTGGATAAACAAAAAATGAGAGAATTCATTGCTTACAGACTCACCTTACAAGAATTCCAAAGGAAGTTCTTCCTAGTGACAATCTCAAGGCAGTAATTTGAATCCACATGAAAAAACAAAGAGCGCTGGTAAAGGTAATTATGTAGGTAATTATAAAAGACAATACAATTGCATATTTCTTCTATATTCTCTCAACTGACTTTAAAATAAATTGCATAAAACAATATTATATAACACATTTAGCAATGAATTATTATACATATATTTTTATTTGAACATATATTAATGTAATATGTGAAATCATCATAGCTCATCAGGGCATCTGCTCACCCAGGTGTGGGAATCACCAAGTCTAGTGTAGCAGGGATTATTGCAGATTTGTGCACTGGGAAGGAGAGACTGGGAATGGTTCACCATTTGCCTATCAACTTCCTATCCAAAACTATCTCTGTCAGTGACATCTTCGTAGTCTTAGTGACCTAAGCTCAAAACGCTGGAGCTGTCTTCAACTTATCCTTCTTGGGAGCTTACCAAATGTTATAGTGTTATTTAAGGGCAAAGGACTGGGAGTAACAAAGGTGTGGGGCTGAATTCCACACACTAGTATATGACTACTTCTACCACATAGTAGTCAGCATCTGTGACTTTGCACAAATACCTTTTCTAAATCTCGGTTTAATCAACTGGAAACAATCAAATGGGTTGTTCCTACCTACAACAGATCTGTTGCAAACTGTAAATGAGGCGGTATTGAGTGCCTGAGATGGGTGATGTGAAATGGCAATAATAATGGTACTTATGAAAAGTCACAAGTCAACTTCTGAAAAGCAGATGAAACAGTACCTGGCACAAAGGAAGCACTGGATGAAAATTACCTAGTATCATTTTTCTTCTTCTGAACCTTCCTTGGTGTGTTGCGTAGTTAGTTGCATATAGTGAGTACATCTACACAGTTAGAGTTAGATGGAATCTTGCAGATAACCCAGGTCTGGCTTGGCAGATATTTGGCATATGTCTGTGTCCATGGAGACATTATTAATCAATTGCAGCACTTTTCCCTTAAGAGAGGTCATAATCCTTGTCAACAGAGGATTTCAAGCAACTTCTACTAATCCATTAGAGTTCACCGTAGAATAAAATCTGTTTACTGTCCTTGCCTTTGGTTGAATTTCACCACCAGGCCACTCCTCTAGCCTGGCCTGGAAAGACTTACAATGCAAATTATGGAATACTCCCAGCTGTCAGCCCCGACAGATAAGTAACACCAAGTGAAACAGTCTTGGTGGCCTTTAACATAGCCAATCTTTCCATGAATCCAGTGACTGCCATTTCCTCATGTTTCCAGATGCTGTTATTCTACGGGTAAACACACTTACCTTAAATTTATTTCAGCCTAAATTCATTAGGAAAGATGTTACCTATTCAGGCATAGCACCATTTTAAACAGCTTAATGAGGTATATGACATATCATAAATTGCACATAGTTCAGGTATACAAGTTGATGAGTTTTGACATATATACACCCCCATGAAACCATCACCACAGTCAGGATGATGAACGTATCTATCATTCTCATGCCCCTTTGTAATCCCTTCTTTCTGCCTCTCCCACCTTCTCATCCCCAAGCAATCACTCATCTGCTTTCTGTCACTATTGATTAATTTGCATTTGCCAGGGTTTTATATAAATGAATTATATAGTATGCACTCTTTTTTTTTCCGGTCTGGCTTCCTTCACTCAGCATGGTTATTTTGAGAAACATCTAGGTTCTAGTGTGTATCATAATGCATTCCCTGTGTTGTAGTCTTCTGTATGAACACACCACAGTTTCAGTCCTAACATTTCATTGAGCATATTTCTGAGTGATATGCCTCTGTAGGAACACATCACATTTTATGGGGCATATCTCAACTGGGGACATGCCCCTGGGTGGATGTTTTAGATGAAAATACTTTTCAGAGCCAAATGTACTCCAAGTTGGGGCTGGTCTTGGTCTGAGGGGTTAGTAGAGTATAGCACGTGGAGAACAGTGGTTCCTGGCACAGCTCTCCCAGCTGCCACTATGAGGCACAATGTTTATTCTGATTTCCATTAGGTTAAAATGCAGCTTAATATTTGCCAAAAGGAATGTGCTGTGCTGTGGAGATGTGACAGCTATCTTTGCCACTGTGGTTCGATCTATTTCGAAGGCAGTAGCATGGTGTAAGTGAAGTTGGGGTGTGCTAATGGGCTTCTGTGGCCTGTTACATATAGGCCTTGAGTTATTTGTACTTTAAATACAAATGATTAAGGAGAATCTGTAAAAATATAATTAATGCAAGTATCACACCAGCTGAAATGATATTTTTTACTATGTTTTCTCAAGTAATTATAGATTACCCTTGTTAAGTGATTATAGCAATTTACTGAAAGCCAAATTTCCAGCAGCAGCAACACAGTGCTAAGGACTGGTGCAAAACTTTTTGTTTTTCTAACTCTCAGAGGGATTGTGCATCTTTTGGGCTTTGTTCTCTAGTTAGGATTTATTACTTTATGTGGCATTGTGAAAAGAAGGACATATATCAACTCTGTGGGTTCTTCACCAACTCCAAATGCCTTTGTCTACAAAGTCCCATAGCTTTGAGGTTCCTAGAGAGGAGAATGCTGATGGAAGATCTAAAACTGGACATGTCTAGGGAAATTCTCTAAAAAAGATGGGTCTACACTCCAGACTAAGGCCCCCTGAGCATGAGTCACCCCCAGCTCACCTGGGACTCCAACCGTCAGAACACTGATTCAGGGAGGAAAAAACAGAATAAAAGAAAACCCCTGCCCATGGGTCACCAATGACAGACTGGCTAATGAGTGTCATCAATTCAAACAACACTTAAGATCAGTTACTGAATAAGGAAAATCAAAACACTCTAAATTGTACAGCTCACATATGAAAGAACTTGACAGAAGTCTTCTAAAACTTGACAATAATACTAAAAGTGTATATGGCGTTGCTAATTATGAGCTGTAAAGTTAAATGTTTAAAAATTCTGAATACAGTGAATTTTAATCAACCACGTTAGGAAAATGACTGACATTTTCTATTTTCGCTATAGAGAATGATATTATGAAGTCATTGTCAGGGGAAGAGGAAACCAGCCAGCATGCACTGAAGGACATTACATTATGAAGGTTGCCAGGCAGTTAGTTGATAGAAATATTATGCTATTTCCCTGAAATTTGTGATATTAGTGGTACCTGTAACCTTTTTTTTTTTTTTTTTGGTGAGGAAGATAGGTCCTGAGCTAACATCTGTGCCCATCTTCCTCTATTTTTTGTTTGTGGGATGCCACCACAGCATGGCTTGATGAGCAGTGCATAGATCTGCGCCCAGGATCCAAACTCGCGAACCCCAGGCCACCAAAGCGAGTATGTGAACTTAACCACCATGCCACCGGGCCGGCCCCTCTGTCAGCTTTTAAGATGTATGATTTGTTGTAGTTTCCTTTCTCATTCTAAATAGATTCTTTCTTGAAAAGGATATCCAAACTGGAGAAACTTTCAGATCCCACATAGTCTGGGCCCACCACTGGTTTTCGATCTCTTATTTTGCTAAGTAAGGACATTAAATATTAAATCGAATTCAACGAATGTAAACAATTATCTACCTGCACCATCAATTCATAAAAGAGAGTATAGTTTAACATGAATAATAGGAAAAACTCATTATTAGAAGAAAAGGACAATCTTAACACAAGATTCATGAAAATAAAAAGGAATATTGCCCTCATTTTCTCCTCATTTTGCTGGGAAGCTGCAACACAGATGATGTCCCCACATTCCAAGCAAAGCCCCTTAGGAGCATCTGTTGCTGGTGAGGCAGAAGGTGGAAAGCACTCTGCACCTGGGGTGACGTGTCCACATCCTTCCAGCTGAGACCCAGGACCCAACAGGCGTCAGGGCCAGAGACTCACTTGGCCTCAGCACCACCCCTCCTTGGGGCTGACCTCATATCCTTCCCTATTAGGGGGAACAAGTGTGAGGCCCCAGTGCTTGCATCCAGATGGTGGATCCTGCATTTTGGCTCACAGAGCACAGCCGTTTCCTTCTGGCAGGGTGCTTTCATAATCAGAGAGGGCCCCACTGTCCCCAGGAGTCCCAGGGTTCCTTTAACCCCATTTTACTGTGGCACATATTGATTCATCAGCCTCCCCCAGGGCCTCAGGAACAGAGATGATGGCCATCACTTACTTTAAATACTTGGATACAGACAGTATGATCTAAGTGAGTGTGTGCCCTAGTTTCCGTGTCTACTGTAGGGGTTGGTAACTTAGTAACTTGCCCTGGTTAGGGCCTTGTTCCAGGTGATCAGCCAGCGTGGAACTAGAATCCTCCCTGTAGAGGAGGCTCCCAGGGGTGGCCAGCTTTGCTAATTAGGACAATGTACATGAGGAAGGAGCTCTCATTTGTTCTCAAGAGAGCTGGGTTGTCTAGAGTATTGTGGACACCCCTCTCTGCCTTTTCAAGGATGTGGTTTCCAAAACTAGAGTCCCAGGGGCTCCACAAATGGTCCCAAACTATCCTGGTCTAGCCATCGGGTGGGAGATTGTTGGTCACTGGACATCCTGGAGATGATGCACTGTATCCTCCAGTTGAGATATGGTGTGTTTATCTTGGGTGAACATTCCATCCAAGATGTTTTCACAGAACTAGAAAAATCAGAAGCCAAGATCTCCTAAGCATTCTTACTAATAAAGGGTTCAAGCCTCACCTACCTCTAACTTTTAGTGGTTTCCAATACTTACCCCAAACAATCAAATTGCTCCAGATGAATCAGCACTGTCCAGTTCACAATGAGATCTTGCTTGTAGTGGTTTCCTCTGAGAGTATGGGGACCACACTTGATTCTCCCCACCTGGGTGTTGCTGACCATGGGCAGAAGCCCAGCGTCCCGGTCGCCATGCTCTCCTCACCAGCTGGGATGGGTCCCTGCACCTGCATGTGGGACGTGGGCTCTGGAGTGCCGGGATGTGGCTACATTGCTTACACTCACAAGCCGCCTCCCTGACTGGACCCGGAGGCCACTCTCCAGAGCCTGTTTCAACCTGGAGGTGGGTGCAGCCTCCGTTACTCCAATCACCATGAGCAAAGCTCCAAGCTGCATGGATGAGCCAGGACTCCGCCCTGAGGTCGGCAACCTGCCCTCGCCAGGCTGAGTCACCGAGGGAGGGCCTGGACCACGCCACACCCTCTGTCTGCGATGCTTTGAGTATAAGCCTGTGAAGTGGCATTCACGTTTAATAGGGACATTTAAAGATAATAATAGTAGTAATGACATTAGCTGTGATTTATTGAATATGTCATACACCCTTATTGCAGCAGTTCTCATAGTAATCCGAGAACCCTGGGGGCTCCTGAGACCTTTCAGGTGTCATGAGGTCCTCCCTTTCCCTCCCCACATGGCTGAGAAAGGCTGGGCTTTGTGCTCAGACTCCAAGCAAAGCAACCTATCACAACAGACTGAGTGAGAACATGGAAATGAGTCCAGCTGCGTTCTCCCAAGCTAGACACAAAATAAAGAGACTTGCAAAAATGTAAAACACCACTCTTCTCACTTTTTTTTGGAAAATGTGTTTATTTTTCATAAAAATGTGGTATTTATGTTGTCACATAATGGGTTTATTATTGTTGTTTTAAGATGGATTAATACATGGTTAAAATATTTCTCAATTTAATTGTGAATATGGTAAATATTGATAGATGTAATCCATATAAACAAATGGGGTCCTCGATGATTTTTAAGAGAAAAGGGGCCTAAGCTGGGCATGTCTGTGCTCCACTGCCCCATGGAAGCTCTCTGTGCTCCAGGCTTTCTGACTGTCCTTCACTGCAGAGGTTTCCGAAGCTCTCAGCACAGGGTCTGGCAGGTAGTGACACTCAGTAGATATTAGCTCTTATTATCGATTGCTGTTTCTTTATATTATTCACTGGTGAGGTGGCTCCTGTCACACTAAACAGAAGAGGAAACTGAGGTAGACAGAATTGAACTAACACCTAATGTCATTCATGGTAAGTGATGGAACTGAGATTCCAGTCTTGGCTTGTCTATTCCAAAGGTGATGTAGAACCGCTATTTTATAATTGGAGAAATCTCCCTGATCCACGCAGCTTTTAACCCAGAAATGTTGAATTATCTATGTACTGTGGAACATGATGTTTAAACACACAGACATATGTACTCAGTAAATAATAAGCAACTGGACTCTAATTAAAGAAACAGACTTAATTTGTTCTGGAAACTTCAGCATATCCTAGGGGGTATTTTTGTATCACACATTTCATGTGGCTGTTTGTAAGACACAGTCATGTGCCACATAACAACATTTCAGTCAATGACCTACCGCATATACGATGGTCCTGTAAGATGAGTAGCACAGAGCATAGGCATGCAGGAGGCTGTACCATCCAGGATGTGTGAGTTCACTCTGCAATGTTCACACGTGAAGAAATCACCCAACAATGCGTTTTTCAGAACATGTTCCCGTTGTGAAGTGCTGCGTGACTAAGATCGGGGCTGAATGATAAAGGATTACGGATGTGAGCTGAGGGCAAGAAATTAGATTTGTGCTCTACCAAATGAAGTATGAAATTGAAAAGTTGCTTAAGGATATGAAAACTGAACAGAATAACATAGACTAACTAAGTCAGCATTGGGTGGGAATGCTAAGCTGTTGCTTCAAACATGTGGAGGGATAGGAAGTAAGTCATAGAGTGACATATCTACATTTCATCCTTAAGAACACAGCAACTGCTTAAAAAAATGAGCCAAGGTGCCCTGATCAGTTGTATCACTAGGGGTCGTTTCAAGGATGGGTGAGCCCAGGGAAATTTGGCTGGGAATTTCTCAGTTTCAATAGTAGCAGCAGTAACTGTGTTCAGTCTTTTTCTCTGGCCTCTTTAGAAGAACTATAGGAAACAGAGAAGTGAACTTGACAGGGCCGCAGCATTATCTTGCTGGGAGCGGGAATGCAGTGGGAGGGCCCACTTACGTCAAGGGAAACCAAGTAAAACAGAGATGATGGTGCAGCAGTATGGGGCTAGAGGTCACCTGGGATGCCCCATTTGACTGAGAGTGGGGTTACTCAAAACTGGGGTCCTCCTGCATGGAGGGTCTGAGGTGGGTAGTTAGGATATGGGGACATGTCCCTCCTCCCTAGGAAATGGCCACAGTGAGGTCAACTGGCACTTCAGACAGAGCAGGAGTTTCTATACACAATCAGTGATTTAACGTGTGTAACAAATACACATAGACACACACGCATGCACACACACAATTAACAGAGAAAGGCATTTTGGAGCAAAGCAGCCACCAAGAGATTGCTGGAAGGAACAATATTCTTCCTGGGGTGTCCCTTCCCTGTCACTGTTTTCCAACAAGGACAAGCACTGAGCATCTGCTATCCTCTGTAGCCCAGCTCTGGGCCCAGAGAAAACCTGCGGGAACCTGTGCTGGGGCCCCAGGTCTGGGGATCCAAGTGTGCAGTTGTGGGTATGCTCTCAGGACAGATGTTGAAATGGACTCTTCCCGCTTCTGTGTCAACTGCTGCGCCCAGATGGTTCTATCGGATGCAAAATTCCTGCAAGAGGAGAATACATGTTCGTGGAACTTGCAGGGGAAACCAGATCCAATTTTCTTGGACACTTCAGTTGGAGTAAGGATTAAAAGGGAATCAGTGTGTGGGGCGGTGGTTGGGTGGTGCCTCTCTGGAGGTATTTCTTTGGAGAGGTCAAAGGCTGGTCGACTGTCACCTGTGTGTCCTCTCCCCCAGGGAACCACTAGAGAGCTTGAAATGTGATTGCTGTTGCCTAGGGACACCAGTGGCCTGACTGGAAAATCTATCACGTCTCAGAAGGCTTGCTGCTTTGGTGACAGAGCCAGGAGCAGATGCCGTGTGGGGCGTCACCTGCGATTGTCCCAGCAAAGGTCTTGTGCGTTTCCTGTGAACTAGGTGGGGGCCTGCGGGAGAAGGAGAAGGCCTGGAGCACCGAATCTTTCCTCAAGGGTTTCAGCCTGAGTCTCAGGGGTCCCACATCCGGGCCCAGGAAGGTGAGCCCCTGGGAACATGAACTGATGCACCAGGAGCAGCCGGCCAAGGACAGCACCTTCCTCCAGTCTCAGAGGCTCCGGGGGCAGGAGGGCCAGCAGGGAACCTCCAAAGGCCTAGGACACTCCTCCCATGAAAGAAAGAATGGCCGAAATATCGGGCAGGCCCAGAAAGGTTGAATCAGCAGAGATTTCATATCAAGTCACATGGGGAGTTTTGACCACTGCCTTGGACTGGAAGGATTAACTTCTGAAATGAGCAGTGTTTGCAGCTAAGATAACTCAGGACTTTATAGTACAAGGGGTCAGCTGGGAAGTCTTGGGCTGGCCAGAGGTTTTTTTCTAAAAGGAGGAGAATATTACCCCCACTGAAGAGAATCTGGAGAGACAGTGAGGGGGAAGCACACTGTTCATTACAGCTCCTTCACAGCTCACAGCTGGGTACACTTGAATTTCTAAAACAACTAGCCAACAACCCGGTAGACCCGAGCATTGCTCACGGAAGATGCGTGCCCTGCTTTCGCTAGTTTGCTATTAACCTTCTGATAGTTTAGATGTCTGCTTCCAACCTTTTATCTGTAATTTTACTATTTTAATTACTATTGTTTTATTGAAAAAACTATTTAGAAAATCTTTTCCTTCTAATCACTTTAAACTTTGAGAATTTGAGGCAACTTTGAGGCAATCGGAACACCAGGACTCACTCTTACTTTCCATATCTCAGTTTTGTATCTTTTCTTTCAGCTCCCTCTTAGATTTTTAATTATATATATTATATATGTACCCATATATTATATAACATATTTAGCTATCTTTTAGTTTTATTTTGAAATTTTTTTATGATCTCCCTTTATTTTATTTGAAAGTGAAGGTGTTTGGTATGTAGTCGCAGGCAGAGGGCGGGGAGCAGAGTTGGAGGAGAAAGGACTTCAGACAGTGGGGCGTGGACCTGCTCTTTCTCATTAGCCTTCTCAGAAGAGCCCACTGGTGCACTAGCAGTACTGCTACCCCAGTTGGGTTTTCTAAGCTAATCAATCTGTCCGGCTCAAGAGACAACCCAGGGAAATTGGAACTCTGCCTCTGGCACTTTATTAACGGAGCGACACTGGGCAGTAACTGAGAATGTGCTGGCGCCAAGCCCCGATTTTCTCACGCTGAGATTGGATGAAGTGGCAGCCATTCCACAGGGTGGTTGTGAGATTGGATGCACTAATGCCCACGAATTCCTCGGTGTGTGGCCCCCAGTGGGCACACGCTAAATAATCACAATTATTCTTCTGAACAATAGTGGCAACACATTTACGTGAACATGCATAGCTCTACATACCTGCTAACCTGAACGTATTTCTTCTGATCTCTGGATTTACAAACAAAAGCTTCCACACATTTACTGTATTAACTAATCTTCGAGATTTTGGGTGAGGTGAAGGGTGCCGCCTTGGGCTGGCAGGGAAGATGTAAAATTAAAGTGACACCCCTAAAACCAGTGTCCTGGGGGACCTCTTAGTTCAGTCAGAAAAAAAATCTACCTGTTGAGGTCTGATATGGGCTGGGTGGTCTACTCAGTGCTGGGGATCCAGCCTTGAAAGAGACAGATGTGTCGTGGTTTCTGCTCTCGTGGAACCCGTCGCCTGTTGAGGGTCACAAAGCATGACCAGCTCTGGGAGAGGGAAGTTGTGGGATTAGCACAGGGTCATGCGTATTTAAGGATGTTTCCTTTTCTTTGTATAACTTTGTGCTAACCACTTCAAATGCGTGTACACCAAAGGATGGGGCAACATCTTCGCATGGTACATCATCCCTGGACCAGAAGTGCCATCCCCTGCACGTTTATCCAGCCTTCCTAGACCTCCCAGATGCTGTGCTACCACTTCGAGCAATGATGGATCAGGAGGGACATGGGGCCCCACTGAGATCTCCTTGGCTCTCTGTCAATCCCTCACCCATCTGAGTTTCTCTCTGCGTGGCCTTGCCTCCCTCTCCTGGGACCATCTCAAGAATAGAGGGGGTGCCGAAGGCTCAGGGTCCTCTCCCCGCTTGTCTGTCTCCTGCAGTACATCCTTTCTTCTCCATCTCCATCAGGAGAGAGCATCTACTTATGCCTCAGGCTGCTGGAACATCTCTCATGTCATATTTTAAGTTTTCTCTACCTATGGCTCATTGTAAACTCTAGCATCCATTAGACAAGGGGAGCTTTAGAAATCCTTTTCTCTGTCCACAGTTTTGCCTTCAAGTCTGTGTTCTCAATAGACTAGAGACTTAAAAAAAAAAACCTAGTTTCATCACCAAAGCTGATGGATGACTCTATTGTTTTGACCGATATATATCTTTATTCTGAAGCAATGAAATTCATCCATTCAATGGTGGGGGAGCCACAATGCTTTATAAAATAAGGCACATGAAAAAAATATAGGTGTCAATCGCTTCATCAATAGCGTATCCATTGCATTAACATAAAAACTAAAATAGCAAAAATGGAGTAGTGACTGAAATTCAAAAAAGAGACGGAAAATCAAGTAAAAACAGGTTCAACATGTGAGGGAAGAAAAATAGGTCAAACAAAACTATAGGAATAGTTTTGCAAATCTTGGGGAACAAAAGTAATATTAGCTTTAGAAAAGTATAAAATAAAGCAATAAGCCACAAAAAATAAACAAGAAAATAAACCCTTAAAACACATAAGCAGAGGATGCAGTTCCTAGAACCGGTTCAGAGCTGCAAGAAGAGACAGAAAGAGGTGTCCACCAGGATTTTGACCCCCGACAAAGACTGAAGGAGCCAGTGTCTTTGTGGTTGATAGAGTAGCTCCTTTGTCATAGTGAGATCTAGTTTAGTTGATAAGAGGAAAATTGTTCCTGGAGGCCACATACCTACTTTGATTATAGAACTTTTGAAGGACTCCTGCTGTCAAACAGCAGAGGGCGAGCTGTGTCTATGCAGAGGCCAGAGAGCTGGGCCGGGCAGAAAGGCTGTGCTTTCCAAAGCCCTGGGTTCTGGTCTCAGCTTTCCCCTCACAGAGCCGAGCCCCACTGAAGCTGTCTCCTGTGTCTGAGTTGCCCATCCTTACCTGTGCCCTGTAGTGGGGCGATAAGCCTGCCAAACTCACAACATTTGCTGCGAAGATGAACTGAGATCATGAGGAATGCTTTGCATGCTCCACGTACATGAGGCAGTTGGAGCACCAGGACCCAAGAAACAGGTTGGGAAGGAAGAAAATATACTTAGATCAAGAAATGGCATTTGCTTATCCCTGCCCTGATTTTCCCTTTGGGACCAGGCAGTAGGGAGCAGCCACTGCGACTAAGATAGGCAGGGCAGGGTGCACTGGCAGGAGGTTACCAGGCAGAGAGACAAACTGGAAGTGTCCCTGCCACTTGGTAAGAGCTGCCTGAGGGGTTAAATCTAAAGCAGGAAATATATCTTAAACATCAAACGGGAAAGCAAACAGTGACTAAAACTGTGGCTATTTGAAAACAAGAGGTGGTAAGAGAGAGAGCAGAGCCTCCTGGGGTTGGGAGTGATGATTCTCTGCCAGACCGTTAGTCTGGATGATCAGGCACAGAGTCGACTTGAGGCTGGAGCTCATTTGTCCAGCGAGCAGTCGGAAACAAAGGGCCGGAAAAATGCACGAATGTGGGTGCCTTCCATAAATGAGAAGTTTATGTGCAACACCCACCAAAATTGGTGGTTTTGGTGGTAGGAGCAGTAAATAAGGAAATACGTTTGTTAAAAACAAGACAGTAGATCCAAAATGATATCACTATGTCACCAGACTAAGACTTAATTACAGTTTGGGCTCTCCTAGAAATGGAATCAATCAGGAACCGCCTGATCTGCACAGGTGGGTGGTCTGCCTGATGGACCCCTCCCATCCCCCAAAGAAAAGGGACCTGCAACAACCAACCCGATTTTTAAAAGAATAACCTCCTTGCTCCTGCTCCCTTCTGCCTAGAAGTCTTTCCTTTTGTTCAGCTCCTCAGAACTCCTTTCTATCTGCTGGATTGAATGAGGCCCAATTCACGAATCATTGAATAAAGCCAGTAAGAACCTTAAAATTTATTCAGTTGAATTTTGCTTTTTAACAGATATAACATGCAACAACCTTTAAAATATTTTTGAAACTGTGTATCAAGTAGAAAACATAAATGTAAAAAAGAAAACTATAGAGGGCCATGAGATACAAGAACTCCAACATTATTGCTAACAATTTTGCTAATAAAGTTTTGAGCCTTTTTGTGGATGTCGTTGTTCAAGGTTCCCAGTGCGGCATTCGCGTGGTCCGGACACTACCTCTCTGATTTTAAATCGTCCCTACATTATAAGTATACGTACCAATTTGATACATTCGAAAGTCCATAGTTAGTAGTGAAAACATATTTTTTGTACGGTCCTTCAAATTCCAGCACACTTTACAAGCCCATTGTTCTCACAGGCCCAAGGTGCATGTGTGTGGAAGGAAGAGGAGGAAGGGAAAAGCCAGCGCAGAGGCTGGGGTTTCCATCATCTCCTCACAGACACTGGCTTGTAGCTGTGAAGGGGGTGTGTATTCTGATTTGTTTTCGTTTAGGCTGGGCTAAATTCCTAGGTATTCATTTATAACCAACACTATTGGCTTCTGGATAACACAGTTTCCATGAAGTCAGTGAAAATTTTTAGGCATGGATAAAATATAACTAACATGTATTTTGTCATAGAATTTTGGACAACTTGGGGCAATGAGGAATCCATGGTGATGTAGTGGAACAGAATTTGCTATCCCAAAATGTATCTCTTTGGCTTGATTTTTTTAAGAACAAAAGACTCAGGAAGAAACTTTGATCTCCCCCCTTAAGTGCCTAAAAGAATTTAAGATATAAGGCCTGTTTCAGGAAGGAGCCATCACCGTAGATAACCACAGTATAATATGAACTAGGTGTGGTAGACAGGGAGGAACCTAGCAAGGCCCATTTGATCAAGTCCTTTTCTTTGTCCCATTGTCTTTGAAGGCATGGCAAACATTTGTTTACCAAACATTTGCTTTTCTATCTCCATGTGAATTGCCTTTCCTCCCCTTTGAAGTTCCAAACCACTACCTTCAACACCCTCCTTTGTCTTTAGCTGAAGATGGTATTTAAGGTGGTGACTTCCACCATTTTGGTGAGTTACTCAGTTTTCCTAGGTTTCTCCCATGTACACATGTTACTAAACTTGTTTGATTTCCTCCTATTATTCTGTCTCATGTCAATTTAATTCTTAGACCAGCCAGAAGAACTTAGAGGGTAGAGGAATGGTTCTTCCCCCTCTGCAGTGAGGTTCTTCTATCATTTTTCCATTTCGCAAATCAACACATCATTCAAAGTGCACTGGGCTCTTTTTATTTTTTAAGGTTTTTTTTTTTTTCCATCAAGAGCTAATTTCCAAGCCTGTTTCTAAAATATCAAAAAGACAGCAGTTTTATTAACCCTTGAACACATGTGTTTGTTATGAAAAAGAGAGTCAATAGAGCTATTTTGTCCTCACATATACCATTTTCACACTTCTGGAATCTGGTGTGAGTCTCAATACCCCAAGTGTGATGCCCTGGACAAGGCTCCTTTGTCATTGCTGTTCTGCATCTGGTCAGCCTTCCTGACCCACGTTTTCCCTGCTGGTGTCTGAGTCGTCATCTCCTTTACAGAGTTCATGGCAAAACTTCTTCACGCCCCCCCCAACCCTGATTCTGATTCATTAAAGTCCTGTGTGGCTTCCAAAAGGCTAAGCTTTCTTCCTCTGTGTCACAATCTGTATTTCAATTTATTTCAGTAGGGCAGTACAGTTGGAATGTATTCGTGTCATGGCTTGTTAGCAAGTACATACAAAAGGATACATCTTAGCCAAGGAGGTAAATTGAAGACTTACCTTAAAAGCTAAAATTTGAGGGGGCCAGCCCTGTGGCCGAGTGGTTAAGATTATGTATGCTCCGCTTTGGGGGCCTGGGTTCACGGGTTTGGATCCTGGGTGCACACTTACTCCACTCATCAGCCACGCTGTGGAGGCATCCCCCAAACAAAATCAAGGAAGATTGGCACAGATGTTAGCTCAGGGTGAAACTATCTCACCAAAAAAAACCCCAAAAAAGCTAAAATTTGATATGTTTCAAGACCATGTAGTACAATATATTTGCTATCATTGGATCGTAAAGGATTTTGTAAACAAGATGCAAAAAGAGCAAACCATACAAAAAATATTGATGAGTTAGACTGCATTAAAATTAAGAGCATCTGTTCTTCCAATGACACAATAAACAAAGGCAAATCCTTGTCTTATATTCTAGAGGGCAGGAGATAAATACAAACATGCCAACAAGTGCCAGAATCATTTAAATGCAGCAAACGCATGCTGTGAGAATGTATAAAGGGATGTGGCATAGGGGGGCCAATGAATAAAGCGGGGGATGGACCCTCTCCCACTAGAACCTCCCAAGTTATCTTTTCTGCTTGCATCAATCTGGGACTCCAGGCTTACTCTGAACATTGACGTTGAGTCAGGAAACTTCCTAGGCTGTTCTTATTTGATGATCTCCTCAGTGTAGCCTGGAGCAGCTGCTACAGAAGCCTTTGTCTGTTTGGATGATTCTCTTTGCCTTCCCTCGCTGATTCAGGTTCCTTCTTGGTTTGCTAAATCTCTAGACGAAAAGGAACAAAGAAACTGCTTCCTAGTCACTCTCCACAGCCCCTCCCTCCGCAAAGGTAATCAATATTCTGACTTCCTTCACTCTAGACCGGTGTTTGTAAACTTCCTATAACGGAATCATTTCATGTGTATTCTTTTGAATCTGGCTTCATCACATCTGTGAATCTGATCAAGCTGTCTGCATATAGCAGTAGTATATTCTTTCTATTTGATGTGTACTTTTTAATCCATTCTAGTATTGATGTCTATGTGGCTTTTCCCCAATTTCTTGCTATTATTAACAGTGCTATTCTGAACATTCTTGTACATGTCATAAACACCTGGAAAATAAGTCATTGTGTCATGGGGTATATGTATGTTTAGATTTAATAAACACCATTCAGCAGTTTTCCAAAATGTTGATCAGTTTACACTGACCAGCAGTGTGAGAGTTCCAGACCTCCACCTTCTCACAGGCTCTCAGTATTGTCAGGACTGCTGCTTTGCTTTGTTTTGGCCATTCTGGTATATGTCTAATGACATCTCATTTTTGTTTTAGTCTGCATTTCCCTGAGGACTAACTATAGCCAGCACCTTTTTATAAGTTATTGGCACTCTGGGTAACCTCTTTTATCAAGAGCTTGTTCAAGTCTTTCACCCATTTTTCTTTCAGGTTGTCTGTCTTTTTATCGATGTATTAAGTCCACTTTGCTGGCCTTATTCTCCCTCTCTGTAGTTTGCCTTTTCAATCATTTAATGGTGTTTTTTGAAGAACAAACTGCTAAAGTAACAGAGTCAGTTAACAGTCTTTTCCTTTATTGCTAGTATGTGTTCTTGTTCATGTTTAAGAAATTCTTTGCTCACTCCAAAGTGATCAAAATATTCTCCTACATTGTCTTCCAGAAGCTTTCTGCTTTTCAAAGTTACTTTTTTTAAGGAGAGGGAATATTACTTTTTTCCTTTCTATAAATATGTACACATATCTTGAACATAAGAAGGCAGAAGAATGAAAAGAAATCTTTATGCTCTTCATGCCACATATGCCTGGAAACCAACAGCTCAGATTACAGCTCAGACAAAGCTCTTGCATAGACTACTGTTCAGGCACATTTTGGAAACCAAAGCAGAAATATGTTAAGAAGTAGAGAGCTTGTAGTATTTTACAAAAGGAGCAGTGCAGTAAGTTCTTTTAGAAATAGAAAAACCAGTCAGTATATCACCAAGATAATCTCCAGGCAACCAAAATCATGTCAACTTAAAGCGTGCCTTATGTTAGAAAAGCTGAGAGCTTTGCTTACCAAAATTGAAAAGACCTCTGGCAAGTGTGCCTGGCATTTGTAAAAAAAAAAATGGTGTTCAAAACACGCACACACACATGCACCTTGGTCTATTGTCAGAGTTTGTACTAAGTGAGATGAAGAAGCTAGCTTTCCTGTTTCATTATTTCTGACCACACTCTAAACTTAACATTCTGTGTCTAAGTATCTAAGTTTGGTTTTCTCCAGAAGTAGACCCCGAGGCAAGGATTTGTTGGGAATGGATTACTTGTTGGGGGATCCCAAGAAGTTCCTGCGGGGGACAGGGTGGAATTGAGACAGAGAAGGGAAGCCAGCCAATAAAGTTTGCATTATCCAGAAAGTTACAGCTGTGGGCCACTGGAGCTTAATTCCTCTCAGGAAATTTAGGAAGTGTGTGGAACATGCCCTCAGAGTCATCTTCTCTGAGGGGCACGGGAGCTGGGGCATCTATCTACCAAGTCCGTCAGCCATCCCTGGAGAGCTGCTGGGGGAAGGCGCTGGTTCTCCAGCACTTTTGGCGTGTTGTGGGCAGAGCTGACTTTGGCTGCCAGAGAAAGTCCCCTGACTGCTGGAAGTCTGGCTGCCATGCTCCTCAGTGGCAAAGCCTGTGGGGGAATGAGTGGTACCAAGTATCTGCTAAAGAAAGGGCCTCTGTGGACAACTGGATGAGGTTCCTGGGAGGACCGTCAATCAAAAAAGCCCCTTTGTGGTGACGCAGAGCAGGGGCGGGTCATAAACTTGCCACACAAAGAAAGAGGATCATGGGTGGTGTGTCTTTCAGAGAGATTTCTACTGGGCTGTAACTTCTGTCAGAGCTCATAGGCCAAAGAACCCCCTCAGGGACAACCTCCAGGCAGACTCTCCAGGTGGGCTTTTGTGATCACAGCTGGTATAAAACCTGGGAGATGCAGGACTTCACCTCTAAGAGGCCAAGGTAGATGCCTACAGTAGAATTCTATACAACAATGACAAAATAAACTACTGTCCCACACACCAACTGGGTTAATGTGAGAGACATAGTGTTTGAGTTAAAAAAAAAAGGACATAAAAGGCAACCCAGTAAATGACTCAATTTATATTATATTCATTAACACCAATCTATGTGGATAGAAGTCAGAATTACTTTAGGAGGAGAGGTATAGTGAATGCACAAGGCCTTATCTCATTGTTGATTTGTTTAATTGGTATATTTAGCAAGAAAAAAATGAAGGAATAAGAATAAACCAAAAAAAAAAAAGTGTTTATGTAGTGCAATCGTGACCTTTCTATCCTCGTCCTCACAGTGCCTGCTGCAATTCGGCATGAATCAAAGACACAAACCAGCAAACACTAGTTGGAAGTGCAGTGATCTGCGTGTTAAGGGGATGGAATCAAGGCTCTCTCTCTTCCTAGACAAGCACCACTTGTTTCCCTGGGAGTTGGCTGTGAATCAGGTAAAATGAGAGGATCCCACCAGCAAATTCTCATGACTCTGTTCATATGTCAGATCCCAAGACAGCTACTATCAGTCCCCTTGGTCCCCACCTCAGTTCCCCCTTCCATCAACAGGGAGAGTCCTGCCCCCACTCTGGGTTGAGGCTGGCTTTGTGGCTGGCTTTGACCAACAGAATCTTGTGGAAAGGATGCTGTGTGCCTGCTCTGGACATCAGCCTTAAGCCTGGCAGTGACCACTTTCACACTCTGCAGGAAGACCAGCCACTGTGCTGCAAGGACACTTTGACTAGACTACTGAATGATGAGACACTTGGAGGAAAGAGACAGACCCATGAAGGTTCAGAAAGGTGGTTAGACATATGTGTGAAGTCTTCTGGGCCTTCCAGTCCAGACACCAACTGAACGCAGCCAAGTGAGTGGTCCCAGCCTGAGCTACAAGGAGAAAAGAACCACTAAGCCAAGCCCTGTCTGAATTTCTGACCCACAGAATCATGAAAAATGATAAATTGTTGCTGTGTTAAGCCACTAAATTCTGTAGTGTATGGTGATGCAGCCGCAGATAATGGAAACATTTGCAAAATACAGGGGCAAAGTGTATACCCACTATCCTTCATTACACACCTGACTCCCATCTTCTAACACTGTGGTTTGAACTCCTTCCAGTGTGTTCTTTGTGCACTCCCAGATAGGCCTAGTCCTTTCGCAGCATTGCCCTCTGGCCTGTGCAGCTAATTCACTCCTAGTTCTGCCTCAGCTCCATGGGGAATAGACTGTGCCCAGTGGGTTGCTGTCCACTGTCCAAAGATTTTTCTCTTTACTAAACATCCCACTGACCCAGGCTCTCAGCTTCCACTCCTCCCATGGCTCTTCAGCCAAACAGCTGGAAGATCTGGCTCCTCCACCAATTACCCGACACCACTCCTGAAAGGAGGGCCCTGGATGAACTGACCTCAGGTCACGGCTAAGCCTTCATTTTACTACCCACTGCTTCTCCAGGACCATACCCTGTCACCACTGCACCACCAGTGCAGGCTCACAACAGGCGGCCCCTGCATGCAGTAGTGGGCATATAAATATAGAAAGTGTTAAAAATAAAGCTTTTCCCTCAACTACACCAAATAATTCTCTATAATCTGCCTGTTTCTCTCTGTGAAGCTATGTTTAGCAGTTCTCTGTCTCTGTCTTGAAATGTTTCACTTTACTTCCAATATTTGCATATATAAAAACTTCTCATGCTTAGAAGTAGACCTAAAATGATCCATTTTCACAAGATTGTCTAAATTTTCTAGCTGGAGGTTATTTCTTTCCTCTAAACTTCCCTGAGCTTTGTATCTGCATGTCTCAAAACTGCCCATTTATATTTTTCTACACTCAGGCAGTTCATTCATTAATTGACTTGTTCATTCATTCAACACATATTTATTAAGTGCTTAAACTGTGCCAGGCACTTCTATTGGAAGTTACTTTCCAATGCATGCAGATTTTAAAGAAAAAGCCTTTGTTACAACTTCAAAAGTATTAAAATTCACCAGAGATTGGCTATGGAAAGTGTCAGCAATTTATACTCGAACCACTCAGGGACATCCTCTGCTCCCCAGACATCCTCAGCTCCTTTATTCCTGCTGTTCTCTTAGTACAGCGTGGCCTGCCCTCACCCCTGTTCTCTGCCCCTCCCCCATTCTGTGCCCCTCCTGAGAAGTTCCTCTCCTAGAGAACCAGCTCTAATGCCATCTCCTCTCTGAAGCCTTTCTCAATGCTTGTCAGAACGAACTACTATGTCGGGAGTATTCCCCCAGGGAATGGCATTAATGCATTTTGTACTGTTGTTCAGTGGGGCTTCCCTAGGAATCTCTCAAGGTTTGCTACTTGGATTTTAGATGCTCAGAGAGAGGGGCAAATCTTTCAGCTTTGTATATCCCCCTTCACCGTCTTTCCCTAACTAAATCCAAGATGTAAGATCTCAAACAAGGTAAAACTAGAAGAGATAAGAGAATCCACTACACACCCACTGGAAGGGTAAAAATGAAAACGGTGGGCCGCATTGGAGATTGGTGAGAGTGCAGAGCAACTGGGCTCTCCTATACTGCCAGTGAGAGTGCAAAATTGTTCAGTTTCTTAGGGAAACAGATTGGCTATTTCTTGTAAAATGAAATTTTCACCTACCATACAACTCAGCCCTTCTACTCCTTGGTAATTACGGAAGGGAAATGAAAACGTATGTCCACACCAAGACTGTGCACAAATGTTCATAGCAGCTTTTTCCATAATAGCCTCAAACTGGAGAAAACTCAAAACTCATCAGCTGTGCAACTGGTAAACAAATTGTGTATCCATTCAATGGAACCCTACTTAGGAGTCAAAAGGGATAAACTACTGATATGCAAAAAACACGAAGGTGTCCGTGTCACACGATTCCACATACTGTGTATGAGATTCTGAAAAATGCAGATCTAATCTATAGTGAAAGAAAGCAGATCTGTTGTTACCTGGGACTCGGGGTGGGAAGGGAATTGACTGCAAAGTGGCATAAGAACATTTTGGGGCAATGAAAATGTTCCGTATCTTGACAGCCTGGGGAAGGGCAAAGTCACTAAGATGCTGTTTGGGAATGTCAGACATTCCTCTACCCAAGAGAAGAGTGGAGTGAGATCCGGAAGAGGGAGGACCACACTGCCTCAAAGCTGCCACCTGTATGGAACAAGTGACATGGTCAAATATAGGACCACAGATATATGGGGACAGCCCTGACCTAAAGAGGGACAGTCACCACTAAGATTGTTACCATGCGGAGTGTTAGCCAATTTGATAAGTTCTTGAAGGTTTTCGAGAGACACTTGATAAGATTTTCCAATGATGCTTATTATAGTCTCTGGAGGCTAAACCAAGCATGTCTTCAGAGAAATCCAGTGTGTGGAGGGCCATCCATTACCCCTGACTTAATGGAGCATGCCCTAGATTGGGACATCATGACTGAGCATTCAACTGACAGGTGACCCAAGAATCCAGCATGTCTCATGGAAAGATGGCCACAGGAGCTGCAGGTAACTCTCCTAGAGCACACTCTGCTCTGAGATGCTACCAGAAGGAAGATTCTATCCAGAAACCGTGCATCTAAGGATGCTAATCAACTTATTTTCTCCTCTCCAAGTGGTTATGACTCTAGAAAAGTCTGAAACAGGTTTCATTAGCTATTGCATCCAAATATGAGCTATCCTCAATTGCTCACAGACATTCTGTGATGGCAGACATTAGGGACCTAGGAATGGTAGCTTTTAAAAGTCATCCTTCACTCAGATTCAGTTCCATGGAAAGACACCCACCTGTGAGATTTGGATGCTATCAGCTGAGACTGACCCATGAAGCTACCATTGTAGGACTCTTACCCTTGGAATGACCCAGTGTGGGGGCCTCACCTGCTGAGACTGGCCTCACTTCAGGTAATGGCAGGATTCCTGGAGAACTGTGAACACTGTAGATGCTGGTAAACCAAACTTTTGATGTTGTTTTCTTTAAAGAAGATGAGTAAATTGGATGAACGCCTCTTACTTTGTTGAATGTTTCTACCCTCCTCCTTGAGTTGCCTGCTCTAGGTCTCACAGGTCTAGTGAGCCCTTGACATTGACCACTCGGTTCTCTCCTCATCTCTCTCTGTGTCCTTCCCGGGCAGCCCAATGATGCTGCATGGAAGCCAGAGTCTTTTCCTGGTTCTTTTTCCAGGTCTGTCCTCTTCTGACCAGTGTCCAGGCAGAGGCAGTCTTTTACAATGAGTGGGAAATAGCCACCACTGGGGCTTATGGTGTCAGGTGAGTCTGTTTGGCATAACAGTCAGTGTGATGTGATTCCAAAGTTCACACACACACACACATCTCTAACTATCATGCTCTCATTTTTGTAGAGAGAAGCAGGGCCTAAATTCCTTCTTGTGTAAACTCTATATATCTCCTCACAATAATTGCTGTATTAGTCTGGGTTCTCTTGAGAAACAGAATCAATAGGAGACATATATATATATATATATATATATATATATATATATATGTAAGGTTTCCTAATAAGCTGTTATGTCAAATGAACAATCACATTTAATTCCTGTCTTCCTATCCATATTCAGAAAGCAGTGACAAAGTCAATGTGTAGAATACTGAAGGAAATAGGTAGACCATCTCATAAAAGAGTATTTTTGTGAAGAGGGGGTAAGGGAAAGATATTTTAAAGAAAACAATGAGAGCACAAGCTATAAGATGAAAACTTGATGGATTTGACAACATTAAACTAAATGATTTTGGCTTAAAAACAAAACATCAGAAATAAAGTTGCCATATGGTGACAAATAACAGAAGACATTTGCAAAACCAAAAACACCAAGGGAGGTAGGGGCTCTTATCTTTAAGGCAGAGGCATAAACTCAGCATTTTCTTGTTTTATTTATGGAAAAACTCTGAAAAGCAGCAAGGAGAATGACAAATGAAAACACAAACTCCACTTTCAGTGAAGGTAGCAGAAGCCCAACCCCTCTGAAATTCCAGATGGCTAGAAGGGCTACTGAGAGCAGTAGATGTAATGCAGGGGCATATTGAGGGAATGCAGGGGGAGGGTGCTTAGTGGCAGGTCTCAAAATCAGCAAGAAAAGTAAATTTCTTAAAGCTGACAGGCATACTTTGAGGTTTAAAACTCAAATTCCTTGGTTGTTGCAGCCAGAATATAGTGTGTGGCTAATTGTGAGAGCTCCTCTGAACCCTGCTAGATTCCTAGAGGCAGTGGAGGTGGGACTAAATGAGGAAATCCACATTTGTAGGAAGCCCTATTCCTCTGCAGAAAATAAGCAATGTAAAATAATAAATAAATAGTTAAAAAATAGTAAGAGAATGAGATTTGGAATCTAGGCAAAAGAATGCCAACATAAACATAATTGGAGTCTGAGAAGACGAAATCCCAAATAGTGAAACAGTGGGAATATTTACAGACATTATTCAAGGACACCTTCCTGAAACAAATAAAAGAGAATAATTTCATATTGAAAGGGCTCCCAAACTACCAAGGAGAATAGACCCAGAACAGTTAGAACTGAGACTCATCTTAGTAAATTTGGTCAGCAAATGAAGAATCTCTCTTTTGGGCAGCCAAGTAAGCATAGCAAGCCATGTTTGTGAGACAGAATTCAGGCTGGCCTCAGGGCTCTCCACAGCAGCATCACTACTAGAGGACAGTGCAACATCACCTAAAAAATCCTCACACAAAGAAAGAACGATGCAGACATCTGTACCAGCCACGTTGCTGTTCGGCACAGAGAGAACATGCATGCAGCCATGGCCTGCAGCACCTTCCATCATATCTTTCCCATGAGCTATTCTTCAGGGACTCAGTAGTGGAAAACTTCAGCAACCAGGGAAATATCTAAGTAATAAAGGAAAAAACCGTTTTGAAAATTGAATTTATTTAGCCATAGAAATAAAATTAAAACAAAAACGGGGACTAGGGCAACAGATTAGATTGGAGATGTCATAAGGTCTGACAACGAAATAATAGCATAACTAACAGAAAGTTAGAGGGGAAGGAAAAAAAGGTGGGAGGTAATGTTTGTGCTCATTTCTTCATATTTAATTGTGTGGAGGAAATCCAAAAATATTTAAAACTGCAAATATAATAATCCATGTGTAAGTGTTTTGAACAATAGAAGAGAGATTGTAGTCAACTAAAAATCAGTTGCGGGGGACAGGAAGCTCCAAGTATGGAAGAAGGAATATGTTAATTTCATCATTGCTAACAGTTGGCAGTTGAGAGGTACTATCCAAAAAATAGGTAAAGGTATTATGTAAAGTCATGTTTGTAAAGGGAACCCAATGAAATGAAACTACAAATCTTCTTTGCTATTAGAGAAAAATATACAGTGGAAACAGACTACCTAGAAGTAATTTTAAGCTATAAAAAAGCAAACATAACATGAAATGTTAAACTAAGCCTATCTGTCATTTCAGTAAATGAAAACAAGCTGAAAAAATCTATTAAAATGAAAGCACAGCTTTATTCTGTAACAAGAGACATGTATAAAATTAGTGATCAAAATCTGAGTATAGAAGTGTGGGCAGAGATTTAAGCTAGCATATATATACACACAAAAAGAAAGCCAATAATTTATCTAAATATCAGATAAAATTGAATCCATGGCAAAAGTCATTAATCAAGACAAAGAAAGACACTTTAAAACACTAAAGGTTGAAGTACACAGTTTAATAGTCATGTAATCACGAGGCAATGCATTCATGAGATGAAAACAATTAGGTGATTAGTGAAAACTGTACACCAGCAGTGGGAACCTTTAATTTACATCTGCATTAGAAAGCAGACATAGAAGGCTTAAATATAATAATTAATAGGGGTTATACAATTAACATATTAAAATATGTACCCTGAAAACAAGGAATAAACCTTTTCAAGTGCCCATAGAACAGCCACAAAATATGATGATACGTTGGATCCAAAAGAAAACTTCAGTAAATTCTAAAAATCATAAGTATAGCCATTATCTTACCTAATGTAATAAAACTAGAATTTAGTAGCACACAAGAAAAGAAAAAGTCCTCACCACCTGGATTTTAAGGTGCTCTCAAACAACTATTGGGTACAAAGGAAATCTAATAAAAATGTCAGAACACCTATAAATAACAAGAACAACAAAAGTAAAAACAATACCAATTCCACATATCGACTTTTGGATACAGCTAAAGCAGCATGCAGAGAAGAATTCACATATTTAAGTACAGGGCAGAAAACACAGACACATAAGAGAGCAATGATGAGGGAGATGATGACGGGGACGCCAGGATGTTCTGTGCGATGTGGCCTTGGGGCTGGCGTCTTGGGAAGGATTTTGAAAAGATTTCTCTCTTTGATTTGAAGATTCTCTCAGCTCATCTAAATTGCTTGGTCTGCATCTTCAAATTGGTCTGATCCCCAAACTATGTCTCTTCTTGAGTCAGAATCTTAGGTCACTCAGAATTTTCTCAGCCTAGACTCTAGACTGACTGTGGTTCTTTATTGTGCAGTACCACGTTCTTGTTTCTCACACATTTGATAGGATGGATGGTGGGAGGGGAGGAGGATACGGAGAGGAGAGGCTGAGGAGTGGAGACCAGGGAAATGGTAGGCACGTTCCAGTTAATTTTCAAATTTACTTTGTTATAGTATCATCCAAATAATTCATAGTGATTCTGATACGCAAATTGAATAGTTCTTTTGCATCTTTCTGTATTTCCACAATGTTTATTTCATATACACTTATTAAATAGGTGGCTGGCTCTGGAAGGTTATGGGTTCAAGGCAGTTAGCTTTTGCTGACTACACCTTTTGGAACTACACCTGCCTTGGCGGGAGAAGCCATGCTGTAGACTCATGCAGATCCAACAGGCTTGCCTTCGTAGCGGAGCCCCGGGGAAAAGACCCACTGTCCTCATGGGTCTCCTGAGGAGTGAGAACCTCCTCTACCTTGTCTCACTCTGGCCAGTTATAACAAGTTCTTCCACCCCCTCAGTTTGACCTGAGGACCATTTACAATCAGTTCCATTGAGTGTTCTTGTTACAAATACATGTTCCTGGCTCTTATTGAATCAGAAGTCCTGAGCCTAGAGCCAGGGAATCTGCATTTTTAGCAATATTTTATGCAGTATAGTTTGAGAATTGCTGATCTAGGGCTGGCCCAGTGGTGTAGTGGTTAATTTCACGTGCTCTGCTTTGTCAGCCTGGGTTTTACAGGTTTGAATTCCAGGAGCCAACCGAGGCACCGCTTATCAAGCCATGCTGTGGAGGCATCCCGCATACAAAAAATAGAGGAAGATTGGCAACAGATGTTAGGTCAGAGCCAATCTTCCTCACCAAAAAGAAAAAAAAAGAATTGCTGATCTAGAGGGACAAGTTACCCAGACCACCATTTGGAAATGAAGAAAGATACTAGTGCAATTGTTCTTCCAATTTATTATTCATTGGAAACATCAGAAAAAAATTTGCAAATTCAGATCTCAGCTATACCAGAGCCTATTTAATCAGAATTTTTGAGAGTAGGGCTAAAATTTTGGAATTTGAAAAAGTCACAGATGATTCTTCAGCAGGACCAGCATTTGGAGCCTTAATGGGGAAATATCTCAATTTCTGGTATTAGGTGCCAACTTCACAATGTTTACCATATGCATGTTTTTCTTTATTAAATTATATTATCATTTTTAATCACTTTGTATTCTTTTACTTTTTAAAATTGACGTATAATCTATATACAACAAAATTCATTCTTTTTGATGTATAGGTCTATGAGTTTTGACAAACATGTGCAGTCACACAACCCCAATCGCAATTAAAATACAGAATATTCCTTTACCCCCCAAAATTCTCTGGTGCCCTTATAGTCATCCCATCCCCAAATGCCAGCCCCTGGCAACCACTGATCTATTTACTTCCCCTACATAGTTTTGATATATAATACTTATGTATTATATATCAAATGTAACCTTTTAAGCCTGACTTTTTCACTTAGAATAATGCACTTGGGATTCATCCATATTGGCATGTATCAGTCGAGGGGCATCCTATGAAAAGCACAGAACTGGATTTGTTTATCCATTCACCAGTTGAGATACATGTGACTGTTTCCAGTTTTTTGGCAACTATGAGTAAAGCAGCCATAAACATTTATGTACAGATTTTGTCTGAACATACGTTTTTGTTTCTCTTATGTAAATACCTGAGAGCAGGGTTGATGGATATGGTAAGTCTATGCTGAACTTTATAAGAAATTGTCAAACTATATTCCAAAGTGGTTATACCATTTTGAATTCCCAAAACCAGTGTGTGAGCGCTGCAGTTGCTCTGTTCAGGGTTTTTGTTTGTTTATTTTGATTTGTTTTGTAGCCATTCTAGTCAGTGTGTAGTGGTCATTGTACACTTCATTTGCATTTACTAATTATCAATGATGTCGAACATCTTTTGATGTGCTTTTTTGTCAAAAGCATATTTTCTTTGATGAATATCTATTTAAATATCTTGCCATTTTCCAATTGGATTTTTTTCTTTTTGAATTTTGAGAGTTTTAAAATATTCTGGACACAAGTCCTTTCTTAAATATGTTTTTTGTAAATATTTTCTCAGTCCATGCTGTCTTTCATTTTTCTAACTGTGTCTTTATAGAGCAGAAGTTTTTAAATTGAAAAAGTTTTACTATCATTTTTTTCCTTTTATGTATTGTACTTTTGGGGTCATATCTAAGAAATTTTATAAAGCTTGAAGTCACAGAGATTTTTTTATGTTTTCTTCTGCAAGTTTTCTCATTTTAGGTTTTATATTTAGGTCTATAATCCATTTTGAGTTGATTTTTGTATACAGTGCAAAGTATAGGTCAAGGTTCATTTAGTTTGCATTTGAATGTTCAATTATTACAGCAACTTTTGTTGAAAAGACGCTGTTTCTCCAGTGAATTGTCTTTGTACCTTTGTCATACATGTGTGGATCTATTTCTGGACTCTATTCTGTTCCATTGACCTACGTGTCTGTTCCTTAGTCAAAACTCTCTGTAGCTTTATAGTAAGTCTTGAAATCAGATAGCGTGAGTCCTCCAACTTTGTCCTTCTTTTCCCAAATTGTTTGGGCTATTTTAGTTCCTTTGACTTTCACTGTAGGTTTTAGACTCAGGTTGTCAGTATCTAAAAATATCCTGCAGGGGTTTTCTTTGGGATCACAGTGAATCTATAGATCAGCTGGAGGGGAATTTGACCACTTAGTAACACAGTCTCCCAATCCATGAAGTGATTTGTAGTTTTCAGTACAAAGGTACTGTACATATTTTGTTGGATTTACACTTAAATATTTCATTTCTTTAGTACTATTGCAAATAGTATTGTTTTTAAAATTTAAATTTCCAATTGTTCCTTGCTGATACAAAGAAGTATAATTTATTTTTTATTATTTACCTTGTATCTTACCTTGTTACATTTATTCATTAGTTCCAGTAGACTTTCTGTAGATTCCTTAGGATGTTTGACATAGTCACGTAATGTAGTTACAGAGAGATTTTTATTTCTTCTCTACCAATCAATAGGCCTTTTATTTCTTTGCCTTTTGGAACAGCTAGGACTTCTAATGAGATGTTGAATAGGGATACTGAGTGCATCATCTTAAGGGGTGATGGGGAGAAAGAGCACTCTCTACCCACTCTGGGTCCTTTCTGGCTGAGCTACAAATTAAATTGACATGAGGCTGAATAGCAGGAGAAAAATCAAACAAAGCTTTATAACATGTATACATGGGAGAGAACAGGGAGTGTCTTTTGACAAAATGGTGGAGAGTTTCCTCTTATATAGACAAACCAGGATTTTGGGGGGCAGTTGGTAGTGTCAGCCACAAGGGATTACAAGAAAAGCACAATAAACTTATTATGCAGATTTAAGGCCTCTCCTTCCACACTGACCAGTTTCTAGAGATAAGGTCATCCACCTCTCTTTCCCCACAGAGAAGGAGATATCTTTACAACTGGAGATTTCCCTTACAAATGTAAATGTATGGTAAACAGAACTTTGATAAGAATGGGTGTAGCAAAGACCCTCCTGGTTTATCGATACCCAGAGTCTTCCAAAGTGAGGCCTGTCCTTGGGCCCATCCCAAATTCCTGCAGACAATTGGGAGGGGGGAAGGTCAAATGTCCTTCAGAGCGAGGTAGAGAGAGACACATCTAGAGGTGGCCAATTCTGATCCCCCACACTTTCCAAATGTTGACCCAACTTTTCATTCTGAGGGCACATTCCATTTCGTCATGATGTACTGTCCTTTTCCTGTGTTACTGAATTTGATTTGCTAATTTCTTTGAGAAGTTTTGTGTCTCTGTTCATGAGAGGTATTGTAATGTTTTCTTCAGCTTTGGTTTCAGGGTAATGCTGGCCTCATAGAATGTTTAGGGAAATATTTTCTTCTCTTCTATTTTCTAGAAAATTTGGTGTAGAATTGGTATTATTTCTTCCTTAAATATTTGATAGAATTTGTCAGTAAAGCCATCCTGGGCCTGGAGTTTTCCTTATTAGAAGGGTTTTAATAACAAATTCAATTTCTTTAATAAAGATAGAACTATTTAGGTCATCTATTTCTTCTTCAGGGAACTGTGGTAGTTTGTGTCTCTCAAGGAATTTGTCTAATTTATCTAAATTTTAAAATTTGGTATACAATGAATAATATTCCCTTATTAGCATGTTAATGTCTTTAGAGCATATTTCCTTCCAGATAAGGGTAATTTGTGTATTTTACCTGGTCAGTATGACTACAAGTTGACTGATGTTTTGTCTTTTTGAAGAACCAGTTTTTTTTATATTATTGATTTTTCTCTATTTTTTGTTTTAAATTTCAGTGATTGCTGCTCTTATCTTAACCTTCTGTTTGCTTTGGATTTAAATTGCTCTTCTTATTCTATTTTCTTAAGGTGGAAGCTCAGTTCATTGATTTGAGACCTTTCTTCTTTTTTTAATACAGTAGTGTGTCACTTAATGGTGGAGATACGTTCTAAGAAATGTGTCATTGGGCGATTTTGTCGTGTGAACATCGTAGAATGTATTTACACAAACCTAGATGGTACAGCCCACTACACACCTAGGCTATATGGTACTAATCTTATGGGACCACTGTTGTATGTGCGGTCCGTCATTGACCAAAACGTTGTTGTGCGGTATATGACTGTATACATATTAATGTAATAAAATTTCCTCTATGCACTGCTTCAGTAGCATCACATGGTTTATAATAATATTGTGGCTTCAATTTCATTCAACTCCAAATACTTTCCAGTATCCCTGGTAATTTTCTCTTTGACCCATGGGTTAAGTGCATATTTTTACATTTCCTAATATTTGGGGATTTTCCACTTTTCTTTCTCTTCTTCTGTGGGTGGTGGTCCCAATATCAGCTCAGTGTCTGAAATCTTTGCTGTCCTGCATTGGGGCTGTCCTGCACATGTGCCACTCAAGGTTTAAAATGAGCAAACATATATAAGAGATTGTCAACTTACAGAGTCAGTCTCAATAAAATACGCAAACTCACAGTTTAAATGTTTCATTCAGAAAGAACTGAAACTCTTCTCGAAATACAGCAGTGTTTTTCAAACTTTAGTATGCAGAAGAATCCTCTGGAGAGATTACTAAAAGACAGATTGCTGGGCCTCAGATTCTGATTCAGTGGGTCTGGGGTAGCCCCAAGAACTTGTATTTCTCTTATTGCAGATTTGTGGACCACAGTTTGAGTAGCACTGGTTGGGAAGGCTTCTCATGATCTGGCCTCTGCCAAGCATTTACAGTTTTATTCCTCTCGTCCCATCCTGCAATTCAATCATATCCAACCATTTGTCCCCTGGACCTGAATTGCCCTTCCCACCTTGTCTGCCTGCCCCATTCCTATCTCTAGAGCTGCTCATCTCTCAGGAGGGCCCCAGCAATCTACATGCATGTTTAAATTTGAGACACATTCATCATGAAAGCCAAATATCTGTGGGAAGAAACAATGATCATTTCTGTAGTCACCATCATCTGTTTATCTTCTCAGAGACTTTACTGCTGCAGTTATGCATCCTCCTCCTCACTAGATCATTCCTGTCAGGCATCAGAGACATGGTACTCACCGAAGGCAATGAGGGTATGGGATGCTGCTGGTGGCGCAGGAGGATTGCCCCTAAGATCTTCCTTCTCAGTTGGGCCTGGGGCTTCGGACATTCACTAGCCTTGGTTTTCATGTACATATTGATTTTTGTATTTTCTGCTATCTGCCATTAATTTCTCTCTCTTTAGACCAAACTTAGACCAAGTGCACAATCTCTTGGAGATAGCATTTTCTAAGGGTTGACCTTGCTTAATTTGAAGAGAGATAACCTACTTTTGTGATTGACTTCATGATTTTTTATCTGTGAGACTGTGGGCAAGCTATTTAACCCTTCTGTGTCTCTGCTTTATCATCATTAAAATGTGGGACATAATAGTAACTATATTTTCAGGATTAAATGAGCTAATGGGGATAAGATGCTCAGCCCAGAATGAGGTCTCACTATTTTGTATTATGACCAATACCACTGCAGTTTCCATTCCTGTCTATATATTACAACTTCAACTTGTGGTGATGAGGGTCCACCACATCTATTGGAAGGATTTAATTAAAATCAGGGCCTTTCAGAGCTCCACTCCGTCCCCCATCCCTAAGACTAAGTGATGTTCAAAGTTTGATCGTCTTCGGTGATTACACTCTGAGAGATGTTGTCATATTCACGAAGGTCACAGGAACTGTAGTCTTTACACATGGGCTGTTTCTGTGGAAGAGGCAGTGGTCTGGAGACAATGTGGGGTCCTGTCCCCACTTTGGCATCAACAGTGCAGCCTTGGACATAAGTTCCCACACCTGACCCATAAGAAGCTGTGATTGGAGGGCATCCGAGGTCTTTAGTTATAATAAAATGCCATGTTCCATTGAATAACTCCCTCTGTTTGATCCTAAGCACTTTAGCTGAAAATCTAACAAGAGACACTGCAGGCCAAACTTGACAAACATTTGAGCAGTGTGACCTGAGCCGTTATTCACCTTGCACATGTAATAACTACTACGAGAATCCAGTAGTCATAAAGATCATAAAGTGCTATGCATTAAAGATGCAGCCAAAATGCAGATTTTGCATATCAGTCTTGGGGGAGGATGTGAAGGATACCATGTAGGGCCAATATGTTAGAGCAGCACTACCCAATAGAAATGTAACGCAAGCTACACATATAATATTAGATTTTCTAATAGCTACATTAAAAGAAGTAAAAAAGACACAAGTGAAATTTATTTTAATAATATATTTTATTAACACAGACTATCCAAAGTCTTATTTCAACATATAACCCATGTACAAATATTAATGAGCTATTGTGCACAATATTTCATATTAAGTCTTTGAAATCCAGTGTGCATTTTGTATTTGCAGCACATTTAATTGTGGACTCTTCACATTTCAAGAGCTCAGTAATTATGTGTGACTGTGGCTACTACATTGGACAGTGCAGTTTTACAGAAAAAACAGAGAATCTCTTTGCCCCTTCCCTAGTGACTTAGTTTGTTGTGTGCTCCCAATGGGTTCCTAAAGAACCTGATGTCACTGCAGGTCTCTCTGACTTTCTGTTTCTGCTCCACCCTTCTGGAGCATTCTGCCTACCAACCCCCTTCCACTTTTTGTCCCTCTGACAATCCCTGTTCTTCCTTCAAAGTCCTAATCAACTGTCAACGGCCCTGCGAAGAGTTTTACACCTTGGCTTCCGGATACACTTAATTAGGTGTTCTGTTTGTACATTTACCATACTTCACTAATTACATTTACTTGTTTCTATGTTTTTCTCCCTACTGTGAGCATTTTGAAGGCCAAACCACGTATTCTTCATGCCCATATCCCCATTAGATATTAATGCTAACATGCAGAGGTGCTGAATAAATGGCTCTAGATCTTAGACTCAGGCCTAGGGAAGCTCCCAGGATCTGCCCTTTGCCCTCATGTACTCTGTTTATGAAGAATGCCTGTCAGAAAGGGTAAATTAGATGCTGGTTGTAACCAGTGTAACATAACCTTGCCAATAAATCTTCATAATTACTAATAAAATATTAGTATACATTTGCCGTCTTCCTTATTATCCTTTTCCATCTTCTTAGATACACCTGCCCAGTGATCAATTAACTAGGAAGCATCATGAATTTTTCTGACACTAAATGGAGCTCTCAGAATGAATAAGCAGATTCTGTCAAAAAAGAAGAAAAAATAAGGTGTATATAGGAGATCATCTTATTTTGAATATGGAAGAAGCAAGGAGATAGGGCATGATGGACAATGCAGTTAATATAGAATATTTTTAAGGTTCTAGCCCTCATATTGGGTGGCAGGTTCTCAGGTTTTATTATGTTACTTAAAATAACTAACAAATAGTTCATTGAATGAATAAATATAAAAGAAGAAGTATAAAAACAACCTGTATCCAGATTCATTGCACCACAGTACTCACAGTTATGGCACATTATTTTGTTATGCTTTTCCACATTGGTGATAACTTGTTGATGATTCTATTAGTCCTATTTAATTAGTTCTACTTATACTATGCTGCTTTTCTTCTCAATTCAAGTATTTTTTCTCTTTGTTCACTGTTTTCTTTCTGTCTCCTAGCCTTCCACTAGCATTTCTTCTACAGTTTTTTCACAATTCTTATATATAATTTAGCAAATTTTAAACTTAAAATTTTTAAAACTTTACTAAATATCTACAAATTTTTGTATGGGCCATCCACTGCTGCATAATCACTCTGACACTTGGTGGCTTAAATTATTTTTTCTTATCTCCCAGAGATCCGTGAGTTGACTGGCTTCAGCTGGGCGCTTCTTGCTTGGGGTCCTTCATGTGGTTATAGTCGGATGATGGCTTCTGAGAGCTTGCCTGGGCTGGACATCTACGGGGGCTGGAGGTGATGCTGGCTGTCATCTGGCGCTGTTCACGCAGGCAACTACCATGGCCTTTCCATGTGGCTTGGGCTTCTCGCAGCATAATGGTGGCGATCAAGAGCAGACACTGCACATGTTCTCAGAAAACCCAGAATGTCCCTCTTGCTGTTTCCTGCTGGCCAAGTGAGTCACTAACGCCAGCCACCTCAAGGGGAGGGGATTAGAACTCACCTCTCACTGGGAAGAACAGCAAGAGGCTAGTGGCCATCTTTAATCTACCACACTCTTTCTTATTTACCTCTTCATATGCTAGATTTATTTTGAATAGAAATTCTAAGGTTAATTTAAAAAGATTAAAATAAATTCTCAAAAATATATGTAGTTCTGATGAAAAGCTGCTGCATATTCATCACATTTAACATTTTATATTGTTGGTTTTCATATCATCACTGGACACTTATGCAACCGTTGACCAAGTAATTAAGTGGAAACTCTGCCCAAGTGAACTTGGGGGGACATCCGTGTGTAGACAGTACATGTAGTGACAAACTGGCTGCAAAATATGACCATCATGCATTTTAAAGTCAAACGTCAAATAATTGTTGGGTTATCTGTTCTTTTTATTTAGTTACACTTCTACTTTCCTTTATACCTTTGGATAAATAAGTATTGACTTTATCTCTCTAGAGACTTCTTCATGGTCACTAAATATACACACTCTTGCCCTTTTCTTCAAGGATGTTATTAGCAGCTGTTCCTTATGGAAGATTATATTTTCCAAAAAGAGTTGTAACAATGTTTCTTATCCCACATGCTTTTTTATTCCTTTTTAAAAATAAACTTTATTTTTTAGAATATTTATAGAAAAATTATGAAGATAGTGCAGAGTTTTCATATACCCCATACCCAGTTTCCCTATTATTGACACCTTGCTGTGTATTTGTCACAACTAATGAACCAGTGTTGACACATCATTATCAACTCCATCTGTCCTTTATGCTTGATGTCCTTTCCCTGTTCCAGGATCCCATCCAGGATCGACAGTGTCATCATGTCTCCTTTGCCTCCTCTGGGCTGTGACACTCACATGCCTTTGACACTTTTCCTGTTGAGAGGTGGGGTCTGCTCCTTCCCTTGAGTCTGGTAAGCTTGTGACTACAGCACAAGTGATGCCATGTGACTTCTGATGGTGGGCCGTAAAAGGCATATACCTCCCCCTGTTTCTTTAGGATGTTTGCTCTCAGAACCAAGACATGCTATGAGGAAGCCCAAATTGGCCCACATGGAGAGGTCATATGGACAGGCCAGGTGCAGTATTTCTGCTGATAACCCAGCTGTGACTCCAGCCAACATCCAACATCAACCACCAGACGTGGGACTAAAGATGCCTCCAGACAATTTCAGCCTCTGACCATTGAGTCACCCAGATGTCAAGTCTTCAGCTGGCACTCCAGACCTCATGGAGCAGAAACAAGCCAACCCAGGTGTGCCATGTCTGACCCTTGACACACAGAATTCAGGAGAATAATGACTATTTTATAACACAAGTTTGGGTTGTTGCATAGCCATCGTAACTGGAACGCTTGGAATTTCACAAATTGTTATAAATCCTGATTGCCATACTGTAAATGGGAGGCAGGGGCTGGGAGGGAGTAGGAACTGTTCCTTGGGAGCAGCTGGTTGTCAGTCTCAGTCAGTTGCCACATGCCTGGCACTCTTCCTGTTTTCTCATTTAACGTAACAGGGAGTCTACTCATTTACGAGTAAATGTCTATTGAGTGCCCAGCACATGCCAGGCACTGCTGTAGAAGATTCTCACTTCTACTGGACTTCCATTTTAACAGGAGAAGACAGACACAAACAATGATTTTGGCCTTCCCTCTGAATAAAATGCAGGACATCAGATGGAAGATTTGAGTAGAGGATTGGCATAGCGTGATGTATATTTTGAAAGGATGTCTCTGGCTGTTGGATGATAAATATTCAACGGGGCATTTTGTGGGGAAGGTCAGAGAAGCAGAGAGGCAATTAGTATGGTGCTAGGGTAATAAGGGGAGAGAGGACGATGGCTCAGATCAAGGTGGTGGTGTAGAGATGCTCATAAGTGTAGACTGTGTAGGATTTCATAGTGCATTAGGTAAAGGGTATGAGAGAAAGAAATGAGTCTAGGATGACTCTAAGGTTTTCAGCACATCAGGATGGATGGAGTTGATATCAATTTGTGTGAGGAAGGTGGCATGTGTGCTACTGTCTGGGGAGCACAGAACTCCTGTTTAGACGTGAGGAATTGAGCCATTTAAGTAGAGACATTGAGTATGTAATTAGATGTATGCATAAGAGAGAGATGGATGTTATTCTTCCTAATTCAGGGTTGAAACTGAGGTTAAAGGGCCGGCCCGGTGGCATAGTGGTTAAGTTCACACACTCTGCTTTGGCGGCCCAGGGCTTGCGGGTTCGGATTCTGGGCGCGGACTGACGCACCGTTCATTGAGCCATGCTGAAGTGGTGTCCCACATAGAGCAACTAGAAGGATGCACAACTATGACATACAACTATCTACTGGGGCTTTGGGGAGGAAAAAAGGAGGAAGATTGGCAACAGATGTTAGCTCAGGGCCAATTTTTTTTTCCTCAAAAAAAAAAAAAAACAAACAGAAAGAAACAGGTTAAAAGAGGTTAAAAATCTTGATTCATCCGAGGCCATTCAGCTCTCAGGTCTTGGGATGCTGTCCCCTGCAGGAGTTGCTAGTGGGATGGTGTGTAGCATGGGCTGGCTGAAGACAGCAGAGCAGGCTGACGGGGCACATCGAATGAATTCAGTACTTTGGAAATTAAATTGAGCCAGTGAAAATGAGCACCTAGAGTAGGTATGGTCTTGTTGCCTCCAATAGTTTGAAGCCTCCCATTAGTGTGGTGGCAAAGCCGTTAGCTAGCCGGGACTAGACAGAGGGTAACAAGAAGTGGCCTTGGCAGCAGATTAACCTGTGTTTGTGTCCCGCTTCCCCCGTTTGAGCTGTCTGATCTTGAGGAAGTTACCGATCCCTTCAATGCTTCTATCTGTTCATTTAAAGTGGGAATGATAGTAGTACTTAGCTCTTAGCACTGTTTGAGGAAGCCATGAGACGATGCATGAAAAGTTCAGAGGAGTCTGCCACGTAGCAAGTGCTTAGAGTGAACTGGAGTGACAACGATGACAATGATGATGATGATGACAAGGATGAAGAGTTCATAGGGTGCTCTCTTCTCTGAAGACATTTCCCCCCTAATTTCATGACCCAGGAGGTGTCCCATTATATGACTTCTTGTGGTGCTTCTGGGTGGGTAGATTTGCAATGTTTTGGGAATTGTTTTGTTGGTGAAGCCACTTGATGAGCTTCAGTTGACAATTATAAATTAGCAAAAATATTTTTATAGAATCAACTATCCATATCACTCTGTAAAGCAACAGGGGGATGACAGCCAAGAGGATAAAATGAAGGAAGTTGTGTTATTTGGGACCTCATATACTGAGAAAACAACACAAAGTGTGTACATTATTGAGCCCTCAAGTGCTCAACTGAGGGATGCAGGTGGGTTTACAGCAAGCAGAGCGGTGTGGTGTGAAGGTGTGTTTTTGAGCTCAGGGCCAGGATCTATACACATCATCTGTCACAATTCAATCTCATCGAAATCTTCAGGGAAGGCATCAATGTACCCATCTCACTAACGAAGGAATTGAGGCTGAGACCTTCAGCAGCATGCGAGGGCCATGGACTGAGTGAAAGGCGGCTGAGATTTGAATCACCTGGCTGGTCCTGGCAGTCCTGTACTCTGTTCACCTGGCTGAGAGGCTGAGGGCTGGGGGTGTGGGTCCCAGGCAGCAGCGATCAGGCTGGCATTAGCAGGCAGGGGCTCTTCCTCATGCTGCATCCCAGTTCTATCTATTAAAAGAGGTCTGTGCTACTGAAACTAGTGTGCCATCTTTGGAATGGAAGAAAAGCAGGGATCGGTGTCATTGCAGGGCAGAGACACAGCTGGGAGACATGAAGACATAGCTGGGAGAAGAAGTGGCATTTTGGTTCTCCAGTGCAGAAATAAAAGGAATCTATTTTTGTATCTACTTTCAGTTTTCACCAGAAGAAACAGTTGCTTTATTTTTTATTTTATTTTATTTTTTATTTATTCATTTTTTGTGAGGAAGACCAGCCCTGAGCTAACATCCGTTGCTAATCCTCCCCTTTTTGCTGAGGAAGACTGGCCCTGAGCTAACATCCGTGCCCATCTTCCTCCACTTTATATGGGACGCCGCCACAGCGTGGCTGACGAGCAGTGCGTCGGCGGGCGCCCGGGATCCGAACTCGCGAACCCTGGGCTGCCAAGCGCGGACGAAACCGCTGTGCCACCGGGTCGGCCCTTTATTTTTTAAATGCATCCCTCTGTGCATTAAAACTTCCTCTTCAGGGGCTATTTTTTCCCATTGTCCCTCCTCTGTGTTTTGTAATATCCCACTGTTGCAAGACTCTACAGCTCATGGAAAGGGGTATCCTGCAGCCCTAGCCTGTGGCCATCTTATTGAACCACGTCCTCTAGTGTTGGCTGTGTCAAGTGGCCTGGAACCTGACCGGTCACGGCTCTGCTAGGGAGGCAAACCAAGAACATTTCATCCTTCTCAAGAGCCTTCTTTTCCTGGGGCTCCCTGAGAGACTCAAACTCTGAACGGAAGGGACCGTTTTCTTTCAACGGAGAGAATAAATGCTTCCAAAACAATCTCATCCCCTCTTTAAAACCAAGGACTCAACACCAAAGCTATTTACAATGTGCCACAAAACTAACTCAGAACCCTCCCATGGGTCCAGTTGGAAAGCACATTTTCTAAACTGTCTTAATGGGAAAAAATAAACCAGTTACATGACTACTTAGAACTTCCATTTAAATAATGATTTACAGACCTTTTGAGTTAACCTTACAAAATTCTTCTAAGGTTCTGGAATTTTTTTTTCCTTTTTTCCTTTCAAGATAGCTTTTGATACCTTATCTCTGGAAAGCTCCATCAGCCTTCACTTTATGTAGCCCTTCTATATCAGCTCCCCTTTTTAATTAATAAACTGTCAATTTTAGACTAGCTTTATGTTTACAAAAAAGTTGTGAAAATAATACAGAGTTCCCCTATCCCCCCTCACCCATTTTCCCCTATTATGAACAACTTATATTAGTATGTTATATTTGTTGCAATTAATGAGTCAATACTGATACATTATTATTAACTAAAGTCCATACTTTCTTAAGATTGCCTTAGTTTTTACCTGATGTCCTTTTTTGTGTTTTAAAATCCCATCCAAGATACCACACTGCATTTAGTAATCGTGTCTGCTTAGGCTCCTCTTGACTGACAGTTTCTCAGAATTCACTTGTTTTTGATGACCTTGACAGTTTTGAGGAGGACTGTTTAGCTATGTTGTGGAATGTCTCTCTCTTGGGGTTCGTCTGTTTTTCTCATGATTAGACTAGGCTTTTGGGTTTTGGGGAGGAGGGCCACAGAGGTAAGGTGACATTCTTGTTACATTATACTAAGGGTACATGCCATCATGGAGAATCCAAATTTCTTGCCTTTTCCAGTTTTTAGAGACTGTCTGCACTCCTTGGCTTGTGGTCCCCTTCTATCTTCAAAGCCTTCAATGGTTGGCTGAGTCTTTCTCACATGGCATCACTCTGACACTGACTCTTCCTTCTTCTGTGTCCCTTTTCTATTTATAAGGACTCTTGTCATTACTTTGGGCCTAGCTGGATAATCCAGGATAACTTCTTCATGTCAAGATCATCTGATTAGCAAATCTATTTCCCTCTGCAACCTTAATTCCCCCTAGCCATGCAATCTAACATATTCACAGGTTCCTAAGATGTGCACGTCTTTGGGGGACCATTAATCTGTCTACCACAAAAGCCAAAATCTGGATGCTATGTGTGTTTCTTACTACTGTGGAGTATAATTGTTTCTAGGCTCTCTCAACGGACAGAACAAGGAAATACATGTGTGTATATTAACCTGCATATGTACACATATCTATAAATTTATATATATCCGTCTGTATGTATACTAAGCTAAATATAAATTCATACTGATGATCCCAACTCTAACCCAGTATCACAAGGATCATTCTAGCCCTTGACTGTATGTAACCTTCCACTGCAACAGTGAGAAACCTGGTTCCCACTATCTGCCACCATTTTGCTTAACTGTTCACGTACACATGGATAACGGTTTCAGAATTGTTTACCTATACCCCCATAGGAAACAACTTTACCAGTTAGAGTGCAGTGCTTATGTGCAGTTCCTTTTGCCTTTAGTTTTACAGATTACAGCCATTTGTAAAATTACTTAGGTCAGCAATTTTTACCTCCACCTGTTTCAGTGAGGTTATTTCATACATTTGTAAGACAGTTTTGTTTGTTTTTCTTTCTTTTTGTCACAGTCTGAATTTCATTCTGGGATTCCCAGCCCCTTTTGAACATAAAGGCCTTAAGTAGAGGATGGCATGAGGAACCAGGATACAAGAGTCCATGAGGGTAGAGACAGGTTAGTAGTAAAAATCATCCAGCAGCCCAGAAAATACCCCTGCCAAGAAAGCTCAGCATCATCTTGATTGCTCAGTGCACCCCTCGCCGTCTTTTAAAGCCCACTGTGAAAGTGGTTCTTTCCCGGAACGTCTTAGTCTTCTTTTCCTTTCCAGGCTAAACAAAGTCATGGTGTTCCAACAATGAGATTACCCTATTTTTAAATCTATGATAAATAGGTATCTGCATGCCCACTGCTGTTCTTCATAAATGAATCCCACCATGTTTCCTTAGTGCTTCAAGCATGTCTGTCTTGTAGATCTTAACAGAATTTGTTCACATGCCTATGTGTCCTGTTATTCCAAGCACCACTGGAGGCCGTGTTCTTTCCTCTTTGTGTATGCTGATCTGCAGGTCTTGGAAAAAAATTAGCACTAAAGAAAAGTATGGTGAAATATAATGAATCAAAGAAAGAGGGCCTGTTGTTCCAGCTCTAGATCCATGAGGTCCTCCCTTTCTGCCTTGTTCACTGTTTGTGGAGTTAGTCCTGGTCCCTACATGTTAGAGGTGGCTGGTCTACCCCAGACACACCCTGAAAGAGGTGGCTCCCAGGTAGAATGGTCAGTTTCCAGTCATTTGTTTGGGGTCAAGGTGGGGAATCATTCTTATCTTCCCATAAGCATAATTATGGCATTAGTGTCTCTTACTATAAGCTAGAAACTTATTCATTTTTCAGAGCCCAGTTCAAGTTTTATGGATTTAGTAATGTGTTTCCTCACTATCCTAGTTTCCGTTAGTATTCCCCACCTCTGAATTCTTACATCATGAACTGGCTGTTTGTGCTGGGCACTTCAATCTTTTTAATACCATGTCACGATGCTGTCACATTCCATGGGCTTACTGTAACTCCTCAAAAACACAGTAACTGCCAGAGGGAGGATCCATTTATCCTCCTTCTCTCTGCTTCTCACAGTGCCTATCATGACATCGTATATGTAGTAAGTGATCAGTACATCCAAGAAGATTGAGAATTGAAAGTTACCTCCTGAAATTAATTCATCATCCAGGTGAAGAATGCCCTTATTTTAAGAACACCCACCTTCTGGCCTCACCCAGCACAGTAGTGTCTTACCTCCATTCACTACTCCACAGCATAAAAAACTGAAAACATGAATTCTTGCATTTTGTGAGGCATTAGGTAAGCCAGTGTCTCCCTTGGGCCCTCCCCAAAACAGAGACAGCTGTATCATTCTTGGTGCAGGTACTCTATTTGGAAGGTGATTCCAGCAAGTGTGAGTGAGGGAGAGGAGACAGGAACAGATAGGAAATCAGTAAAGGGTGCATTACTGAGCTGATGACTGCTGTGAACATGGGGTCTCTGTCTCCCTAGGGACCTCTGAGGAACCTCAGAGAATTCACCTAGAAGCCATCCCTGTAAAGGTGGGAGCCTGAGCATTTAGCAGCTGGCTTCTAGTCCTCATAGCTGGAGATTGTCCCTGGGGACACTAACCACCACTATCCCAGCACCACACCACACTCCCCCCACCATGCTCCCAAGCTGCACCTTGGGTGGACTGAGGGACTTTTCTGGCTTTGAAGAAGACCAGGCTGAAAAGCAGAGAGCTGTCAAGTGCCCTTGAGGTGAGACCTGGCACAGCTGGCATGGAGCTGCCTGTACAGCTGCACTGAAATCAGGTGGTCTGAGGGGCTGTGGTGTGGGAGGAAAAGGCATTTCCTTCACAAAATATTGCCCAATTTTCAGAAATACAGGCTAAGACACAAAAAGATGACTTAAGCTGCTCACCTGCCTCAACTGAGAAGAGATCTAGGATTAGATTTTCATCCTCGAAATTTTATCCTAAGCATGAGTCTGAAGTGTCTGCTATTCTGACTTTGAGTTTTATAAAATTGGATTGATGCAGTTCAACCTAATATGATGCTTTGGTGGCAGTCTGTGAGAGGTTTCAAGCTCAGGAGTTAGAACATCTGACAAAGGTCGATTTTTGGACTTGTCCGAGATCATGTTTGATGCATTGATCTGCAGACCTGCACCCTCCAGCAAAGGGAGTGTCCAAGTGGATTTGTCATGGAAGACCTACTCACCCACACTGGGAGGGTCCAGAAGACTTTTTTCACCACCACTGTGAGAAATAAATTTGTGAGAGAATCTCCGGCATCTTGGAAGAGCTCCACCATCAATCTTCTCTGTAGGCCAGACCTTACAGTGGGAACTGCAGACACTGCCTTGGGAAACCTAGATGCAATGAGAGTTAGTGGATCCCTGGGTGACAGGGGCCAAGTGGCAGCACTCCACTGCCTAAGGCAAGGTGGGCCTGGATACCACAATGGACAGCAGAGCCAAAGCAGCAGTTAGAACAGGCTGACTTGTGCAGACCTAAGGCATTGGCTAGTTTATCGTGGTGTTCCTAGAAGAGAAACAGGAAGCCTACTAAATTCTTACTTGATCTGTATAAGCAGGAAAGTTCTAGGTCAAGCGAACAAAAGCTAAACCTGCATCATAAAAACAGAGAGTCATAGCCTCTCAGTTAATTCCCAGACTTGAGCCAGCTTACAGACCCAGAACCCCTTGAATGAAGGGGAGGCCGAGTGTACTTGAGGAAGGATCTCAGTACACTGGAGAAAATTTATGCTGTTAATCTTTCTCTCAGCCCTCCCCAAAGGCACCTACAGCATTTTACCGGGGAAACTGTAGTTAGGAAAAAGGAAAATATTTAGGATTTTCAGGGATTACTGGACACTGGCTCTGAACTGATACTGATTTCAGGAGACCCAAAAAGTCACTGTGGTCCACCAGTCACTGTAGGGACTTATGGAGGTCAGGTGATCAGTGGAGTTATAGCTCAGGTCCCTCTCATGGTGGGCCCAGTGAGTCCCCAAACCCATCCTGTAGTCATCTCTCCAGTTCCAGAATGCATAATTGGAATAGATACACTCAGCAGCTGGCAGAATCCCCACATCTGTACCCTGATCTATGGAGTGAGGGCTATTATGGTGGGAAAGGTCAAGCAGAAGTCACTAGAACTGCCTCTGCCTGCCTAAACCAAAAACACTACCACATTACTGGAGGGATTTCAGAAATTAGTGCCATCATCAAGATCTTGAAAGATGTAGGGGTGGTGATTCCATCCACATCCCAGTTCACCTTGCCTATTTGGTCTGTGTAGAAGAGAGACAGATCTTGGAGAATGACAGTGGACTATCATAAACTTAATCAAGTGATGACTCTAATTGCAGCTGCTGTACCAGATGTGGTGTCATTGCTTGAGCAAATTAACATATCCCCAGTACCTGGTATGCAACTGTTGATCTGGCAAACACCTTTGTCTCCATCCTTGTTAATAAAGACCACCAGGAGCAGTTTGCTTTCAGGTGGCAAGGCAAGTAATACACCATCACTGTCTCATCTCAGGGGTCTATCAACTCTCCAGGACGTTGTCATAATTTAGTTCACGGGGATCTTGATCACCTTTCCCTTCCACAAGACATCACCCTGGTCCATTACATTGGTGACGTTGTGCTGATTGGACCTACTGAGCAAGAAGGAGAAACTTGTCCAGACTTACTGACAAAATATTTAAGTGCTAGGGGCTGGGAAATAAATGAGACTAAAATTCAGAGCCTTCTACCTCAGTAGGGCTTCAGTGGTGTGGGGCATGTTGAGATGTCCCTTCTAAGGTGAAGGATAGGTTGTTGCATCTGGCCCCTCTTACAACCAAAAAAGGCACAGCACCTAGTGGGCCTCTTTGAATTTGGAGGCAAAGTATTCCTCAATTGGATGTATTATGCTGTCCCATTTACTGAGTGACCTGATAATCTGCTGGTTTTGAGTAAGGCCCAGAACAAGAGAAGGCCGTGCCACAGGTCCAGGCTGTGTTAGTTGCTCTGCCCATATGACTCAGCAGATCCAGTGGTGCTTGAAGTGTCTGTGCAGATACGGGTGCTGTTTGGAGCCTTCGGCAGCCCCAGAAGGCAAATGATAGTGCAGGGCCCTAGGATTTGGTTCAAGCCCTGCCATCCTCTGCAGATAGCTACTCCCTTTTGAGAAACAGCTCATGACCTGCTACTGGGCCTCAGCAGAGACTGAACGCTTAACCTTGGGCCACCACTTTACCATGAGACCTGAGCTGCCCATCATGCACTGGGTGTTATCTGAACCGCCATAAAGCTGGGTGTGCACAGCAGCACTCCAGCATCAAAAGGAAGTGGTATAGATGAGATCAGCCTTGAGCAGGCCCTGAAAGCACAAGTAAATTACATGAAGAGTGACCCAAATGCCCATGGTCCCCACTCCTGTTCCACTGCCTTCTCTCTCCCAGCCCACACCTACAGTCCCATGGGAGCTCCCTACAATCAGTTGACAGACGAGAATACTCAAGCCTGGTTTATAGATGGTTCTGCACAATATGCAGGCACCACCCAAAGTGGTCAGGTGCAGGGCTACAGCCCCTCTCCAGGACATCCATTGGACGATGGGGAGGGAGACCCTCCCAGTGGGCAGGACTTTGAGCAGTGCACCTGGTTGTTCACTTTGCTTGGAAGTAATATACATATCTATGTATATCTCTATATTCTGGAGACCCTGACTGACACACAGAGTGAGCTCAGGTATGCCCTTCCTGACCTCTCCCTCAGCGAAGCAAAGATCTCCTCACAGCATCTCTCTGCCTAACCCCAAGAATGGAGCAGGAAGACCCGAGCATGATTGTTTTCACATTCTTGCCAGTGAAGAAGCATCTCTGTCAGCCCATCACAAACTGGAAACCTGCCCTACTGTGACCATCACCTGCTGAGCCCTGCTGATGATCTGCCCTGGCAAGGCGGTTGACCACCACAGGCTCTGGGGATTGCTGAGTGCTCCTGCCTTGCCTGCCCCAACTTGTCTCCTAATCACTGGATGTTCTGTCTGGTCTAGGAGCATAAAGACCCTGACCAGGGCACTGTGAGAGCTGTAGGGGGCGGGGGACACTGGCAGTGCAGTGCTCGCTGTTGGGGCCACCAGCTCCCCTGCCTCACACTGCTTCCTAAGAGCTGGCCCAGCCCCCAACTGCCAGTCCCTGGACCTTGTGCCTCACCATGTTTGCATTCTCTGGAGTTCTGGTAATCACCTCCCTATGACAACCCACACAATGGCAGTGGCAGCTGTTGAATAAACACCCCAACCCCCAAGACCTCAGTGGGATGGCTCTGTAGTCCATGTTCTCTGCTGACTCTCAGGGGCCCTGCGGGACTGAGCCCCTGTCACAGTCATAACTGGCTTAACAACACACACTTTCTTTTCATCCATCTCTTCCTGTCTCCCTTTCCCACCTTATCAGTTATCCCTGTGTCTTCTGCCTCCCTCATAAACTGTTAGCACTTGAGTCCTTGTCTCAGGTTTGCATCCAGGGGAAACTGTGTGAAAGCAGGCAGGCTGGGAAGAGAGAGGTGATGGGCGAGGCATTCTTGTGTCCATCAGAGATGGGCAGAGGGAGCCAAGGCCCACAGAGCAGGGATGCAGGGGTGCCCAGGCCCTGCATTTTTGCTCCTCCTGATGATAATAATACGCATAACTATAATAATGATGGCTCCTGTGGTGAGCTACACTCGATCCACATGACGAGGAAGAAGGTGACTGTTTTTATACTGTCTTTGCAGTTGAGGAAACCACACCTCAGAGAGGCTAAGTGATCAAAATTCTCAGCTAGAAAACTATCTAGATAGATCGGAATTCAGATGTAAGGGACCTAAAGAACATCGAAAGTTCCTTCTTTGGTCTCCAAGTCTCCCCTGAATTTCCAGTCTGAGATAACACAAAGAACTCAGGCCTCAGTGTCACACAGACCAGGGCACAGCAGGGACCGTTTCACGGCCGGGCAAGACGGTGCAGATGCATTGATGTGTGCAGTTCCAGTGCGTGGTGGGCTTGCTCCTGACAGGAAAGCCATTGTTGATGATGGCTATTATGTGTAGAAAGCTCCATCTAAAATATACTAATTACAACATAATTTATAACAGGAAAAATTGAACATAGCCCAAATGCTGTAGACTTGGTGATTGGATAGATCAATCGGCAGTGTTGATTGTGAGTATCAAGTGAGTATTACAATGATATGTGAAAACATTTAATGGTGGGGGAAATAAACATCACATGCTAAGGGCAAATGCAGATTATAAAAACACTAATAATGATGTGTTATAAGTGTGTATTGATAAAAAGAGAGTGCAGGTATACACACCAAAAAGTGTCCAGAATCCCTCGGGTCATGGGATTTTGGGGGACTTTTATTTTCCTATTTGGTCTTTACTGCATTTTCTAAGATAAATACATAAATATATAATCTTCAAAGTATTCTCATTTCCCTGACCAAAACTCAAAGGTAATTACCGGGAGATGGTTTATGGAGGCGGAAACCAAGTGAGGGGCTGAATGTGTGGGGTCCTGTGGTGAAGGGAGCAGAACTGGAAGTACAATAACATTCAGTTTGCCTGGTGCTGGGCTTGCTGCTTGGCATAGATGGGCTTTTGTCACTCAAGTATCCAGAAGAGGAAAAACTACTCATAATCTATAAGAGAGGAGACACACCTCAGGGTCCGAATGTTGAGTGACTTGCTCGAGGTCTGATGCCATGACTGCACCGCCCTGTGCTGGAGAAGTCAGCTGCTCCTCCTGGAGGGTTCCTTGGGCTATTTCTTACTGTGTCTTACCTTAGTGGTAGCAAAGGATCCTGGTGTATCAAGTCCAAATTATCCCATCTGACCTCTACTGGGATCCTACTGGTCCCACAGGGTAAGGGTAGATGCCATCAAGTCCACTCCGGTGGCTTATGGAAAGAGAAGGAACTCAGCAAAATGCAATGGAGTTGCAATAAATTTAGTGAAGGGAGAAGGAATGAAGACAGTACAGAAGAGGATTCATCGCATGTACATGTTTGGGGAACTAGTCCCTGTTTCCTGAGGAATTAGTTGCAATTCCCCTGGAGCTGGATTCAGGTGCAAATCCCCAGTGGGAAGAGGGTTTAGAAGAATAAAGTGGTTTCCTTGTGCACATCTTCCCCATCCTCTGCTACTTAATCCACCTCTTGCTCACTCGGACTTGGACCGAGGAGAGTGGGTCATGCCTCTACCACTCTGAGTCCACAGCTGGAATTACAATTTGTGAGAATATTCCTAGGTAGGAGCAGAAACATGGCAGGATACTTATCTATAACTAAGAGACAACAGTGAAGGATTTTGTTATATCCATTTTACTTCCCCCAAATATGGGGCAATATAAATTGTCTCTCAAAGACACAATTCAATGTGGATATTAGAAAAAAGAGAAAAAACTTGGGCTGACCTCAGCCAGATTAATACTCTCACCAAACCCCTTCCTGCAACTTTCAGTTCAAGTTGACTTTGACTGCAAAGAAATGTGGTTAAGTCTGCTTGTTCAAAGATTCATAATTAGCGATTCTCCATGACTTTTTTCAAAGGAAAATGATCATACTTTCTCCACTTGTGCTGAAGATTGGAAAACCACGGAGTGTTAGAAGGTGAAGACATAAAAAACTTGATCTTCTTGAGGATAGCAGGGCCCCAAGGATGGGATGAAAGAAATAAATCCTAGTCATTCCTCGCCTCGGATTGTTAGATATATTACTGTTGTTCCTGTGCTGGGGTCCTTAGCTGTGGTCCAAAAGTCACCTCATTAACATAAGAAAAGACATCTTTAAGGCTCCCATCACTTAGGAAATTCCAAGAGTTTTAGGAACTTTTTGCCAGAAATGAGGATGAAGACCAAATATACATTTCTTATTGTAAATCCCAATATCACACCATATTTTAGAAAGAGAAGAAAGTAAGTCCTTTCCAGGGAGAGTCCATAATTTACTGCCACACATTGAGTATTTGGAACCAAAGTTTAGAAATGACACAAGAGAGTGCATGGGAAGATGCTCTTGATGCCACCGTACCCAGCAAATCTCTAAACTCCTGGAAGTGGTTAGAGGGAGGGATTTACGGGTGTCCCAGGCGTGGGCAAGTGAAGCCTCTGCCAGGCACAGAGTCCATTAGGCCCAATATTTCTTTTGAGTTTTTCTTTTTTTTTCTTGATATGTTGGTTTCTCATACAGCACAATAGTACTAATCACTATTGCATGTAAAAGAAATAATTCTGTTGTCAAAAATCAAACAAACCATTAAACACCCAGTGTCATTTTTAGAGTAAGGAATACCTGGGCTGGGATGCTCAGACTTGCTCCCACTTCTTATCCCTGACTAAACAATTATGAGAGGTCAGTGTCGAGTTTGGGTCTTTGCCTTTAAAAAAGAAATTGGTATGGGGAAGAGGTGAGGATTAGAGAGAGAATTAAGAGAATAATAGACCAAATGATTAAAAGGAGAGAGTCTGGCAGTTACAAGGAAAGGTTAATGGAGTTGAGGCCACTTCTCCAGCTGAAAATGTCCAGGAGGCAGATTAGTGATGGTCTTTAATTGTATGAGAGGTTATGATGAGAACGCTTCACAAGGATTTGCTTCCTCCCCAAAGGTACAAACAGGGAGAAATGGACTGGCATTGTAACAACAGCAACAAAATGTTCAGTTAGAAAGACAAGAAAGAACTTCTTGACAGTAAAAGCATTTTAATCATTCAACAGGCTCCAAAGAGCAGGCTCCAAGCCTTGGAGGGAAAATAACCCATCTTGGACACTGGGAAGACGGCGTGAATGCTCCAGCCACACGCGCTCAAAGCCATTTCCCACTTAGTGCAGACCAGATCCTGTTGCGCTATCACTCCCGACAGCTGGCACCTGGTCTCTTTTTTTTTTTGTGAGGAAGACCAGCCCTGAGCTAACATCTGTTGCCAATCCTCCTCTTTTTGCTGAGGAAGACTGGCCCTGGGCTAACATCCGTGCCCATCTTCCTCCACTTTATATGGGATGCCGCCACGTCATGGCTGACAGGCAGTGCGTCGGCGGGCGACCGGGATCCGAACCCGTGAACCCCGGGCTGCCAAGCGCAGACTTAACCGCTGTGCCACCGGGCGGCCCCTGGCACCTGGTCTCTTGATCAGAGGGCTGCACCACGCTGGGAGTGAGGCCCACTTTGCCTGTGCCCACAGAACGCCGGGAGTGCCCGAAAATGCACACTCCCGGATCCTAAGCAGTGACTGTGGGGTACCAAGACCCCAGCACTGGACTCCCTTGCCCTGGATGGAGACAACCCTGGGGCGTGACCTCCACCACCTCCAGAAGTTCCTGCAAGGCTAGGCCAAACTCGCTCTTCCTCTGTGAGCTCTGACTGACATCTCACCAATGCTGGAACTTCTTCCTTTCCTGGTCCCCACCCCGACCCCAGCACTGGATTTACCTGGGGACACTTCCTAATCAGTCACTTTCACATGACTTTTCATCTCAGCATCCACTTCAGGGAAACCCAACCTAAGATAAAGTATCAGATAATTTTTGCTGCGTAACAAACTACCCCACTGTTCGTGACTTAGGACAACCACCATTTATTGAGCTCATGACTTTGCAGCTCGGTGCTTTGTGCTGGGCTCAGCCAGAAGGTTCTTCTGGTCTGGTAGACAGTGGTAGACTGCAAAAATGGCCATGATACTTTGTAGTTTTTCCCATTAACAAGTGGAATCTCTTTTCCCACCCTTGAACCTGGGTTTGTCTTGTGACTCGTCTTGGACAATAGGATGTGACAGAAGAAAATTTTTGCAAGTTTTAAGCCTGGGCCTAAGGTGGCTGGCAGCTTTTACTTTCTGCTCTTAGAAACTTACTGTCACAGGAACATGCCAAGCTAGCCTGCTGGAGATTGAGAGACCCCCTGGAGAAAGGCCTGAATTATCTCTGCCATCCCAGCCCAGGTTATCCTAAATCATGACCCCAGCCATCTGACCAGTTGACCACAGATGCAGACGCAAGCCTAGCAGAGATCTACTAAGCCCAATCCAGCTGAGAAGAACCACCCAGCTGCCTAAATTGCCAACTTGAAGAATAAGAATAGATGGCTGTTGTTTTAAGCAAGTACATTTTGGGTGGTTTGTTATGCAGCAAAAGCTGACCAATACAGACAGAAACCTTCAGTTCTTAACTCCCTGGAGGTTGGCACCTAGATTACAGAGCATCTTGAAGTGCTATCAGCTTCTCTGACCCAGCACACTCTGCTTCTTGTTGCCTCTCTGATATCAAAATTTTGAGGTGGGTGATGGAAAAGGTAAAAGACTTCGTGACATGTGATCAGATCATCCATTTGACCAGCACATGAGGGCCTTGGTGCTGGGTGCTGCACTGTTTGTTGGAATCCCAGACCCATCCTTTGCCCTCATGAGCTCACATGTCTTTCTCATGCGTTTCTCACTGTGCAGTTAGAGCACCTGCGTAGTGTGCTTTCATACATAGTTTCAGTTTAAAAGAGTGAGTCTTACATTTTTCTTAAATTTTTTCTGGCTCAGGCTTTCCTTTTAGAATTTAGAAAACTTCTCCCCAGAAAAATGCACATACTTAAAAGAATTTGTAGACAGCATAATTTAAGGGTTTCTGAACCTCCTTGAAGTCTATCCACGGGCTCTGTAAATCCTCATGTTAATCACATATTCCCTGGAGGATCTGATGGAGTTAAAGAAAAGGAACCTGGCCTTTAGAAACTATTTTCTACAATTGTACCATTTTCATCAGTTTTTCAAAGGACTGGACTATGAGGTGAGTGGACACTTGGCAGCGTGTCAGGGAACAGGGGACGAGGAGGTATGGAACTGACATGAATGCTCCCAGTTTGAACAGGGAAGGAGGGGGAGGCACCAGTCTAACTAGGAGTGTGCGAGGGGATCCAAGGCTGATCTAGATTTGCCTGTTCCTAGCACCTGCCCCAGCGGACAATGGAGTGCCCTGCCTTCACCCCTTCCACTAAAGTCTGGCACCAATGCCTGCCTCTGCATCTCTTTGCCCGAGGGTCTCTCGGGTGGCAGCTGGAAGGGCCAAGGAGCCTACGCCCCAGGAGCAGCTCTCAACCAGCGACTGGTGGGAATCAGTGCACACCTGCCCAGACCCTCCCTAGGGCGGGAAGCGGGAGGCGCAGATTTCCCTGCAGGGTTCCCGCAGAAGGAAGCTCCCCGATCACTCACCCTTCCCTGACTGCCCACTTTCTCCCTCCCACCACCACCCCTCCTGGCAGCACCCCTGAGATAAGCCATGTGCTCCCCAGACCTTGTCTCAGGGACTATTTGTGGGGAATCCCCAAGGAAGGCAGCATTTTTCTAGGATCTTTAGATGTGTCAGGTGGGGTGTCAGGCAGGGTGCTGATGTCAGGTGGGGTGGCTGATGGGGCTGAGGTAGGCCAGGGTGGGTGACACGGGGTTCCAGGCAGACTGTCTTGTGAGAGTGGTTCTCTGGGCAGAGCTGGGAGTGGGTAGTTGGTTGTAGCCTTGCCTAGCGGGCTGGCATATAGAGCAGGGTTCCATTACTGGCAGGAAATGGAGCATGGGATCAGGAACCCAGTCTACAGTTTCACCCCAAGCTGGGGCCACATGAAGGATCTTGTGGAAGAGGGAAGCGTGGGGAGCAACTGAGTGTCCAGGGACACAAAGGGCCAGGTGCCAGGCAGCAGGATGGATGCTGCAACCCCTGCTGGGGGCTGGTGTTTGATTGTGTCAGGTCTGGACGAGGCAGAGGTTTAAGTTATGGTCACCTTTGCCCACGGCCGCAGAAGGCAGCCTCTGACAGCAGCAGTGTTTTCCTGGGGCTGTGGGGAGGGGGCGGGCAGCATGGATCAGAGGCAGCAAAGGCTGGCAGCATGGCCCTGGTGTGGGCTGGGCATCGGAAGGGCTGTTCTGAGGGGGTGGAGCAAAGGCTGAGCAGGGGCTGTGGTGCTGCCTGGGCTGTGCGGAGTTAGTTGTCAGAATCAAGGGAAGTCTTCCCCACAGCAAACCCACCTTGCAAAGATCCCACACCAAGGGAAGTGTCCTCTCTTCCCCCATAAACATGGTCCAACTAGAGAGAAGGGAGGGAAGGAGCAAGGCACAGGAAAAAGAAAGAGAGTATCAGACACCGTTGTACACACAGAGTGACAGCAAACTGAAAGAAGGTAAAATCAAAGATCTGTAAAATAGGTGGAGACCAGCTGGCATGCCCGGGGCCCCCAGAGCAGCCCTCGACCTGATCCTACTGCATGATCGGAAGACTATCGAGGAAACTAGGGGCTGTTCTAATCCCTGATTCTATAAAAAAGAAAAAAACTCACAGGCTGACGGTCACAATAATTGGCATAGTTTTTAAATCTTTCCAGGTGACACGTAGTAACCTTCCTAGGGAGAGAGAGGACCGGACATGAGGAGTGGTCAGCTGGGGTCTGACATTTACTGACCAGTGGACACATCCGTCCCAGAACATCTGCTCTCATCACCATTGTTTTTCCAATCTAACAATACATCTGTATCCTAAGAACTGACATTTGCCTAAACCCAGCAATTAGGAAATGTCCGTTCATGTCTGATAGGATTTATGTGGGTAGTGGGTCCCCTCAACATGCATTTAAAATGCTCATGGATGGCTCAGTGGATGACGGTCAGACAGGGCGTTTTCGACTTGAGGCTCTGCCCGGAATGGAGGCCTCAGTTTATTCCAGGGATTTGCCAAGTGGGCTGCGAGGCCTCTCAGCTTGCCTGTGGCACGTTCATGAACACTCGTGGGAAGGAGGTCTGCCCGCACCTTCCTGTCCTGAGAAAACCCTGACATCCCATTAACTCTGTGTCCACTTCTGCCTCCTGTTGTCAGCTGGAGCTCAGGGCCCACTTTGGAAGGATCACATCCAAGTGTCCCAGGAGCTGAGCCACACACACACACACACTCACACACATAGCACACATGAATTCACAAGCAATTTTCTCACACTCCTCCTGCAATCTGTGAAGAGTGCTGCACGGCGCAATCCGTGACGGCAGGTCGAAATTAGCAAGGATCACCCACTGCACACAGGAGTATGAGTGAGTGGCTGTTGAGAACATCTGCTTTGGAATTAGCCTGAGCTGGGCTCATTATTGTCTCTGTCACATTATGTGACCTCTTTAAGTCACACTGAATTTGCTGCATAATGGGGAACATCTAAGTGCTTGCTTCCTAAAATTGTTATAAGAATTAAAAGAGAGATTTTATGAAAAGGGCTTAGTACATTGCCTCCTTCATTTCTTTTTTTGACTGATGGACATAATCCAGGAGTAGGTCATAATATTAGTTTAGTGCACTGTGGCCAACATCTCTAAAAAGTGACAGAATAAAACAGAAGCTATCAGGGTACCTTGAACTTAATGAGACTTAAGTATTTGTAGCATGTTCTATTTTCAAAAGTAGCCTCAGTTGTTTCTCACATCCCATGTGCTCCCCTAGAACAGAAACTTCCTGTCCCACCAGCAAGAGATGTCTATTTCCCTCCTGTTGAATCAGGGCAAGCATGTGATTACTTTGAGCAACAACATGTAATGGAAGTGATTCGTGATTTCTAAGGCTGGATTATAAAAATAATGCCACATCTGCCTTGTCAACTGGAACCTTCAATCTTGGAGCATGGCGCTGCCATGTCACAAGTCAGACTACCCTGAGGCTGCCATGCGGCGAGGAAGCCCAAGCCACATGGAGAGGCCACGTGTGGGTGACCTAAGCACTGAGCCATTCCAGCCCAGGCACCAGGCATGAGTGAAACCATCTTGGAACCCTCTGGATTAACCTATCTGCCAGGTGATTACCATTCAGTGGCCTCAGCTGGTGCCACAAGGAACAAAATAGCTGCCCAGCAACACTCTGCCTGAATCTTCACCCACAGAATCCATGAGTATAACACAATGGTAGCCGTTTTAAGTCTGCATTTTGGAGTAGCTTGTTATTTCAGTATGCATACTGGGTTACAAAGTAAAAAGGTATTCTTTACCGTGTGTCTTGCACTTAAAAAATAGGTTTGAAAACTTCTGGTTTAGCCTAAAATGCTCAAATGTTCAATCCATGTTAGCTATTGCCGTTACTACCTTAAAATCTTTTCAGGTTTCCCAAGTACTCTGGCAGTCATTATTGTTTTCACCTTTCCACTAGTGATTTATGTAACCTCGGGCAAGTTACTTAACCTCTCTGACCCTCTGTTTCCTCGTCTGCATGTTGAGGGTAACAGGACCTATCTTACAGGGCTGTTAGGAAGTTTAAATGAGTTCACATTTGTAAAGTTCTCAGAACTGCCTAGAACAGAGCAAGCCCTACATAAGGGTCTTTTAAACAGAATATGTGAGCCACTGGGTGAGGATTATGTTCCTGGTACTGAGGAGGGAAACGGGGGGAGAAAAATAATAAGAGACTCATCCAGGATGAGAGTCAGCAGTGGGAGAAGCGGGATTTGTGCCCAGGTCTTCTGGAGGTGCCATCGGCGTTCTTTGCAGTGTTTAGTGGGCCCCCTGGGCTCCCTACTCATAGTGTGATGTTGGAATCAGTGCATTTTATAGCTGCCCATTCACAGTCTGAGAGTCCTGAATTAGTCAGTGTTCTCCAGAGAAACAGAACCAATAGGAAATATCTATCTATCTATCTATATCTATATCTAATCTCCTACAGAAGGCATATAAAAGGAGATCTGTGATGAGGAATTGGCTCATGAGATTATGGAGGCTGAGAATTTCCATGACCAGATGTCTGCAAACCGAAGACCCAGGAAAGCTGGCAGTGGTGTGACTATGAAGCCCTGAGAACCTGGGGAGCTGATGGTGTAAATCCCAGTCTGAGGCCCGAAGAAGATGAGATGAGATGTCCCAGCTCAACAGCAAGGCAGGGAAGAAAAGGGCAAATTCCTCCTTCCTCTGCCTTTTGTTCTACTCAGGCCCTCAACAGATTGGGTGATGCCCAAGCACAGTGGGGAGGGCAACCTGTTGTACTGAGTCCACCAATTCAAATGCTAATCTCATCCAGAAACACCCTCACAGACAAGCCCAGAAATAATGTTTAATCTGGGCACCCTGTGGCCAGTCAAGTTGACACATAAAATTAACCATCACAATCCAAGTTGGAAGAGATGTTCCAGCTCATTTGCATCTTTGGTTTTCTGGTTATGCTGCCATCTGGGACGTGAGGTCTATGTACTGGTGTTATTGAACTGACTGATTCTTGCCTATGAAGTCCCATGGGAACCTCTCCCCGCCAATCATGGCACTTCCAGAGAAGGACAAGGTGTGGCCCCGATGGAACCCCATCCGGCTCTCATCAGTGCTCTCTCCTCCGGGTGGCAGCGGGGCATGTTGGAGGTGACTGTTCTAGTGGATTCCTCCATCTCCTTGAAGCAAGTGACCAAATGAAACTGTGCCTGGGACTTGGTGAAGATTAAAGGGAGGAAATCAAATTCCTCTTTATGACAGCAAGTGCTTATAACATCTCAACCTGTATCAAGGTGATTTTAGCACCATCAGGCTTAGATGCCAGAAGTGGCACTCACTTAGGGACTGCATGTTTAGTTTCCAAATGAGAAACTAAAAAGAGCCAAGACTTACACACCCAAGGCTGCATTTTACAGGTTCGGCAGAGATGTCTTGTTCATGTTCCCCTGATTTGGGTCCAAATATCCACTTAGTCCAATCACTGAAGTTTGCAGTCTGAGTTGATATGACATTTATTTAATTTGGATCCATACGGCAGTGATGTACATCAATTCCAGTTTCTGGAGAGCAAAGAGAAAAGGTTTCTGCTATAGCAACACAGCAGAATTCTAGAAACAGAATCAAAAAATGAATTTCTTCTGAAGAGACCTGAGCATGTATGCTGTGGCCTCCCTCTGAGCAGAGCCCACATTGATTTCTGGAAACTGCAGGCTTTGGAGAGAAGAGAAGGGTGGGCTTATCAAGCCACACCAAGGAGGAAGAGAAGCAAAGGGCAATGTGAAGTCTGGGGAGCCTGTCTACCATCAGAGCTTAAATAGGCCAGTCCTTTTCCCTCGGTGGACTTAGATGGAAAGGACTTGAATGACAACTGCCAGGTTTTGGTGAGGGCTAATTCAGAAGCTGACCTCTTGCTGGGCTCTGTCATCAGGGCAGAGCTGCCTGGTGTGCTACATGGTTTGCTTCTGGGTTCAGAATATTCTTTCCCAGAGGCGCAGTCTGGTGCATTATAATCGTATTGACTGAAGTGCAGATTTCAATGCCTGCCTCAAAATCACCTGGGAGGCATATTGAAATGTAAAATGTCAAATCAACAATTATGTTTGTCCCCGACTTTGTGTAAAGACACGGATTCTCTAATAACTGAGACAGAGCCTTCCCTCTGAAATCTTACAGGTTTGGTACAATAAGCCAGGAGAACATAATGTGAGAAGAGCTATTGCGCTTAGGGAAGACTTGATGACAAAGACAAGGCTTGAGCAAGACTTTGCAATTTTCCACTAGTCAAAATTTGAAGCGTGAGTCTTGATGGCGGCCAAACTGAACCTCCTGCCTGAGGGTCCGGAAATCTGTTCCTTGCTCTGCAGCCAGGGGCTCACCTTTTCCTTCACCGTGCGCAAAGCTGTCAGCGGATGCTAACGTCTTTGCTTAGAGTTTGCATTTCTGGCTTTTGATGGCTGTAGATCAAGCCTGGTAGAAAAAAATCCGTGTAATACCAGAAAAGACTTGCTAAGCCATCCTGCAGAAAAGAGAATCAGACCCTCAAATAGGAAATCTGTCCTCCATTCTGACAGCTCTCGTGCCTTAGGGTGTTCACTTCTCCCTCTGAAAATGAGGAGGTATCCCTGTTCTTCCTCAGCAGGGTTACGTGAATATCTTTGTCTGTGAACCACTTGAGAATCCTCTTGAGGAAGGGGTCCCATTAGCACCCAGAGCCTTCCTGCGGGGGAGCTTCTGTGCCTGGAACTCCACGCTATGCTGGAAACATCCAGAGATATCGATTAGCTATCAAGGCAAGTCATTAAAATTCACTATAATGAATCTCAGGCTTGGTAATCATCATAATCAAGTGTGCGCATTGTACCAGGTGCCGATTGTGTGGCTTCAATTTTATGGGTGTGACTCCTAATAATCTTCCTTTTTACTGATCAAGATGCGTTAAGCTTCAGAGGGAATTGGGGATTCCTGTGCTCCTGGCAGGAAGTATACTGAAGCTACACGGTGTTTGCGGAAGAGAACTCTTCCATTAGTCATCAACAAAGAGCAAAGAAAAGTTTTCTGACCTGAGTTCATTCCAGAGATGCCAGCATGCCAGACAAGAGGGACTGCAGTAAGGCTAGCCTGATTTCTGGAATCTGAGGGTTGGAGGTGGCATTGGAACTTGTTTTACTTTTGTTTTTCTGAAAGTATATCAAAGGGAACTTTCAAATTTTTCTGCCTCTCTAAATATCGACACCTCCAGAGGGTGCCAGAGATCCCCAGTCTGCAGGGGGAGGTGGGTCAAGAAACAAACACCCAAGAAGCTGAAAGCAGAGTACACTGCCCTTGGCCCCGTCCCTGTCCCTGTCAGTGCATTGTGTTGACTCTGTGGTTACCAACAGACTTCCATTTGCACCCTCCAGCCATCACCCGAAGCATCGTACATGCACAGAAATAATATCATGTTTAACTTGAAGTCAACTATAGTAATCCTGAAAAAAAAGAGAACATATTTATTCTTTTGTCCTTTTCATGTTTAAAATGCCCATGGATTCCATTACATGACGCAGAATAGAGAGCTCACAGCCAAAATACAGAGAGAAGCAGGAGTTTATGTTGGCTTTTCAGTTTTCTGGTGAGTTAATGGAGGTTTGTGGGATTTAGGGTAATTTTGACTATATATAATTTTTTCTTATACATAGACATGAGAACTTAGCCATATGAATCCCAGCTTCTTTCTCTCAATCTCTCTCTCTTTTTCTCTCTCCCCCCCCTTTTCTCTCCCTCCCTCCCTTGTTCCTCCCTTCCTCTGTCTCTCTGTCCCTTTCTCCCTCCCTCCCTTCCTCTGTCTGTCTCTGTCTCTCTCCCTCTCTGTGTCTCTTTCTCTCCTGAGCTTCATAACTGAACTCATCATATCCCCTTTTGACATAAGAGAGGACCACTATCCTGTAAGTTACCCATGCCAGAGGCAGGAAAGTCATCATCACCTCCTCTTGATTTCTCACTGCCCCACCTCCTCTCCATGGCCAAGTCCCCCGCTGCTTGTCTTTCCTGCACATCCCCTCCCCTCTGTCCTCACTGATGGCTTTAGCAGGATCCTTGTCTCTGACCTCAACTATTGCATTTTCTCCCAACTGGGCTCTCTGCTTCTTTTCTTTCATGACCATAATTCTTCCTCCATTCAGCCACCAGGATTAACTGCGTGTTATACAATATGATTGTATTCGCCCCTTGTTTGAAATCAGTGCCCGTCAATTCCCCCAGTATAAAGCAAAAATGCATTAGCCTAGCTTAAAAAGTCTTCCATGATTAGCATCTATCTTTCCCCCAGGCTCTCTGAACTCCAGCCATAAAGGAGTTCTTGCAATTTCCCAATACTCTATACCTTCTCATGTCCCCTGCTGTTGCACATGGAGAGGACCATGGCAGCTACTTACAGTCTTCAGTGGCTTCCGATCACTTTTAGAATATGTGCCCAAACTCTAACATGCTCTATGAGCCTCTGGGTGGCCCAAGACTCGCTTCTCTGCACAGTATCACTTCATATCACGTCTCTTTCCTCCCTGTATTCCAGACCTTCTGGCCTAGCCTAGCCTGACTCTATTTTGAGAGCTCAATTGTCACCTCCTCAGGAAAGTCTTTGCTGAATTCCTTGTCTGGGTCAGAGCATCACACACCTCTGTTTTCTGCCACTTACGCTACAGCTGTAAATTTATATTTATTTTTGTATATCCCTTGCCTCCTCCAGTAACTGTAGGCTTTATGAGGGCAGCAATCTTGGCTTGGTGCTGTTTGTTGCTTTATATAGAGCCTTTCCTCACTGCTTTATCCCCAAGATTAGCACAACATCTGGCATAGAGTGGGAACTCAATAAATAATTGTTTAATGAATTAATGAATTTTAGTATCCCTTGAGATTCTTGCTACACTTGAAACGTATAGTTATGGCATAAATGTTTGATGAATGAATGAATTAGCCATGGTATCTGGCTAGATGCTAGGGTATAGAGACTTGTAGAACCTGAATTCTATCTACTCCATCTTATTTTACTCAACATTCATTCTGACTTTGTGCAATTGTAGAAACTTGATCTCATTCCTTGTAACATGGAGCACCCTATGCCAGGGCCAACTAAGAAAAGGGGGAGAGGAGATGGTCAAATCTATGATGTTCTCTGTATTTCTTTTCCATTTCCCTCCTTACCTAGCTTTAGCCAGCCGCCCAGTGGATCCGACCACCCACCTAACTAGACGGAATGAGATGAGACAAGGAAGCAGAAACCCAAACCAGAAAAGAAGCTTCTAGGGCTTCAGGAATGAGGAGTCCAGGCTGAGCTGACTTTGGTCTTTTCTGGGTGCAGGGACAGTGGGCCTAAGCTCTCGCTCACCCTTGAGGCACTGCAGGCTGACGCCAGGGCGGCGGCAGGCACCACAGCGCTAAGTTCTTACCTCTTACTTGTTGTCTGCACCTTGCATTTAGCTTGTGTGGGAAAGAGGCTTTGTCCTCACTCTTTGCCTTCCTTGAATTTGCACATGAAAATGAAAAACCACACGTCATGTTTCAGTCAGCTGGGGGATGGGCTGGTGAGGAGGAGCAGAGGAAATATTAGCCTCTTGGCAGACTAGCCATAGCTTTTGGGGAACGCCTGTGCAAGTCTGAGCATTGTGACAGCCACTCATTGTCTTTTGCTCTGCTAAGTTTCTTTAAATTTGTTTTTGCTTCTCCTTGGATGTACTGTAGATAAAAATAACTTTTGTTCTTTCTCTCTGTGGTTTAATGTATCACAAATGCTTCCTTGGCTGACTCAGCACTCTTCAAGTAACTTCTTATCTGGTTACCCTGGATCCACCACCCGCTCCTTTTTCCTCCTGAACTCTCCTTTCCAACATTTACGTTCCAGCTTGTATCTTGACATCCGTCTGGCTCACGCTAGAAACTTCAGTCATGGTCGTCTCTGTTGTGCTCCACAGCCTGTCAATCACCCTACCTCCTAATCACCCCTCGACCATGTTCCCTTTTCTCAATCCTTTTGCCAGACCCTCTGATAACTTACTCCCTCGATGGCAATCGATTCTAACTTGACCCTGAGTTCCACAAGCCGGGAGCACTACCTATCTCATTTATGACGTATCGCTGGTTTCCAGTCCAGTGCTTGGTACAGACTAACTGCTCAATATGTATTGTTTCATTGACTGATGTGTCTTCCTTTAACTGGACTCTATCCCTTCCAGTCCATCTTATCGCTACCCTGTTCCACATCTGTATCAGTCAGGGTTCAAAACAACAGATAGGATATATATACATATATATAAAGAGAGACAGACAGACAGACAGAAAGAGAGAGAGAGATTTACTATAAGCATTGGCTCACGCATTTATGAAGGCCAAGAAGTCCCCCAGTCTGCCGTCTGCAAGCTGGAGACGCAGGAAAGCCCGTGGTATAATTTAGTCTGAGCCTGAAGGGCTGAGAACCAGGGAGCTGCTGTAAGTCCCGCGTCTGAAGGCCCAAGAATGAGGAGCTGAGATGTCCGACGGAAGAAGATGAGCATCCCATCTCAAGAAGGGAATTTGTTCTTCCTTCACCTTTTTGTTCTATTCAGGCCCTGGACAGATTGGATGATGCCGCCCACAGTGGGGAGGGTGGATCCCTTTACTGTCTCCTGAATCAAATGCTAATCTCTTCCAGAAACAGCCTCCCAGAAACACCTAGGAATAATGTCTTACCAGCTATCTGGGCCTCCTTTAGGCCAAGTTGACATAAAATTAACCCTCATAGCAATCTTCCATGACTCCTCATCTGACACCTACAGAATAAAGCCCACCCTCCCTAACATGGATGTGCAAGGCATTCAATCACGTGGCCGTGGATTAATTTTACATGTCACGTTTTATCACTTTCTACATGAATTCTGTCCTCCAGACACTGAAAATTGTCTTGTTCTTTCCTGAATTCACGGAAAGAACACAGTTTTTTCTCTCTCCTCTTCCTTGGCAGATGCTATTTCCTCTGCCTCTTTTCCACTTTTATGCCCCTCACTTCTTCAAGAAGGGTGAAATTCTGCTCTTCCTTAAGACATAGTTCCGATGTCACTTCCTTGAGCAAACCTCCGCTGGTCCATTCTCCCCAGGATAACCTCCACAGGACACTCAGTGCTGTTTTCACTGAAATCCACAGTTCAATATACACTCCCATTTAGAAACTAACACCGTGTGTTATTATTTTATTATTATTACTATTTGTCTCTTTGAAAAGATTGTGATGAGTGAGTTGGGTTTGCTTCCTGTGTCACTCTCCTCTGGTTATTCACCTTGACTGGCTACTCCTCTGCACCATGTTATGATGATACTTTACCGTCTTTATTTTTCCCTCTCAAGTCTCCATTCTTTAGTGACAGAGGCATTAAATGAGAGTAACAGGGTGTTAACACTCTTTGTTTTAGTTTCCCCGATGCCTCTAAGTCCTTGCTGTTTAGTAAAAGAGAGTCTAAGGACCCCATATCCTAAGTCAATGTGTATCTTGGTCTGGTTTTGTCAGCTTAAGCCTGGCGTCCAACTGTAGGCTATGAAGCGGAGGCAGAAGGAGGGTTATGTGTTGCATGTACACCCACACCCCAAGAAGGGAAGAAGGAGGTGGATTTCAGGTCTCTGTTATCAACAGAACCATGCAGAGAACTGGATAGGGGTCCTCCAGAGTGTATGGGGCACAGGGACTGGAATCTAATTCTCAGAAGGAGGAATTTAAAAGTGAGGGATGTGGAGATGACCTTACTTTTGAATGAAGAAAGATGGCTCTATAGGAGAAAACTGGACTTCCCCCATGCAGGAGAAGGGGACAGTTTCCCAAGAATGAAGAGACAGTGTGGGATCCTATGCAAGAGGACTTCTAGAAAAGATGAAGGGGCAGCATTAGAGAGATGACCTATTGAAACCTGGGGGAGGGAGAGGGGTGAAGGGGATAAGAGTATGCCCCCTCAAGATATCCCACTTTGGCATAAGGATTATTTTGAGCTGAAGGCAATTGGGTGACAGTTGATGCAGGGAACGCTCTTTGCCCTCCTCCTTTCTGTCCAGAAGCAGGGCATAAATTTTCCTTTGTAAAGCCAATACAAATTTCCATTTGCCAGGAAGAGGAAGATATCTCTTAATCACTGGGGACAGGACACTTCTCAATGGAGAAGGCACCAACTTTTGTCTGCATAACAAACTTTACTAAATAACTCTTATCTTCCATTAGATTCCCCCACATATTTACCACTCTGAGAAGCCCAAACCTACCCCCTTCTTTGACTAGTTGTTAGCAATCTTAACCCATTGTTAAGATAATATGAAGCTCCAAATTCTAACCACCTCCTAGAGTCACATTTCTTTGTCAATTCTCATACAAATATACATAACTAAATCTTTTTTTTCCACTCTTGCTAATCTGGCTTTTGTCAGTTTAATTCACAGGCCTCCATGACTGAACATAAGAGGGTGGAGAAAAGTTTTTTCCCTCTCCAACAGGGAAGTCAAAAGTGACCTACTTATAGGTTCTGTATGTGAAAAACTATAAAATTCTGATGACAGAATTAAAAATCTAAATGTATGAGAGATATTCAGTGATAATAGATTGGATGAATCAAAATTGTCAAGATATCAATTCTTCCCAACTTGATCTATAGTTTCAAGATAACCTCAGTCAAAATCCCTGCAAGTTGTTATGTAAACATTGACAAATTGATTCTAAAGTTTGTATGGAAAGTCAAAAGACTCAGAATAGCCATATTGCAGAAGACAACAAAATAGAAAGAGTCACGTTACTCAAATCCAAGACTTGCAGTAAAATTGCAGTAATCAAGACAACATGGTGTTGGTGAAAGAACAGACACATAGATTCCTGGAACCAGTTGGAGAGCCCAGATATAGACCCACACAAATATGTTTAACTGATCTTTGGCAAAGGAGCAAAGGCAATTCAATGAAGAAAGAAGTCTTCAAAAAATGCTGCTGGAAAATGTGGACGTCCATATTTTTAAAAAATTAAACCTAGACACTGACCTTACACCTTTAACAAACATTAAGTGAAAATTGATCCTAGCCCTAAATGTAAAATGCAAAGATATAAAACTTCTAGGAGAAAAATCTATGTGATGTTGGACTGAGTCTTTAGATACAACAAAAACACAAAACGTGAAAGAAAAATTGACAAAATGGACTTTATTAAAACTAAAAACCTCCTCCCTGTGAAAGACATTGTTAAGAGAATGAAAAGACAGGCCACAGACTGGGAGAAAATATTTGTATAACACATATCTGATAAAGGATTTTTATCCAGATGTACAAGGAACTCTTACAAGTCATCAATAAGATAACAAACATCCCAATTAAAAGGTCTGAAGATGAACCTCACCAAGCAGGATATAAGGATGGCAGATAAGCAGTCGACAAGATGCCCAATATTATATGTTCCTAGATAACTGCAAATTACAACAGCAGTGAGATACTGCTTCACACCCACCAGAGCGGCTGAAATAAAAAGAAAACCTAACAATACCACTCGGTGATGACGCAGAGCAACAAGGACTGTGACTCATTGACAGTGGGAATGGAAAAAGTTTGGCAGTTTTTTACAAGCTAGACGTTATCTTACCATATGATTCAGCAATTACACTCCTAGATATTCACCCAATTTATTTGAAAACTATGTCCACACAAAAATCTGCATGTGAATGTTTATAGCAGCTTTATTCATAATCACCAAAAACTAGAAGTAGCCCAGATGTCCTTCAAAAGGTGAGTGGATAAACAAACTGTGGTAGATCCATACGGTGGGAGACTATTTAGCAATAAAGAGAAATGAGCTATCAAGCCACGAAAAGACAAGGATAAATTTCAACTGCACATAGGTATGTAAAAGAAGTCAGTCGGAAAAGGCAACATACTGTATGATTCCGCTTATATGACTTTCTGGAAAAGGGAAAACTATAGAGACGGTAAAAAGAACAGCGGTTGCCACGGGTTCAGGAGGAGGGAGGATGAACAGGTGGACCACAGGGCAGTGGAACTATTCTGCCTGATACTGTAATGGTGGACACGTGACATACACGTTTATCCAAACCCATTGATCTTTACGGCACGGAGTGAAACCTAATATATGAAAATTTTTTAAAGTCATTTAGGATATTAGGGGAAACCTAGGATAGAATGCAGAATGTGACAAAATGACCTAAGAAAGAAAGAAAGAAAGAAAAGTGGTTATATGGAGGAAGCATAGCTGATACGATTGGAAATCCAGTCAGAGGTCCCTGGTGTGAGGGTCTCAGAGGTACCCACAAAGTCTCCACTAGTGACAGAGCCAGTGGTCCTGTACCAGTTAAGTTTCAGTCTTCCTGCCTCCCCTCTTTCAACCCTGAGGGCCGTGAATAACCATGAGCAGGTGCAGCTAGGAAATACCACAGTAGCCAACAACGCTGGCCTCTCAACCTCAGGCAGTCACACCTGTGTTTAGACCAAGGTAGGAGCAGGAGGAAGCGTGAAACTCGGGGACTTGATGAAATTGGGGGTTAGTGGTGAGGTGAAGTGAATGTATCTGGTGCTTACACTATATTGGGTCCAGCTCATGCAATACAATGGCCAAGCAAGGAGATGGGCAATACCAACCGACAGACAGAAGTAAAGTTGGGAAGAACTGAGGTGGCAGTGGCAGCGGTGGCAACATTTTGGTGGAGACGTCAAGGGCGCCCCCAGGAAGAGATCTGTGCAGACACTTCAGTGATGTGGGGGCAGCTGAGGTTCAAAGAGGAACCCTCCAAGGCAGAGGAAGGGGCCACTGACTCCCTGAGGTGGGCTGGAGGACTTGTGTTTGAGGAGAAGCTAGAAGGCTGGATTCCCAGCTCTCTCCCTGAGGCCAAGCAGAGGAGAGGAGAGGACGAGCAGTAAGAAGTGGGGTGGACAGGGAGCCAGAGCCCAGTTCACAAAGCATCTAGGCATGGTGTGGTTGTGGACTTGATTGCAGCACAGATGGAAGCTGTTGATGGTAGGGGTCGAAGAGTTCAGTTTCCTAAATCAAAATTCAATCTCAAGCTTTGACTTTCTTCAAATAGACGTCAGGTTCATTAGTACTTCATGACGCTCCTTGAAAGTCTAGGATGAAATAACTTTTTCCCACATCGACTAAAACTGATCTTAGATTGACATCTCTCACCTGGAAACAGCCAGTCCTGAGTGGATTTGAACACAATATTCAGAGAGCAACTGGTGGGACAGCAGCCTCAAGCTCCATTACAGGACAGGGGTGTTCGGGGCTATTGGTGGGCCTCCTGACCTGACACGCCTCTGTCCACTCTGTACTGTGCCCTGAGTCCCAGGTACAGAGCTCATGCTGGCATCGCATCCGATGGCACATATCCTAAAGCAGCACCGGCCCCAGAAATCTAGCCCAGACATTCCTTCCAACTGGCTACTATGTTAACTTCCAAGGAGCCATCCATTCATGTGTGGGGTAAGCCACATGGTGCATTCAGGATCAACTGTTTCTCTCTCTGTCTCTGACTCTTTCCCACCTCCATTTCAGCTACAAATTTGTGGGCCTACTCTGGTTGTCCACGCAGCCACGCTCCTTTACCACAAAGTCACAGAGTGGACTTCAGCATAGAAAGAAACAGGTAATTCCGAGCACTCTGCCTCAGCAACCGGTAGCCTGCCCCAGCCCCAACCCCACTCAGGATCCATCTTGTCCCTCCTCCTCCTCCTCCTTCCCCTCCTTTTTCTTCTGTTGCCTAGAGTTAGTGTCCCCTCTATGTCTACTTCCGGGAGGAATTCAGTTCTTGTCATAAGGAGTGGAGCAATTGGATACCACAACGAAAGAAGGACAGTGTAGGCTTGACCTTCGGTGGGGCGTCTGGCCTTTGTGACAGTCTGTAATTTAGATGATATGAAGCTCTCTGGTGTGTGCGACCCCACACAGGTCTTGGGAAAGGGTCAGAATCCACAGCTCTATTGGTGAGGACAGGAAGAACGCCCCTCCAAAGCACAGTGCACTCACAGAACACAGGAACGGGGTCCACTTGCTCCTGCCGCCCCTCCTTCTCACGGGGAGCCAGAACAGGCAATCTCGTTATCTGGGAAAGCAGCCTCGTCCCTCCAGGCAGCAGTAAAGCATATTTAATATAGTGAATCTAGTGATCTGAGGACACAGGCATAAAATCAGCCCTTGCCTGGGCCCAGGCCCAGCCAGAATGATTTGCAAGCGTAACAATGACAACAATGTCAGCAATAGTGTTAGTAACGGCATTGACATCTGTGGGGCTTTTGGTTTGCATGGATATGACTGTGCCTTGTGTGGTTATGTCTATGAGTCCTCCAGCGACACCGTGGGGCCGGGGGCCTTGTGTCACCTTCGTTAGGTAGAAGCAGCAACGGATGCTCCTGGAAGTTAAGTAGGCTCTTCAAAGGCACGTCGCAGGCGACTGCAGGGCCGGGTTCTACATCTTGAGTGCCTGCTCTGAGGCTCCGAACACCACACGGCCCAGAGCGTCAGCAGCGCCCCCACCTGTCTGCAGCCGTGAGTGCACCTTGGCAGGTAGCCGGCACGGCTGTGACCAGGGAGGGCAGAAAGAGGCAGAGAGGGGCAGAGAGGGCTAAGCTGTAGTAAGAAAGACCAAGTTCAGATTCCGCTGCTGCCCGGTGCTGAGGTCTTGGCCAAGTTACAGACCTTTCTGAGCCTCCGTTTCTTCATCTTGAAAATGAGGACAAGAATACTCTCTTATATACCTCTGGGGAGGCTTAACAGTCATGCTTCACCTCAAGTGCTTACACAGCACCTGGAACGTAGCAAGCTATCAATTGAAAAAACAAGTTAGCTCTCTTTATTCAAGTAGGTTTGATGAGTAACATTATGCTGTGAGGGGCAGAGGTACCGTCACCCCCACACACTCCCACACAGCCCTGCTGGGCAGGAGCAGTGTTCTACAGTGGGTGCGGCGGCGCCTTCTGTTGTTGTCAGCTGTCATTCCTGGGAGGCACAGCTCTGCCGAGGCATGCAAAGCCACTCCCTCCTCTTGCTGTCATCCTACTCAGCTCCACAGAACTGGGGCACCCCTGGATCTCCAGTCCTGCTGAAAGTGACCCGCTTCTCCTATGCTTTTGTCTGGACTTGTCAATCCCTTCTTCTCTTTCCCAAGGACCCCGACTTTGCCCCCAAGATGCTACCAGTTTCCTGTTAGCAGTCTCTCTTTCATTCCCAGTGTGGGACATGACAGGAAGCACTGCTCCTGAGAGCCAGGGCTGAGGTTAGAGTCACCATGTCAGCAATGGTATTGCGTCTCTATGTGCAGAAAAGTGTAACTCCCATTCTGAAGGACGTAGGTTCATTTACTCAAAAATGTTCTATTTTTGGAGTTTCTTTTTTTTTTTTTGTGGGGAAGACCAGCCCTGAGCTAACATCCGTCGCTAATCCTCCTCTTTTTGCTGAGGAAGACTGGCCCTGGGCTAACATCCGTGCCCATCTTCCTCTACTTTATATGGGACGCCGCCACAGCGTGGCTGACAGGCAGTGCGTCGGCGGGCGCCCGGGATCCGAACTCGCGAACCCTGGGCTGCCAAGTGCGAACTAAACCGCTGCGCCACCGGGCGGCCCCCTATTTTTGGAGTTTCTATAATTACCTGGAGATACAACACTTCTGAATAAGGTGGTCATTGGTGTCTCCTGCATGGAAACAAGCACAGAGCTGTGGCCACTATGCCTGTGGGCTCTTGTTGAAAGGCTTGGGCTCCTGTTCCATGACCTGAAGAACAGCCAAGCCCCTCACTTTGTGTGGGATTTCTGGATGGGGAGACACAACCATCGTTTCTGTTTTGAGGCTCCTGTTCCCAACATACTCTTCTGTTCCCCACCATCCACCAGCCTTAACTCTCAGTGCTTCCACGCTTTACACACAAAACAAACAGAACAGAACAAAGCCAAACCAAGACAGAATTCACACAGGCACATACATACACTCTGACAACGCCCCAGGGAGAATAGGAGAGAACAAAGAGTTTAAATTTCAGAAAAGTCACTGACTTCAAATTGGAAATCAGGCATTTCTCAATAAACAAGTGTTTCAGCCACCTCACCACTAGGAACCCTCAGGTGTTATCAAAACAGTGAGTGAATAGAAATAAGAAATCCACATGTAAATACAAGTGATGTTTATATATGAAGATACTGCAGTTTTTACAGTTGAGAAATCAAGGCCCAGAACTACTCAACAACTTAAAGAAAATCATGAAGATAAATGGTAGAACTAATAGCTTCCTCTTCATAGTTCACTGCTTTCCCTGCTGAGCAGTGGGGACCCAGCTTCATTGAACATCTGTGTATTAAAGCAGATTGTCCGGTCTGGCATCCTTGGGGCGTGATGATGTACAGGTACACTAAAATAAGACACTGGTATCAATTGGTGCATCATTTGGAAAGGGTCAGCCTGAATTTGATATGCAACGTGTCTATCACCTACTGATCAAGACTCAGTGCAGTGAGCAAAAATCTGGCAGTTTAGTGTGAAATAAGGTATGTGGTGCTTCATCAGAGAATAAGACCAAAACATTAGAGATCAAGTAGACATGGTTTTTGGCCACAGAACCTTGGTGTGTATCACAAATGGATGACGAAAAATATGAGGAAAGTCTTCTTTAAGTCACAAAAGCACTGAAGCATAATGGAATAGCTTTTCATAGAGTCCTTCAAATGTTAGGAATATCTCAATCCAATATGTTTTTTGCTAGTAATAAAAAGACAGACACCCTGGGGAAGTTTACATAGCTAGTTAGAAATAGACCTGGAATTTGAACCCAGGTAGATGGATTCTCATTGTATTGCCTGATATTACTTATACCAGAGAAAGAATGACTGAGGCCTTAATTGTGAATAAGCTCTAAACCAATTCAGTAAAAAGATTCAACTACCTAGAAGTATAATTATCTCTTCATAAAAAGAAATGAGAGAGATGACTTTCAGAATGGTGTTGTGAGGAACCTCATGAATCCTTTCCTGAGTGAAACAACCACAACTGATGAAAGTTATATTTAAAAAGCACAAACATTTAACATATCTGGAAATTGTTCTAAGGGCATACAGCAAATGAAGAAATGCTTATTCAAGAAAGGATATTAAATCACTGTAAGAATAGTGAGTGTCTGTGGCATTAGAGCCATAAGCCTCTCCCTCACTCTCTCCCCAGCTCAGTGTAATGGAAGTTCCCTTCCAGGTAGGAGCGGCCAAGAACAAAGGACTCCCTCTTCCCCAGGTTCCCAGTCTAGGGCTATCATATCTTTCAGGGAGGGTCCAGGCCACCAGCATTACTCATCACCCCAGCTCTGGGTTACAGAAGCTGTATTGTAGGTAAGAATGCCTGAGAAGTTGGGGGCTCTTTTCCTCCATCCAGCCCCCCCCAATAGGGTGGAAACTCTACCTCATGTGTGGCATGCCAAGATAGCAGAGTCCAATTGCTTTTTCCCCCAGCTCACTTATAGGGTGGAGGTTCCACACAAGGAGAGGTAAGCCAAGATAGTGGCCACTGATTCAACCCGGCAACTTGTTTATAAAGCAGGGATGTCACTCTGAAAGAAGGAGGCTACTGTCCCTGTCCTCAGCTCTGGAGCAGTGACTCAGTGCTTGTCCCTAGGAGGGAAAGGCAGGCCATAAGAATATTCCAAAGGGAACTGATTTTATTTGGAAGAGAGTGTGGGGACATTCAAGCCTAAAGCCACTCTAGAAAATGGTGGAGGTTTTCATATAGGCTATTGAGAGACTCTGATAGGTCCATGAGGAAAATAAGCTAAAGCATAGACAAGCTGAAAGTTTCCCAGAGACAATCAGGAAAAGAGACAATTAAGAGCCCTCTGGCGTTGGGGACAAACCTTAAAGACCAGCCTCAAAGGCTACTTCTGCAAAGGAGCCCAAATTTGAATGAATTTCTGTAGAGCAGTTTATGTGGCAAGTCGTTGTTGAAAACAATAGAGCAGGGGCCGCCTGGTGGTGCAGCGGTTTAGTCCGCGCTTGGCAGCCCGGGGTTCACGAGTTCGGATCCCGGGCGCCCGCCGACGCACTGCCTGTCAGCCATGCCGTGGCGGCATCCCATATAAAGTGGAGGAAGATGGGCACGGATGTTAGCCCAGGGCCAGTCTTCCTCAGCAAAAAGGGGAGGATTGGCAACAGATGTTAGCTCAGGGCTGGTCTTCCCCACACAAAAAAAAAAAACAACAAAAAACAATAGAGCAATCAGCTGGAAATTAGTGGAGCCTAACAGCTGGGTGTGATACCAGCAGAAACAGTCAACTTAGCAGAGAGATAAGGAGAAGACACAAAGATTACCCTGAAAAAGCCACAATCATCCCAGGGTGACTCTCTGCATGCCCAGGGCAGTACCCTCTGGGAAGTGACATTAGAGGCTGCACACCATGGGAGAAACGGATGTCATTAAAATAGTCTAACCATGTTACCAAACAGTTAAGTAAGCAACAATGACAACAAGCATTGGAGAGAAGGGAATTAATCAGTATTCAGAGTTGTTATGATATATTAATTTAAATGAGTAGCTTTTAACAAAAAAATGCAAGACACAAAAGAAAAGTAAAAAGTATGCCTCATACACAGAAAAAAAGCAGACAACAGAAACTGCCTTTGAGAGGGCCTAGATGTCATATTTAGAAAACAAAGACTTCAAAGGAGCAATTACAAATATGTTCAGAGAACTAAAAGAAACTACGCTTAAAGAAGTAAAGGAAGTTATGATCATGTGTCTCACATATCAAGACAAATCAATGAGGAAAAGAATAGTCTTTGTAACAAATGGTGCTGGGATAAATGGATTGCCACAGACAAAACAATAAAGTTGGAAGCCTTCCTCACACCATACACAAAAACTAATTCAAAAGAAATTGAAGACCCAAGTGTAAGAGCTAACACTCTAGAAGCAATATAGGAGTAAATATTTGGTATCTTGGGTTAGGCCAAGCCTTCTTGGATATGACACCCAAATCACAAGCAGCAAAATTAAAAAGTAGATAAATTGGACATCATCAAAATTAAAACTTTTCCATCATCAAAGTAAAAAGACAACACACAGAAAGAGACAAAGCATTTTCAAATTATATATATATATATATGATAAGAGATTTGTATCTAGACTATATAAAGAACTTTTGCAACTCAACAATAAAAAGACAAATAACCCAATTAAAAATGAGCAAAGATTCTGAACAGACAGTCCTGCAGAGACGATCTACAAATGGCCAATAAGGACATAGACAGATGCTCATCAATATCTATCAAGAAAATGTAAATCAAAACCATAATGAGGTATTACTTCATACCTACCATAGTGGCTATAATAAAAAGAGATAATGACAAATGTTGGTGAGGGCATGGCTGTTTTGGAGCACTCATACATTGCCAGTGGAAATGTAAAATGGTGCAGCTGCTTTGAGAAATAGTTTGGCCATTTTTCAAAAGGTTAAACATACAGTTACCATATGACCAATCGATTCCACTTTTAGGTATATACCCAAGACAAATGAAAATATATGTCCACACAAAATCTTGTACATGAATGTTCGTAGCAGCATTATTCATAATCAAAAAGTAAAACATATACAAATTTCCATTGACTGATGAATGAATAAAAAAATGTGGTGTATCCATACAATGGAATATTATTCAACAATAAAATGAAATGAAGTACTGATTCATACTACAACATAGATGAACTTTGAAAACATTATGCTAATGTTTTAATGGCTAATGAAATAAGCCAGTCACAAAGGATAACATATTATATGCTTCCATATGTATAAAATAAGCTAATCTATAGAAATAGAAAGAAGAGTAGTGTTGCTTAGGGCTTGGGGGACTTGAGGGAAATTGGGAGTGACTGCTGATGAATATGGGGTTTCTTTTTGGGGTGATGAAAATGTTTAAGACTTGATTCTGGTGATGGTTGTATAACTGTGTGAAAATAATAAAAAACCTTGAATTGTATACCTTAAATGAGTGAATTGTATGGGATGTGAATTATATCTCAACAAAGCTGTTAAAAAAGAGATGAGATAATAGTAACATAAAAATAATAGCTTTCATTTCTTAGATTCTATATACACCTGTTTTATTAAGGGGCCACAATTGTAATTACAACAACTTTTCACGGCACTGGGAAGTGTCAGTCACCATCATCGCCATTCACTAGACACAGAGGGGTCATAGGGTTAGCTTCTGAGCTGTGCTGGGGCATCTGCTCCCATTCCTCAGTGAGAACATCTGAATTCGAAAGAAAGAAAACATGTGGTCACGTCCATTTGTCATGATATTTTATCCAGTCAGGCCGTGGCATCTGTAGTCAGCATCATGGAGTTTAGCAGTTAATTATCACTTGATTTTTCCACACACTATCATTTATTCCCCTAAACGAGACTGATTGATGGATGCTGCAAGATGGCAGCAGCTTTGGGCAGATTAATAAACTCAGTTGGATTCCCCAGACCTCCTTCCCTGTCAACCAACATCAGCCCTTGTGAGATTAGCACCCCCCACAACACAATTTGAACCAACCTGCCCAATTAAGAGTTCGGTGTAGGCCCCAAATTGGAATTTCAGATCTGAAAATGACTTTGGTACTCATTTACTACAAATCTCTCGTTTTTTGGATGCAGAACTAAAACTGATAGACGTGAGGAGACTTCCTAACTAACACTACAAAGCTGACCAATAGCTGCATTAGTTCGAGAACACCCACTTGGCCTTCAAGTGCTCATTCAAACTCCCCACAATGCTGCTCCTGTCTTGGGAGAGCATGGGCCCCAGCAAGTCTCTGGTCTGGGTCCTTCAGGGCAGACCCCAGGCCTCTGGGACCCTGACTTTACCCAGGGGTGCTGGAAGCTAAGTAAAATGCCCCACCCCAGCAACACCCCCTCTTTGCACACCCTAGAAATAAAACATTGGCTTGCTATAGACTCATTTCTAGACCTAGACTCATCTGCAATTTTTGGAAAATGACTAAATGGGTTTTTTTTTTAATCATTTAAAATATTATGGTCATTAGCATTTCTGTGTATACAAAAGCACTGTTTTACCAAATATATGTAAGAACATCTCCAAAGACACAGGATTTTCCCACACTGCTCATAGACCAATAGCTATCAAAGGATACAGTGGAGTCACTTTCCCTGGGATATAAAGGGTACCCAGGTTTCTTCCCTGACTCTCAATCTTGGCTTCATTCTGTGCTCGGCTGCACTTTGTTCATTTGGGTCGGAGATGATCATAGATTTCCATTCTATTTCCATTCTACAGTAGGCATTTCCACCCTACTGAAATTCCCCCCTTGAATGCAATATCCCCCTGAGCTTCCAAATCTCCCATAGGAGCCGAGGTCTTAACATGCTCCCAGAGGACTTTGCCTACGGTAGCTTTTTCCACAGAGTGAAAAGGGTCTTCAGGCACTAAGACAGTCCATCTAAAAGCAGAGGTTTAGCTCCTTATGTTTATGCCAGATCAGCACAGAGACTCTTAGGTTAACTGCCCAAACCCATTTACCTAGCTGAGGGGTTGTGTGTCAGCCACTGCTGCAAAAAGCCAAGAGAAATGACCAAGAGTAATTCTATTTTATAAAGAGCTCCAATGAGTCTTGTCCAAGGCAGGTACTATCCATGTGTCTATGGCAACCAGTATCTGTCGGAAAGGAGTTAAGAGTCCTAACAACAATGTTGTGGACCAAGCCTTCTAGAAATACTGGGCAAGCGTCAGGATGGAGAAGATGTGGAGTAGAGTTCATGAGATCAAGTAAACCTGTATCCCATTTAAGGAAAGGGAACTTTGGGCTGGAAGAGGGTTTGTTTCTTCAGATTTAAGGACCTAGCTGCCTTTTGGTGCTGCAACTGCCTTGTCTACAAGACGGAAGTCACAGCAGCCTCTCTTGCCGGTCTCAGACAAAAATCTGAGAGCAAAGAGACTTTTACTCCATTGGAGCATGCAGGACAGGCTCTCTGAAGACCTTTCACTCTGGCCCACTGGACACCCAGAGGGCAGGAATAGGGACAGCATATATGGTCAGCAAGTCCGCACCCCACACATGTCCAAGGTAGGCTTTCAGACCCAGGTATGGAGGAGGAAGTTAGGCCACATCAGTATCATGATGACAATTCTTCTGTCTGCCTGATATGCTCTTCTCTCTGAGATCCCATGACATGCACAGTAGCAGGTGCAAAGTGATGTTTAAATGTTGGCTCCAAGGTAGTAACAAGGTGATGGAGAGGGTATGATGAAGTTGCAAGAGTAAGCATATTTTATTTAATTAATTGCAATGATGGGAAATTCCAAATTTTGGTGATTATAGCACTATCAACTAGTTTTTTAAAATGGCATCCTGGCATAATCAATGCTGGGATTTCAGTTACTGAATTGACCATTTGATGACAATGGTAATGCCATGGTTTTAGAGTGCTGCACTGTGTCAGGAACTCAGCCTTATGAACAAGAGTGTCTCACAAACGATAGACACTAACGCATCGTTATCTTCATACCACGTGTTCCTGAGAATTCTTCAGCAAAGCTGTCTGCGGGAATTGATCGAGGAGAGAAGCCCATTGGCAGGGTAACAAAATGTTACTGGGATCCAGAGTGAGCACTTCCTACGGGAACTGTCAGCCTCTTATCTGGGAGGGCAGGATGAATGTGTTCTTCTCAGTGCGCTGCGTTTTTCCTGGCTGGTGTCACTGCCGGTGCCCCGGTGTGCTTTATTAAGGACGTTAACCCCATGAGAACTCCATGGTGGCCATTACCCAGCGACATTAGAGGGAATAGGACCAAATGCTCCCAAGCCATGTCTGCACAGAGCCCTGCCAATTCCCAGCAACCTGGAACAGTGCCCAGGCAGGACAACGTCATGTTGGAGATATAAGGAGAGCATTCCAGGCTGGATAGATGGATTTAGATCTTTATGGAACAATGAGGCAATTTGCTGTTTCAGGAAAGTGCCCCCATGGAGATTATTGACAAGTATGCAGTCACAGCAATCTTTGACTATAAACCTCTTCTTGATTGTTGATCTTTTAAAAAGCACTACATAATGTCACATTCACTACATTTGGGAAATGTAGACTGGGAAATGCTTGGAGAAGTTTTCCCAGGATGAGATGGAATGGATTCATATCAAAGTCTTGAAATTGATAGGTTCATGGGTTTTCTTTCTGCACATTTAAACATGAAAGATGATGGTGTGGTGCTCCCATTGGCCCTAAGAGGATCTGCACAGGTCGGCAGTGAGGAGGGTCACGGTGCACGTCTGCAAGTGGTTGAGCCTCCTACACTTACTGAGGGCGGGGGGCCTGGTGTCTGTCTGTGACTCTGCACCATCCTCTTGGAAGCACTGGCATCTCACTTTGGTGGACAGAATCAGGGCCCTCTCTTACAGATCCTGACAGATTTTGTAATCTATTTTTGAAAGACTCAATAAAATGATTTTAAAATAAGACCAAGGAAGTGCATAATTACCTTTTTCTACTCATTGCTCACATTGCCTGACTTTTTTCTGAGGTTGATTTAGATTTTTGTCAATTTTCGGTGATAAATGTTGTTTGCGATTGGTGAAATGAGTCATAGTTTATGTGAGTGGAGGAGGTTCAATAAAAAGGCAATTTTCAAAATGACAATATGGGAAGCTGTAGGAAACTGTTCAGCCTCATAAAGACCTGAGGAAGAGTGTTTATTGAAGGTGTCATAATAGTCACTAAGAACTCTCAAATTTATTTCTCTTTTAACAGTTTGCAACTCTAACCACAGAGGTTACTCTGAAAAAAAGTTAGATGAATAGATGAAAATGATATATCAGGTAACAGAAAGATACTGACAGTCTCGCAGATCAGTATAGCGTGAGAATAGGGGTTTCAGAAGAAGACAGTCAGGAGCAAATCAAGTAGAAGTTGGGTCAATAGGCTGATTCTGCTAGAGTGAACCAATGGATTAAATGTGTTGAGGAACAGAATCTCTTTGCGCTAGTCGCACTTGATTCAACGGGTTGTCCAGATCCCTCATGGCTGCTGCTGCTGGTCAGTCTTTGGAGCTGGTTGTGGCCTCACTGACTCCAGATCCTCTTCAAAGGGACCATCAAATTCAGATGAAGATGAGATCCATCTATTCCAATGTGATCCCCAGTCAGTTTCTCAGTTACACTAACCTTCCCTGGGTTTGTAGACGTGATGTGTTTTTCAACAAACCCCTGCGATCACGTATGCAGAGCAACAGCAAGCAAGCCATGCCGCTCAAGTCATGCCGTGTTCATCCATGGTTACTAGCGGAGACCAGGAACCCAAAGCAAATGAATCCCATACATAAGTGCAACCTGAATTTCAGCTTATGTGATGTGAGCTTCCTCTTTCTCAAGTCCATTTACCTAATCTCCCAGCAAGAAGCTGATGGTTTTGAGTTTACATTTCTTTTACTTGGCTATGCCCCTTCTGATTGAGGTGTAGATGTGCTAAAGAGAAGAGACATGAAGAGGCAGTAGAATGGAGAGAGCAGGGAGAATGCATAATTCCTGTAACTCCCTTTTTATAATAAAAATCTTCTTTGCATTAATATGACATTCATCCAGATATTGACATGTGTGGATTATGTCATGGATACATCTGTGAACACAGACATATATGCATGGCCTGAAATAGACAATGAAGTTGATCCTTGACCATTTGGTTCAGTTTGTACTTGTATTTGCATTGCCTTGAAGAAAAAGAACAACCATTCCCAAGAGAAACAGTCATAGGAACTATTTTCAAGATTCACAGTGAAACTTCATGCCTCAAGTGAGATCCCACGAAGGCTTTGATCTCTGTTTTAAGCATAAGGCTCAGATTTATTACTTGTATTGGCTTTCACATGCTCACACTAGAAACATGCACACTTGTCAAGTACCACCTCCTCTAACTTTTTTTAGAAAAGAATAAACTATTAATTGATGTTTATTTTCTACTTTAATGTCTTTAATTAGCAAACCTATTCCTCAAATTATGAATCCCATTTTCCAAGGTAAATATAGTGCTGGTCTTCTCAGAATCATAGTATTTTCCAAGATCTTAATTTTTTATCTTAAAGTAAAGGCCACTCAAGCCCCCATCCACTCTCTTTCTTTCCTAGCATTAGCCATTTGACAGGTGACTTTGCCTATTTTAAAACACACACATATATATACAATATATCTGTATAATATTAAATACATGAAATTATTAATTTTATTAAATTATCTTAAATGAAATTATTGAATAGATTTCATATCTTGCAAGGACTGCAAATACTGAGATACTAATATTTGTGTCCCAAATGTGGAGAGGGTTAAATATATATGGGATCACATGGCACGTGGCTGTTCCATGGAAGTTCACTTCGTTCATTAACCCGTACCCACAAAGTTGTAAATTTAGCATCTCTATAGCAAGTGTACTGGCAGTCATAGGGTGCTAGTGACTTCCCCAAAGCCACTCAGGTCGCAGCCAACAAATAAGAACCAGGATTGCTCTGTCTAGGGTCAGAATTGGCCACCCCAAATGTGTCTCTTTGTCATGATGATTATTTTGGTCTGGTTACTTTTAAAAACTGCAGACACAGGAGAAGCTCTGAAAAGCAGAATTGACCCTTTGTAAGAGACATTTACATTTGTAAGAAAAGTCTCCATCTGTAAAGGTATCTCCCTCTCTGTACCAGGAAGAAGGGGGGATGACTTTATCTCTAGAAACTCTTATCAATGCAGAAGGCAAGGACTTAAATCTGCATAATAACCTTACTCTTATTTACTGTGCTTTTCCGGTAATCTCCCATAACTGAGTCCCCCACCCACAACATCCTCCTTTGTCTTTAGCTGAAGATGGTATTTAAGATTAGAGCCTCCAGCATTTTGGCAAGTTGCTCAATTTTCCTGACTGTCTCCCACCTATACGTGTTATAAAGCTTTGTTTGATTTTCTCCTGTTATTCTGTCTCATGTCAATTTAATTTGTAGGCCAGCCAAAAGGACGCAGAGGGTAGAGGATTTCCTTCCTCCCCTACAGCTCCCTTTGCATCAGTGCTCACGCTTCTACACCTCTCCCAATTTATCTTTCTGTGCAGTGGTGACTCTCACCTAATAATTAGCCACGGGTAGTTTTCCTTTGGGGACTAAGGAATCCTAGCAACCTAAGGGAGCAGTGATAGAATCTTGTGGTTTCACATGCAGGCTTGGACTATTTTAAAAATTCTTAGCTTTTATTAGGTTTTGCATCCTATTACTCCAGCAACTGACATTTTGGGGAATCAGAATTGGCCACCTCAAAATATGTCTCTTTGCCTTGATTATTTTTAAGAAGAAAAGACTCTGAAAGAAACTTTGGCCTTCTCCCTAACTGCCTAAAAGAATTTAAGATAAAAGGTCTGTCCCCAGGACAGGGCATCACCATAGATAACTCTGGGTAGCAGTAAACTGTGAGGGTCCTTCCTTAGCCCATCCTTATCAAAGTTGTGTTTACCAAATACTTGCTTTTCCATTTCCATATGAATTGCCTTCCTCCCCTCTGAAATCCCAAACCACTACCCCCAACATCTTCCTTTGTCTTTAGCTAAAGATGCTGGTTAAGATGACAATCTCAGTCAGACGGCTGAGCTACCCAGTTTCCTGGGTTTCTCCCATGTATACATGTTATAAAGCTTTATTTGACTTTCTCCTGTTATTCTGTCTCATGTGAATTTAATTCATAGCCCAGCCAGAAGGACCCAATGAGTAGAGGAATTCTCTTCCTCCTGTACAACATGCAAATGATTCAGAAACATGCGGAAGCAATGAAATGAACTCCTTTAAGACCCTGGAGTTCTCTGAGGAGGGCACTTCCCCACAAAGGCAGATGGTCACATTGCTTTGAGTGGTTGAGCTCTTCTTGGGAAAGCTAAAGCAATCTCGTCCATGCCTGTGAATCTACTCATGACTTGGTCCCTCAAAGCCACTGTGGAATGGTTTTCTCATGCATTAATTGCAACTTCTCCCTCAGTTCACTTTGAATATAGTGAATGATAAACTCATGTTTCCTCCTCTGCAAGTTGGTCAGAACGAGATGTATACTAAGAACACAGAGTTCACATCATAAGAATCACCCTTTAGTGCCTGCTCCCAGGTGGGGACAATTGAAGGCAGTTATTTCCAAAAGAGTGAATCACATACTTGGGCGGATTTCCAGGGGCAGGAGAAGAAAAAGAATGCATCGCTATTTTAATGAGCATGACTATTTTCAAAGGCTCGGAAAGCATTTACTTTATCTGTTTCTCAAGCCAGGGACACTAAAACTTAAGGAGCAGGATGGTTGAACAATGGAACTGCAAATTCCAAACTTTGCAAATGCAAGTGGTGAGTCCCATCTATTTATTGACTTCCTCTTGTAAATTTTCTCTAAGAATACAATGTCAGTAGGATGCCCAACTTCTTTGCTGGTGATGAAACGTGAATGAATGGGCAACTCTTGACTTGAGAATGTCTTTGTAAAGAGGCATGGGTATGGGGTCTCCAGGATCTTATTGGAAAAGTTTGAATTTGAAATTATTTCATTTAATTTCTTCAAATGAATCAATAAAATTAATATACCTTTAAAATAAGTTCCGGTTAAAACAAGACCCACATGATAACTACAGAGAAGAGAAGAGAGGCAAACACAGTCATATAGGTACAAACCTTATTGATATGGCAGATGATGAGGCTGCATTCAGGGATGCTCTTCCCTGTGCACGACTGTCTCAGAGAAGAGGCCCGCCCCGATTCCTCCATTCCTCTCAGTGCTGCTGCTCAGGGGCTCGTTCTCTCCCTGTTGGCTGAAAACAGCAGGGTCATCACAGTACACTCCTCTCCCTCATACATGATAGGAGCCACTGCTTGTGCATGTTACATGTAACCATACACACTTGTATTTCTTGGTGAGTTAACTGATTGTTGTTTCATATGCAACAACGGGCTAGCACCATGCTAGAATACAACAATCACCTGATCTGCTGTGATTGAAAAAAGTGGGATATGTTTCTTTTGCATTGTAAATGAAACCTCTTGTCACTTCACAGTCAGATGAGGGACAGGAATATGGTGTTTCTGTGGCTTTACACAGTTAAAGAAATACAAAGTGTGTATGTGTTGTTTTTCATTTTCATATCTCCTTCTCCATCCCAAATCAATCAAAACATGTTTTTCCCCTACAAGTTGCCTGGTATTTCCTGAACACTCATGTCTTTCAGGATGGAAATGTGCATATGTGCCTTTGCATGAAGGAAGACTCAGAGAGTGTGGTCTGGATCATCTCTGTCCCTGCTACAAGATGAAAGTGTGCATCAGAGAATTCCTTGCCCAGTTAGTTCCACTGCATGTGCTGCACTTCCAGATGTGCTTTGTGCCTCTCTTGGATGAAGACATCGCTGGGGTGTGTGGTTGGATGGTCTGTCAGTTCCACTGGCTGAGCCTGACAGGGGCTTCACAGCTTTGTGTTAGCCTGAAACAGACGGTGCTCCCACTCAGTATCCATCAAGCCTGGACTTGCTTCCAGCAGAGATCTGCCGAGCTCCACTCAATCCAGTCCTTCAGAGGATGAGCTTGTGTGTACAGTCCATGTGCTGGCTTACTCCACTCACATATAATGTGATCCTTTTCTCTAAACTCAGAAAAGCAGCAGCATTGAGAGTCCAGATGGAGCTCTAGGGGCACTGGGTTCCTGTCACTGACTCAGGGGTGCTTGGTCTTGTCACCTTGCTCCTCATGTTCCTTAAAGAAAGGGGCCGCCTGAGGTTTCCAGCAGTGAAGGTTGTACAGAATGAAAAAGTGAGCACAATACTGGAATGGAAGGCAGAAGGTAGGAGGGAAATTTGCGAAAAGAAGTGGCTGATCTTGGGAGGTAGAAAAGTGGGCTTTGAATGAAACCCTCAAAGTTTTAGTTCAAATGTCATGCCTAACAATAATCGCAGCCCTTTACTTATGTTTTTTAGAGCATGACTCTTACTAGCGGTGTCATACAGTATCATAAACTCTTAAAAATATAATCCTGGATATTGTTGCTTCCTTTTCACAGATGAGGAAACAAAAGTTTGGGGTGGATGAGTTCCTGCCTATCTAACAAGGACTGGATTAGGGATTCAGAGTCTCTTGTTTTCAAAGTCTAAGCTCTTCCACCACATTTCCTCTCCTGGACATACTTAACATTCTAATTTTATCTCTTTGTGATACTTACCTCATCCAATTATTTGTCTGTGTCATATTTTTCCTATCAAATTACAAGATCCTCACAGTAAGACAACCCTGGTTCATAACCTGTACAACACATGGTACACTGAGTTTTATGTTGATATATCTTGTTGAGTGACTAGATGGGTATTTGGATGGATAGATGAGTGGATGGATTGATGAATGGATGGATTGATGAATGGATGGTGAACCAATTCTAATCAAAAATAAATGGATAAGTCAACATGGGGGGTCTCAACATTTTGGAGTTGCTCAACATCTATTAGAGCAACACTGAAATCCCTTGGGCGTGAGAGAGAGAGAGGAAATGACCAAAATTTCCTGGAAGTTTTCTAGGCCCAATATTTATTCTTAAGGGTAAGAGCTGCTTGCTCTGTAGTTATTCCATAAACCATATTCAAAAGTTAAGGGACAGCTGGTGGTCAAAATGAAAGTGAAAATCCAAACTAAGTAAGATAGCCAACTCTTTGTATGTTGAGCATATTGAATTGTCCCAATGAGGTAAATTTAAAAAGCAAATACAGTAAGAGATATGGAGGTCACTCCAAAAGACTTACATTATTTGTTTATTGGGGACTTTGGAAATAGAGCAAAATATGACTATGGAAATACAGGACAAAACTTCATTTGTTCTTATTGATCCAGAAAGGATTCAATTCCAATCCAAACCAAAATCTGCCCCCAGTTCTGTGAAACAGTCATGACAGAGCAATAACCTTGCAGCTTTTCCTTATGTGATCACATTCCGTAGGTCTTTGGCTTGTTGGTGGGCCTTACTAAGCATGCAAAGATTCTACTTAATCGACTATGTAAAGTAAAACATAAACATATTGCATTGAGGATTTTTTCCCCCTTCCACAGAGGATTTGACCAAAAACCCCCATAGATTAATCAAATGGGGGTCCTCATAATAAGATAACATAGGGTAATGAGACTATAGAAATAAAGTGACTTCTAAATCTAATGTCAAAACCAATGTTTCTCCATGTGTGATCCCCAGACTAGCAGCGTCAGCATCAGCTGGGAACCTGTTGGAAATCAAGATGCTCCAGCTCCACAGCAGACCTGCTGAGTCAGAAACTCCGGGGGTGAGGCCCAGCCATATATGTTAATGAGCCCTCCAGGGGATATTCTCTTGAGCTCAGAACCATTGCTCTAAACCAACCAAAGATGGGCTATGAAAGACATGTGGGCATTAGCTGAATAAGGTCACATCCAAGGATCAGCCACAAAATCAGTTCATTCTTTTCTCTTTTGACAGCAATTAAATAAGAGAGAGAAAGGGGTCTTACTGAAAAATTGGGTTTACTAGAGGACTCCTTTGTCAGAGGCAGGTGGGAGTCTTGTGTGTCCCATTTGTTGATCTTTGCATTCAACTAGTCTTAACTGAACTCCTACTATGTGCCAGAATTGTATAAGGTGCTGGGATACAGCAGTCAATGAGATGAGTGTGGTCCCTGCCTTCAGGGGTCTTGTAGTCTGGGGAACAAGACAGACAGTGAGCCCTTGATGACCCTAAAGTATGAAGACTGTTATGTAGGGTATGTTACTGGGAGTTACGAGACCAAAGAGCACAATCTAGTCTTACGTTGAAGGTCATGGCTTCTCTACTCCAGCCCCAAAAGGAGAGATATTGAACTTAGGACCCAAAGAAAGTACAGAGTGGAAGGGAAGTATTTCAGGTAAAGGAAGCATCATATACAGAGACCATGAGGCCAATAAAAGCTTGGGGACTGGGGGAGTGGAAAACCATTCAGTGCGACTAGAGAGTGGCTTAGCAAGAGAAAAGCCCAGTGAGGGATGCAAGGCCATGGGGATAAAGTCTCTGTGGACCACTAAGTTTTTGCACTTCCTTGTAATGACATTGGGTAAGCACTGACTGGCTATAGGCAGGGAAACAAAATGATTAGACTTTATTTTGGGGAAATAGCTCCAGGTGAAAGGGGGAGAATGGAATCAGAAAGAATGGAGGTGAGGATTGGGAAAACAGTTGGGAGAATATTGAGGTAATCCGGTTAAGAGAGGAAAGTGGAGCCGAAATTAGTGTTAATTTTCATTACAAACAACATATGGATCTCTTTATCCAAAGATAACTACTGCTTGACAAAAGCCATAATACACTGGATGTTCCAGTGGGAATCACTGGCGAGATCCTGTGGATACTACTCTTGTTCTGTTGTCTGTGCCTCTGACTGGGTAAGGGCTATCTCCTGGTGTATTTACGGTGGTGAGCCATGAACTCACATGGGCACTTGTGGATCTGAAAATAGCTAAAGCTGTAGCCCTGCACTCATCTTTCAGTGTCATTACCCCTGGAACTTGCCATTGTCTCTTTAGGTTGTTGCTGCTCTGGGTCCCATTTGAGCAGCTGGTCTCAATTACACATCCCGGGTAAACCTAGGAGCATTCCTTATCCACATACCACGTCTCTGCATCTTCTGCAGTGAGTGCTCCCAGAGCAACTTAGCATAACGGAAGACGCTGCTGGTGAATGTGCTGTCTCAAGCTGTAACGAGAAGAACTGGGTACTAACAGGCCAAGTAGAATAAACCCTGGCTGGCTTGTTCTTGCCCTTTTTTTCCAAGATGAAAGAAAAATAATAGAAATTTTCTTAAATACACTTCTAAGAGAACTGATGTTTAAGATTACTTTCATAAATGTATAATCTCTCTGAGCTTCAACCAATTAATGCAAATTCCATCTTTACTGAGAAACAGTTAAGGAACAAAACAAAGTGAAGGGTGCAGAAGGGGACCTGATATTCACCACTGGAACCCATATGGCAGAGAAAAATGAGAGACTTTTCTTGTTGTAAAGCTTATCTAACCCTGTCTTCCTTCCACCCCTCATCAACCAGAGAATGGTGGTGAAACAAATCCATGCAGCCATTTTCAGAAGGCCAGTCTCACTCGAGGGGCAGGCGGGGAAGGCAGATCCTCCCAAATAGAAATTATAGCTAAATCTGCAACAAGGATACTGACAAGTCACAATGAATGAATTGGGAAAATATGGTCATGTCTTAGTCTTTGAAAACTCACTTTAGGAATCCATGTTTCAAGCAATTTTCAAATTTTAGATTAATTTGCAGCCTTAGAAAATTAAGATAACAGATCCATTCAGTCATTTACTCATTCAACAAATATTAGCTTAGCATTTACCCTGTTGGTCCCTGTCCTTGGGACTGGGGTTATGACAGTACCAAAACCCCATCCTTGTTTTTCAGGAGCTTAAAAGCCTATGCAGTCTTTCTTAGAAGAATATTTTTGGACACATAAAATAAAATATATAAGGTTAAAAAATGAATTCCATGGGCTGGCCCAGTGGCGTAGTGGTTAAGTTTGGGCACTCCACTTCGGCAGCTTGGGGTTCGCAGTTTTGAATCCCGGGCATAGACTAATGCACCACTTGTCAAGCCATGTGTGGCAGTGCCCCACATACAAAATAGAGGAAGATGGACACAGATGTTAGCTCAGAGCCAATCTTAATCAGTAAAAACAGGGGGATTGGCAACAGATGTTAGCTCAGGGCCAAGCTCCCTTACCAAAAAAAAAAAAAAAAAAAGGGAATTAGAACAGTAGACATGCTGTTATTAAACTATTTTAAAAGTTGTGATGTAGTAATAGATAAAATTTTAAATTAATGTATTACATAACAATTATGATGAGATATGAAAATATCTGATTTTATCAGTGACAAAGACATAGTTACTGCTAATATTTGAGGGGTTTTTTCTTTTTGGCCAATATTTATAATAGAAGAAAATTCTAATTTTCAGCTAGAGGTAAGTGAAAATAAAGTTAGATATTTTCCAATGCAAGTTCATGGAATCTCTGAATTCTATTCATGGGCTCCCTTTGGGATCTCTGAGGGGCCCATGAATCCCACATGGGGGCTGACAGTGCCTTGCATGACACCATGGTGGGAGAGCAGATAATACCAAGGGCCCCATAAAGTGAAGCCAGACTAATTGTTTCTTTAGGGGCCATTCAGGAGCGCCAATCTGACCAGAAAATGGAAAACCATAGCCAGCGATGAACAAACAGATGGTTGAAGCTACCATCTTGAAGAGGAATCCTAAGAGAGGGATGTGGGGGAAGGGGCAGTGGGCAAATGTAAATGATCCAAAGTCCAGTCCTCCATACCGTGCTGAGCATTACTGCAGAGGTTCTGAGCTGAAGTTTTATTCTGCCAATGACAAGTTTCCTATTGAGTAAAATTAGAAGCCAGGGTCCTCAATCCAGAAGTGCATTCCCTCTGACAGAACTCTCCACTCCATCTGCATAGTGTTTGATCTCAGACACCTCGACCTATTTCTCACAGTTAGGAACGTGAAGTAACCCGAATTCTACTGCCATCATTTTAGAGGAGAAAAATAGAATCCTAAATTATTTCAGGAAATGAAAGCCACCTCTTAGAGTTATTGTTAGAAAGCTGTGTAAAGTTGAGCTATGTAAAGAAACTAAGGCAAAAAATTGGTACTGTTATTGGAATAATTCGAAGATATTTCAGCATTATTTAAAAGTTCTTATTCCTCTGCAGAGATAAATCACATCATTATAGCACTGTATATGGCCCAAACAGAGCTCCATCTTCTCCACGCAAACCTGCTTCCCCTGCATTTCTTCTTCTTTTTTTTTTGTGAGGAAGATTGGCCTTGAGCTAACATCCATGCCCATCTTCGTCTACTTTATGTGGGACACTGCCACAGCATGGCTTGATAAGCTGTGCTTCTAGTCTGTGCCTGGGATCCGAATCCACGAACCCCCAGGTGCCAAAGCCGAGTGTGTGAACTTAACCACTATGCCACAGGGCTGGCCCCTCTTCTCACTTCTTTTAGTGGAGTCTCTTTTCTTACAGTTGGTTAGGTAGAAAACCATAGATTCACCCTTGATTCTTTTCAAAATTCATACCTCACGTTCAATCCATCAGCAAATGATGTTGGCTCTATCTTCAAAACATATCCAGCATCTAACCATTTCTCCACTCTCCACTGTGGCTTCCATGATTCAAACTGCCACGTAAATAACCTTCCCTGCCACCTACAACCACACCTGTCCTGCATCCGTCCTTGTCTTCTTACCTCCCACCTCAAGGGGAGAACAATGCTTTTTGCTTTTCCTGCTGCCTGCTGCCAAAGTCCTGGAAAACTCCCTCATCCCTATCTGCTCCAGGAACTTCTTCCTCTCCTCTGGATGCTCATAAGCCATGTGATCGTCCATCTCAGCTACTATAGCTACCCATCCTTGCAGACCCTGCTGAAATCACACCTCCAAGAGCCCACACAGCCGAGAAGTCAGTCCTAATAACCTCTTCCTCTGGTCAGTTTCCACACCCACTCTACTCATGTCACACAGTGACCTCTCTCAGGAAGATGAGGGGTGTGGACCCTCCAACCTCTCACCCTCCACTCAGAGACCTGTGCCTTCCTTGATATGACTGCCCTATTTTCCTGTTACACCTCTCCAAGTTGGAGATATCTTGGCAGGGAGCCAATAAATTGTCAAAACTCTCCAAATGGTTATTTGGAAGTTAATTGCCTCCAACTTATAGTAAAAGAATGATGGGAATTTGTGAGGGAGACATGTAAGCAGGTAGGGATTTTGTGAACCAAATTACATCAATTTGTCTGTAACCTTCATGTCCTGTATCCTGTATCTTTAACCATATCTTCTCTACTAGTACTTTCTCATCAATTTAGAAAGAAGTTTAGAAGTTCTTGCATTAAAAAAATATAAGGGTTTATTTCTACTATTCATACACAAAGCCATCACTTTGTTTCAGGCTGCTGCTGCATTTACTCAATCATTTCTTTACACGAATACTACCTTTGGATAGTTGATGTGGCCGACAATGAGGTCCACCGTCATTGACCCCTCTATTTCTCAACCCAGGAAAATCTGGTTTTCTCCCATCCATTTCACTGAGACATTCAAGTTAGCTCACTATTGCTAAATCCAAGGAGCATCTCCTGCCCCTTGATGTAGCAGGTTTTCTGATGTTAAGTGTTCTCAGGTACCTCTTTGTCTCTGTGGTCCTTCCATTTTCTTATCCTCTCCCTTCTCTCCAATCATTTCCTACTAGTCTCCTACATGGTACCCTCCTGAGGTTTTCTGGGGTTCAGTCTTTGGTCTTCCATTGAGCTACCTAATGCATTTGAGTGGCATCCTCTTCTACCTACTTGACAAATCCCAAATCTATGACCTTCACCCAGGAACTCCTGTCTGAACTCCAGATTTTACTGATGACATTGGCACACAAATGTTTCACAAGCATCTTGCACTAAATGTGTCCCAAATTTCACTTATCAAAAATCTGCACACCAACCCATAAAACCCAATGGGCAGGTCTGAGATTCCCTCCCTCTCTTTTGTCTTCACACTATTTCAATCAATCGATGATCAAAACTGGATGATTTTACCTCCTGATCCTTCTTACATCTACCTTCTGTCAGTTCTTTCTACCAACACCTGCATTCAGGTGTGAACCTGTCATGTTGCCCTGGACTCCTATCTGCTCTGCCAGCCTTGAGGCTTCATGCTATAAATGCTCAGAATGACAAGCCTGACTGCATCACTTCCCTTCTACATCTCCTCCTCTACACATAACAGACCCAAGCCTGGCAGTATGCCTTGAGAATCCTGAAGAACCGAACATTGCCTGCTTCTTTGTCCGTATTCCCCAGCTCTCTCCAACACCTTACGTTAAATATGGACTTGTTTACGGTTCTTGCATATGCCATGTTGTTTCACAGCTTTGGGCATTCATTATGCGAGCTGCTCAAAGACCCTCTCCCATATCCTGCCGTGGATGCCTCTAAACTAGTGGTTCTCAAACTTTTCTGCTCACTGGAGTCACCTGAAGAACTTTAAAAGATGCCTCATGCCCTAGCCACACCCCAGGCCAATTACATGAGAATCTCTGGGGGCAGATCTCAAACTACATTGTTTTTAAAGCTCTCCAGGGGATTCTAGCATACAGCCAAGTTTGAGACCCAGGGCTCAAAATCAGTGCTTGTAAAAGTTTAGTATGTATACAGATTGTCTGGAGAATCTTCATTCCTATCAAGCTACCAGGTGATGGGATGCTGCTGCTCCTGAGAACATGGTTTGAGTAGAAAAACTCCAGGTAATTCCCATGAATGTTGAACTTGAGGATCACAGCTCTAATCATTAGGAAGGTAGCAAGTTGTCATCTCCCTTTAGGAAGTCTTCCTCAATCACTCAGGGTAAGTTAAATGGCCCATCTCTGTGTCCACAGGAATCTGCGCTTACTTCTATCTCAGCATGAGTATATTGCATGACTGCCAAATCATTACATAATTGTTCTCTTCATCAGAATGCATTATCACCAAAAGCTGTAATGTGATTGGAACTTGGTAAACATTTGGCAAAATGAATGAAGCAGTTCCCTATGACTGCGTCCTCAGTTTCCCAGGTACTGGGTAGAAGTGAGGGCAAATGAACAGGAATTAGTCAGGTCTCCCCATATTTTTGCCTTATTGACTTCTGGTGAGAACTCTAGCTCTTTTGACCTTTCTCCCGGTCATCTCTGGGCATTGGCAAGTGGGTCTGATACCCACTCCAAAGCAACATTCTCACATTCTTCTTTTCTAGTACCCCTCTCTTCCACTCAGGGATTCCGTGGTCTCTTTTACTCCTGGTCTTTGAAGGTACACTGCTTATGTTGACTTTTATTGAAACGCCCTGCTGAAACCAGCTTCATCAACTTCTGTCTGCAGGACTTCTGTTCTTGGGGTTCACAAGCAAAATGACCATAACACTTATTGTCCAGAATAGAACACTTTTCAGAGTGAAATAGGAAAATATTGAGATACAATACTTAATAATAACGCCAGGATAACCAGACCAGGGCAAGCAAAGATGCCTGGTCACCCTGGTCCAAGGTAACATTGAGCTCACCAGAGAAATCTATAACACAATGCACACTGCTCCCTCCATCTCCTCTTCTGGGACCTGTCTGGGTCACAAGCATCATCACATCCCCTCACAGATGCCTTCCTCCCATGCAAAAAGCATAGTTCAGTAGGTACAGCAGATCATAAATATGACAGTGATAGACTAAATTCACCCCAATCATTCCCAGTCAATATTAGGAGGCAATAAAACTCACTTACTAAAAGGGTAGGCTTTGAAATTAAACAGATTTGGTCAAATTCCAGTGAGACTTAGCTATAAAACCATGGGAATTTCATATTCATAAATAGGATAAAAATATTTCCTACTTCATGGAGGTTTTCCAAGTATTAAGTGAGGTAATTGTTTAATAAACTGTTTGCTACCTAGCAAGTGTTCAAAATGACAGCAGTTGGGAGAATTCTGGACTCATCTCCAACATATAAAAAGCTTGAAGTCATCACTTTCATCCTTACAACAAAAAATTTTCTGAACAAACTGAAAATCAATGACTTTTCTTGGACCCATCAGAGAACTGAGGTTGTGGTGCAAACTGCCACCCTGACTCTAGGAAGAAGGGCACATCCAGAGAGATCCAGCTGCTTACCAGGAGCAGAAGCTTCTTGAGCCATAAACTGGACTCCTAAGGAAAAAGTAGCCAAAATGTAGGAACATATGGATAAGGTAAGCAGAGAGATGGAAACTAAGAAATAGTCAAAAGGAAATGCTAGAAAACAAAAATATTGTAACACGAAGAATACCTCTGATGGGCTCACCAGTAGACTTGACACAACCAAGGAAAAAATGAGTTAGCTTGAAGATAGATCAACCAAAACTTCCCGAAGTGAAATGTAAAGATAAAAAATGAATGAAAAAACAGAACAGAACATCTAGTAACTGTAGGACAATCTCAAAAGGTTTAACATACATGTAATTGGAATACCAAAAGTAGAACAAAGAAAGAACAGAGGATAAGAAATATTTGAAGTAATAACAGCCAAGAACTTTCCAAAATTAATGTCAGCCACTAAGGAACAGATCCAGGAAGCTCAGAGAACAATAAGCAATATATATATATATATATATATATATTATATATATGTATGCCTACATGTAGGCATATCATATTCAAACTATAGAAAACCAAAGACATAAAAAAATCTTGAAAAAAGCAGGGGTATAGGAGAACACCTTACTGTTGCAGTCACTCTTCAGAAGCAGGATAGACCTAGACCTCACCCCAAATTTGCTGCACATACACCAAGAGTGTTTGAAAAGACCTTTTTACTCACCTAATGAGGCTTTCTAATGAGAGAAGTCTGGCTCCCAAGCAGGTCCAAAAATGGCTTGAGAGAACAGTGAAAGGAGACAGGCCTAGGGTTTTTACAATAGGGAGGTAGGATTGGAGTGAGGGTTCCTGCGTGCAGGCAGAAGTTTGTGTGGTTTGAACCTCCACTGGTGCCAAGAAGAGAGCACCCAGACTTTCTTATCAGTTTCCCCAGATTTAGGGAAGATTGGAAAGAGGGAGGGGTTAGACTTAAAAGCTGTCATACATCAAACATAAAAAATGGGGTCAGACTCCTTATTACACTTATCCACAGAGTAACTAGGATAAGAATTACAGTTGACTTCTCCTCAGAAACCATGAAAGCAAGAAGACAGTCGAGTGAAATATTTAAGGTGTTGAAAGAAAAAAATCCCTCACCAACCTAGAATTATACATCCAGCAAAATTATCCTTTGAAAGTGAAAGAGAAAAACTTCCTCAAACAAAAACAGAAAATTCATTACAGGCAGACCTGCTCTGTGAGAAATTTAAAAGAATGTCCTCAGGCAGAAGGAAATGATACAGGTCAGAAATATGGATTTACATTAGGAAAAGAAGAGCACTGAAAAAGGAATAAATAAAGGTAAAATAAAATCTCTGACTTTTTTTTCTTTTTTTTTTGTGAGGAAGACCAGCCCTGAACTAACATCCGTCACCAATCCTCCTCTTTTTGCTGAGGAAGACTGGCCCTGGGCTAACATCTGTGCCCGTCTTTCCTCTACTTTATATGGGACCACAGTGTGGCTGACAGGCAGTGCATCGGCGGGCGCCCGGGATCCGAACCTGCGAACCCTGGGCTGCCAAGCGTGGACTAAACTGCTGCGCCACAGGGCGGCCCCTGACTTTTTTTTCTAATTGATCTAAAATATAACTACTTAGAATAATAACAGTAACAATCCATTGGGCAATTACAGCATATGGATAAGTTTAATAAACAACAGCAGTGTCAAATGGATGGGAGGGAGGGATGAATTGGGAATACTGTGGTATAAAGTACTTGCAATACACACGAAGTGGCATACTGCTATTTGAAGGTGGGCATAGATAAAAATGTATATTGTAGGACCTTCCATTTTCAGCTCTGACATTTAAATACTTGGAAGTTGTCAGCCTTGTCCTTAAACCAGAAAAACACAAAGAAAAAATAAAAATCAAAGATTTTTCCCAAACCAATCAAAGAAATGAGATCACTGGGCAAATTGACACCCCAAAAACTGGAGAGACAGGAAAATACAGACAAACACAGACGAGATCAGTAAGTGATAGATCAAGTAGACAGAAAATCAGTAAATACATAGATTATACTTGAAGAGCACTATCAATCAACTTGACCTAATTGACATTTAAAGACACTTCATCCAAAAGCAGAAGATACATTCTACTCAAGCTCACATGGAACATTCACCAATATAGACCTTATTCTGGACCACAAAACACACCTTAACAAATTTAAAAGAATAAAAATCATATAACATATTTTCTCAGGACACTCTGAAATCACACTAAAAATTAATAAAATAAAGATAACTGGAAAATTTCCAAATACATTTGGAGATTAAACAACACACTTCTAAATAACACACTAGTCATAGAGGAAGTCTCAAGAGAAACTTAAAAATATTTTGAACTAAATGAAAATAAAAATAAAACAAAAATTATTGGGATGCAGAGAAAGTAGTGTGTAGAGAGAAATTTATAGCATTAAATGCATATGTTAGAAAAAAGAAAGAAAAAAATCAATCTAAACTTCCATCACAGGAAACTGGAGAAAGAAAAGTAATTTAAACCTAAAGCAAACAGAAAAAGAGAAGAAATAAAAATGAGCAGAAATCAATGAAATTAAAAATAGGAAATCAATAAAGAAAATAAAAGCAAAAGCTGGTTCTTTGAAGAGATCAGTAAAATTGATAAACCTCTAACCAGGCTAGAGAGAAGACACAAATTACTAAATCAGAAATAAAAGGGGGTCATTATTACTGATCTCATGGACATTAGAAGGATGATAAACATACTATGAACAACTCTATGTCCACAGATTTGAAAACATAGATGAAATGATTCAATGCCTTGAAAGACACAAACAACCAAAACTCATACAAGTAGAAATAGATAATCTGAATAATCTTATATCTATTAAAGAAATGGAACCAAGCATCATAACCTTCTGAAAAAGAAAGAACCAGGCCCAGATGGGTTCACTGGTGAATTCTAGTAAACACTTAAGGAAGAAACAATACTGCTTCTCTGCAAACTCTTCCAGGAAACAGAAACAGAGGGAAGACTTTCTAACTCATTCTATGAAGCCAGCATTACCCTAACACCAAAACTCCACGAAGATATTCCAAGAAAAGAAAACTACAGACCAGTGTCCGTCAAGAATATAGGTGCAAAATTCCTAACAAAATATTAGCAAATAAAATCCTACAAAGTATAAAAAGAATTATATACTATAACGAAGAGGGAGTTACTGCAGGTATGCAAGTCTGATTCAACATTCAAAAAATCAATCAATGTAGGGCCAGCCCAGTGGCATAGTGGTTAAGTTCACGTGCTCCACTTTGGTGGCCTGGAGTTCACAGGTTCAGATCCCAGGCACAGACCTACACACCACTCATCAAGCCATGCTGTGACAGCATCCCACATACAAAATAGAGGAAGATTGGCAAAAGATGTTAGCTCAGCAACAAACTTCCACATCAAAAAAAAAAAAAAAAATCAATCAATGTAATCTGCCACATCAATAGGCTAAAGAAGAAAAGCCATATGATTATATCAATAAATGCAGAAAAAGCATTTGACAAAATCAAACACCCATTCATGATAAAAATTCCCAACATGCTAGGAATAGAGGAGAATTTTCTTTACTTTATAAAGAATTTCTATAAAAAAAAAAACTATGACTGACATCATACTTAACTGTGGTAAACTAGATGCTTTTTCCCAAAGACTGGGAACAAGGCAAGGATGTCTGCTCTCACTTCTTTTATTCAATATGATATTGGAAGTCCTAGCTAGTGCAATAACACAAGAAAAAGAGCAAAATTTACACAGATTAGGGAGGAAGAAACAAAACTGTTCACAGATGACATGATTGTCTATGTAAAAGGTCCCAAAGGATGACCAAAAATAAAAACCCCCAAAGCTTTTGGAAATAATAAGCAATAATAGCAAGGTCACAGAATATGAAGTTAATATACAAAAGTCAATCATTTTCCTATATACCAGCAATAAGCAATTGGAATTTTAAACTAAAAACATATATAATACCCTTTACAACAACACAAATAAAGAAATATTTAGGTATAAATCTAATAAAATATGTACAGGATCTATATGTAGAAAATTATAAAACTAATGAAAGAAATCAAAAAAGATCTAAATAAATGGAGGGATATTCTATGATCATGGATTAGAAAACTCAGTATCGTTAAGATATCAATTCTTCCCAACTTGACTTAGAGATTCAATGCAATCTCAATCAAAATTCTTTTTTTTAATTTATTTATTTTTATTATTTGTGTGTGTGTGTGTGTGAGGAAGACCAGCCCTGAGCTAACATCCGTCGCCAATCTTCCTCTTTTTGCTGAGGAAGACTGGCCCTGGCCTAACATCCGTGCCCATCTTCCTCCACTTTATATGGGACGCCGCCACAGCATGGCTGACATGCAGTGCGTCGGCAGGCGCCCGGGATCAGGTCCCGCAATCCCCGGGCTGCCAAAGCACAAACTAAACTCCTGTGCCACCAGGCTGGCCCCAAAATTCTTTTTTTTCAGATACCAACAAACTGATTCTAAAGTTTACATGGAAAGGCAAAAGACCTAGAAGAGCCAACACAATGCTGAAGAAGAGCAAAGTTGTAGAACTCACACTACCCAACTCCAAGACTTACTACAAAGCTACTGTAATTAAGACAGTATGGTATTGACAAGAGAACAGACACACAGATCAACGGAACAGAATGGAGAGCCTCCAGACAAATCCACACAGACATAGTCACTGGTCTTTGGCAAAGGAGCTAAGGCACTTCAGTGGATAAAGGACAGTCTTTGCGACAAATGATGCTGGGAAAATTAGATGAATATATATTAAAAAATCTAGACACAATCACACCTTGCACAAAAATTAGCTCAAAAGGGATTAGAGACGTAAATGTAAAATGCAAAACTATAAAAATTCTAGGAGAAAATCTAGGGAAACTTGGGTTTGGCAATGACCTTTTAGATACCATACCAATAGCACAGTCAATGAAAGAAAAAATTTATAAACTGGACTTTATCAAAATGAAAAATGTCTGTTCTGTGAAAGACACTGTTAAGAGAATGACAAGACAAGCCATAGACAGGGAAAAATTATCTATAGAACACATATCTCATAAAGGGTTTGTATCCAAATATACAAAGAACTCTTAAAATTCAACAATAAGAAAAGAAACAACCCAATAAAAAAAGAGCAAATGAACTGAACAGAAGCTTCACCAAAGAAGATAAATGGATGGCCAACAAAGCATGTGAAAAGATACTCAATACCATTCATTTGTCCTTAGCAAATTGCAAATTAACACAATAATGAGATACCATTACGATGCTATTAGAATGGCTAAAATAAACAAAAATGACAATACTTATTGCTGGTGAGGTTGAGGAGCAACAGGAACTCTCTTCCAAAGTGAACCGTTTTGCATTCCCATCAGCAATGAATGAGAGTTCCTGTTGCTCCACATTTGTGCCAGCAATTGGTACTGTCAGAATTTTGGATTTCAGCCATTCTAAGTGTTATCAATTATTGTTTTAATTTGTAATTCTCTAGAGAGTTCAGTATGGGAAAGGGGGAAAAAGAGTAACTTTACAGTGGAGAAACTTGACAAACACTACATCAGCCAGGATATCAAGTTGAATGTCAACAAGGAGGACATGATGAAAATGGCACAGCATGATAAAAATGTTCTTTCCCTAAACCCATAAGCCCAGTCTAATCAAGGGAAAAACATCAGACAAATTCCAACTGAGGGGCATCCTACAAAATACTTGACCAGTACTCCCTGAACCTGTCAAGGTCATCCAGAACAAGGTAAGTCTGAGAGACTGTCACAGCTTAGAGTAGTCTCTGGGACATGGCAATTAAATGTGATATGCTGTCCTGGGTGAGGTCCTGGAATGGAAGAGAAAGCAGGGGAAACTAAGGGAATGTGCCTGAGCTATGAACTTCACTTAACAGTCGTGATCCCTATGTTTCATTCATCGTGACAAATGCGCCACACTAATGTAAGACGTTAATAATGAGGGAAACTGGGTCTGAGGGAACTCTCTGTACTACAGTTTCAATTTTTCTATAAACCTAGAACTGTTGAAAAAATAAATCCTCTCTTAAAAAAACATACATTTTAAACACTAGGGCAACCACTAAAATGCCTTTTAAAAAAGAACTAGGGGGCCGCCCGGTGGCGCAGCGGTTTAGTCCGCACTTGGCAGCCCGGGGTTCGCGAGTTCGGATCCCGGGCGCCCGCCAATGCACTGCCTGTCAGCCATGCCGTGGCGGCGTCCCATATAAAGTAGAGGAAGATGGGCACGGATGTTAGCCCAGGGCCAGTCTTCCTCAGCAAAAAGAAGAGGATTGGCAACAGATGTTAGCTCAGGGCTGGTCTTCCCCACAAAAAAAAAAAAAAAAGAACTATAATTTATACACTATGAGAGGAGATGAAACAGAATCATATACAATGCTCAATTAAAGCCAGAGAAGGTAGTAAAAGAGGGGAAATTGGTAGAAATGAACTTATTAAATCAACACTAATTGACACATCTGTCAGAGGCTTCCCCTCCCTCTTTCCTCTCCACACGTCCAGCTTTGCTCACACATATGTCTTGGCTCTCGACACTGGCCCTTACTCTTCCATGAGAGTCTTCTGGTGGCTGGCGCAGGATGTGAGATTAAAAACTTGCAAATTTACTTTGGAGATAGAAGAAAAGAGAAGGTTAACTCAGAGATGATAAGGATGCCCTCTCAGCTTAGGAATAGGTTTCCAGGCAACTTGAAGGATTCCCAGAGTGGATGCCCTTTCTGGTTAGAATCTCATAACCCACTGTTTTCCAGCATGCACCTCTGCCTGGGCATCTTCTGCAGGGTCCTGTGATCCCTTCAGGTCCCCTCCTGCTGAGGCCTCTTAACTCATACTGGGCCCCAGTCTGTGAGGCCCTCTACATATTTGACCATTTCTTGCTGACTTCAGATCAAATTAGATGGTCTTATCCCATAACGTGACCGATGAGCACGCACACTATGTGTGGGGAAATTAGTCACGTCTGCCAGCGTCTTCCTTTCTTCCTTTCTTATATTTGCATAATTTGTTTTCACTTCTACATTTTCAGGAATCTCTGTACACCACAAGTCGATTTTATAACTGTTAGTTTCATTAAAACTTAATCATGTAAACTCAAAACTCACTGCCTTCCAGTGATGATACACACTACCTCACAATGGGCATAAAACAAGCAAAGGTGGTGGGTCGGCACACTGTGAACCCCTCCTCTATGCGGGATTCCCCCTTCCAGGAATACCAGGGAGGAGGGGCTGATGAAAGCCATGGATATAACATTTAAATCTTATTATTTTTTAAATAAAATAGATTCAAATTGAAGTTCTAATATTTTCTCCATTACCACACGAATCATATTGAGAAATGTGTGAGAAGCTCCCCATCTGAAGACTTCTGGACTAGCAGTGTGAATGGGGGTTGTTGAGTTAGGGTCTGTGGGGGTAACTTCTTGGTGGAGTCGTCATCTTTAGGGCTTGGCTGTTTGCATCGAAGCTGCAGAAAATAAGCTTACTGAGCTCTGAGTGAAACCCAGAGATGCTCCACCTTTTTACGCGGGCTTACCGCATGCAAACTCAGATGTATATGCCAAAATGCCAATTTGGTGATTCTAAATGGAGCTTATTCTTTTCTAGGGATCATGATGTTTGAGATGAGTCTCAAATGCTCCCCTTGTCAGAGACCTTGCCGCCTGGTGAGCAAAGCAAGGGAACTGATTGGAGTCCTGGGAAAATCCTATTGCACACACTTGCACCACAAAGGAGAACCCTTCTCCAGGGACCAGCTCTGTCCTCTCATGGACGGGGCTGCAAGGACGCTGACAACTTTATTTTGTGGCTGTTTTTTCCATCAGTTCTTTTATTTTTCTCTAGCTAGTTCAGCGGAATCTTCTTTCTCTAAACTATAGATTGTATTTTTGAGTGGTGTACTATGTACCAGACCCTGCTTTAAGAATTTTGCATGTATTTGGTCACTCACTCCTGACAACCATGTGAGGCAGATACTTGGACTCAACATTTTACAGACAAGCAAACTAAGGCACAGAGGGGATCAGCAACTTACCCAAGGAAGTGCCAGGGCTGAGAAGGGACCCCAGGCTGCCTGGTTCAGTCTGGTTCAGTCTGACTCTGAACCCAACCCTTCTCGCGGGGAAATTTCTCTCTCCTGAATGCAGCCTGGAAGACAGTCCACTCCTTATGTCAAGTTGTTGGTTTTGTTTTTCAAGTTGTCAGACTTATGGGGCAACTGAAGGCCTTTATTCAGCATTATTCAGGATCCCCAGGTCTTCAGCTCCAATCCAAGACATTTTCTTTTTCCACGACTTCCACCCAGCCCTCAATGATCTCTCAGACCCAGGACCTCCTGCAGCCCTGGGAGCCTCAACCCCACCACCCACTAGCAACAATTTCTCAGTGACCTCAAATGGTTGCATCTGACTTTTCTGCCACCAAATTTAAGCACTTGAGAGCCTTCATATTTTTCCGTCTTCCACAGTGCCCAGCCCGGTGCAGAGCAGGCAGTTGGCATGTCATGTACGCATACTGACTGACTAATGGATAATCTGTAACTTTAACCCATTTTTACAAGTTTCCAAAGTAGCCAGCCATGGAAGGAACACCTGTGTCAAGTCTGGGGAGCAGCTGACTTCATTTGCTGGCATCTGAGAATAGTACTTTGTGCTCTGCAAGCTTTTGGGAGTCACTGGGTTTATTTGAATTATTTGTTTTACTTTCAAATTACTCCACAGCCTGCAGGGACCATTTTTTTTTTCCCCACTGAAAGCCATTTTTCTTGCAGTCACACCTTCCCAAAGAGATTGACCCCATCCTGTAACCACCAGCACTTTTATTACACCAACACTCAGGTGCTCTAAAGAGCTCCGTCTCCAGGCTCTATTTTTCCAACAAGAGAAAGTTAATTTGTGCCAAATGTCTTTTCATAACACTAAAGCCTGCAGGGCTGAGGAAGGCAGATAAGTTTTGTTTTTCTGCACTGAGGCCCACTAATTAAGACCACAGAATCACTTTCTGGTTATTTGCATCCAAGAGCTGCCTTACCTCCTAATATCTCCATTTCACATGTATGAAAACACCACAGGTTGGATTGTCTCGCCTGAGTCAGAGGCAGGAGCCAAGCATTTGCAGAAATTAGCCTCTTATTAATGTTTCATTATGGTTATCTTGGCTTCTGTATGTGCATTCTTCCCCTTGGACAAAACATTTGAAAGATTAATGTATGTTGGATGTTAGTGGAAAGAAAGGAGAGGAGCTGACGCACATTTCACTGCAGCTCCTTTGCCCTCCGAGTCCCAGCCCAGCAGCTGTGGGCCGCAGAGAGGACACAGGACATGAATCCCGTGATTTCTGCTCAAGGCTGGTATTCAGCCACTTATAGCTGGGTGACCTTGAGCCTCGTGGGGCCTTATTTTCCATCCCTGGGATGATTGTGAGGATTAAACAAAATGGCATTTGAGAATTGTGCTGTGATTTTCAAAGCCAGGTGTTATTATTTATTATTTTTGAGATATAGTTCTCCATGAGCAAAAGTGTTTCTGTCTTAGAGCTGGTAGCATTCTCTGTGCTGCTCGTGCTCCTTGCCTTGGAGACAGATGGTATTTCTCCAGAGACAGGATAGGGCTCAGAGGACCCACCAGAGAAACCCCGTGTTGTTTATCTCTGTTGTTTTCTCTGGCCTGCTGGGTTTTGGGGACCTCAGGGAGGGCTCTCAGATTCCAAAGATTTGCATTTGGAGCAGTGAGTCCCCAATCTGTAGAGTTGCCATATAATTATTGTCCAAAGCACAGCATTTTCATAGTGAAAGAAATGTTATTACAAACAAAACTGGGACAATAGGTGTAATCCAGGACATTGTCACCCTACCAAGATGTACCTACTGCATCAGAGGAAAGGAAGTAAGATGTTTGGCTTTGTTGTCCCTAGTTCAAAAATCATTGAGTAGGCCCAGGATAGGTGCTTGATATTTTACTCTCTTGGCCATCCCTCTTGCCCTGGATAGAATTCACCTCCTAATGGGAGACACTTGTGAAAACCCCATAGGAATGACACAGTGATGGTAAATTTTAGGGGAGAGGTTCTGAGGCAGGGTGGAGGATAATCTGGGGCCTTTACATGTTATCACATGGAGATATACAGCTCTCTACCCTCCTCTTCCTCATACTTGCACCCTATCACATATCCAAGAGCACACAAACTGTTTTGGTGGTGGTGGTGATAGTAGTGTTTGTTTGTTTAGTGTGCAACACATTTTTGATCTCATCCATGGCTTCTGGAGTTGTGTGGATTGTGAGCAGATGAGCAGAGACTTGGGCCCCTCCCCAACCAGCACACATTGGTTGTTTCTCCAAAGATCCAACATGTTGAGTTATCTTTCTGCACTCACAAGAGATCTACCCTCATGTCCTTTTTAAGTGGGCCCTTCTATCTTTTCCTGTGTGGTTAAATTGAACCACTGGGGAGCAGCAAGAGATCAGATGGCTGAGATTTATGGGGCTGCCCAGTTCCCCTTACTTGCTTTGCCGATAGAGAAATCTGCAGAAGACATAGGTCTGAAAGTTGAATTTCTGCCTCTTAGAATAAAGGCTCAACTAATTGCAGTTTCCTCCTTTCTCCTTTTCCTGTTTAAAGTGTCTGTAGTATGTCATGCAATATTTAAACTATGCTTTATCGGAATCTCATTTGTATTGTCAAACATTTTTTCTACTTCATTCACATTTCCAATATCATGCACAAAGCCATATGCATTCAGGCCTACTCCCTCCATATTGAGAAGAAGGGGTCATTTCACTCCCCATCTTCTCTGCAGTGTCCTGAGGAGAGGCATTGATGCTACCCAGAAGGCTATATCCACCAGAGTCATGAAGTGGGCGTGCTCTATGGGTGACCATGCTGGTGCCTCCAAGGAGAGCATGAGCAGCCATATCAGAAAAGACTGTTGACAGGCCTCCAAAGGATAGGCATCAAATTGTCAAACCATGGGGACTCAGGCAGACCTTGAGCAACGGCAGGGTGCACACATGCACACACACACATGGCCCTACCTCATCCACCAAAAATACATGCATTAATCCATTAAGCCTAGAAAAAGGGACTTCTGGAAAGATCACAGTGTGACTGCTCTTGTAGAGTGCCATTAAACCCCAAAACAATTGGAAACAGACAACTTCAAGCAACCTTAAAACCAACAAATTCAAGCCAAAGAAAAATGGATAAAGAGGAAGAAGTTATCTGTGATGAGAGAGGAGTTTTTCAGGACAAAAGAAAGACAAACTAATAAAAACTAGAAGACCCTGGCTTTAAAAAGTGTAGAGAGATGAAAAGAAAAAAAAGAACCTTAAAACATCTTCATACATACGTCAGTGCATGGATGGAAGTTTATCCAGAGATTAGAGAAAAAACAAATGGAGATGAAAAGAAATATGGTGCAACTGCAAGAGCCAGAGAATTTTCAGAAAAGAGTCTAAAAGACATAGGATTAAGTGAACTGATGACAACAATGTAAAAAAATTACCTTAGAAGAAGTGCTGTGATGTAAAACTGAAGGAAATTACAATTTCTAAGCAAGCTGAGCAGCAAATAAAGTCAATGATCAAATCTTTAGGTGTATTCTGTTTTAATTCAGAAAGAAAAAAGACAACAAATGAACAAATAAGATGGGCCCAGAAATAGCAACTGCAACTGTATTATTTATTACATTCATTAACACTTATTTTGGAACTTACTAATCAAATTATAAAAAGCCAGAAATATTGAGCCAATATTTTAAAGAAAATTAAAGAGAACGACTTCTTCAGAAAGATCCTTGACTGAGACAATTTATCCTTCATACACATGGATGGATGACAGATATTAAGTGTTCAGTGAGCCTAAAGAAATGTTTTGGGAGGGAACCTAGACTCCAGAGGAGTCTCCTAGACCAGCCTCCACAGAGCAGGGTGTCTGTTTTATTCAAGGATGCATCACTAGCACCTAAGACAGCTCCCACACATTGCAGTACTCCATAATGTTTGTTTAATGAGTGTATTGTGTAAACAGTGATGAAGAAAGAAGGTGTAAAGCTGCGAGCACAAGACTCTTTGTATTTTACAAGGGAATGCAGATAATTTATAGGTTTAAATAGAAGACTCCAGAAATACAGACCCATGAATCTTGAGTGTTAAGTGTTAAGCATAGGTAATCAAACAAGACTGGTACCTGACTCATCTTGCCAAATATCATAATAAACCTCAAGTATATGAACACATTATATTTTAAAACTAAAAAAATATTTTAGAAAGTTAGAATAATATTTTTATTCCAACACTGGAGGAAAAATGGTTTTATTATTATAGTGATCGAATGAATCACAAAAGAAAAGATGGACAGTAATGACTTCATACAATTTTTAATTTTACTCAGTGAAAATCAACAACGTGTTGATGAAAAAATTAGCAACAGAACAGATAAAGTAGGTAACGAATTTGACAGGTAACGCTTAAAATCTGAAATATACCAAGCATTAATCTTTTTTTTTTTTTTTTTGTGAGGAAGACCAGCTCTGAGCTAACATCCGTCGCCAATCCTCCCCTTTTTGCTGAGGAAGACTGGCCCTGGGCTAACATCGTGCCCATCTTCCTCCACTTTATATGGGACGCCGCCACAGCATGGCTGACAGGCAGTGCGTTGGCAGGCGCCCGGGATCCGAACCCGCGAACCCCTGGCTGCCAAGCGTGAAGTAAACCGCTGCGCCACCGGGCGGCCCCCCAAGCATTAATCTTTTTGTGACCGACTTGCTCTCCTTCTGAAATCCACTTTGGCCAAACAGAGCATTGACTTTTTCTCCCTTCCTCACCCCTTCATTCCAGCTCCCCAATTCTGGATCTTGTCTAGACTATCAGCACCTGTGTCTCTGCTCTGAGTGCTTGCAGTGTAAACAGGTCCCCTACTACTCCTGGTCCTGAAGCTCAGAGGAGGAATGTCAACTCCATTCTCAGTGCCTCATGGCAACTCCCTCCACAGGCCAATTACCTTCCTTGAATCTATCTGAACACCTGGTTTCTCCGTGATGCCCTGAGTGTGAACTATTGACGGGGGGTAGTGAGAGAACCACATAATGTCACACAATATTGACAACCAAACCATTACCGGATGTCTTTTCCCACCTAGGACAGGCCTTTGACGGCACTTGGCAATCCTTTCACTCACCTCCAGTTAGGAAGAAAAAGGAATTCTACTCCCTGCTACTCAGCATGTAGGATGTAAAATGACCACATCGCAGCACCTGCTTGCTTCTTAGAAATACAGAATCTCAAACCCCCATTAGACTTATGGAAAACGATTCTGCATTTTTCCAAGATCCCAGGTGATCTGTTTGCATATTAAGGTTTTAGAAACACTGATCTAAACCTCATTTTCCTCTTCTCTCAAAGAAAATGAATCTGCATCTCATTTCACAGAGAAAATTGGGGACAAGAATAGTCGTCTCTCCTAACTTCCCTCAAGCCTGTTTATTCAACTAGCCTTTTCCTTTGCCACTAGATAAGTCCCAGCACTCTGCTTTTCTAGGCTAACTCCTCTGCCTGTGCTTTTGACTCTACCCTCTTTGAACAACTTTAGAAAGATGGTGCCATCACTCATTCCCTCACTCTTATTGTGGCATTAATCTGTTTTTCTACCATGTCTTTTCCTTGACCTACAAAAGGGATTTAAGCAACCTCATCATAAAAGAGAGTTCTGCCAACAACTGTGTGACCTTAAGACACCACCACATTGCTTCTGTCCTTCCTAATGGTTGGTGCTGAAAGGATAATCTATGCTTTCTGTTGTAAATTCATTAATTCTCATTCACCTTAGGTGTGGGTCTGAGGTCCTTCTCTCACAGATCTCTGCTGCTTTGCTGACTGCCTGCTGTAATGGCCTAGTCTCACGAGCATCCTCCTAACCCATCCCCTCCTTGCACTTGACTTTCTGTGAAGCTTCTCTACCCTGGTGGGTTCCTTACTTCTCTGATGTCTCTGTTCACTCACTTGCTTTTGTCTGCCCTGCAACTACATGAGGAGCAGAGGTCCTGGTTGGGATCCAGGTAAGTCCTGGCATGAGTGAAAACTTGGTGTTCAGGGACATCCAGGCTATGTGGGATGAGGAGAGGGAATTTGGGTGAGTACCCGAGGAAGAGAATTGGAAGTGGGGAAAATAACACAAATTCCAGGATACAATTCCCTAAGATAAAGATGCCAGCCCAAAGGAAGGGAAGAGAGAAATGTAGGAACCGTTTCCACAAGGATCTTTGTGAAACACAAGATACGAGTGGAGATGGAAAGGGGGTCCCTTCACTACTTTTGTGGAAATGGACAAATTTTGGGGAGCAGGAGGCTATGGCTTTGTTGGGAACAGAAAAAATAGAAGCTTCATGGAGAGTGAACATTGACAAGAGGAAGACAGAGAGCTTTTTGTGGGTACATGTGAAACACCTTATGGCATTAGAAATACCCAAGGTTCTATAGTCTACTGCTGGGGTCTTGAGCCCCCAAATGCTGAGTTATTACTGTAAATGCAAACCCCTCTGGTACTCACAGACAGTGAGTCCTGGGGAAAATAGGGTGCTGTAAGCACCCCGCCCTCCTAACCTCAGCACTCTGCGTGTTCTTTCTTGGTGAACTTGGATAAGATTCCTTGGGAATCTCATCATCTGTCATAGCTTAACTAATTAATGACTTGCTGGTGATGGGAAATAATGAACCTGTCCAGCCATGCCTCGTGTGAGCACCATCTCCATACTACTTGCTGATGGACATGTCCCCGAGATGCCCCAACCTACAGGCTAACTGGGTTTTGTTTCCCCTTCTTAGTTGTCAGTCTGTCATAGGGGTGGGGAATCTCAACATCTCTACTGGTTTCTTCCTTTACTCTGATCCTCAAATCAGAGAGTCAGAGAGTTCTTCCTCTCTAGTCTACTTGTTTACTATTTCCCTCGTATCTCCTCTGATCTGTTTTCACATTTCTCATGGTCTCATTTAGACCCAGTTTATTTTCATTCACATTTCCTTAGCATATCTTTTTTAGCCTTTATTTTGGGTCTTTTAAAAAAATTAAGTGTCTTTAATGGAAAAGAATATATGCAAAAGGTACAAAAATTACAAAGAAAAATGCAATGAAAACAAAATCTCCCTCCCTCCCCCAATCCTCCCACAGGCAGCCTCCCTCCCAGGGCACCGCTGCTGGGGGTGTGGGTGCGGGTGGGCAGGCATGGCCTCGGTGTAGCCCCTCACTGCATGGTGTTCTGTAAACCCTGGAGATGCTCCAAGTCAGCATAGAGAGCTCTGCCTCCCTCTTTGTCACGACTGCACTGCCTTCCAGTGTTTGGTTGTTCGAAGATTCATTTTCATGGGGCCTCTATTGATGCACACTTAAGTGTGTTTCCAGTATTTTGGCTCTAGTAACAATTTTGCAATAGTAGCACAGTTGTGTGCATTTTACAATTAAACAGACGTTGCCATATCATTTTCCAAAATCTCCGTGACACTTCTTTATATTTTCACTAACAACTTATGAGAGAATCCTTTCCCCCACCAACACTGCCAGCAATAGGTGGTGTTAATCATGTTAATAAAAGTGGCAAGTGACTTTTTACTGTCAGCAATTGTCTTTCTCTGATAATCAGTGAATTTGAGCATATTCTCATGTATGTTGCCCATTTGGATTTGTTTCCCTTTGAATTATCTATTTTTCTCCTTCCTCCATCTTTCCCTTGTTTTCTTTCTCTGGTCCATTTGCAAACTCTCATTTTATATTATGGATATTAGCCCTTTATCTCACAATTGTGATTTCTCAATTGATTTTTTATGGCCTCTTTCCATGCTTTTTACAGTTTTGTATAACACATACAACTATCATTTCTTTTCTGTCTTCTCTGTTCCACTGGGGCTAAAATGGCCTCTCTCAAACAGAATACACCTGTCTTCTCCCAGATCTTCCCATAAGATTCTAGTTGCCTTATTGCTTACACTCAAGTCTTTCATCAGATAGGATTTGAGTTTTGTATAAGATGTTAATAGATGTCTGGTTTCATTTTCTTCTAGAGGAATCTCTGTTGTGCCACTGCTGTTTATTAGTGAGCTAATATTTTCCTGCTGAGCTGTACTTTGTCACATATTAAGTTCTCATATGCTGAGAATGTTGTCCGGGTTCCGTGTGGGGCTCCGCTCATCCACTGGTGATGTGCCTGAGCGTCAAAGCTCTAGAATAGCATCTAATAATTGGCAAACCATAACCAACTTCATTGTTCTTTTTAAAAAAATATACTGTCCTTGGCTACTCTCACACATGCATTTTTCCATATAAATTTTACAGCAATTTTATCCAGTTCAAACAAAATACCCCATTGGAATACTAATTAAATTATATTATTTTGAAGAGCATGTAATATTACTATGATATTAAATCTTCTCATTTTATGCCTTTCCATTAGCTTTGTTCTTATTTCACATCCTATAATAAGAGTTTGAATATAGATTCTATAGCTTATATCATAGTTCTTTCTTGTTAAACATCTTTCTAATTATTTTACACATTTGTCTCCATTGCAGGTGGATACTTTTCCTATTTTATTTCTAATTACTTATTGCTAGAATAGAGAAAACTATACATTTCTGTATGTATTCTTGTGCCCAGTAACTTTCCCAAGTTCTTTTATTAACTTTTTGAACTAGACTCTTCTGGGTTGTCTCTCTATATAATCATATCATTAACAAAGAAACAATAAATGAATCTCTTCGTTTTAGATGCTTGTACTATAGCAGCTCTGCTTTAATCTGTTTTATACATTCAAATTCATTTGAAGAAATTCCAGTTCACAGAATAAAATTCATCTTTTAAAATTGTAGCTCTCAGAGTAACACAGGCTCTGGTTGTCCCATCTGATTTCATTTAGGTTCTTTCTAAAGCAGACCCTGAGACAAGGAGGTAAGTCCAAATCATTTATTTGGGAGGTGCTGGAAGCACTGGTTGGGGAGTGGGAGGGGGGGGAGGAAAAAGGTCAGCCAATGGTGAGTTTTTAAGCCAGCTACCATGGCGGGTGCCTGGGGCTTCACCTTGCTGGGAAACTTGGGAAGCCAGCACAGGACACTGGCCTCAGCGTTGTCCCTCCCAAGGGATGGAGGCGCTGGGGTAGTTATACACCAGCTTTGTGAGCACATTATTTGGAAGCTGTTCCCAGAAGGCAAACTCAGAAAATCAGACAAATTCAGAGGAGGGCAATGTATGCAGTAGGCAGTGTGAATAACAGCACAGTCTCATGTGCATGAAGTTTACGCTGTGTTTGTGGCTGCCAAGCCCCTGAATCCTCTTACTCATGCTATTTAAGAAGAAGTGAGTCCAAGTAAAATACTGGATAAAATAGTGGGAAGGACCAACTTTTTTGTGAGGCTTCTGGGGTTTACAAATAAATAAAGTCACAGAAAAGGAAAAAATCTTAATTCAACTCGTTTCTAAAAGATGGGCTGTGCAATGGAAAATTCAGCAGTTTAATTGAGAGACTGCTAGTGAAGCTCTGTAAAAGCCATACAATGATATTCAGATGGAAAGCGCCAGCACTGTAGGCATATATACTTTCGCCCAAGTGATGCCAAGCTGCTGCTGAGATGGGAGAACTTCTTAGATCCAGAGCAATGATTCTCAAACCAAATTATGTTGTAACTCAGTATGGTGCCCTAAATCTTTACCACCATCTCTGCAAAGGAGGGAGAAGGGACAGGTCTTCATGAAGCTGCGGGGAGCTGCCCTTGCCAAGAAAAGGAAGGGACCAACAGGAGAGGAGGGTGCAGGCACAGCGCCTTCCTGGGAGCAGGACTTTGCACCACTTGATAGGACGTGCTTAAAATGAAGTGTGAAGAAACTGCTGCTTCAGCTTGATTCTTTCTCTAGAAAGGACCGTGTCCAATGGAGTTCCCAATATAAAGAAAAAATTAAATACTTTCCAAAGTCAATAAAAGAAAATAATTATGGCAACCATCAGCTAAGCAATAACCAACTGGTGACATAGAAGTGCCACACAGGCTCAGTTTTCTAATTTCTTGTTGCTGAGGAAGAGAAACTCCAGAGATGCCCACGTGCCCTTGTCAAGGAAGCCTGCTGGCAATGTGAAGCTGCAGCCTTTGAAATAAAGGGTTTGATGTTAGACAGACAGTCAGCAAATTCTGAGTAGATAAGCTCCCTTGGGGGATATTGGCTTACCCACAGGGAAGGCCCTTGCTAAGCCATCAAAAGTTACACATGTATCCACATGGCAATGGAGCCGGGATGGAAAGCTGAGGAGCAGTTAGTTGGATGGATATTTCTAGCTCTGTCAGAGTGTAGTTAATTCATCCAAACTCCTGACCTAATTTTCACTCTCTGAGGGGTATTTTCATATCACAAACACAATTAACTACTGCATGACACTGTAAGATTCTCAGGCATGTCTGGAAAACTCTATTTCAAAATTAAAGGTTCTGTAAATCAATAGGGAAAAATCCAGAAGAGGATCAGGTGGGTTACAGGCCAAGAGAATCAAAACATTCAGCTGCCTTCAAGAGAACTCTTGCAGGAAGCATGCCTTCACCCTTTGCTCAAGGAGTGGCTGTTGCATAAAAATGTCACAAGTTTGGCCTGGAGAGCATATACTACAGAGCAATTTTAAGTGGAAATTGTGGCTGCCCAGAACTTGCATGGAGAATTCTGGGTGTGGCTACATGGGTGAAGAAGGGAAAGGAGTTGGATGGTTATCCTGAAGCTGCCGCTCGCACAGCAGATGTGTTGTTTGTATGTTGATGTGTTGGTGCGTGTTCATGTGGAGGAGAATTAATGCAGATGGAAGGGAGTTAAAGCTGTCCCTTCCAGGGCGTGCCGTGGGACTCAGGGTGGTGGCAAACAGGAGCTCTGTAAGGAGCGGGGAGTGGAGAAGGCTTTTGCAGCACCTCTGAACTCTTGATGTGGATGAGGCCCCTTCCCTGCTGGCGGCGATAATAGCTGCCCTAGGAGTTCCTCATCAGTATATGGGGGGAGGAGAAAGGGTCCCTCAGCCGCTGGAGATGGAGACACGGCTGTGCTTTTATTTTTGGTGAGGAAGATTGTCCTTGAGCTAACATCTACACCATTCTTCCTCTATTTTGTACGTGGGTCACTGCCACAGCATGGCTTGATGAGCAGTGTAGGTCCACACCTGGGATCAGAACCTGCAATCCCTGGGCTGCTGAAGCAGAGCATGCGAACTTAACCACTACGCCACTGGGCTGGCCCTGACACAGCCTTACACAGTGCCTTACACACTAACCAACCTTCACTTTGTCTTTTCCCCCTGGGGACACATACTAATTCAGGACTCAGCTCAAAGACCCCCATCTCTGTGAAGATTCCCCCCACACCCAGGAATTTTGTGCCTCTGTATCTTGTGTGCACTTTGAGGCCACCTGCAAAGATTTATTGATCCTTGACTTAAGTCCTCCTCAACCTACAATGAGAGCTCCTGTGGACATGGATGGTGATTTGTCAGTCTTCATACCTCCAGCACCAAGTACAATGCCTAGCACATAGTAGAAGATTAAATTATGCTTATTCAATTAAGAGATAGCAACAGAAGGGAGAGGTCAGCCCCTAAAAACAGAGTTCTGGGTACACATTTTCAGTGTTTTTGCAGCAAGGATCCACAGCATGGAATGCTGGGACCAGTTACTGAATTGCATATCAATTTCAACACCCCCTAGCCCTCTTCCGTGATTAGATGCACTGCTCAACCCCAAATCCAGCTGCACTTCTCCTACACCATACTCTTTCTGCACCTCTCTGTGTTTCCCACCATAGCCCCTCAAACAGAACCCATGTGTTGCTCACTGCATGAATACAATACTCAGTTTCAGTTTTCACAGACCACAAAATCGAAGTATATCTTCCCCACCAGTTTTTCTTTTCCATATATATTTTTTCACTTAAAGATGTTATTAGATAAACCACATATTACTTAATCTTGATGTAAATCTAACAATCTACCCCAGTCTTCAAAAACTGCCTGGTATTGCTAAGTGTTGGCTAGAAACCTGGAGGGACCCGGAAGTGATGAGCAGGCTCTTGCTTGTGTCCTCTACATGCATGGACCCAGTGTTTAGATGAGCCCCACACTGAGCTTAAATCATAAGATGATGGGTTACAGGGATGAGAGCACGAGTTGAAACAGAACCATTTACTTTTCCAGATCTGTCTCTACCACTACCTAGCTCTGTTGACCCAGAATAAAACACTTAACCTTTGGCTTTAAAATAAGGAGCCCTTAAAAGATGGGGATTAGAGTAGCTGTTTTCCAAAGTAACCTTTTTGTAAAATGATCCTATCATCTTAGTTTTTCAGGGATGAGCAAACTGGCTGAACACGGAACAGACTTTTGCCTGCAGGAGTCCTGGAGTCCTGCTCGCTAGAGCTCCTCTGCCCTCCAGGGTCCAGGCAGAAGAGAAATGCCTTCTGTCCTGGGACGTCACCAGCCAGGTTTCTCAGGATCCCACCAGGCTAATATTTTTGCGTGTGTTGCTGGCTTTAGTTTAGGAGTCCAAACTTGGGAGTTCTGATTTGCCCAGGATTTTCCCAGTTTTCACACTGTAAGCCCTGCATCCTGGGACATTAGTCTCAAACTACTGGGATGGTTGGTCCCCCACCAGATTATAAGATTAAATCTTCTCCATTTGGGGAAGCAGTCCTACCTTTAGACTGCAGCGGCATAAGAAAGCCTCTCACAACGTCATGTTTTCTGATCCTGTCGGGACAGTGCTGATAGTTCTGCCCATCCTTACCTCACTCCCCACAGCAGGCCAGACATGTAGACTCTGCCAAATCTCTCTTGGTTATCTGACCCCACAGAATTTGTCTTTTCTTTCCTGTGTGGCACTGCTCTCTATCAATCCTTCAGTCTACTTCCAAACAATCGTATGTAATTGACATCCTAAATGGGCTTGATTTGATGTGGTGATAGGAAACCACCGTGTTCTCCATCCTCAACTCTGCTCCAGACCAGAGATCAGCAAGCTCGTTCTGTAAAGGGCAACAGAGTGCACACGTCAGGCCTTGCAGGCCACACGGTCTCTGTTTATAAACAGAACTCTGCTTTTATTGCCTGGTTGTTCATAAGCTGAAGGATGAGAGAGACCCAACCTAGTGAGGATGAGCTTAGGCAGCTGTGAAACACATCAGTGAGGAAACTGACTGCTCTTTGTAGGGCCCTCAAACCCCTCACATGAGCTTCAGTTTGGTCCACTCCCATTGTAGGCCTCTAGTGCAAGGCCAGGAACCCGTGAGCTATTACATAGAGCAATGGTGTCAATTTGGATTTCACTTTAGAAGGAAAGACCTATAGGTGTTGACTTAGTGCAAACTCAGAGTTAGGGTGGTGTGTACCTGACTTCACTCCACAATGACTTTCCACCCACCCTTTTCCACCATCTTTAACAGTGACCTCTGAAATGCAGAAATACGAACCCCAAAGAAGTTTAGCTCTTATGATTTGATTTGAATCGTAGCATTCCAATAAGTGCATGTATTTGAAATAATCCAGAGATAAACATTTGGAGTAAAGTTATCTGATGACATAAAACCAAAAATGAATTCAGAAATGGAGCATCTCCTCTGTGATCTGCTGGACATTCATGGTTCCCTGGCTGCAAGAGACATGGATGCTGGGAAGGAATCCTTTAAGGAAATGCTGCACTTGTATTAGAAGAATTAGCACTTCAGTCTGTAGTGGTAAATGGCCTAATTCCCCCAGAGGGCCAGATGTGCTTCCTTACATCTTTGATGCTTATGAAGTCGTTCTAATTTAAAAGCTCTTGCCTGGATGTAAGGATGAAATAACAACTACTGCAATGGAAGTTCAAAGAAAACCTTCTGCCCGGGCTGGCTCTGCTGCAGCCCCTGTGTGAGTCACCTGCAGTCATTATGGTCCTGGGCCCCCCAGGTCAGCTCTGCTCAAGGTGAGAAACACCATGGCAGACTCTGACTACCACCTGGGGCTGGTGCCTTAATCCTTGTTTCTGCTGATACAAAGGCATAAAGCTGAGAACCACACACAGGCCAGGGGGCCCACACTGGGCATGGCCGCAGGCAGTTCTGCCATCTGCCTTCACCCCTACGTGCACCTGCTGTGGCAGGTGTCTCTTTGTGGTCCTGGAGCAGTCATCAGAGGTGGGCATGTCACACCTCCCACAGGACTGTGGGCTCAGCCAGTATTTTTGTGGCACTATGGCCTGCGGTACTCTCTTGGGCCCTGTACCACCTAAAGGGGACATGAGTGACTGGAAGCTGCTCTTCTAGGCCATCAGGAGCTAGACCCCACATCTTCTGCCTGTGGTCCTTTCTGTGCTGGTCATTTGCCTCCCAGTACATGGATTGTTTACTGGTCCAGTGACCTTCCCACTCTCCAAACGTGGGGTTTCTGCAGGGGCCTCCCTGGAACAAGAGGTTTGTCCTACAGTGGCATCAGACCCACGCTGGCTGTAACAAACACTTCTGATGCTGAGTTCCATCCCTGTGGCCCACCATGCTCCCAGCCCAGTTGTGGCGGGTAAGTCCCCGTGTCCCGACGGCGTCTTCCTCAAGCCCCTGCTGCCGGCCTCTCCGTTTTCTGCCCAGGTGTTTTTATCTGAAGTCACAGAACCTGTTCAGTGCAGGGACGTTGGCCATCGGTCAACAGAGGGCGCAAAGTGGCAGATCAGTTTTCCAGCTCACCATCCCTGGACGAACACATCTGTAAGGAATTCTGGAAGCTGAGTCGCGGTGCCTCGTCAGGGTCGGCAATTGCCCTTCCTCTGGTGGCTCTTCTTGCTCAGTCACCCTCTCCTGTTCCCTCACTTCTGCTTCCTGGGGGCCCCTCCCCCAGATCCCTGCCCCCAGTTCACGCACATCTCAGGCTCTGCTTTGCAGGTTGGGGGGGGAAACTGAGTCACTGGGTTGCTATAGGAACAGGGTCCCTCTGACCCGGAATCAGGCGGCGACCTCAGTTCACTCGGGGAGAGGGTGCGAGAGGACTGTCCTGGGAGTTGCCAGAGCTGTGTGTCTATGCTGGGAGGGGTCTGTCAGTGAGGAAAGTAAGCTGAGATGCGGTGAGAAGTGGAAACCAGAGGCAGAGGGGAGGGTCCTGAGGCGTCCAGGCCCTTGGTTCTGCAGCCCGAGCCCAGGCACCCCTCTTCCTCCCTGCGGATTAGGTAAAAGAGTTAATAAATTCCTGCTCTTGCCTTGCCTAATTCACAGGCTCCTTGGCACACAACAGCAAGGAAAGCCACGATTCCAGCCGTCATAGCCCTTAGGCACTGCCCACTGCCACCTGCCCTCAGATCAGCCCCAACTGCCTGAGCTGGCAGGTCTGCCCAGAGAACCAGGGCCCTCCACACCGACTAGAGCTCACTGCCTCCCCCCGCCCCGCCCATGGACTCCATCTCCCAAGCCCCTTCCTGCCCACTTCCATTGCCTTTCTCTCTTCCTCACTGTGTCTCCGAGGCTCCTGAGTAGTCACAATGACCAGCAGAGATTTGTGAAAGGAATCCAGTTTTCGATAAACAGATCAATATGAAACAACAATAAATATTCCTGTCTTTGGATTCCTCCAGACTTGATTTCTGCCTCCTCCCACCTCTCATGGTCCCTCTGTGCTGTTTATCAAGTATGTTTTATGAAGGCTGTGTGTCACTTGCACTTCCCTCTGTGGAGCTCAGGGCATCCTGGCTTTGTTGAAAACTCTTCGTCACTTTATATTGGTCAAGGCCACTTTGATCTGGCCTATTTCTCTTCCTCCTCTGTCTTCACACCCTTCCTATTCTCTTTAATCAACTGAACAAAATCCAACCAGTCTGAATTCTATTCTTTTATAAATAACCATCCATTCTGGCACATATATGTTATATATATGCAGTAAATAACAGAAGCATAAAGTCAGAGAGATAATTAGCATAAGGAGAGACCCTGAAGATCATAAATTCCAACTCTCTTTGTTTTCCATATGATGGGAATAAGACCCAAAGAGGGTAAATGCTGCTTAATCACAAAGCCATGATTGGTGATCACTGTGTAACCCTACAGCAGAGGAAATTTCTCCAGGACACATGCTCACACCTGCTTTCTTAATATCCAGGCCTATGCACCGTAAGAGGGAACAGCTGTGAACTGAGGCTACTTCATCACTGTCTGCACAAGAGACTCACTAGCACTCGGTCTTTAAGCCTAGAACATTCTTCTCTGGTGATTATTTCATCACCACGCTTTTTAGAAAACCTGCCATAAACTGTAAACTACAAGGGATCATGCTCATTACATCTCTGATTTTCCCCTCAGTAGTCCTTTCTGCTCTGACAGAAGACTTGGCCCAGACTAGGACGGTGCTTCCATCCTACCGAAAATGCTGTTGTTGAGGGAAGGAACCAAATGTGCTAGAAATTGGGTCAGAAACAACACCTTTAGAAAAAGATGCTGTCATTTTTTCCTGTTTGTTTTATGCTTTTGAGTGGACCTCTTCCTGAAGGTGTGGGAATAACAGTATGGCCCCCTGCTCTTTCTGCTTTCCTGTTTTCTTTCTTTCATGAACTACACCAGTGTCTCCTCTCGATTGACGGCTGTGACCACATCATTCCAGAAGAAGAAAAAGATGAAAGCACTGAGTTGTTTTATAGTTATGCAACTTCTTCAGGGACAATATCTGATTCCAACTAAAAAGTGCCAAATTAATTCTCTTAGATAATTTTCAGGGCATATTTCCCCATGAGCTAGCTAATTATTCTGAGGACAGAAGTAGTATGTCAGCCATCGCCAGAATGTTTTCATGAAAATGAGCCAATTCTCTGAGTCAAATAAGCTCCCACTGGGCCAGCTGTGCAATTGTGGGCCAGGCAGACACCAGAGGCACCCTCGGCTGGCATCACACATCTCAATACTCACCCAGGGACCCATCCACACTGCCTAGATCTCAGATATAATTCCCCAACACGTTCTACAAGCAGTGTGTAGCAGTGGCTGCCGCCGCTCCGCCATAAGGTTCAGGTCCCCCCAACCAGTGGTCATCCGCAGAGAGTTCCCTACAGGCTGAGGACCTCTTGCATCTTTCTATCTGAGGGTGTGCCCTGGCCTTTGCAAAGGGTTAGATTCACAAATGGGGTCAGCCAGAAATTCTGTGAGTTAACACCCTGGAAGGAGCCCTCAAGATGATAGACAGGTGGCAGATAAACACCCAGCTTCCTCACTCCTCAGAAGGGCACCTCTGGGGCATGCTTACAGTCTCTCAGGGGGCCTGCAGTGACGCTGAAACTCCATCGCCCACAGCGATGATCCACTCATGAGTAGATTCTTCAGTAGCTGCCTTCCCTTCCCAAGCTCATTTCCTCACTCCTCTAGTGATGTTTTCTGGAATCACCTCCCAAATAAACTACTTGCACTCAAACTTTTGTCTAAGGGTCTGCTTTTGGGGAAACCCAAACTAAGACCCAAAATAAGGAAAATGTACTCATTAGAATGCTCAGTTTAAGCTTACAAGTGCTGTCTTCTCTTGATTCTCAGAACTGATGTTTGGTCAGGAAGGCTAGGAAAAAGGCTAGACCTTTTCAAATGTTAATGTGCACCTGGAGACTATGTGAAATACAGACCCCGCTTCAGCAGGTCCGGGACAGGGGTTGGTACTCTGCACTTCTAACAGGCCCCTGGGTGGTGTCAGTGCCGCCAGCCCACACACCACACTGCAAACAGCAAGAAACTAGAGGACCCCAAAGTCCAAGCTTTTATTCAGATTGATACATGACTTCTCTTAAATTAAGACAGTCTTTTAACCTTGCATCTGGCCTCAGGTGTCAATACTGAAAGAAAAGCCTCTTAGAATATACTGGTATGACCCCTGTTTGGGGTCCTGTTATTCCAAATTTCAAGCAAGAGACACAATCAAGCTGCCTTATGCAATGGGGCTATTACAAGTGTTCAGCAGAATCTTCAGAAATCTGGAAACTTTTGTTTTAAGAGGTTTTTTTTGAGGAAGACTGGCCCTGTGCTAATATCTGTTGCCAATCTTCCTCTTTTTTTTTCTCCCCCAAACCCCAGTACATAGTTGTGTATTATAGTTGTAGAGTTGTCGCTCTTCGATGTGGGACACCACCTCAGCATGGCTTGATGAGTGGTGAGTAAGTCTGCGCCCAGGATCCGAACCAGCAAATCCCGGGCCGCCAAAGCAGAGCACACAAACTTAACCACTGGGCCACCGGGCCAGCCCCTGGAAACTTTTTTATGATACTTGACGATCTTGTTTTTGCTCTCTTTCCCTCTTTCGGTACCTTTCCCACAACTGACAAGGTGAATGTGGCATTGGCCATGATCCATTGCAGGGCATCCGTCCAGTCAGTGGTGGCCAGCCATAGCAGTGCCTTAGGTTGTTGTCACTTTAGTTCCTTCAGACCTACTATGTTTTCTTCTTTTTCCTGATACAGGCAGGCTTTTTGAATAGTCAGAGCTGCTTGTTGGGTAGAATATCTTACAGCAGATTTATCTGACTATTTCCTCATGATGTCATTTAATTTGTTCCTCTGGTCTCTATATTTCTTGTAAACTAGAAGTTGGTCTAAAGGTTTGATTAGATTCAGTCTGAATGTTTTTGGCAAGAATATTTCATGGGTGACACTATCTTATTCTGCATCCCATCATTGCTCATGTCAAGTTTTATCAATTGGCTCACTGGGTGACAGCCAGATCTCTCCATTGTAAAATTAGATTTTCCTTTGAAATTAACAAGGAATCTGTGGGGTTTCCCAACAACCCATAACTTAATAGATTTAGCGTTCATTGTGATCCTTGTCCGAATTAATTACATCAATATGGGCTGCAAAAAGGTGATTTTCTAATTCTGTCTTTTCTTTTATCTGGTGTTTTTCTAGGAAGGAGTTTTCCATTGTCAACTAGGGAACACCAAGTTCTTTCTAAACAGGCAGGATAAATGCTTAATTCTTTCCCTTAATCATCAATTGGTCAGTCACCTCCAATGAGGACAAAGGAGCAGTCCCTCCCCATCACTAAGGGCACATACATTTTTATTTATTCAATGTTTTGGCGTTAGTCACAATAATTCTTCTTGATATCTAAATTGTCCCAAATATGCCCAGTAGAGCCCTTCAGCCTGGTGCCCATGTCTTTGGGTAGCTGCCTTTGTCTTTGGCCGTCCTCTGGTGTTGTGACATAAGACATCCTAGGTTCCTCTTGCATTTTCCCGTCCTCAGACTTGGAATCAGCCATCTCCGGGGTGGTACTGAGAAACCACAGCCTGGGCATTGAGGTGCTTACTACCCGGATGACAATGCCTTTAGGTCTTTTTAAATTTTCCAATTAAAATTGTATGTAATAGGGCTATTTCTGAACTTTTATACTTGTAGGTGGTTTCTCTTCTACATAAGAGTATGGTTAATAACGTTAGCCTATTTGTTTATTTGTTTTTCCATACAATATACATAAAATAGCTTGAAGATTTTTATGTCAGTATTACTAATAATGAAAAGTAGTGCGTGAGGATGATATTTTCTTTGCAGCTCTTCTTGTCATTAGGATGTATTCTCCAAAGTTACATAGTTAGAGAGCTGTGTTCAAATTCACTTGAAATAATTATTTTCTCTGTGTGGTGATATTTCCAGTTTGATAAACACTGAGTCTTATTTGTTTTTGATTTTAGCATGTGCTATTTATTCTTTTTACTATATTTTTACTTTTTGAATATATAAGACTTTTACATGGCTCAAATGTTAGAACTACATAAATATGTGTACTCCGAGGTCAGAATTCCATCCCTCGTCCCTGTAATCTGCCCCTTTGCCTACAGGTGACTATTTTATAAAAAATATCCATAAATATTTATCAAATGAATAAATATTTGATTTATTCTTCCACTGTTTCTTTCTGAAACAAAACAAAATTATTCATAAACTGATGTATTCATATTTTCCTTTCTATCTCACACAAAATATAGCATCCTTTTTTCACTGTCCTATACTTGGTTTTCTTCTTTTTTTCTTCACTTTATAATAAATCCTGGAGATTACTTTTTGTTCTACATGCTGTATAGAGAAGCTGCCTGCCATCATTTTCTTTTTAACAACTTCATGGTGCTGCAGTGTGTGGCTGCACTATAGTTTGTTCAGGTAATCAATCCTCTGCGGACGGTCCTTTAGCTTGTTTCCTGTCTTTTGGTGTTATAAAAAATGCCGTGATAAATAAACATGAGCACACGTCATTTCATATTCGTGGAGGTGTATCTTCAAGAGTAGAGTCTTGAGTCAAAGGTAATGCAGAAGCAATGTTTTAGATAGTGCCAAATTCTTTCTCTTCCATAGGAATTGTATCATTTTGCCTTTTCTCCACAAGTCACTATAAGATTTGCTGTAATTTTTCTTGTAGTGTGATGAGTGAAAATTGGCCTCTCAGTGCTGTTAAGTTCTGTTCGTTAACACCAAGTTTAGAATTTTTGCATTCATATCCATAAGTGGTATTGTTTGTATTTTCCTTTTTGTACAAAATTATGTTTGCTTCACGAAAAAAGAATTTGGAAATTTCTCTTCATTGTCTATGTTCCAGAATAATTCAAGTAGAATAGGATTATCTTGTCCTTGAAATTTTAGTAGATTCCTTATTAACCATCTGGACCGAGGCTTTGTTCCGGGGGAGAATAGATGTTTTCTATTTCTTCTATGGAAGTTGGTCTCTTTAGACTTCATATAACTACTGTGATCAGTTTGGTAAATAATTTTTTTTTCCTACAAAATTAACTATTTCATCTAGGTTTTCAGATTTATTTACATAGACCTGTGTAAAAATCTCCTTTGATTTAGTTTTTTTCTCTTTTAACAGTTATTTCTCTATTATCATTTCTTATTTTGTGTATTTGTGTTTTCCTCCAAGTTAGGTAGTGAATTCTCTATTTTGTTAATTTTTTTCAAGAGATAACTTTTTAACTTATATGTTACTCTTACTGTTTTCCTGTTTTCTAACTCAATAAATTCTGCTTTTAATATCTTTGCTGTGAAGTCTACTTTGACATTAATCATTAATATCCTGCTTTCCTTTGATTACTGTTTGCATGATGTATCATTTTCCATCTTGTTACTTTCAACTTGCATATATATGTTAGATGCTCTTGTCAAGTTGAGGATGTTCCCCATTCTTAATAAATATTTTATGAGAGTTTTTATGATAAAGGGATGTTGAATTTTGTTAAATGCTTTTTCTGCAATGATTGATATGATCATGTAAGGTTTCTTTAGCCTGTTGATATGGTGAATTACATTGAGTGATTTTTTTTGAATTTTGAATCAGACTGCCTCCCTGGGACATATCTGGCTGGTTCATGGTGTTTAATTCTTTTCATATATTTGCTATTATTTTGTTGAAGATTTTCATATCTATTTTCATGAGGGATATTGGTCTGTAGTTTTCTGTTTTTGTACTGTCTTTGCTTAGTTTTGGTATCAGGGTAATTCTAGTTTCATAAAATACATTGTGCTACCTATTTCCTTAATAGTTACAGGGCTATGAAAATTATCGATTTAATATTGGGTTGGTTGTGGTAGTTTGTGTTTTTTGAGGAAGTGGTCCACTTATGTAAGGTGTCAAGTTTATGAGTGTAGAGTTGCTCTTAGTATTATTTTATTATCCTTTTGATGTCTGCAAGGTCTGTAGTGATGTCCTCTGTTTCATTCCTGATACTGGTAATTTGAGTCTTGTCTCTTCTCTGTCAATCTAGCCAGAGGTTTGTCAATTTTGTTGATCTTTGCAAACAGTTAGGATTTGTTTCATTGATCTTCTCTATTGTTTTTCTCTGTTTTAGTTTCCTTGACTTCTGTTCTTAGCTTTATTCTTTCCATCTTTCTAGTTTCTTTGGGGTTGTTTATTTTTTGTTTTGCTTTTCTTTTTCCACGTTCTTGAGGTGGGAACTCAGATTGACTTGAGACTTTTTCTCTTTTCTAACATTTGTATTAGTGCTAGAAATTTCCCCCTCAGAATTATAACTGTGTCCCACAAATTTTGAGAAATTGAGTTTTCATTTTCATTCAGTTCAGTATTTTTTACTTCCATTGAGATTTCCACTTTCATGCATGGATTGTGTTGCTAAGAAATGTGTTACTTAGTTTCCAACTGTTTGGAGATTTTTCTGTTATCTTTCCATTACGGACTTCTAGTTTGGTTTCCTTGTGGTGGGAGAACATACATTGCATGATTTCAATCTTCTAAATTTGCTGAGGTTTGTTTAATGGCCTGGAAACAGTTCTGTGAGCACTTGAAAAGAATGTATGTTCTGCTGTTGTTGTGTGGGGTGTTCTATAAATGTTGACTTGAACATGTTGAAATGTTGATTGATGGTGCTGTTGAGTTCTTCTATACCCTTGTTGATTTTTTTGTTTAGTTGTTCTATCAATTGTTGAGAGAGGAGTTTTGAAGTTTCCAACTATAATTGTGGACTTTTCTATTTCTCCTTTCAGTTACACCAGTTGTTGTTTCACATGTTTTTCAGCTTTGTTGTTTGGTGCATACACATTTAGGATTGCTATGCCTTCTTGGTAAATTGACTGTTTTATTATTACACAATGTCCCTCTCTGTCTCAAGTAATTTTCTTTGCTTCAAAGCCTACTTCATCTGATATTAATACAGTTACTCCTACTTTCTTTTGATTACTGGTTGCATAATATATTATTTTCCATTCTTTACTTTCAACTTGCATATATATACTTGAGTGAATTTCTTCTAGACGGTATATAGTTGGGCAATATTTTTTTAATTGACTCTGCCACTCTCAGTCTTTTAATTGGTATATTTAGACAATTGACATTTAATGTAATTATTGGCATATTAGAGCTTAAGTTAACATTTTACTTTTGTTTTCCGTTTGTTCTATTGTTTTGTTTTTCCTTTTTTTTCTTCTTTCTGTTCCTTGAACATTTTTAAGAATTCCATTTTTATTTATTTAGAGTTTTTTTTCAGTGTAGCTCTTTGTATAGCTTTTTTAATGGTTACATTGGTGTTACATTATATATATACATATATATGTAACTTATCATAGTCCACTGGTATTATCATTTTACCCAAGGGACTCTCCTTTATTTCCCTTTACCCTCCCCAATTTAAATATAATTGTTTTAAATATTTACTCTACACATATTTAGAATCTTATTACACAATGTTATAATTTTTACTTCAGATGCCAAATATAATTTAGAAAACACAAGAAAAGTAGGAAGGACTATTGTATCTACCAGTATTTTTGCTTACCGTGTTCCTTCTTTCTTCTTGACATTCCAAGATTCCTTCTTTTATTATTTTCTTCCAGTTTAGATAACTTCTGTTAGACATTATTTTAGGGTAGGTCTGCTGGTGACAAATTTTCTTGTGTTACTAGTGACAAATTTCTTTCATCTGAGAGTGTCTTTATTTCTTCCTCATGCCTGAAGGATATTTTTTCCAGAGGTAGGATTTGGGGTCAACAATTCTTCTTTCAGCACCTAAAATATTCTTTCCACTGCCTTTTGTCTTCATGGCTTTTGATGAGAAATCTACTGTCATTTGAATTGTTTTTTTTTTTTTTCCTATTGGTATTATGTCATTTCTCTCTCCCTACTTTTAGAATTTTTCCTTTGCCTTTAGTTTCCATCAGTTTGACTTTTTATATGTCTTAACATGGATTTTGGGGGGTTTTCCTGTTTGAGGTTCACTTAGCTTCTTGGATCTGTCAGTTTATGTCTTTCACCAAACATGAGAAGTTTTCAGCCATTATTTCTTCAAGTAGTTTTTTAACCCTGCCCTTTCTTTTCCCTCTCTTTCCAGAACTCTGATGACCTGAATGTTGGATCTTTTGTTTTAGCCCACATGTCCCTGAGGCTCCGTTAAACTTTAATTTTTAGTCTACGTTCTCTCTGTTCAGATTAGGTAATTTCTGTTGTTCTATCTTCAGGATCACTGATTCCTTCCTCAGTCCTCTCCGTTCTCTGTTTCCTTGTGTTCTTACCACACATTGCCACACGTTGATGTTTTCTTTTTTATTTCTGTTACCACATTTTTCAATTCTAAAATTTCCACTTGGTTCTTTTTTTATAGTTTTTTTCCTTCATGAGACTTTGCTGAAATTTCCTAATTTTTTAGTTTGTCTTGAGCATGCTCATAGTTGCTTGTTGAAGTGTCTTTATTATGGCTTTTTAAAAGTCTTTGTCAGATAATTCTAACAGTTCTGTCATCTTGGTGTTGACATCTACTGATTGCCATTGTTAATTCAGGTTGAGAGCCTTCTGTTTCTTTGTGTGATGAGTGAACTTTTACAGCAGCCTGGACCTTTCGGGTATTGTATGTTGAGACTCAGGGTCTTCCTTCAGCTCTCGGTTTTAGCTGGCTCCTTCTGACATCATGTTTGCAAGGAAAGGAAAAGCACCGCCTCATTAGTGCAGGCCAGAGTGTATGTCCAGGTCTCCCACTTGGACTCTGTTGACCCTGAGGGCTGGGGATCATTGCTGCTGGGCTGGGGCAGCAGTTCTGGCTCCCTGCCCCCCAGGCCTCCATTCGTACCTCCCTGCTTAGAACAGGCTGGAATGCCTCCTTACTGCTCCCCTTACCGCCTCCACTGACACCACTGTGTGTGTGGGAGGGAGGCTGGCCTCATTACTACTGCACAGCTGTGAAAGATCTCACTCTCCACTAGATCTTCTCCAACACCGCTCCTGCAGGGAGAGGGAGATGTGCCCTGTTACGGTCTGGTAACAGTGGAAGTATAGCCTCCCTACCTGGCCTTAGTTGGCATGGATGGAGGTGGGGCCACAGTGTGTTCTGTGGTGTTTGGCTGGAGTAGAGAGGTTATTGCCTAAAGGTTTTCTGTCTTGCTAGTTGGCCCTTTTACTAGTGCTTTGGCTTGAGAGATCAGGCTTTTGTTGAGACTGTTCTGATTTTCACCCACTGATATTTCTGGGTTGCCAGCTTTTTCAGCTCCAAGTATGGGAAGTATAAGGCAAAAAGGAAACCAGGGGAACTCACCACTGTGTCCTCCTCTGGGTCCTGATGTCCCAGCCAGTCTTCCTTCTTCTCTTTACCTTTCAGAGTCTTTTTATGTTTGTTTTAATTATAACATTCAGTGGTTTTAGTTGTACTTAGTGGGAAGATTAGGGATAAGTATGTCTACTCCATATTCCTGGAAACAGAACCATTCTGACTAGTGGTAAGGAGTAGGGGAACCACCTTTCTCAGCATCTGTACCTCCCTTCTTCACTACTCTCTAGGTAGGGAGATGTAAATGCCCCGACCCCATGGCCTTAATCCAGCCAGAAGCCTATTAAGCCTCTCACATCTGCCTCCACGTTTTGCTCCTGTGAATTGACCTATTTCACCCTCAAGAACCATCAGATGCAGCATTCTCCTCAAACCAGAGGAGGCTGGGGTAGCTTTCCCACACTTTTGTCCAGGTTGGAGAAATATTCATGTACTATTCTTGATTTACAGCTTTTCTCCTGTGTTTCTTTGGGAGGGATGAAGGAGGAAAGGAAATAGTGGAACAAAGGACCAGACTGGTGGTCATGAGAAGTCATGAAGGTGGGATGGGAAGAGAAAACAATACCCACCAAAAAGTGTTCGGACTTCACATTCTGGGGGTCAGCCCCTGATGACAAGACTAGATTCTTCTCAGCAATTAGTGGATGGCTAGCATCACACAGCCATTTTGTCTGCCATCCCATGCCCACTTGGCACCTCTATGTGGCCATCAAGAAGAGGCTTTTGTTTCAGCAACCAGGAACAGTCATTTTTTCTTAATAAGCTGCTGAGTGCTTTTCCTATTCTTGGAGAACACCGTTGCCTGATCTTCAGATTTCAGGAACAGCATTTGGTGACTTGGAGGCTGCAGGGCTGGAGCACTGATGCACAGAAAGACAAGACTGGAAATATGCAAAGAACCCAGGCTCCATTGTCAAAAACACGCAGTTTATCATCTCCTAACGTGCACTTTGAGCATGGGTCTTGGCCTTGACAAGTCTCGTGGAGTTACCCATGAAGTGGTTTGTTGGTGCTGCCTCATGAGGTTGACAAGGAGATGCAAACCCAGATGTGAAGTCCTGGGGAGGAAGCAGCTCTTGTGGAGGAATGGGAGCTAAAGGACAGGAGGACCAGTGCTCTGCTCTAGGAAAGGACATTTTTAGGTCCTTGGGCCCAGACTCAGTCCTCCTATTCCCTCTAGGCTGTCCCTGTTTCAACTTGTCTCTGAATACCTGGTTCTGGCCCCAAGACTCACTCTGTCTCCAGGGCACATCCTTTAAGCCTGCCATGTCTTTTGCTACCAGATCTTTCTTCTGGATTTCTCTGCAGTGGTTCCCCCCTCCCTCCCCTGAGCCCACTTTGACCCGAGGCCTGGTCCCAGGATGATCTGGCTGAGATCTTTCATTCTGGGGCTGAATGGCAGCCAGTGGCAACCACATGACTTTCTTGGCACTGACCAGCTCCCTGCTCAGGACCCTAGCTGGCCCAGACCTGCTCCCCACCCTCAGATCATTTAATCAGTCCTGGGCATTTGGTCATGACCTGTGAAACAAGAGGGGATCAAATTGGATTAAATATGTTGTCTTCACACTTAATTCGTATCAGGGGCACTTGCTGTCCTAACACAGAGGCATGTCAATGGAATAATTTGATTTCAACCAAGAACTTTTCCATATTTGCAACATTTGAAGATTTCATTGCCTAATGCACTGAGACTGTTGTGCTGAAACTACCATAGTCTTCTAGTTACCCAGAGCCACACTGCCCCATGCTGACACATTATGAGTCACGCACTGAGTTGCCTCCCGCACCATGCTGTGAATAAAATAATATCATGAGTTAAGAAATGAAATGGAAACCTAAGGGTTATCCGGGAAGATATTGCAGGAGGAAGATATCTGTAGGAGGAAGCCTATTTATGAGGAACTTGGCTATGTATCCTTGCTGGATTTTCTTTTGCAGTTTTCCACCTGCCCAAGGCTGACCTGTGTTTCTACCATTTCCTCTGGGATCTGTTCTTATATCACCACTTTTACCCTCCTTCAACCATCCTGAACTGGACCCTGCATCACTGATTTAGCATCTTCAGTAATTACAAAACCTTCCTGTCTACTACCGATATCCCTCTGAGAAGCATGGATATCATCACCCCAAGTACTGACACCTCCCACACTATGCAGTGCAAAGACTCAAGTCAGAGGGGAAGAGGAGAGAAGGGTGGAGTCTCAGGGGGAGTCCTCGAGCGGGTGGTGTCAGTCTGATCCTGCAGGGACCTCTCAGGGATAAGCTACACTTTGGAGTTGTCTCATTCCCAATACAAGGGCTGGGCTTTCACACTCCTGCCTTTGTCAGGCATGGTCCAGGGCCTACCAGGGTGGGGGGGACATAAGTTCCTAGTCACATCCAGTGTCTGTGGGCAAGGTGCCTCCAGTAGCCTGAGGGCTGTTCTAGAGGGAGAGTCATAGGCACTAGCTTTGGAAGTGAAAGTGTGCCAAAGGTCAGGGCATAAAAGTGATAAAAGAAATTTGAAGGTGTCAAGGTGGAGAACTGGCTCACTATGCTGCAGAACACCCACCTCGCCTAGGTGCACCCTCAGAGTTCCAGATCATCCAGTCTTGCAATACACAGATTGGATATGCTATAGATTATATATACTTCTAAATATACTTCTAAATAAGCATATTGTAGATCACGTATACTTATGTGCTGTAAGTATATTACATATACTTGTATATAAGTGGGGCAAGATATATATGCCTACATAAATATATATTTATATAATTATATATAATACTATATGTGTGTAATCACCTAGTATTCCATATAGTTCTATATTCTAATATATAGATATACTGCTAAGTGCTAGTTACAGACATTAGCCAATAGTATCCTAATGATCTACAGACTCACAAGTTGCCTTTTTTTTTGAGGAATAGCTCCCAAAGGCGAGACTGCAGGGCCATGATGGGGGCCGAGGGCACTAGGGTGGATTTGGGGGCAAGGAAAAAAGGCAGAGCACAGTAGAATGAAGGACTCAGAGCTGGGAAACAGGCAGAGTGATTCCCCCACCAAGGACAGTGCCTTTGGAGTGAAGGCTCCCACCCCAAAGACAAGGGCAATGTAAGCCTGTGATGATCTGGGATCATTGGCCAGGGAGGTAAATCCAGTCTACAGTGAGGCGCATCAGGGCAGACCCCAACATGGAGATGTCAGCTGCTCACAGCAAGTGGGGCATGGTGGACTGCCCAGAGGGCGGGAAGGGGGCACAGATAGGCTTGAAGTATCAAAAGTCTGGGGAGCCTGGCAGTGGCAGGGACCATCCGGGGAAGCTCTGCTGCTGGGCCATCAGGCCCCAGGGCTCTCCCGGCAGTGGGACCCTTGGCACAAATCATGAGTGTCATTTCAAACCCCACTCCATGCAGAGGGGATGTGCCCTCCTGCTCGTCTGCCAGTCTGGGCTCGAACTAGTTCCTGGGAGGGCCAGAGTAACCAGTGGTTAAAGGTGGTCAATGTGGAAGGAGAGGGGAAGAGTGGGAGCAGGCCCAGACATCCCACTTTCTGGGAGTGAGGCAATTCGATTTCCCCTGCTGGGGCCGGCACTTTGCGCATTGCACTCCAGACCTCCCACAAGCCTGAAGTGCTTCTCCTTCCTCCAGACTCCCTCTTCTTGGGACCCTTTACACTTCAGGACCACTGTCCTCCAAGAGTAAGTTCTGGCCCATCTCAGCCTCTGGGTCCACACTGGCCCCGAGGTGCACTAGACAAGGGATAGCTGAACCTTCAACATCAACAAGTCTTGCTCTTCCTTTGGGCCTTGCTCTGACTTCAAGACTCAACACTGGTAAAATGGAATTTGTCCAGCTCCACCTTGGCTACGTCCTTCCCTTGTCCTCAATGTCCAGTCATCAGATTTCCACCAAGAACACAATTTCCCTTCTAACTCACTCTTTCCCCTCTCTCAAATCCAACAGGAACTAGATTCCTGCCCTCAAACCTCATCTGTGGGAAAGGAGTTGGGTCCTTATTTCCTCCCACCAGCATCTGCACCCCTCAGCCTTGCCTGCTCTTCCCCATTCTCTGCCTCAACCCCAAGGGCCTGTCTACTCTCTGGTTCCTGGAATCCTTGCTCTAAGCCATCCCACATCAGAGGAGACTGGTCCTGACAACTGAGGGAGTGTGTGGAAAAGGAGACCCACCTTACGCCACCTGCTAAAATGAGTAGCGATTTGAAAAGATTATTTTATTTTATATATGTATTTTTTTGTGTGTGAGGAAGATTAGCCCTGAGCTAACATCTGTTGCCAATCCTCCTCTTTTTGCTGGGGAAGACTGGCCCTGGGCTAACATCTGTGCTCATCTTCCTCTACTTTATATAGGATGCCGCCACAGCATGGCTTGACAAGCAGTGTGTCAGTCCACGCCTGGGATCCAAACCTGAGAACCCCGGGCCACTGAAGCAGAGCATGAGAACTTAACCGCTACACCACCGGGCCAGTGCCTTATTTTACATTTTGATAGCTACTTATAAATTGCGTTGGTGTTTTGAGAAGCCCAATCTGTTCTCTGGGTCAGAGTGGGACAAGACTTGGAGAGGCTCAATTTATAAATGGACAATCTTCTGGGAAGAATTACGTGTAAAAAATGAGGCTGGACTGGGAGTAGCCTAGAAGTCTGTTCTGCTTGTTTGGGTCACCGTGACTTTAAGTTTCTTTGTGCAGCTCTTAAGTCTTCTGCCTGCTTAAGTGTTTACAAGTGATGGGGGAATGTAAAAGTAGAGAGTGGACAGGAGAGAGCTCTGATTTGAGATGTTCCTCAGCCCTGTGATTGTGCCTGAGACCAGGATGGACACTGGTCAGCCAGAATCAGATGTCCATTTGCCTGGAGACAAGGAAGGCTGATGAGGCTAGGACATGAACCTGCTTGGTGATACTCTTGAAATGGCGGCATCTCTGCCCTCCTCTGAACCCCAGTAGGTACCAAAGTGCTTTCTCTTTACCAGCATTCAGGGAGCCAAGGGACAGTAAGGCAGCAAAGGAGGGGGAGGTTGTCTTGTGCTTCCAGTAAAATGCTCCTATTCCAAAAATGTTAATAATATCCCTTGGAAACTCAGGTTTGACAAGACCACATTAGTTTAATGGCCTGGAATACACTGCAGAAAATGAAGTGTGGAGGTATTAACAGCACCTTGCCTGTAAAAAGCAAGAAGATTCACATCTCTTGGTTTACAGCAATTGGTTGTGTCTATTTTAAAGGAGTTATACAAACTGCACTGTCTGAGGGAACAGTCCCCACAAGGCCATCCTCAGTTCACACATCAGCCCCAGACTCAGAGTCCCCAGGGCCACCATCACTTCATACCAGCTGGCTCTAAATTTGGGGGTCCCCAAAGGCTCCTGCAGGTTTGATAATTCACTAGAGAGACTCACAGGACTCAGGAAAGCATGATGCCTACATTAAAGTTCTATTTTAGCATAAGGATACAAATTAGAACCAGCCAAAGGAAGAGACACACAGGCCCAGGAGGGTTCCAAACACAAAGACTGCCATCCTCAGGGACTCATCACCCTCTCAGCATCAGTGTGGCCGCACACAGAGTGCTGCTAACCAGAGAAGCTCACCTGGGCTCTGGTGTCCAGGGTCTTTATTTGGTTTCATTACATGAGTATGTTGTTGAATCATTGGCCACATGACTGAACTCAATTTCTAGCCCCCTCCCCTCCCAGGAATTCAGGCTGATATCGCAGGGCTTGAAGCCCCAACGCCCTAATCACGTGGTTGTTCTTTCTGGCATGGCCAACCCCAACCTGAATCATCTCATTAGTATAAACTATCCAGGGGCCCATCTTGAGTCACCTCATCAGCAAAAGTGACCAAATGTGATCCCAGGGGGCCCACCATGAGTAATAAAGGCTCTTATCACTCAGGAAATTCCACAGGTTTAGAGGTTAGCTCCCAGGAACCCGGACAAAGACCAAACCTCTCTTTTGGTAAGATTAATTCATCACTACACAATCATGCATGGGTAAGCTTGTGAAGACCTCAAATCCAACCACGTCTGTTTTGCAGTTGGATCACATGGGAATTGTAGACGGTGATACCCCTCACTTTCTGTAAGGCAAAGGTATTTTTTTGGTGAAAGACTAAAGAGTTCAGAAAAACTGAGGCTGAGATAAGAACACTGTCTTGGTCATCTTTGTTTGAATATGTGCTTCTAAGCAGGATTATTCCCCAACACTGACCTGCTGAAACACTGCCTTTTCTGAGAGATCTGATTTTCATTTACAACACATTTGTTGCCGGTGCATCTTAGCAACAGTGATGCCCAGCCCCACATTCCCTGGGCATTTTTCCATTGTTTGATTGTATTTCATGGTCCCTTTAAGCAGGGGGAAGCAGAAGCTGGTGGTTGAAGGTTGGAATACTCGCAGACTAATTGAATTCTCATGTGTTCTAAGACAGCGTATTCACGTGAGAGATGGAACTGGCTTTACCAGACCTCCCTGGGCTGGACTGAGGTAGAAAGCTACACAGCTGGTGCCGGAGAATTTCTCCTCCTGGAGAAGCACTAAACTATACTGAGCTACATAAACATTTCTTAAAACTCAATATCAAGTTGCAATAATTTTTGGATTATTTCCCTCTGGATGCTTTGTTCACAGGATGATTCAAATATTTTAATTGCCTCATCATTAGGCAAAGAATTTTAGATGGCAGGTGGCTATATTCTGGGAAGGAATGGATGGTTGTGAATGATAGTTTGTTGGATAAAGAGAGAGCTGCGTAAAGATTTAATTTGATTCTCGAAAGGTATAAACTTTGAAATAATTTGATTTTTACCTCTTTCCAGACTGAAGCCAAGTAAAAAGAGCTGTGGTGACATGACTTAAGGCTTTTATAAGCAAGAAATGTGTCGTCTCCAGGAGTATTCTTATTCACACATACACCAGCCTGGAAAAGAAGAATTGATTTACTGCAATCATTCCTAATGGTGCCTCAGAAATCCCTACACACACACCTTGTTTTTCTTGCCAGGGGGTATCAGGAAGTAAGTGAAGAAAGCCCAGGATATTGAACTATAGTGCTAAGAAATAGAATCTGTGGCATGACAAATGTCATGGAAATGAAAGAAAAGACATGAATTTTTAGGAGTTTGTGATCTTCTTCCCTCACTTGACACCTTTTCTAAGGAGGCAAGGATTCTAGCTTGCTGGGTCAATTGCCTCCTTTGTGTACATAATCTGAATGAGGGCAAAGGGAAGATAAGACTGAAGACATCAGAAAGTCTATGACAGTTACATGATGAAGAAATGGGTAGAAAGTAAAGACATGAGCCATGGGAACAGGCTAGGTGTGGAAAAGTGTTTGGAGGAATAGAGAGGAGGAAAAAGAGGGATTTACAGAGCAGTAGTTATTGGGGATGTGAAAGAGATTGAGATAGAGAGAAAAATGGGAGGATTTCAAAATTCCCTGTGAATTAAGAATGTTCTCCCCCACTTTGATTATTTTGCAAGAGACTGAATAAATATTCAACTTGCAGAACTGTGTTTTCTAGTATTATTGCCATTTCTTTAGATGAACTCCTTGAGGAGACAGGACTGCTGGGTGTCCAGGTCTATCAGGGTCAGGCTAGGAAGTGGGCTGGGTCTTGAGTGGTGAGGCCTCTCTCCGTGGCTGCATCCTTGCGATCTGAGTTGCTTTTCCACACATGTGGGTCTCCCCACATTTGCTTTGTTTCAGAATAATCCAGAATAAACCTCGGGAACTATGGGGCTGGACATGCCCCCAGCCCCTGCACCCCTGCCTTAGAGAAGATCCTTTTCTTAGGATTACCTAGAGTGCTTGAGGCATTTGGGATCAATTCTTCTCCTTGATTTCCTTTCTCTTTGGGGTCATGTTTTCTTAATGTCAGAGAAGTAACAGCTGAGGGCTTAAACAGCTGAGGGTTTTGACTGGGAGGAGCAAGCCTAGGAGAACCCTCAGCCGACTCTTGTTCTACCATTGGCAGAAATGAGCGCTGGGACTCCCACACAAACTAATCCAGGACTTTGAGTCCTGGACAGTGTAGTTCGTGCCTGAGTCCCTGATGTTCCCACCTAGTCCCCTGAGCAGAGACAGTCAATTCATGAGGGCTTGCGGGCTGAACAGTGGACTGTCAGGGCTCTCACTGGAGCAGACACCTTTTAAATATACTCTAGGCAACCACCCTGGAATTGACAACACGGAGAGCCCCCACTGAGTCTAGAGAAGCCCTTCCTGAACGTCAGTGTGGGAAAATGCGCCGAAGGCAGGCGGAGGGATGGGGCTGGATCGCCCTCGGAGAGCACCTTCAAGGACCTCTGTCTGAGCAGGGGCACAGTCCTTCTCGTCCGCAAGCAGCAGGACCAAGATGTACTCCTGAGATTCTCTTGGCCTTAGGATTCTGTGATCCACCCTCTTCTCTCCCCGCACCCCGGGGAGATCATTGTTCTTAGAGAACCCTGACCTTAGGCCAAAAAGTCTAACTTTTCAAATGTCCTGCTTTGGATTAAGTTGAGGGATTCCAACCTGCTGACACTGTCACTACCAACACACACAGCTTCATTTTAATAATTGATTCTTCTTTAATTGTCTATAAACTTAACTCTCTCCAAACCTAATTTGAAGTTTCTTCATATAAAAATAATGGGGAATCATATTGAAAGAAGAAGACCAGCACATTAAAATCTTTTCCCACAGAGTTGGAATAATTGAAAGGCAATACGTGAGTGGAGTCTAATGTCTGGCAAAATTCTCAGAAGTCTTGATTTTAGAACACAGGCATTTCTCTAAGGCACTATTTGACAGGGTCAATAGATTCCACTTTTGCAGAGCCAGCTCTGAACAAATAAAATCTCCAGGGTAATTGATTTGCACAAAATATCTGAAAAGACGTCTCTATTTCTTAAATGGTATTTGCTCTAGGAATTAAAGATTTCAAAAGGAAAAGCTTCAGCTCTGTTCCTTGTTCTCAAACGAGTGCACAGTATTCAGGCATTAGTCACATCGCGAAGCCCTACATATTTCAAATGAAACAAGGAAACAGTGCCTTAATTTTGATTAGGGTTTATTTCAATAATACACTTTAAAATGTTTTGGAAAATATAATAGGTAATATTCCCCAAAATAGGGTAATATGATAATTGTTGACTAGCCCTCATGATTGTTCTTTGACTTGTGCTGTGTTTGTCGCCCTTTAGGCGAATGGACAAAAGGCAATAGAATCTGGTCGCCCAAAATAGCTTTGAATTCCTAAAGATCAGATTGGACTTCCTGTTGTTTATATAATTGCTGTGTGAATAAATGGGAAGATAAGCCAAAATATTATCCTAACAGACCACAGATGTTTAGTCAATGCATTTTGTGACATGACAACATACTTTAATATTGGAGTTTTTATTACATTTTACCCAAAGCTTTAAATGTTAGAAGATAAAGTCATCGGTATTTTTAAAGCATATCTCCCTGAAACAACTAAAGCTGCATTCTCCAAGTTCCTGATGACTACTGATAATAGAGGGGTGGCTTTGCACACAGCATGCTCTTGATTACAGAGAGGATAAAAGGATCTTAAAGATGGTGGACACAATACACCCTCTGGTAAGTACGCCACAAAAAATAGGTTCTGAGGGAGTGGAGGATTGATTCTGAAATACTGGTGAAGAGAGGAATGTGGCACAGAAGAAACAGAGGAACCAAGCAAGGAATTATTTCCCATGGAGGCTGTTTCATTCCAAAGGGCTCCCCTCTCTGAGCTGAGATTCCTTCTTGGAAGATGCCAATAGAAGGCGCAACCTGCCGAAAAGAAACCTATAACAAGAGGGTGTGGGAGGAAAGGCATACTTCAGGAATGTACATACCTAAAGGGGAAAAAAAATCTAAAGGTTGGACCAAGGAAAACATTTGGAAGGAAATAAAAGAAGGATATAGTGGAGAGAGCCCAGGTTTTAGACCCAGACAGACCTGACTCCATGCAGCACTCAGAGACAATGAAAAGGTCACTAACTGGTGACTACAGGGAAAACTTACCTCCCCAAACCTCAGGTTCCCTGTCTGGAAAATGAGGATCAAGAATTGGTGGCCACAGTGGTGGCAGGAATAGGCATGAGTCTGCTTATTCATAGAGGGGTTGGATAAAGTTTAATACGTCACATGAAACAGGCTCAAACACACAACAGTGACAGGGAGTTTCAAAGTCCGTAGATATCTTCACTGCCATATGCAGTTAGAGGATGACCATCTACTACCTCTTGACTTATTTTACTCCAATTTAATCGCTTAGAATACAAGAAAGAAAGGACTGGTTGGAGACATGGAGTTGGGAAGCTTAAGGTGGAGTGACCATGTGGCTGTAACTTTGATGAGGGAAGCAGGGAGAACTGGCTTCCCTGTGCCCAGGACTTTCAAAAAGCAGATCCAGAAATATCAGACTCCCGGTGCAGGTCCAGAGTCGGATGTTAGCAAATTTAATCCAGCTGCCCGTTAGCAACATTTATCCCAGGACTTTAAGAAGGTTCAATATTAGTCAGTCCATAAGTGTCTACAAATATACTTGGTCATAAAGTCAAAGGAGAAAGACTGTATAACTATGCAAAATTACTGAAAAAAAAAGGCCTTGGGAGTGAGGCTTATAGGGACATATGGACAGATTGTTATCATCCTGATCTATAGCTATGTCTCTCTATATACATGTGCCTCTAAAGACAAATTGAACCCCATAAGCAAACTGTAATACCCTGGGCCACCTCTTCTAAACGCAAGAACAAACCAAGAATATCCATGGTTGTTCCTCTTATTGCTCTAGAAACACTAAGCAAATAAATTAGTCAAGAAAAAGTCTAACATTTGGAATGGAAAAGCCACAATTATAATTATATGTTTGAAAACATAAAAATAACTAACAATATTTGGAAAATGTGCTTTTTCAGAATTAACTGAAAAATGTCCAGAAAACAATTCCTTAGAAAAATAGGGTAGCTAGTTGGCATGTTAACTTTACACAGCTTCTCAAAAGGGCAATTGGTGATATGTTTCTAAATTTAAAATGAACCACACTCTGTCCCAGCCATTTCCAGTCTGGAAATTTAACCTGTAGATATGGTCACTTATGAGCAGAGACGCACGTGCCAGAATGACTTTGTAAGAGTAAGAATGGATCTAAGCAAACGTTCCTCAAAGGGAACCAGCTAAATAATTACAGTTTGTTCTTACAAAGATACATCACACGTCTGTTAGATAAATAATTGTGTCTATTTTGACACTATGGAATTATCTCCAAAAGGTAATTTAAAGTCTAGAAAACTGAAGAATACAGAGTACACACATTTTCATTTGTGTAAAAGGAAAAACTCTTATACTTTTGTTTGTATAGATTATTTCTCAAAAGATAAGGAACAAAGTAAAATGAAATAAAATACAAAACAAACCTGCTGGGATTAGTGTCCCTGGGCGGGAAACTGCACATCATGTCCCCCTGGTGGAGGTTGACTACCTTTCACTGCATGCACTCGGACTCTATTTGACATTCGAAAAATCTTGCACATGTGTAGCTTTTTTTATTAAAATAAAACCATTTTTAAGGGCAAATGTTATGTACAAGATCTTAATCACGTGATTAAAGGAACCATAGTTCACACAGAAAACAGATTTTAAGATTTCAAATTTGGGCAAGGAGACCACGACTAATTCCACTGAAAAGGAAAAGAACAGTATGGCCGCCCGGGGTGACTGAGCCCCCCAGTTGGGATTGTTAAAAGCTACTTACAAAGCATGGGACAGTGGCCTGGCTCCCACCTGGGCCGGCTGTCTCCCCTGGGAGGGGAATTTCAGATGGGACAGCTGCCTGCCCAGGTGGGAGAGACGAGAGCCGCAGCTGCAGGGTCAGCAGATGCGCCCGTGGGGTGTCTGAGCTCCTCACTGGAGGCAGACGTGCGCGGGTGGTCTTGGAGACGCAAGGTGAGAAGCAGGAAAACTGTCAGGACGCTGGACAGTAGATCATTGATTCACTTTAAAGAAAAAAAAGGACTTTGGGCAAAATCCCAGACAGGACAGAGAAGAGAGATGAAAAGGGAACAGACAGAGAAATAAATAATCAAACCACGGACTTGAAGTCTGGTCTTGCAGGATTCCCTGTCTCAGCTGCCCCCGCGCCTCCTCCCCCGAGGGGCACGCTCCTGTCCGGGCGCTCTTCCCAGCCTGGGAGCTTTGGCTGCTAAGGAGAGAGGTAGTGTGTCGAGCGATTAAAAGCAATCAGTGTTCACGAGCTCCTTGTAAATCCCAGAAGCTCTGACAAGATAGTCATTTAAATTGTTCTATAGTTATCTTGCAGAATTAAAAATTACAGAATTAAAGTGCGCAAGATTACTCCACTGTGTACGCGAGACCCGCTGTCATCAGAGGCCACACTGTTAATAATAAAAAAAAAATCGGCATAATATGATTCACTTTTTCTGAAATGAACATTATAATTAACAGTATTTTATCACTGGTTCCCTCAAATTCGTAAACATTTCAGGATTAACTCTGCTAATGGGGATAAACGATACTTCACAGGAGTCATCACACGCCATAAAGCAGCGTTTTAGGTACTAACTTAGGTCGCAGCGTTAGGATCGGTGCTGGCAGGCGGCTGCGTCAGCGACTTGAACAGCACGCGACTCTGTACGTCACTGTACCTGTGCTTTTAGCCCGTGCTCAGTGGGTTTTATGAGCCAGCAATAAAGCAGCCAAGAAAGGGAACTTGTTCTCTGCCAGCCTGCTTGGCTCCCCTTCGTGACCTTTCGGCCAGGTTTCCTGAAGGAATCCACCGCGGTTCAGGGACTAATTTATCTTCCAGCGTCCACACTGCCGGTGCTTGTGTCCCTTCCTCCGTATAATTAAGACACCACTCACCCAAATTGTTTGCAGGGCCTGAGTCTCTTGCGGAGCGCCACATGAAAAGGCTGCTTTAGCAGCTGAAGGTAATAAGCCCACAGGCAATTCGGAAAACTCAAGATCCTCACTATGGACTCACTTTTGGCTTTAGTGGATGTAATGTTTTCTGTGTTCAGCAACGTACAACCAAGATGTATGTGGATATTCTGACTGCTATATTACTAGTATCATCTAATCATTTGGTCGACTTGATTTGTCATTTCTGAGGGGATTTGTTAAAATCTACAGGCGGTAGTAATTTATTTCTACCTTCAATTCTTGCATTTATCTCCTTTAAATACTGTTATAATATATATTGTGAGTGAACATATTTTGACGATTGTATCTTCTTCGTGTTCTGGGATACCCAGCTGATTATGGACTTCTGTTCCATGACATATTGACATGTTTTCCATTTGCTCAAAGAGTAATCTGAGATCCATCATTTCAAAAATATTGTCTGGTATATTTTTTCCAACATTATTCTCAACTTTTCGTCCTTATTTTTAAGTGTTTCTCAAATGGGCAATGCATAGTTAGACTTTGCTTTTCCTTATCCAAGACAAGATTTTTAATCTTTACATTAGTATAATTACAGTTTTAAGTATGTTAAAATTTTTGTCTTATGAGGTATTATTTCTTCTTCCTTATTTCATATATAACATAATATATAGGATTTTTTCTTGTTTTGTTTTCATAGCGTACACCAATCCTTGTGCTTCTACATTAAAATTTACATACTTTTGTTCTTATGTGGATCCTCTTAATGTAAGTTCCATATTTGTATTTATTTAACCCAATAACTTTGGACTTCCCTACTTTGAGATATGACATGCACACAGAAAATTTCACCAAATTTCCATGTGCAGTTGAATGACTAGTTATAAAGTTAATATCTGTTTAACCAATGCCAGGTCAATAAATGCAATATTATGCCTCCCGGGCATTCCATCGAATAACATTTTTCAAACCCAAAAGTTAAGCATAAAGTGCAAAGTCAACATTTCTTTGCTTTTCTTGCTAAGTAGGGAATACTCACCAATGTAGTTTCATTTTTCCTGTTTTGAAACTTCATATGAATGAAATCACATGATATTCTGGAATTATTATGTGTTTTATTTCATTTACACAATATAGGGTTTGTGACATTACCCATGTTTTGGCACTGATATCAAATTCATCATTTTCATTTTATATAGTATTCCATGGAACGAATTTTTGAATAAAATGTACTTATTCATTAAAAAAAGTTATATTACATTTCTTGATTGAATGCAGATGGTTTTCTGCATACATCTCAGGGTTTGAGAGTCCATGAAGCAGAAGCAAAATTGATTTCCATCCAACAAGAGTCCTTATAAAACAAGCACTGCCTGTTGACAAGCAGATGAGTCAATAAAAGAACCCTTTGTTATGCTTTCCCCCTTTGTAAATCTTTTAAATTACACTCAGTAAACTTCCCTGGTGTGCTTCTTCTCATGGTTGGATCAACAGTTTGAAACAAAATAATTGATTACTTGATTAAGGAGAGTGATGGTGTGTTTTCAGTTCATTTTACAGGCTTGTGAGCAGAGGCCTTGCCCTGGCTCCTCCAAGGTGCTGAGCACCCCCTGTTACATGATGGATTCTGCCTATGCTGGTTTCTCAGCAGGAAAGACCAGCCTGACAGATGCTCCCTGGACAGAGATTTACCTGCCAAATAATGGAAGTTCTGGTCTTTGGTGCAAGATTTCTATTTCCTTGCCTTTCTTCCACACATAAAGGTTGTTTAATATTCAAAGTGCACACTTCCCACCGTCCCAAAGGCCTCCCCATCCACACAGACCTCTCAGGAAGTTCCTGGGGACTCTCTGATGGGAGTCAAGGCTGAGGACTGTGCAGGGAGGAGCTGGTGGAGGGGATAGCCCAGCACTTGCTCCCACAACCTCTCTCCCCTGCCGTCTCATGTCAGGGGCCTGACAGGCCTCTGTCTACTTCCTTCAGGGCCCTAGGGGTACAGGGCCATGGAAGAGGAGCCCTGTCCTGCAGACTTACTGACAGAGAAGTTCATGAAGCAGCTGGCCTGGGGCCTTTCCAACCCAGAGGATTTATAGTTCTCTGAACCCATTTCTCATTGGACAATAAATGCCATTTTGCCAAAGGTTCCCATTGTATCCAGATTACTCATACGTTCTAGCTGTTGAGGGCAACGACGCTGGTATTGATGGGCTGCAGGAGCATATTTTCTGCAACCAGTCCCTTAGAGGCCACTGAGCTACATCTCCTCTGAGAAGAGTTCCTCTCTCTCTCAGTGGGGGCAGGATGCTGGCAGCCCCCACTCTCCTAATAAATTTGGATGCCTTAAAGAAAATTGAATTTGGACTGGTTTTCCTGATCAGCAGAGGTTCCATCCATGCTTGGATCTTCCCAAGCTCCTGCTCCTTCGCATTGTTTAGAAAAGGCAAAAACCAGAATGGAAAGAAGAAGCATAGTCACTTTCTGTCTTCAGAACAGCAGCCTCTTGACAGCTGGGCTCCTTAGGATTAGGATAGGCAGCCCACGACCGAGGGCAGACTTGAATGCTTTCAGCAAGGGACAGTCAGCGACAATTCCACAGGGAGTCCACCTGGGCTCAAAGGACTTCATCTCAGTCTGTTTTAGAGAATGCGGAGAGTAAACAAGGGTAGTGAGGGGAGGTTTCAGGAGCCAGTGCAATAGCGCAGCCCCTCATCACACTGCTTTGTTTAGGGGTAGAAGGAAGAGTCTAGAAACCTTGCTTCATTTTCCCAGTAAGCTTTAGTTAACAGCAGAAAAGGTGGCCAGTATTTCTGAAGAAGCAAGGTGGGCTCCAGGAACTCAATGTACACCCTGGAATTAGTGCAGAGGACTCTTTCGTGCTCTGTTCAAAGAATGGCTGAACAGCCCTGGGCAAACTGCGGCGCACTTCCAAACCTCCTGGTGTATGTTGTGAAGTCCGGAAATCACAAACCCAGGGCTGGCTACCGTGGAGAAGTGCAAAGATGCCTACTCCCCGCACACTCCAGGGCCTCCTTCCCTCTCACTCTCTTCGAATCCACAAAGACCTATTCCTAGAGTTGGTTTAGAACTGCTTCTGTTCTGTTTGGCTCTGTGACATCCTGCCACCAGCTCCCAGTGGGAGGGCAACAATGCCTTTCCTCCCATCACCTGGAAACCACCCCATTCTACTCTCTGTCTCTATGAATTTGACTATTCAGAGTACCTCAGAGAAGTGTTGTCATGTAATATTTGTCCTTTCATCTCTGGCTTATTTTACTTAGCATAATGTCCTGAAGTTTCATCCATGTTGTAGTGTGTGTCAGAATTTCCTTCCTTTGTAAAGCTAAATAATATTCCATTGTATGTATATACCACATTTTGTTTATCTATTCATCCATCAGTGGACATTTGGGTTGTTTCCACCTTTTGGCTACTGTGAATAATGCTACTGTAAACATGGGTGTACAAATATTTATTCAAGTCTCTGCTTTCAATTCTTTTGTGTATATACCTAGAAATGGAGTTGCTGAATGCTAAAGTAACTCTGTGTTTAGTTTCTTAGGAAATGGCATATGGTTTTCCACAGTGGCTGCACCATTTTACATTCTGACCAGAAGTGCACTAGGGTTTTAATTTCTCCACATCCTTGCCAACACGTGTGAATTTCTGTTTTTGTTTTTATAATGACCATCCTAATGGGTTTGAAGTGGTATCACTATGTGGTTTTGATTTAAATTACCCTAATGATTAGAGATGTTGACCATCTTCTCATGTATGTGTTGACCATCTATAGAACTTATTCAGAGAAATGTCTATTCAAGTACTTTGTCTATTTTTAAATTGTGTTTGGTTTTTAATGTTGAAATGTAGGAGTTGTTTATTCTTTCTAAATATTAATCTCTTAACAGATGTATGATTTGCAAATATTTTCTCCCATTTTGTATATTCCCTTTTCACTGTGTTAATAGTGCCTGTTGTGGAATTGAAAAAAGATGGAGTCTCTCAGGTTAAGGTACTAAAATGGAACCAGGCAGACTTGAAGAGGAGAGGAACAAATTCCTCCTTCAGGATGAACTCTTGAACTCATTAGATGCCTAAAATGCATCTGCAAGTCTTCTCAAGGAAGATACGATTACTGGGACAGAGACCCCACTGCTGTCAGGAAGAGACAATTACTGGGACAGAGACCCCACTTCTGTTGGGAAGATAAGATTACTGGAACAGAGACCCCACTGCTGTCGGGAAGATACGATTACTGGGACAGAGATCCCACTCCTGTTGGGAAGATAAGATTACTGGGACAGAGAGCTCATTCCTGTCAGCCATCTCCCACATTCTCAAATTTAATGACTCGTTTCAACTGACCCTCACCCTGATGATTACCTTGTGCCTAGAATCTGTTAAAAGACATTCCTTCCCTCTTTTTTGCTTTGTCTTTGTTAGCCATGACTCTAAAATCTTCCTTCTCCCTTCAATGGCTGGAACACAATTCAAGTGCTACTTGAATCTGTGCTTCCCAAACTGCAGTCCTAACAAACCTCAGATAAACTTCTTTCTGTTTCAAGTTTACTGGAGTCTACCTCATAATTGATCAACACTGTGGCTACATAAGGTTTTAATTTTGATGAAGTCCAATTTATCAGATTTTTTTTGTTGCCTGTACCTGTCACATCCAAGAAATCACTGCCAAATTCGATGTCATGAAGAATTTCCCCTATGTTTTCTTCTAAGAGTTTTATAGTTTTAGTCCTTACATTTAGGTCTTTGATGCATGGTGAGCTAATTTTTGTATATAGTGAAAGGTAAGGGCCCAACTTCATTCTTTTGCATGCAGATATCATTTTCCCAACAACCATATGTTGAAAAGACTGTCCTTTCACCAATGAATGGTCTTGGCCTCCTTGTCGAAAATCATTTGACCATATATGTGAGGCTATATTTCTGGGCTCTCTATTTGATTCCATTACTCTGTATGTCTGTCTTCATGTCAGCACCATACTGTTTTGATTACTATAGCACTTTAGTAAGTTTTGAAATCAGGAAGTGTGAGACTTCCAACCATGTTCTTCTTTTTCAAGATTATTTTTGCTATTCAGAGTCCGTTGAGATTCCATATGTTTTTTAGGAAGGGTTTTTTCTATTTCTGCAAAAAATATCACTGGAATTTTGACACAGATTGGATTCAATCTCTAGATCTCTTTAGGTAGTATTGGCATCTTAAAAATATTGTCTTCTAATCTTTGAACATAGGATGGCTTTCCATTTATTTGTGTCTTCATTAATTTCTTTCAGCAACATTTACTAGTTTTCAGTGTAAAAGTCTCTTGCCTCCTTGGCTAGGCTTATTCCTAAGTATTTTACTATTTTTGATGCTATTATGTATGGAATCATTTTCTTTTCGAGTTGTTCATTGTTATTGTATAGAAATATAACTGAATTTTGTGTGTTGATTTTGTATAAAATTTTACTACTACAACTTTGCTGAATTCATTTATTAGTTCCAACAGTTATTCTGTGGAATCTTTAGGGTTTTCTACATATAAAATCAGATTGTCTGTGAACAGAGGTAATTATACTTCTTCCTTTTCAATTGGGATGTCTTTTATTTGTTTTTCTTGTGTAATTGCTCTGGCTAGAACTTCTGATACTTTTTCCTCCCTGGTAAACAGTTCTGAGTCTCACTTCACGTGCTTCCCAGAAGATCACAGTGGGATGGCACCCAGTTGTCCTTACAGTGTCCACACACAGCAAGTTCTTTCTTTCTTGCCTCACTCTCATTTTCCTGCACCTCTGCCCTCTGGGTTAAATTCCCAAATAAACTACCCAAGTTCAGGCTTTGCCTCAGTAGATCCCCAGCCAAGACAGCAACTTCTCCTTCTTTTTCTCTCCCCTCCTCTCTCTCTCCCAGTGCCCTCCCCCACATATATGCACACACACCTGTGATCACACACACATGCACAACCCCCATCATTTCCACTTTCACTAATACAGTGAGTTTGACTCATCTCCAACCCAGCTTCAAGTTGACCTTCAAGATCTGAGGTTCACTGTTTATCCTTCCCTTCATGCTGCCCATTTTTTTTTCCTGCTTGGGAAGGGATTTAGCACCTAACATTTTTTGCGTGCTTTTGCTTTGTGACAGGTATGGCTGTAGGTGTTTCCACAGGTGTTTTTTCATTTATTTCTCACCATAACCCACAGCAGAAAATACTCCTAGCCGTGTTACATGAAGGGCAGTGGAGGCTTAGAGAAGTTGCATTTCTGTCCCCAAATCACTCTTGTTACAGGTCTTCCTGGCTCTTCAGGCCTTCAGAGAAGGGTGTGAGGTAAGAGGAGTTCTTGCATGGATAGAGGGCTGGGCTAGAGCTGGAGTTCAGGTGAGACTCCACAGTGCTGCATGGGAGGAATTGACAGTTAACAGGAAACCTGATTTCTCTGACCATCCAGTTTTTCTCAACAACTGGCAGGAATTATCTGGGAAATTTGGCTTGCTGGTCACCTTGCCCTGTCCACAGAAATAGAAGCAGAATAGAACTGCATGTTATTCAAGAGAATGATGGTGATGACTCACATGTACAGGGGCCATTGCTTATGGTGAGAGCTGAAACATCACAACAGTGGGTGTTCAAGGACCAGCAGCTTCCCAGGGGGAGTTATTGTTCTCTCCTTTGTTTCCCAGAGGGTGATGGGTTCAATTTAAGGCCTTTCAGGGGCACATTAACAGCAAGTGTTACCACACAGGGCCACAGAATAAGAAGGCCCATTCATCCTTGCTTAGTTATACAGTTCCTGTGCAGAAAGATACAGGAAGCAACCCAGATCTTAATCAAGGACTGCTTGGGTACAAAACAAAACAAAACAAAACAAAACAGAAAGTTATTAAAGCTAGTTCAAATATCAGCTGTCCTTATTGCCACAGTAATGTAATAAACCCCCTGGAACTCAGTGATGTAAAACAGCAGTTCAATGGCCAGTGGGCCCATGGACAGTTCTCCTGGTCCAGGCTGGTCTCACTGGGCCATTGGGTGAACCTGGCTGGGCCCCTCACCTATGTGGGGCCTTGGCTGGGACAACTGGGCTGGCATGCCTCTGGTTTAAGTCATTTCTTATCCTCCAGCAGGTCAGTCCTGGCTTGTTCTCATGGCTAGCAGGGGTCTAAGGGCGGTTATGCAATGGCACAGCATTGTTTCTGCCACGTTCTATTAGCCAAAGAGAATCACAGGAGAGTTGAAACTGGAGAGGTGGGGAAATGGACTCTACCTCTGAATGGGAGGGGCTGCAAAGGGCATAGATACAGGGAGGGATAGGGAACTGCAGCCATTTTGCCATCAACTACAAGGCGGCTTACTGGGAAGATTTATAGGGGAATCATAGGAAATGCTAGTGGGTCTTGCAGGAGCTAGAAACACATCAGCCTTCTTGCCTCTTGTTGCTGTCTCTGAGGGACCATGTGGTCTCACGTTTCTGCGTCATCTCGATGTCCGCCATGTTGGCATCTCTCTTGCTTCTCTTCTTCTTTGAGGTTCAATGTTTCCACCTCCCATAAGGGAAGTGATCACCAATCTCTAGCTTGCCCCATGCCAACTCTAGATCTAAATGGACATGACCACTCGGCTTCAGTGAATCCAACTGCCTCAGTCTCCCTCCATTTTATATATATGATATATGTATGATAAATATACATATGAAATAAAAGTGCACATATGTATTTATTACAATGAATTTGGCTCATAAGATTGTGGAGGCTGGGAAGTCTCACAATCTGCAGTTGGCAAGCTGGAGAAGCAGTAGAACCACTGGTGTGAGTTCCAGTCTGAGTCTGAAGGCCTGAGAAACATGGTGTAAATTCCAGTCCAAGGGAAGGAAATGACAAGTGTCCCCATTCGATGGTCAAGCAGAGAGAGTGAATTCTCCCTTACTCTGCCTTTTTATTCTATTCAGGCTCTCAACGAATTGGGTGATGCCCGCCCACATGGGGGAGAGCAATGTGCTTTCCTCAGTCTACTGATCTGAATGTTGATCTCACCCGGAAACATCCGCACAGACACGCCCAGAAATAAATCTCAACCAAATAGCTGAGCGTCCTGTGGCTCAGTCAGGTTGACACATAAAATTAAACATCACTCCGGGTGTTTTACACAAAATCAAATAATATTTCATAGCCCACCAATTCTTCAGGAGCTGACGGTGGATGGAAACTTGGAAAATGAGCGGTCAGGAGGCCATGCCAGACATTCAGAGGCAAGCTTGCATGTGTACATTTTGTCCAGGGCGACCTGGAGGTAGTGCCAGGTCATTCCCTACCTTTGATATTTTTCTCAACCCATAAAAGGTATGGTTCCAAAAATGTCACCTTGGAGCTCCAGTTTTGAAGGTTCAGTTCCCAGAGGGTTTAAAGTTGTCCACATTTAAGTTTTAGATTTCCAGGTGGTAAATGGATGCTTTTTTGTCTCCAGCATCTATTAGCAACTGCAAAATAAAGCCAGTCTTGTGGAGATGAAGTGGTAGGGCTCCTAAACACAGTCATGGAGAGGAAAAAGCACTGGGTGCTCTCTGTGTGGATTGGGCAAGCGGACCATGCCTGGCCTCCTCATCGAGTTGTTGATGGCCCGGAAGAGCTCATGGTCATAAAGAAATTGGACAAGGGAGGCTTCAGATCTGATTCTAGGAGAATGTTCACCTTTTTAATCATTGGATTCCAGGCCTTTATTTCACGCCCAGCCACCCCACAAACAACAAAATCCTGTTCACAAGTCTGCCTTGCAGACAAACGTGCATGCGGGTGTCAGATGAGGTTCGAAACCTGCAGATCCAAAGGACTCAGAAGAAACTCAGAATTCTTTGTCCCCTCATTCCTTCCTTCAGGAAACATGCAATGAGTGCTGGCCATGTGCAGACATCATAACGTGCCCTGGGGTAGAGTGAGGAGTGCCGTCAGTGTGAAGCTCACATTCTAGGTCATGCTACCTGCAGTGTGGTCTGCAGACTTGCTGCATCAGCAACTTTTGGGGGCTTGTTAGAAAGGCGAATTCTCAGCTCCCATCACAGACCTACTGGATCAGAAACTGACTCCGAAGATGGTCCCAAGATGGGGACCGAGGATGGTCTTGCTCTCCAGGTGATTCTTTCGCGTGCTAGAGTTCGAGAAGTAGTGGCCTAGTGGAAATCTTATAGAAAATAAACATGCAAGCAAATGAACAAGTGAAATCACTTCAGCTAATGATTAAGTAAGAATGAACTAACACAGGAACAGTATGAGAACTGAGGGAGAGATGGGAGAAGGTACAACAGTGCTTAGGGTGGCCAGGGATGATGCCCTTTGAGAAAACAGTATCCAAGCTGCCACCAGAACGTTGAGCAAGGATAAACCATGTGAAAATCTAGAATGTGGATATTTTAGGGAGAAGGGGAGGAAAATGCAAACATCAGATTCAGCAGTGAACTTACCATGATGGAAAGGCCTTTTGACACCCAATAGGGACGAATCTATGAGTGAGAGAGAGAAGTGAGATAAATGGTAGTTTAGGGCACGGTGAAGGAAAGTCTTCAGAAGAAGACAGGGTCTTTAGGCTTTGTTCTGATTGACGTGATAGCCCATTGGATGGTTTTAAACAGGAAGCCGACATGATCTGATTTAAATTTGAAAAGATCACTTTTACAGGGTTGTGGATACACAGGTCTTTCTGTTGCTATCATTCCTTAAACTGTACATATGCAACAAATCCAGTTTGCTGCTGGGTCCTCTCTGACCCTGGAACTCATCATCTGCAGATTCATGCCCTGGAGCCACCATCTTTCTGGCCTGTGTCTGGATTCTAGGCCGGACGAGCAATTTGTGTCTGAGAGCCGGATGCCAACCTTGAGCGCATCTCCCTACGACTGTGAGCTTTGTCTTTCTGAAACAACTAACTAACTTCGTCCCAATACCCCTCTAACTGGAAAATCCTTAAATTTCCTCTAGGAAGTTGAGACCCATACTGGGACATTTGCAGATGTTTATTTCCAATGCTTTCTAGGGCCATTTCCCCCTCGTCTGTCCTCCCACTCTACCCTGTTGGCACACCAGGCTAAACAGCATTCCCCACTATACTGCTCCACTTAATGCTCCTCTCTACCTCCCAGTTCTTACAAAATGGGAGGTTCATAGAAGAGTCAGGGGGAGTTAAGAGTACCCTTTCATCACCTGCTTTGAGGGTCCAGGTGCACAGAGGATTTGAGTTGCCCCACACCTCATGGAACATAAACAGTCCTAGAGATAGAGACTGTGAGACTGTAGTGACCTTTAACCCATCGGCTTTGTCCAGGGGTACACAAAGCCCCTGTGAGGATCAGACTCTTACCATGTCACCAGTCACAGAGGTCCTTCCTCATTCACGAGAAGCTGGAGAGAGGTCAGCAGCACAGACTTTCCGGGAAATAGACATTGTTTTATGGGCCAAGGAGAAGAGGGAAGGGATGGTTCCCCTCCACCAGCCATGCTCACACTGTTATTGTCCAATAGAAAGAACCTCCTCTCTCCTCTCCGCTTGCCAAAATTCTGCTCTTGCATCAAGGCCTAGGTCATAGCACCCAGGCTTCACTGGGGCTGTGTTCTTATTTGCAGGAAGGCCCTGACCAAAGTTGTCCTGTATCTCTGCTCCTAGACTGTGAGTTTCCTGAGGGCAGTTCTACTCCTAGCACCCGTCACGTGGCCTTCAACAGCATAACCCCCTGCAAGTGCTTGTTGGGATGGTTACCCGTTGTGACAAGATGCTACAATGAAGGCTCTAAAGGGAAAAACAATCCCCAAGTTGCGCTTTGGCCATTGCATTCTGCTTTGAATCAAGCATCTCTCTCTTCACACCCCACCCTCCCTGCTTTTCTTTTTCATTCTGAGACTTCTGGAAGATTTTCTGACTGTTTCAGATTTACAGTTCACTAGAAATGCACTCTCTGTAAAGAAGCCACAGTCGAGATGCCAAGAGCATCCTCTCGCCTTGAACTGCAGCTGTGGAACCTTGGCCAGATTTGAGCTGGGCTCCCAAGGACTGAGAAGAGCAATTTTGCTAGAACTTGGAGGTGAATATGTTCTGACTTAACTAAACCCTTGAGCTCATGGCTGTCAACAGTCTTTGACAATCCTGTAAAATCCATTCTGTGCTGATCTAATGGTTTTGTCTGTATTGTGATTTATTTTCATTAGAACCAAAGCCCAACAGAAGGTTCAAGGCTCTTCCAGATTGTGAGTCCATCCAGATGATAACAAGAGATGGCAAAGGTGCTAAGAGCTTTTATGCCAGCCATGCCCGAGGACTAGTATCTGTCTGGGGAATGAGGTCATGGCAAGGCAGCAGTCCCCAAGTCCTTGGAACAGACAGCAGGAAGCTTAACGTGATTATTTAGGAGGGTGTAGGGACTCCCTGATGCCATAAATATTTAGGATGTTTCTAGATTTCCTCACTTCCTTCCTTATGTGCTCCTCTTGGTTTTTATGGTCTCTGGTCACAAACATTCTTTGGTTCCCCTGGGATGCCTCTAGTCTTGGTTTCTCCACTTTTCCTCCTGGCCCATATAGGTTGGACAGCTTGACCTCACACCTGTATTGCCACAGCTGATAAACTAACCGACTTCCTGGCTGCACTTAGAGAAAAGACTAGAAATCAAAGGGTCCTTGAAACCCACTTCAGCTCTGCATCGGATAGCTTTTCTGGTTTCAGAGTTTGCTGTTGTTGTCGTTATACCAGTGGGCCTGTGGTTCCCCATTTGTCTGTCCTGTGGCATTAATTCTAGACACATTAAAGGAAAACAGGGACTGGCTTGTATTTAAACAATTTAAGATTCAGAAGCTGCTTGTCTACCCTCTATCTTGATGTCTAAAATCAGCAAGTGTGCAGTCTGGTTTTCTCCCTATTAAAACTGTGGGTTTTTTAAATTAAAATTACTGACATTATACAGAGCCAAAGGAAAAAAAAAGCACTTGGAAGAAACATTGATTTTTCTTATCTTATTTAGCACTAATATTTGCAGAGTGTTTTAGAGCCCACCATTACCTAATAGTGGGACCTCTGTGAGAACAGTGGCACTGGGCCACATTAGTCAGAGAAAATCAAGACAGAGCCTGAATACCAACCACCCACTCCTGCAGGACGGTCATTTCCGTCTGCTCATGGGCTTTTCAACACACCCTCCCCCGGGGGCTGATCTCTGACCTCAGGGTCCGTATTTCTAAAGAAGAGCCGCCACAGGAAAAGGGGCTTCTTAGCAACTGGTTGTCATCGGTCAAAAGGACCTCTCTAAGAAAGGACTGGAGATGGAGCTTATTATTTAGCATAAATGGGGCTCATCAATCAGATCTGCTCCTATTTTAGGGGTGCCCTTACTCTCCCCATCTGATTCACAGGCTGTACCATCAAGAGTGGCCTCCAATGAGATTCAGTGTGATTCCAGCCAGCTCTACTTCTGGCACTTTCCGGGCTGTGCATTCTGCAGGCTGGGTGTGAGCAGAGGACCTGGCCTGAGTCTTCCTTGTGCTCACCCTGGAATTCCCACAAGCTGGGTATGTCTGCAAGAAGAAGAGCAGTGGATTTAGTGGACGCTAGGATTTAGGGTAAATACAGGCATCCCATGTGCAGGGCACACACAAAGCTGTGAAGATGGCACCCCGTTTGCTGCAGAGATACGTGAGGTCTATTGAAAATCAATGCAGAGCTCTACACGGGGAGGTCATGGTTTTGATTCCCACCTTGTTTATAGCAACTGTCTCCATTCCAATGGCCCAGAAGAGCTGTCAAAATAATACAATGAAAGTACAAGGAATGAAATCCAGGCAGTGCAAGAGTCCCTCCAAGAGTCCCTCTCAGCCTTGCTTCTCATCTGGCCAGTGGTAAGAACAGGAGGTGGGTATGAAGGGGGTGAGCTGAAAGTGAGTTCCATGGGGGAGAATGGATGGCACCTTCCCAAGAGCCGATAAATTCATTCTAGATGGGAGGCCAGCACAGGGTGCGCTGAAGCAGCTGGGTATCAGGGATGGCCCAGGATGAGGGCAGAGGGGGGAAATGGCCATCTGGGTTTAGGGGGCACCTTGTGGGGTGAATCTGCTGTAGAGAGGAGAGTGTGGGAGGCAGTGGGACACCTGGGAAGTGGGCAGTGCTCTGAGTCAGGGCACCGTGTCAGGACTCCGTGGAGCACAGTGGTCAACCCTGGGGGTGGCAGTCCTGGGTGACTCAGGCCAGGGACTGGAGAGAGCAGATTCACATGTCCTAGGAGGTGGCACCCTGGGCTTCCTTTTAAAGGGGATGCCTTCCTTCCCAATAAAGGCAATTTTCTCACATTGGATGATATTCTTGAGCAATTTCAGAAGCTGGCAGAAAATTTCTCTTAACATTTTCATTAATAACAAGGGCAGGCAGGTCCCCATAAGGGAACCTTGGTTGTGCCTGCAGCACGCCCTGGGGTTCCACGGCCATCACTCCTACACTCCATGGGCTAACTGGTCACGACACACAGAATCCAACTTAGAGGATGAGAAACTGAAGACGCCAAGCTCCTGTTCAGAAGTTCCAGTGGTCTAAAGCATAACCTCCCACAACCGATTGAGTCAGGATTTTGAAAGTTCCGCTCATTGCAGCATATTTTATGTCGCTCAAGTCAGCGCTGTCTCAGCCCGTGGAGCCCCTCCACGGTGGCTCTTATCCAGTCTGCCCCCACTCTCTTCAGTGAGGCTTGAGGTCAGTCCATCCAAGTTCTCACATGCCATCTCCTTCCCCCGTCATCGCTCAGGGGAGGCTCCATTGTCCTTGAGAGGCTTACGTGACTCGTGAACAATGAAGGACAGACTACACAGCCTTTTGTGGCCAGCTGCTGGTCTGACCTCTCAACAGAGCCATCCCAATTCTCTGCCACCTTTAGCTATTGCAGAGATCCATACAGGGGTTACTCTGTCTCAAGAATAAATGGGAGGAAAATGCTAAAGTGGGTTATCATTAGTCAAGGTCTGATGGTGGTACTCCCCAGATTTTCAGAATAGATTGTGCAGTCTTGGTGTCTCTTAAAATTAGTAATCATTTTAACCAAGAAAGCGTTTGCATCCCCATCACTTCTACAAACCACTGGAACAACGTAAATCTACATTTTTTTGGTCCTCAGGAAATGTGTGTTCATTTGAGGCTCAGAGCCTGTGTTCCAGAACATAGGGGGCTTCTGTAAGGCATAGCCAGCCAGGAATCATTCCCAAATTGACATCCTCCCTGGGTAGGGCGGGGCTGGGCTGTGATGGGCAGGGGGCAGCCTGGTGGGAGTGCTCTCACTTTAGCAGGGCCCTTGACATGCAGGTGCAGAGTCTACATTCTGCCTGTCCCTGCCCAGGCTTCCTTCGATGTGGGAATGAAAGGGTGGGGGTCAAATGTGGCCTCAGGGCAGAAAAGGATAAAGAAGGACAATAGGTCTGTTGACTCCATGCCCCAGCCCTGCCGCTGGACCAGCAGAAGCATTTCTCTCTAAGACTTGACAAGTTCAAGAAAAAATAAAACTGTATTTAGCCAGCCCGTTTCTCTGTGTCAATCCATTACTATTTGACACCTTGCATGGAGATGTTGTTGAGGAAAAAGATGATCAAATGCTCAGAATTCAGGGTCCAGCCCTCTCTACCCTCCTCCCAGTCCGCATTTACTCCTCCTTTAGTGGGACTTTAGTCCCAGGACTGGAGACCCAGCGATGGCCAATAGCTGAGTTTCTACTCCCAGTCCTACTCCATCCGAAGAAAACTGCTGGAAACCTGCCGTCCAATTTCGACAGTAAGGGTCTCAAATCGCCCCTGAGGAGGTGCATTGGCCCTTGTGCCACATCTTAATTCTAAAGTTTGTGCTTTACATGCCATTCGATGATCAGCCAGGCCCTCCAAGTTACTTGCCACAGGACAAGAAAGCGAGGCAGAGGTGAGGTCAGAATAAAATATCTTCAGGGGAGAAAGAATGATCCATCAGGCCTTATGGTGGCAAAGTCAGGCAACAAACAGGATGAATAAGCTGAGATTTCTGGTTTTTCCCATGAGAGTGCTTCTGAATGTACAGAATCTTTAGAAATCCATTACCTGTGGTTTTACTGAATCTGCAGAAATCAACTGCCAATACATATAACAACATTCTCTGGGTGCTTGAGGAACTCGGTTCCCCTGAGATAGACAGAAACACAGATTCTCTATGAGCCAGTTTCTGCTTTAAATAAGTCCCACAGCAGTGAATTTTGCAATGTTTATGAATTGAGGCATCCATGCTCTGCAGGCCAGCACAGATATGGCCCACCGTGTTCTGAGGGGAGCTGTTTTCTTAAATGTACTTTGAGGTGTTCTTGAAAAACAGATGATCTTATCCCAGGGGCATGTGAGTGCTCAAGAAGGTGACATAGAGCATCATTTTCCCTACAGATTGCCCACTAACATCTCCCAGGACAGCAGCCTGCAGGAGCAGAATCGAAGGTGGGCGGCCTGGCCCATGGCCCTCAGGGCTTCTTGCCTAATCAGAGCCTTGAAGAGAAGACTGAGGAGAGGGTGGGTTGTCATCCTGGATGTGTAAATGTTTCCTTTAGCTACCCAAATGGGCTCTCATCCCAGACTCTACAGGGTTCCCCTTTGCCTCCTACTCTTGGAGAGGAGGGGGGCTGGGAGTGGATAGCCTGGTCCCCAGATTTGTGACTGGCTGGGCAAATTCTACTCATGTCTTTCCTTTTCTCTATCTTCAGAAAACAAGTGTGAATTCCAGATCTCAACTTTCATCTGAAACAAGCTCTCTGACCAAACTGACCACCAACATTGTGAGAAAAGAAACAGCCTCCAAGCAATTTGGCCAACAGCTCGCAAACAGCAAATATCCCAATTCCTCTCTTTCATCTAATACCCAGAAGAGGTGATTGTTACTCATTGCACAGACTGGGTAACACTTTAATAGTTGCTCATATAAGTAAAGACATCTTCATAGTCCATGGGGAGTGGGGAGAGGGTGAGTCTTTTCCCAGACACCAGAGACAATATTTTGTGACCTGTTGCAAGTGGAGAATCACCCTACTTGGAGATCATCACATAGAACTGTGGATCACCCCCTCAATGTCCATTCTCTGCCTTTCCATAATATTAAAGCTTGTAGCTGAAACATGGCTGCCCAGAATTAAGATGACATTTCCCAGCCTCCCTTGCAGTTAGGTGTCACTGTGTAACATGAGAGAGCAGACATGGCATGCCAGCACTCAGGGCCTTCCCCAAGACACAGTTGATGCGGGCCTTTGCAGTCCTCTGCCATATTCCTTCTTCTGCCCATCCTGCTTCCCGGAAAATGGAAGGGCTACCATGGACCACAAGTGAGGCCATGTACGGCAGAGAAACAGGATAAGGCAGCCGCGGTCACTGACTGTGTGGAATGCCCTGTCCACCTGGGGCAGATGGATGTAACATGAGAGTAGGATAAACTTATGTCTTGTTTAAGCCTCTGTTAACTTGCGGCTTCTACCCCTGGAACTGAACCCAATCCTAACTGATTCACTCCCTGTCTCCTACATGGGGAAGCTGGGCTTCCACTTCCTGTGGGAGGAGGTGGCTAAAACCTCAGGTTCTGGAATTAGGCTGTTTGTGCTCAGATTCCAGTGTTGCAGCATGGCACGTGGCATGTGGCATATCATGGGAGGTTGGACAGGCTTTGGTGCCAGAAGACCTTGTCTCAAAGCCAGTTCTTTCCCCTCCCATCTCCCAGCAACTTGCCCCAAGTTCACTGAGCCTTAGTTTTCTTATTCCTGAGAGAGGAGGACATGTCACATGCTCTGGGTGTTGTGAGGTATTGAGGAACAGTGTCCAGCACACTGACCTGCACTTCAGGGCCACTCAGTGACTTGGGTTGTGTTGGAGAAACATATATGTGTGTCTTCACCAGGGCCAGGTGCCCCAGGTACTGCTCTCTGTGTCTGACTCTCTTTGTGGTGGTCCCTCAGTCTCAGACAGTCCTCCCCACACCTGTGATGGGCTCACTGGATGTGTCTTCATCTGAGGGGTAGGCAGCTGGTGGGAGAGCTGGAGTTTATTTCTGACAGAGAGATCCACTGTGGATTGCTGGCCCAGTGTGCACAGAGAAAAGGGAAGGCCTGTCGTGTGAGGGACGGCATTTTCCCCCAAGTGTGTGCCATTGATGCTCACTCTCATAGTTCTCCTGAGCCATGTGGGAGCTTTACTTTACTTAAAGGAAAAATAGCAAGCACTTTGCTGTTTTAGGTCTATGTGTAGTGTCAAATTTTGTTGGTTTAAACTTGTTATGCAACTTAAAAGGCCTGAAAGAAGGTTGTTTTTCAAATTAGTAATGTGTGGGGTTGACAAATGATGTGAGACTTGGATGACTGGTCTCTCGTGAGAAACAAATCTTCTAAAATAGTTGATGATAGGGTTGTCTGCATGCACCTAATAGCTACAGTACCACACACTTGCCTTCTATTATTATGCTCTTATGTAAATCCTTTCATCATGGTTATCAGCACAGTGTGCAATACCACCAATGTGTCAAAAACCTGCTTTACCGTAAACTAAAAACCTCCCCTTCTTTTTCCAATTTTATTCATAAGGAATCTGTTTTGTTGTTGATGGAGTCATCATGCTCGGGTCTCTCTGGATGATGGATCAGAATACACTGTGCCTGACCTCTGAGCAGGTAAGCTGATGCTTAATGTTGCTCATTATGAAATGTCAGGAGCCAAAGACAGGTGATTCCAAAATGCAGAGAGATGGCTGTGGGAAAACTTGATATCCCAGAGACCAGACGCCTGACAGCCAATGCATCATTTTTCCAGGCTGAAATGCATTGATTCTGTCGCCAGCAAACTAAGTGCAATCAGGATCTTGACTGGAATCATAAATTGTATTTCAGTTACAGCTAGAGGGAACTGAGGGTAGACCTCAGTGTAGAAGAGTCTGCAGAGACATGTGGGTGAGGGGTCACCCATTTTCTTAGGACTCTAAGGTGTTTTTTAAAAATTATTTTTTGAAAATACTCTTATAAATATATACCTGCTTATCAAAACAGTGTGTCAGAGAGAGATCAAAACAGCCCTTTGGTGATCATGTCAGTTAAACTCGACCCTCCAAAAGCCAAGAAGCATCAAGACAGAAATATTCTTTGGCTTCTTCTGCCTGTGGGCAGTCAATCATGTAGTGGAGAAAGTGCAACAATACTCAGCCAGTTAACCAGAAAAATAATAGAAAGTCCTCCATGTCTGGCTGTGGGCTCTGCATGCATCAATCAGCCTCTACAACGGGAGAGGACACAGCCTCACCCTCGAGCTTCCTGGAATGTCCCCTCTTGAGTGGGGACAGGTGCCTTGATGACGAGGTATTCTAAAACGTGTCAGCCCTCAGAAAGGCACATCTCAAAAAGGAGTTCTTTGCAATGGGAGCCTGTCTTGATAATCTCAGAGAAGAGGAAACAGTGATTTGTGTAAATTTGACGTCTGCCATACCATACTAAGATTTCTGAGGAGTAAAACCTGAGGAGATCATGGACTAAAAACAGATGTTAGCAAGAAGGCCAGGTGATGGGTGGAGGGGGAGCAAACTCTCCATGTGGACGTGTTACTGTGGACCTATTCTATGGCAGGGTTTGTTTGAGAATGGGCCATGTCATTGTAAGACGGAAAAAGAAATACACTTAAAATAGACCCCTTCTTTAATCAGACATCTTATAAAGAAAGTTTGCTATGTGAAAATATAAATTATAAAATAAACATAATGATGACAAGGTAAAAGAAATGATAAGTGTGATAAAAGCGTGTTGTAAAAAGACAATGAGAAGTAAATTAGAAGATCTAAGTTCCAAACCTTTGGGGAAAAAGGAAAAACACAGTATAACAAAAATAAGACAAAACAGTGAAGCAGGTAACGCATTAGCTGAACCAATAAAAGAAATAAAATGCACAAATAAAACAAATTAGAAATTCCAAAGGCTATATCCTTAAACAGATAAAGAGCCTTTCAAAAAATATGCTTAACTTTAAATATTAAAGCCAAAAACAAAAGCTGAGAAATGATAAAATGTCTATGATTGTATAAGTTACCAAAATTTATACAAAAATAAACATAAATACTGAATGTACAAGAAAGAAATACATTAAAGATTATAAACAATTAACCTCAAAAATGGTGACTGGTTCAGACAACTGTGCATGTTGATTTAATAAATTTTCAAGGAATATATATTTCCCATGCTACATAAAATGTTCATAAATGTGGACAAAAGGTGAAAATTTTCTGCTGAAGCTAAGAGCACCATGATACCACATCTACCAAAAAAGCGAAAATAGTAAACTCTATGAATGTGTGCATGTTAAACATACAGGACACTTCTGGAATAGTGGTGTAAAGAGTTCCATGGACCCTCTTCCCAGCAAAATAGTCATAACTTTTAAAAATTACTTGAAAGCAACTTTTGCAAGTCTGTGAAAATTTTCCTAGAGATATACAGCAAATGAAAAAAATTTATTCAAAAAAATCGACTAAATCTATGTAAGAACAGCAAGAGTCTGTGGTGTTGGAACCACAGTATGCTCCCTTCTGCATTCTCCCAGCTTAATGTGAAGAAAGTTAACTTTAGGAGAACATAGACAACACAGGGCTCCCTCTCCCCGCTCCAAGACTAGAGCTTCAATGCCTCTCCTGGAGGGACAGGCCAACAGCACTACTCATCCCCTCTATCTCGCGCTACGGAAAATCCATTTCAGCCAGCCATGACCAAGAGGTCAAGGGCTCCTTTTTGTACTCACTGCCACTTGTAGGCCAGAGGTTCTTCCCAGGGCAGGACAAAGCTTGCTTATGGGGCATGAAGGGAGAGCCAAGCTGAGAACACCAGAGACTAGTAGGTCTGTCCAGTGCCCCACTCATAAAGCAGGGTCATGACTAGAAACCAGCCATTGTCCCCACCTCCTTCTCCAGAAGAATGGTGCAGAGTTTTAGCCCAGGAGGAGAGACAGGCCATTAAGAACAGAGAGGGCCATAGCTCTTCCCAAATGGAATTGACTTCACTTAGAAGAGAACATGGGGAACTTCAAGCTTAAGGCTGTCTTGAAAACAATGGAGATTTTAGTGGTAAGCAGTTAAGAGGAGGCTGGTGGCTCTAGGAGAGTAAGAACCAACCCATAGACTAACTAGAAGTTTGCCAGAGAGAACCAAGGAGAGACATTGCTAAGAAGAGCCCTTTGTGTTCTAGACAAACCTCAAAGATTAGCCTCAAAGACTACCCCTGAAAAGGGGCTTAAATTTAATTGGATCAGACTGAAGAATAATTAATGCCCCAAGACATTTTAGAAGAGTAGAGAAATCAGCTGATAATTAGTGGCTAACAGCTGAGAGTGACAATAGAGGTGGACACCTTAACAGACAGATCAAGAAAAGAGAGTCAAAAATCCCTTCTAAAGACACTCTCATCTCAGGATGATGTGGTATGCCCAAGCCTATGCCCTTTGAGGAGAAACAACAGAGTCTACACTCTGTGGGGGAAAATAGACTTCACTGAAATAGTCCAGACAAGTCAGTAAAAAAACATACAAGCAACATCAATAAGACCCCAGGAATGGAGGTAAGTATTCAGATTTGCTACAATACATTACATAAAATGTTCAGTTTTCAACAAAAAATGATGAGACATGTAAAGAAGAAAGCAATCCCTAAACAAGATAAAAGCAGGCAACAGAAACTGTTTTTGACAGGGCCCAGATATTGGCCTTAGCAGACAACAGCCTCAAAGCAACTATTATAAATATATTCAAAGAACTAAAGGAAAGTATGGTAAAAAGAATAAAGAAAGATATGATAAGAATGTCTCATCAAATAAGGAATATAAATAAAGAGATAAAAATTATCAAAAACTGCCAAATTGAACTTCTGGAGTTAAAAAGTGTAATAAATGAAATAATTTATCAGAGGGACTCTACAGTATACTTCAGCTGGAAGTAGAAAGAATTGGCAAACTTGAAGATAGGTTAATAGAGATTATGCAATCTGAATAACAGAAAGAAAAAAGAATGAAGAAAAAAGAACAAGACTCAGAAATGTGGAACACCGTTAAATATACAGCGTTAAGTATAATGGGTACACCAAGAAACGAAGAGAAAGAGAAAGAAGTATAAAAAACTTTTAAGAAATAAGGATTGAAAAACTTCATAAATTAGATGATAACAAAGTCATAGTAGGATAAACTTTTGATTAATAGAGCTCAACAAACTCCAAGCAGTATAAACACAAAGAGATCCACAGACAGACACACTATAATAAAAATGTTAAAATCCAAAGATAAAGAAAGAAAATTGAAGGCAGCAAGAGAAAAATGATTTGTCACATACAATGGAACTCCATCAGAAATAATAGAGGCCAGAAGAAAGTGTGATGACATGTTTAACGTGCTGGAGAAAACCTTGTCAACCGAGAATATTACATTAAGCAAAACTCTCTTCCAAAAATAAAGATGAAATTCATTCCCAGATGACAGAATTCATTGCTAGCAAATGCACCTTACAAGAAATACTAAAGAAACTTCTACAGGCAGAAAACAAGTGATCCCAGACAGTAATTCTAACCCATGAGAAAAAAAGGAAATCTCAGAAAAGGTGATTATATAATTACAAAAGAGTACAGATGCATATTTCTTTTTCTTTGTTTTCTCAAGTGATTTAAAAAGCAATTTTGTGACAAATATGTTATGATTATAATTTTATGCCTATAACATATAAAAATATATTGACAATAAAATCACAGAAGAGGCAAGTGGGAGCAAAGCTGTATTATGCTAAGGAAACAACACCAGATGGAAATTTGATTCACAGGAACAAAATAAGAAAACCAGAAAAGGAAAAATAAAAAGGTCAATGCACCAAACCCTGTAAGTATGTCTGCTCTCCTTTAGTCTGTCAACTTATTTAAATGATACAAAATTATATAAAATAATAATTATAACAAAGTATTATTGACTTTGTAACATATTTAGATGAATATGCCTGTCCATGTTAACAGAGAAAGTTGAAGGACAGAATAGAGACATATAGGAGTAAAGTTTGAATAACTCACTAGAATTAAGTTACTATAAATCTGAAGTAGATTTTAATAATTTAAGATGTATATGGTAAATCCTAAAGCAACCACTGGGAAAATAAATAAAATAATATCATGAGAAAAAATTTAAAAAATTAAAATTAAAATATTCAGTGCAAGGAAAGCCATAAAAGAGGAACGGAAAAAAAATTATACATATACTTAAAAAGTAAAACAGTAGGTGTAGGTTTAAATATATCAACAATATCGTTAAGTGTGAATAATTTTAAAAGTCTACTCAAAAGGCATACACTGCCAAAAGCAATAAAAAATAAAATCTAACTATACACTGTCTACAGGAAACACACTTTAGATTGAATGATACAAATAGGATGAAAGTAACTATATTAAAAGACATATCGTCTAATTAACAGCCACAAGAAACATGGAGTGGCCATACTAATATCAGGAAAAATAGACTTTTGGGAAAAAAAATGTTGCTGGAGATAAAGAAGGACATTGTAAAATGACCAAGTATAAATCTGTCAGGGAGATATAACAATTAGAAACACATATGCACCTGGAAGCAAAGCCCCCAAATACATGAAGCAACAAATTAGAATTGAAGAGAGAAGTAGGTAATTGAACAAAAATAGTTGTACACATTAATACTCCTCTTTCAATAATGGGTAGAATAACCTAGCAGAAGATCAGTAAGGAACTAGAAGATTTGAACACTGTAAATCAACTACACCTAACAGACTTTTATAGAGTGCTTCATCAAATAACAACAGAATACATAAACTTCTCAAGTGCATATGCAACATTCTCCAGGATAGACCAAATGCTAGGTCATTAAAAAAGCTTCAGTAAGTTTAAAAGTACTTAAATAATACAAAATATGTTCTCCAAATACAACAGAATAAAATTAGAAATCAATTTGGTAAATGCACAAATATGTGAAAATTAAAGAACACTCTCCTAAATAACCAACAGATCAAAAAAGAAACCAAAAGGTAAATTAGAAAACACGTGAGGTGAATGAAATGAAGATACATACCAAAACTTATGAGAAACAGCTAAAGCAGTGCTTCGGGAGAAATTTATGCTATCAATTCCTACATAAAAAGAAGAAACATCTCAAATCAATGACCACATTATGATACTGGAAAAAGAAGAGCAAACTAAACCCAAAGCAAGTAGAAGAAAGGAACTTATGATTAGAGTGTAAATTAATGAACTAGAGTATAAAAAAAATAAGAAATGAACAAGCCAAAAGTTAATTTATTGAAAAGATTTACAAATTTGACAAACCTTTAACTAGATTGACCAAGAAAAAAAGAGACAAGTCATAAATTACTAAAATCAAGAATGAAAGCAAGGACATCACTACTGACCTTACAGGAAAAAAAAGAATTATAAGAGAATAGTATGAATAACAGAATAACAACTAAGTATAAAACAGAGGAAACTGGACAAGTTCCCCACAAGACAAAAACTACCAAAATTGGCTTAAGAAGAATTAGAAAATCTGAGTGGATGCGTAAGAGACAAAGATATTGAGTTAGTAATTAAAAATCTTCCCACAAAGAAAACTGAGATCCAGATCACTTCACTAGTGAATTCTATGAAACATTTGAAGAATAACTGACATCAACTCTTCACAAACTCTCCCAAAAAACTAGAAGAGGGAACACTTTCCAACACATCATATGTGACCAGAATTACTCTGATTCCAAAGCCAAACAAAGATATCACAAGAAAAGAAAAATGACAAACCAGTATCTCTCATGAATATTGATGAAAAAATTCTCAACAAAATATAGGCAAACTGAATCCTGTAACATATAAAAAAGATTATACAACCTAAGTGATATTTATTCCAGGAAGGCAAGGTTAGTTTAACTTCCAAAAATCAATTATATATATATTTTTCATTTTGTATTAGTCAGCATTCTCCAGAGAAACAGAACCAATAGGATGTGTATACACATATAGAAAGGAATTTATTATAAGGAATTGGCTCACGTGGTTATAGAGGCTAGTAAGTCCAAAATCTTCAATGTGGGCCAGCAGGCTCCAGACCGAGGAGAGCCGAGGGTGCGGATGAAGTCTGAAATCAGCCTGCTGGAGAACTCTGTCTTGCTTGAGGAGGCCAGTCTATTTGTCCTATTCAGGCCTTCAGATAATTGGATGAGACCCACCCATGTTATAGAGGGCATATCAAAATTTACTGATTTAAATGTTAATCTCATGCAAAAACACCCTCCAACTTGATGCACAAGATTAACCATCACAAGTTCACCCCTTGTCATCTTGGCATCCATACACATCTCCTTAAACCATGCTTAATCTTTAATAAAGACAATAACAAGATCAGACTTCTACATAACATGGCACATCTATCCTACACACAGCCCTTAGCAGGGTTGTGCACTAACCCTTTCCCCAGAAGATGATGCAAGTCCTTGGATAATATTTATTCATCTCCTTGATAGCCCATAACTTAAGTAATATGAAGTAAAGTTAACAATACTTTAATAAGATATAAAGCCAATACATCTTATTTACATGATAAGGGAATAAGAGAGGGAAGAAAAAATTGCTTTATATATCTACATACACACAAACATAATTATAACAACATAAGGAAGAAAAACTCAGGACAGCTAGAGTCTTCATTTCTGTAACTGTGTACGTGATCGTAGCTGGTATTTATAGCTACCTTTTACCACTGCCCATGCTGTATTCCCCTTGCCTTTAGCAAGCCCCAGAGCTGGTCGTGATTCTTCACCAGGTAGAGTGATCCAAACATTCATTCCTGAAGGGTCTGGGCCATTAATCATTCTGCCTGGATTGGGAGGTTAGAGTTTTCCATTAACTTTAATCACAGGGCATGGTAATACTAAGAGACACCCTAATGGATCTCCTGTATTCTGAAATCCTCTTTCTTACCTCCATTATAAAGTAGTAGTCTAATTTCTTCTTGGTAATAAGGATCAATCACCCAGTAACAGCACGGTAACTCTCTTCTCTGCCTGTTGATTGACAGTCATGAGGAGCCCAAAGTGGCAGTCCTAACTTGCAGTTCAATGGAATCATTGCTGTGTCTCCTGTTAGAAGCGTTCCTCCCTTTGGAACTAAGACCTCTAGGCCAGCAGAGCACAAGGTGCTGGGAACAGGAAGACAAATTTTGCTAATGAGTCACTAGGGGTAATAGTGAGTCATTCTCATTTCCACCCCTTGGTTCCTGAACCCATGAATTCTGGCTATGTGAGAAACGCCATATATTGGATGCTGGTTCAGAGCATATATAGCTTCGTGAAGAACCTTGCCCTGGCCCTGCAAGATATTGTCAACTCGCTAGCGCTGTGAGTCTTCAAAAGGCCATTTCACCATTCAGTCAAGCCAGCTGCTTCAGGATGATGGGAACATGGTAAGACCAGTGAATTCCATGAGCCTGGTCCCATTGCTGCCCTTCATTTGCATTATTTGATCAGGCACAATGCTTTGTGGAATACCATGAAGATGGATAAGGCATTCTATAAGTCCACAGATGGTAGTTTTGGCAGATTCATTACATGCAGGGAAGGCAAATCTGTATCCAGAGTAAGTTTCTATTTCAGTAAGAAAAAGCACTGCCCCTTCCATGATGGAAGTGGTCCAATGTAATCAACCTGCCATCAGGTAGCTGGCTGATAACCCCGGGGAATTGTGCCATATCAGAGGCTCAGTGTTGGTCCCTGTTGCTGGCAGATTGGGCACCCAGTGGTGGCTTTAGTAAGGTCAGCCTTGTTGTGTGGAAGTCCATATTACTGAGCTTATGCATAACCTTCACCCCTGTCACCATGGCCACTTTTTCATGAGCCCATTGGACAATGATGGGTGAGTGGGGAAATAGGCTGCCTGCTATCCAAAGAACAGGTCATCCTATCCGCTAGAATATTAAAATCTCCTACTGAGCTCATTTTTGGTTAGCATTCACATAGGACACAGATATCTTCATGATTTTTGCCTATTCAGAGAGGTATAACCACGTACCTCTTCCCCAAATTTCCTTGTCATCAATTTTCCAATCGTTCTCCTTCCAAGTCCCTGACCATCAGCCAAATCATTGGCCAAAGCCCATGCATCATTATATAATCACATGTCTGGCAAATCTTTCTCCCAAGCAAAGTGAACACCAGGTGCTCTGCCTGAAGTTCTGCTGACTGTAAGTATTTCCTTTCACCACTGTTCTTTGGGGGTGTCCCAGAAGGAGGCTGTGGTGTTGCAGCTATCCACCTTCAGGTGAGCCTGTGTATCGTAAAGAACCATCTGCAACCCAGGCCTGAGTTTTCTCTTCCTGTGTCAATTGATCATAGGGAACTCCCCATGAGATCATAGGTACAGTCAGGGGGAGAGAAGGCAGGGTAATAGAGATGAGGACCTTGGCATTTGGGTCACTCTTCATGTAACTTACTTGTGCCTTCAGGGACTGCTCAGACCCAATCACATATATAGCTCTTCCATTTGATGCTGGAGTGCTGCTGTGCACACCCAGCTTTATGGCGGGTCAGATAACACCCAGTGCATGATGGGCAGCTCAGGTCTCATGGTAACGTGGTGGCCCAGGGTTAAGCGTTCAGTCTCTACTGAGGCCCAGTAGCAGGTCATGAGCTGTTTCTCAAAAGGGAGTAGTTATCTGCAGAGGATGGCAAGGCTTTGCTCCAAAATCCTAAGGCCCTGCTCTGTGATTCACCCATAGGGAGCCTGCCAAAACTCCAAACAGCATCTTTATCTGCTGCTGACACTTCAAGCACCATTTGATCTGCTGGATCAGATGGCCAAAGCGGCAGAGCACCTCGCACAGCAGGCTGAGTCTGTTGCAGAGCCTTCTCTTGTTCTGGGCCCCACTCAAAACTAGAGGTTTCCAGGTCACTCAATAAATTGGATAGAACAACACACCCAATTGAGGAATATGTTGCCTCCAAAATTCAAAGAAGCCCACTAGATGTTGTGCCTCTTTTTCAGCTGTATGAGATGCCAGATGCAACAACTTATCCTTCACCTTAGAAGAAATATCTCAACATGCCCCACGTTCCTGGACCCATAGAAATTTCACTACGGTAGAAACCTCTGAGTTTTTGTCAGATTTATTTCCATCCCCTGGCACTTAAATGTCTTACCAGTAAGTCTACAGTAGTTGCTCCTTCTTGCTCACAAGATCCAATCAGCATAATGTCACCAATGTAATGGACCAGCATGATGTCTTGTGGAAGGGAAAGGCTATCAAGATCCTGCAAAGTAAATTGTGACAAAAGCCTGGAGATTTAATAGACCCCTGAGGTAGGACAGTGACGGTGAATTACTGACCTTGCCAGCTGAAAGCAAACTGCCTTTAGTGGTCACCATTAGTAAAGATGTAGAAAAAAGCATTTTCCAGATCAACAGTTGCATACCAGGTACCAGGGGATATGTTAATTTGCTCAAACAATGAAACCACATCTTGTACAGCAGCTGAAATTGCAGTCACCACCTGATTAACCTTAAAATAATCCACTGTCATTCTCCGAGATCCATCTCTTTTCTACATGATCAAATGGTCAAGTTGGATGGGAATGTAACCACCCTGCACCTTTCCAGTCCTTGATGGTAGCACTAATCTCTGAAATCCCTCCAGGAATGTGATGCAGTTTTGGGTTTACTATTTTCTAAGTAGGGGCAGTTCTAGTGGCTTCCACTTTGCTTTTTCCATCATAATAGCCCTCACTCCATAGATCAAGGTACAAATGTGGGGATTCTGCCAGCTTCCGAGTATATTTGTTTCAACTATGCATTTCAGTACAGGGGAAATAACCACAAAATGGATTCAGGGACCCACTGGGCACATTGTGAAATAGACCTGAGTTAAAACTCCATTGACCATCTGACCTCCATAAGTCCCTACTCTGACTGGTGGACCACAGTGAAATTTTGGGTTTCCTGGAATTATTGTCAGTTCAGAGACAGTGTCTGGTAGTGCCAGAAAGGTCTTATTGTTTTGTTTTCCCCAGTACACAGTTACCCTGATAAAAGGCCATAGTTCCATTTGGGGAAGGCTGGGAGAAAGATTAATAGTATAAATTTTTGGCAGTGTACTAGGGTCCTTCCTCGAATGCATTGTCCTCATCTTCGTTCAAGAGTTCTGGCTCTGTAAACTGGCTCAAGTCTGGGAGTTGATTGAGGGGCTGTGACTCTATTTTCTAGGTCAGCTTTTGTTCACTTGACCTAGAACTTTTCTGCTTATATAGATCAAGTAAGAATTTAGTAGTTTTCCTATGTATTCCACTTGTAGGAACGCTGTCATCAACTAGCCAATGTCATTGGTCTGCGCAAGTCAGACTATTCTGATTGTTGCTTTGCCTCTGTTGTCCACTACGGTAACCACACCCATCTCGCCCTTGGTGGTTGAGTGCTGTCCCTTGGCTCCTGTCACCCCAGGATCTAGTAACTCTCATTTCATTTATGTTTCCCAATTCAGTGACCATAATTCCCACTGTAAGATCTGGCTACAGTGAACAGCAATCAGAGAGTTCTTCAAAGATAATGGGGCTTCCTGCACAAATTTATTTTCACAGTTGTGGTGAAAGATACCTCTTCTAGACCCTTCCAGTGTAGGGAAGTAGGTCTTAAATGACAAATCCACTCTAAATTCCAATCTCCCTAGGCCTTTGAATCCCTTCCTCTACAGTAAACCAAGGCAGGTCGGGCATTTCTAGCTCACTCACTGTGGGCCATCTTTTGGTCAATGTTTCAGCCAAACAACCAAACAAACTATTGAAGCCCTTTCAAACTCCCTTTCTAAATGTAGTCTCTGCTTAGTGTGCCCATATCAATAAATTCAGCCTAATCCAACTTTGCTCCTTCCACCATTATCCCACACACTTAATATCCATTCCCACACATATTCTCTGGATTTCTGTCTGTATAAATTAGAAAACTCAAGTAGTTCTTCTGGAGTATAGTGAACCTCATGGGTCACACTTTGCACCTCATCTTTAGGGCCTTCTGGGACTTGAGTCTAGTTATAGTTCTAGAAGCAAAGCAGGGGGCAGGGGTCCTGAGGAGAATTAGCATTGTCTTGCAAGGCAACTCCTTCAGGGGAGGCCATGCAGGGTTATCCCCTCAGATGGAGGCTACAGAGCCCACTTCTACTGGGAACAGAGAGGCTGCTTCTACTGGCAAAGAAGACTCATCAGAATTTAGGGTCTCCATGTCCCCAGCTTCATTCAAGTCTTCCCACATGTCCCCATTCTAACTTTCAGGATCACATTCCTTCCCAATTAACACCCTCTCTTTAACAGTAGACACTCTGTAAGGCTAGAAATTCAATTTGTGTTGCAATTCAGCCACTCAGAGGATAAGATTCTGGGTTTCATTTTAAGCTATCTTAGCTACAGGAAATAAATGGGTAACCATAGAAGCTTTAAGATCATTTAGGTTTTGAGCTAGGAATTTTGAATCCCTGAGCTCATCTGTTTCTTCCCCCACTTTGTCCAGTGACATTAGGAGCAACCAGCCAATCTCACTACACTTGGTAGTTTGACAAAAATGTTCAAAAGTGTCATATGCACAGTTATTCAGATCCTTGTTTCTTATAAGTACTTGATTAAAAGTATCCAACAGTGATATTTTGCACATCTTTATTGCCAGATCACACCATGGACTACCAGTAATCTCTTTACCACTGGAAATCGAGTCATTAGGGATAGTAGACAGCACATCAGCACTATGATTGGGGGCCATTTAAAACAGAGAAATCACCAACAAAAAGCACAAAATTTAAAAGTCACAGCATTAAATAGACACAGATAGGGCACTTGTTTATAGTATGAGAGCTGAAACAAGAAGGCAGACCATCATCTTGCTTGGCCTCAACTGGGAACGTATGCATCAAGTGACTCAAATTTTTTTGCCACACTGTGCATGTGTGCCAAAAACTGTGGAAACATTGTGGGTATTGATTTTGGGTTTACAAATAAATTTTAGCAAGTAGGCAAATTTGCAAGTACAAAATCCATGAATAATGATGATTGACTGTATCAGATACAGATCTAGTATCTAGAATATATAAAGAACTCTTACAACTTAATAATAAAAAGAACATATAACCAATTAAAGTGGACAAAGGATCTACACAGGCTTTTCTCCCAAGAAGATATACAAATGGCCTATAACCACATGAAAAGATGTTCAACATCATTAGTCCTTAGTGAAATACAAATCAAAGCCATGAGATATTATTATTAATTTTTGTGTGTGTGAGGAAGATTAGCCCTGAGCTAACAACCATTGCCAATCCTCCTCTTTTTTGCTGAGGAAGATTGGCCCTGGGCTAACATCTGTGCCCATCTTTCTCTACTTTATATGTGGGACACCTGCCACAGCATGGCTTGACAAGTGGTGTGTCAGTCCACAGCTGGGATCTGAACCCGTGAACCCTGGGCTGCCAAAGCTGAGCACACGAACTTAACTGCTATGCCACCGGGCAGGCCCCGAGATATTATTTTTTTATACTCACTGAAATGGCTAAAATTAAAAAGATGAACCATAACAAGTATCGGCAAAACTGTGAAGCAATTATTATACAGTGTTGGCAAGAATGTAAAATGGTGTGGCTGCTTTGGAAACCAGTTTGACCATTCCTCAAAGTGTTAAACAGAGTTACCATATGACTGCAATTTCCCTCCTAGGTACATACCCAAGAGAAATAAAAACATATGCCCACATAAAAACTTGCACAAAAAATGTTCATAGCAGAGCCAGCCCTGATGGCTTAGCAGTTAAAGTTCAGTGCACTCCTCTTTGGTGGCCCAGGTTCATTTCCTAGTCTTGGAACCACACCATTCAACTGTCAGTAGCCATGCTTTGGTGGCAGCTCACATAGAAGAACTAGAAGAACTTACAACTAGAATATATAACTATGTACTGGGGCTTTGGGGAGGAAAAAAAAAGGAGAGAGAGAGGAAGATTGGCAACAGATGTTAGGGCAAATCTTTCCCAGCCAAAAAAAAAAAAAATATATATATATATATATATACACACACACACACACACATAGCAGCACTATTCATAGTAGTTAAAAGTGGAAGCAAACCAAACGTTCACCAGCTGGTGAATGGATAAATAACCGTGGTCTATCCACACAACAGAATACTATTTAACATAAAAAAGAATGAGGTGTTGGTACATTCTTCAATATGAATGAACTTTGAAAACGCTATAATAAATTTAAAAAGCCAATCCCCAAAGAGCAGATATTGTATAATTTCTTTGGTATGAAATTTCTAGAATAGGCGAATCTGGAGAGGTATAAAGTAGATAAGTGACAGCCTAGGACTGTGGGGTTAGGTAGGAAAGGGGAGTGATTCCTAAAGATTGTCTGGTTTCTTTTTGGAGTGATGAAAATGTCTTGAATTTGACTGTGGCAATGGCTGAATAATTCTGCAAATATATTAAAACTAATTGAATTGCACATTTATGTGGGTGAATTGCATGATATGTGAAATATGTCTCAATAAAACCATTAAAAATGGAAGTTAAATATACACCCACCTTATGACCCAGCAATTCTACTCCTAGGTATTCCTCAATATATAATAAAATTTATTTTATTTACAATAAAATTTGTATAAGAATGTGAATTGATGCTATACTCAAAATAGTAAAAAACTGGAAAAAAACCCAAATGTCCATCAAAATTGTAGTGAAGTCATACAATGGAATTCTACTTATCAGTAAAATGAAGTGAACTAATGATGCACACAAACATATGGATAAATTTCAATATCATTACGTTGAGCAAAAGAAGCTTGCTTTAAAAGGGTACATGCCAAAAGCATGATTCCATCTAAATGAAATTGTAGAAGAGGGAAAGCTAACTTATGGTGACAGAAGGTGGTTGCCTGAGGTCAGGTGGTTGGGGACAAACTGCAAAGGTACACAAGAGAATTTTCTGCAATAATGGAAATATTTTTAAAATATTAAACAAAAATAACCAAGAAAATCATATAAAAAATAAAATAAAACAGTTTGTGTGTATTACCTGGTATTGAAACATATTGTAAGGATACAATGATTAAAATATTTGCACAAGAGGACATAAGAATCAGTGGAGCAGATAAAGGCACGGAAATAGAATCTAGTATTTATACATGACAAAAGTAGCATTTCAAATTATCATTTTGCTCAATAGCAATCTCTAAGACAACCATTTAACTTCGGAAAAAAGTTTAACTGCCCATGAAATTCACCAAAAGAAATTCCAAGTGATGACATCAATTTGTCCATAAGAATGTTGATTAGACGTTATTTATGTGAGAAAATGTAACAAATATCCCAAGTGCCCACTAATACACTTGATGTAAGAAATTATAATAGAGCCAGCAATGGAGCATGGTTTGTGTTCTGTGGGACTGTGGAAGAGTGCTTGTGTGTTGCAGCCAGTGAGTTTGACCTTTATCACCAGCACCAGGGTGTTAATTTTGGAAGGTATCTGAGACATGACCTGCTCAATGCCCCCATTTTACAGAGGACATTGAGGCTCCAACAAGCTACGTCACTTGTCCTAGTTTACAGCTAATTAGAAGCAGATTCAGACCAGGGTAAAAATTTTAAATTCCATTCTCAATATGCTTTATGATAGTCACATTAAAAAGGAATTGTTAGTTGTAAAAGAGAATTTGCCATAACATTCTTTTAAATATGTGCTCTTCTAGAACATTTAAAATAGGATTTATTTGTAACCTAATTAAGGGGGAATATTGCAGGAACACAACTGCCCATACACATTCTTTTCACAGGGTTACACACACACTCAGCAGCATAGTAATGATTTTTCATTCTAGCCTTTCCAATGAAATCACCAAGAAACCTTCTGAAATATGTAATTATGTAGCATTTTTAACTTTACCACAAAGTAAGTGTCCTTAAGTTAAAAGTAACATTTCCCAGTTGTCTCCAGTATGAATGAGAAGCCTGATATTTTGTATATTCAAAAGCCTGCAATCACGGTGATTTCTGCTTGACTCCCAGGAGTGGACTGCCTCATTGCCCAGGACTGTCCAGTCACCAGGTGATTGATAGGGCTGAGGCCATGCTGGGGGCAGCTGCCTAGCTCTGTCTCTTAGAGGGATGGCAATGCTGCCCTTCTGGCACGGTCCTGCCCTGGAGGGCTCTGTGTCACATCTGCACCTTGTTCTCTTTCCTGCTGAGAGGGCATTGTGGGACTCTTGGGACTCTGTACTATTTACCTCCAAGCTAGAAATCCCGGCTGTGGGCTCCCTCACTGGCCGAATAGGTACAGCACAGGTGAATTTTTATGGCAGTGAAACTCTTTTGTTTGATACAGTAATGGTGGATACATAACACTATGTGTTTGTCAAAATCCATAGAGCTTTACAATGCAAAGAGTGAAACTTAAGGTATGAAATTAGAAAATTGTTTAGAAGGTTGGGAGAATCCTAGGATGGAATACTGATGTGACAAAAGAATATAAGTGTTACAAATGTATGAAACAACCTCCTTGAAGCCGGGGTGGTAGGAAAAGGCACTGACCTAGGTAATTGCAGATGAGTGGAGTCTATGAGACTAAAGGTGAAGGACTCACACACACCCACTCTGCTATAGCTGATCAATTGTTCCCCATGGGTGTGGGGGGTAATACTTCTGACACTGCTATACGTGTGTGCTGGAGCTGAGCAATTAGGTAAATAGATGGTGAGTGGCAGAAGCCACTTTCTCACTGTTGGAGTGGGCATGTACAGACAAGCAAGCAGGAGGCAAGAATGATCCACATGGTAATAGATTCAGTTGGAACCACCGACATGAACTCATGTGTAACTTAACACAGATACAGGTGGTCACATTTAAGATGCTTACAAATATGTGTGTATATATATGGGTCAGTTTACGTGCACACATATTTCCTTGCTCCGTCAGCTGAGACAGCTGAGAAGAAACCACACCAACAGCAAGGAGCACACTTAGAGCCCAGATCTTGGTTTCAAATACCTTCTCCAATAAAAGGAACCAGGGCTTCTTGGTAAAATTGCAGATTCTAACACAGGGACAGGAAATATCTAAGATGAGACTGGAGCATCTTGTAATGCAAGAAAGTAGGGAGGTGTTAAAAACAAAACAAAACCCCATTCATGAAGTTTGTCAAAAAGACATAGGAGCCAATGCAAGGAGCTCCCAAAGGCCAAGGCTGGAACAATTTGTTAACAACATAAATAAGGTGGTCTAGTGTTGGATTATAGCCCAAAGTACAAAATGCCCATGAGTCCATGCTGGCTCCTGACTCCTTAAATGTGAGCTGTGCATGACTTCCTTCAAAGAGGACAGTGTGGCAAGGGGAGAAAAAGTATCACTTTACAGTGGAGAAACCTGGCAAACAGGACCTCACCAGGTCAACATCTGGAGAGATGTGTCATGTTGATAGCATGCAGCTTGATAGGATGTGATAAAAAGGCATTTTACCTCACAGAAACCTGTAACCCTAATTTAGTCAAGAAAAAAACATCAGATAAATCCCAATAGATGGAAATTCTACAAAATGCCTAACCAGTTCTCCTGGTCAGGAGTAAGGACATGGAAAGAATAGGAAAGATATTTCAGGCAAGTACTAACCAGATGAAAGGCAGTGTTGCTATCACAATAACAACAAAAGAGATTTTACTACAAAAATTTTGTGGTAAAATGGAACAGTAAATATTGACAAATGTTTAAATAAGAAATATACAATAAATCAAACATTCATGTACCTATAAAATACCTTAATGTATTGATGTATGTATATATACATATATGTGTGTCTGTGTATAAAAAAACGTATTTGATAGGTCTCCAGGGTAAACGGACAAATCATTAATATAGTGAGATATTTTGGCCCATATTTTACTAATTATTAAGAGTTTATCCAGACAGAGAATTAGTCAGGATTTAGAAGGTTTGAGCCACACAATGAACACTCTTGATAGAACGGACAAAGAATATGTGCTTCTCTCAAGCACGTATAGATCATATCTTTCAAAAAAATAACCACAGATTAGATGATAAAGTCACGCTCAACAATTTTTAAAGAACTGGTATCATAAAGTCTTTCTCTCTGACCACAACACAATTAAATTAGAAGTCAATTTTGCAAAGACAGAAATGAAATGTTATAATCTTGGTAAATTAAATAACATACTTCTAAATAACCCATGAGACAAAAAAAAAAATCAAAATGAAATTTTAAAATAAATGACTACTAAACATAGTAAAAATACTACATTCTAAAACTTCTTGAAAAAAAATTTAAGAATGAGGAAGGAGCATAACAACAGATGCCACAGAGATTAAAACAATAATTAAAAGATAATAAAAAATACAATTTACAGCTCTGCCAATAGAACTTAAATCAGATGGGAAAAATTTTAGAAAAACAAACTTTCCAAAAGGGATTCAAAAATGAATATAAAACCTGAAAAATCCAATAACCATAGGCAACTGAATTAATATTTCAAAATCTTCCCACAAAAGAAAACACCAGGCTATTTTACATAAAAGGTACACCAAACTCTTAAAGAACAGATTGTCCTCACATGATCACACTCTTCCAGAGGAGAAAAAAATAGAGACCACTGCTGCACAATGGCAACCTTAATATCATAATCCAAACAGGAAAGTATCAGAACATAAAATTACTGGTTAAACACAATCATGAATATAGAAGCAAAAATCCTAAATATATAAGATCACCAAACAGAGCAATTTATTAAAAAGTTAAAATATCATAGTCCAGTTGAAGCTTATTCTAAAAATGCTGGAAGTTGTTTAACATTATAAAAATTTTTAGAGAGAATTTATCACATTAATATGTTAAAGAAGAAAATTCTAATAATCATCTCAATATGTATTGAAAAAGCATTTAATAAAATTTGACATTTCTTCATGATAAAAACTCTTATCAACAGAAAAAGAGAAGGAAACTTTCTTCACTGATAAGGAGTATCTCCTGAAAGCCCCCAGTGAACATCAGTTCCAGTGGAGAAACTTTTCATGTATTCCTTTTACAATAAGGAGCTTGATTAGGATTCTCGCTAATGCTACCTTTGTTCAACACTGCACCAGAGGTTTGCACAGGCACAGTGATGAACAGAAGTTAAGAACTGGGAAGGAGGGAAGAAAACTCACACGGTATAAAAAATGAAAGTAGTGGAAGCAATTTACAAGAGTTCGTAATAATCAAAGTGTCTAAGAATTATGAATATATAATAAATCAATTGCATTTCTATAGACCAGTATTCAATGGATAAAAATGACGAAGCCTTGACCTACTAGTTATCAAGACTTATTACAATATTAAGGAAATTAAGACAGTGTGGTATTAGCACATTGACAAGTAAAGTGATCAAGGAAACAGAACAGAAAGCCCGGAAGTGTGTGCATATATGGAAATGTAGTACAGGATAGAGATGGCCATGCCTATTAGTCAGGAAAGAGTGGACTACTTTTAGTAAATTGTACCAGGAAAATTATCCATATAGAGGGGGAAAATAAATTGCACCCCACCTCACATGATACAAAAAAATAAACCATAATTAGATAAAAGATATAAATGCCTAGAGTAAATCTTAAACACTTTTAGAAGAAAAAGTGAGAATATCTTTAAGATTTGGGGATAAAGAAGGGATTCTTTTAAAAAGCACATACAATGCTAACCATCAAAGAAAAGATAGCTAATTAAGCTAAATTAAAATTAAGGACTTTTATTTATCAAAAGACTCCACAAAGAATGTAAAAATACAAGCTACAAGCTGGAAAATAATATTTGAAACATACAATAACAAAGAATTGATATCTAGAAACCAGGAAGAATCCTGAGAGGGCAATACGGAAAAGAGCAAAAACTTGAATCAAAAAATGGCAAAACACACGGACTTGCCTTTCTGAAAATGGATGGAGACGTGGTCAAAGAACAAAAAATGACCAGAGGAATGCCCTTGACTGCCACACTGAGATCTAGGTTCTGCCCACTGGATGGGCACAGACTTGGTGAAGCCCTTGGTGGAGCCCAGGGCAGCTGGCATTCTTGCACAGCGCTGCGAGCGTACAAATCGGAACAGGAACTTTGCAAAACATTTTGGTGTTACCTTGTAAAGTGAATCTGTGTGCCTGTCACTCAGCAAACCCACCACAACTCTGTGCTCTAGAGAAACTCTTCCAGGTGCATCAGGAGACAAGACCAGAGTGTTCCTGACAGCATTATTCATAGAGTACTGTAAAAATGCTCCAACAACCTATTTTTTAAAAGGAGGGATAATTCAATACATGCAAAACAAGATTTCATCCTTATTGTAATCAATTCAAGTGTTTGTTTCTCACTTATTCCTTCTTTTTAAAAAAAATTTTAAAGGACTCATTGCCATTTCAAGCATAAATTCTACTGGATTTTTGAAAAGGAAATTTCCTCCCCTTTCACGATCTTCAGAAGTCTTATTTTATACAGGGCAGACACCAGGCGTTCCCAGAGAATTTGGGCAGGATTTTTCCCCTTCAGGTGCAGGAAGCTGAACTTCTTCACCTTCATCTTTAAAACAACGGTGTTAAGTGATTTTGCCTCTTTTTTTTTCTACTCCCTCCACTTGAGTTTCCTACATGTTCACTAGAGATTTTGCACATATGGGTTGAGTCACTTAAGAAAGCATTACTCTGTCTCTCTCCTCAAGTGACTGACTGATTATTTTAAATTATACACAAATAGTCCTATCGATGGGATCCAAGAAGGCACTGTCTCAGGGAGGCCTCCACCTGGGTGGATGGAATGGGGTGCCCAGTGGGTGGATCCCCTGGAGTCACACAGCCACCTGTTTCTCCAGCCCAATCTCCTTCCCAGTCCTGATGATAGAAAGTCAAGTGCAGGGTCTGATGGCCTTTGCCAACAGCAGAGGAAGGAGAAATCAGAGAACAAAAGCCAAGGCAATTTACCCCCTTGAAGTCAGGTAGGAATCACTATTATGAAGATTTTGTAAGACTATAACTTTCCTAATATTATCGCGATGGCTATCTTTTGAAAGGGGCAGAAGAGAGCACTGGATGTCCTCCAGTGGAATTCTGCACAGTGTCAAGCAGGACCCTCCACCTGCAGGGATTGTCTGATTCTAGGGGTGAGTGCCTCTCCCTGTCCTTGGCCAGGCAATTTTGCAATTCTGTTCAGATAGAAGTGGACGAGTGGAGGGCTGCTGGTGATGCAGGTGTTTTGTGTCCATAGGGAAGCAAATAGTTCATTTTCAGAGCAATGCAAATATTTTTTTTTCCCCTGGGGAGTTGGAGTTGATTTCTGGTCTGAAGAAAGGATTATCCAAACATTCTAGTTTTTTTTCTAACATCAACATTACATTTTAGCACCTAAAATATTACCCAGTTTTGCATCTATTCAGATGTTCTAAGCTACTCGGATTTGGACTTGGGTTTTCTGAACAGCCCAGCAATCTTGCCTCTAGAGACGGTGATCTCCAGACCAACAGTGGCTCCTCGTCCCAGTCCACCCCACTCAATCAGAAACTAGCGGTGGGAGGGAGGGCAGCAATCTGTGTTTTACTAACTCCTCCAGGTAATGCTGATGCTTACACTCAAGCCTGAAAACCACTGCCCTAAAGCTGCACAAGCAAAGTCCCTGAGGAGCTTTAAAGAACGTGCTGATGCCTGGGTCCCCGGCTAGAGGTTCTGATTTAATTGGTCTGGAGTGTGTCCTGGGCACCTGGGTTTCTAAAAGCTCCCTGGGCAGTTCTATTGTGCAGCCAGGGTTGCAAACTGTTGCCTTTTAGAGTAATTCCAACTCAGAAATGCACCTATGCTTTTGAAGTGTTTTCAGCTTGCACTGTCTATGAAGTTTTGTAGATTGTTACTGGACAGATATTTGATTAGATGGGATAGTTCTAAATGCAACAAATGAAGAGATTTGATTACCCTCTGCACCAATTATGAGGATCCTTACCATAAAAGAATAGGGCATGCCTCCTCACTGAAGAAAACAAGTGGAATATTCTTTGGGCTGAAGAAAAAAATAAAAAGAACTTCATTTGGATTGGCCCCATATGGTTCAGCTACTTCTCAAGATAGCACAAATTCATTTTAATTTAATGGATTTGTTACAAATTTCCTGAAAAGCTTTTCCAGAAGGAGGTTGTGAATTAGCAGCTCAGCATCCTACTGAGGAAGTCATTATGTAGCAAGCTCCAAGCTGAGATAATAAAATAATAACTGACAATTTATAACTTCCAAAGTAATGTTCTTAAATATGGAATCGTGAAAGGGAACGTTTGCCAACAGCATCACTGCCGTGGAGATTATTAGTTTCTCAGATAACAAACAGAGCACTCCTTCTCTGTGGCCATCTGCCCTTGCCTCTGAGATATTTGGGCAGTGGGCATCGTTCCAAGTCATTTCTCCTGCTGTGGCTTCCCCTACTGTGCCCCGCACCATGGTGCACAACTTTGGGAACCCTGTAGGAATATTTCACTTACTCAATTGGTAACGAAAACTAGGAAAGAGATGTGCTAACTTCAGTAACGCCAGAGTAGGAGAGGGTAAGAATGTCCCACATTTGGGACAGGAGATGGCTCCGGAAAATGTTCATTTGGGCAAAATTAACACAGTAATTGACTCATCATAGTGACTCATCATAGTGACTTCCCTCATCATAGTGACTTTCTAACGAGGTCTAAGCCAAAGGATCTTCTAACAAACTCCAAAATGCAACCTTGGAATTTGCTTAAGACTCCAAATTCTCACTACTTTCTGAGTAATATTTTAAAATTTGCAGTTCAAAATATAAGTAGGTTTTCCTTCACATCAAAATTGAGTACAGGCACCCCTCATTGTATTGCATTTTGCTTTATTGCACTTGGCAGATAATGCACTTTTTACAGATTGAAGGTGTGTGGAACCCTGCGTCAAGCAAGTCTATCAGAGCCATTTTTCCAACAGCATTTGCTCACTTTGTGTCTCTGTGTCACATTTTGGTAATTCTCACAGTATTTCATATTTTCCATTACTGTTATATTTGTTATGGTGATCTGTGATCAACGATTTTTGCTGTACTATTGTAATTGTTTTGGGGCACCACAAACTGTGCCCATATAAGACAGAGAACTTAATAAATGATGTGTGTGTTCTGATTCCTCCACCAACTGGCTGTTCCCCCATCTCTCTCCCTCTCCTCAGGCTTCCCTATTCCCTGAGACACTAGAATATTGAAATTAGACCATTTAATAACACTACAATGGCCTCTAAGTGTTCAAGTGAAAAGAAGGCTAGCACATCTGTCATTTTAAATCAAAATCCAGAAATGATTAAGCTTAAGTGAGGAAGACATATTGAAAGCTGAGATAGACCAAAATCTAGGCCTCTTGTGCCAAACAACTAGCCAAGTTCTGAATGCAAAAGAAAAGTTCTTGAGGGGCCAGCCTGGTGATGCCACCAGTGGTTAAGTTCGCATGCTCGGCTTCAACATTCCGGGGTTCGCAGGTTCTGATCCTGCATGTGGACCTACACATCGTTTATCAAAGCCATGCATGCATCCTACATAAAATAGAGGAAGACAGGCACAGACGTTAGCTCAGGGCTAAGGTTCCTCCACAAAAAAAAAAAGTTCTTGAAGGAAATTAAAAGTGCTGCTTCAGTGAACACACGAATGATAAGAAAGCAAAACAGCCTTATTGCTGATATGGAGAAAGCTTTAGTGCTCTGGATAGAAGGTCAAACCAGCCACAACATTCCCTTCAGCCAAAGCCTCATCCCGAGCACGGCCCTCACTCTCTTCAAGTCTATGAAGGTTGAGAGAGGTGAGGGAGCTTCAGAAGAGAAGTCTGAAGCCAGCAAAGGTTAGTTCATGAGGTTGAAGGAAAGAAGCCGTCTCTATAATGTAAAGGTGCAGGTGAAGCAGCAAGTGCTGACGTAGAAGCTGCAGCAAGTTATCCAGAAGATCTAGCTAAGGTAACTAATGAAGGTGGCTACACTAAACAACAGATTCTCAGTGTAGACAAAACAGCCTTATGTTGGAAGAAGATGCCATCTAGGACTTTCATAGCTAGAGAGGAGAAGTCAGTGCCTGCCTTCAAAGCTTCAAGGGACAAGCTGACTGACTCCCTTGTTAGGGGCTAATGCAGCTGGTGAATCTCAGTTGAAGCCAGTGCTCACTTACCATTCCAAAAATCCTGGGGCCCTTAAGAATGATGCTAAATCTACTCTGCCTGTGCTCTGTAAATGGAAGAACAAAGCCTGGAGGGGAGCACATCTGTTTACAACATGGTTTACTGAATATTTTGAGCCCACTGCTGAGACCTACTGCTCAGAAAAAAATATTCCTTTCCAAATATTACTGCTCATTGACAAAGCACCTGGTCACCCACAAGCTCTGAGGGACATGTACAATGAGGTTAATGTTGTTTTCATGCCTGCATACACAACATCCATTCTGCAGCCCATAGATCAAGGAGTAATTTTGACTTTCAAGTCATCTTATTTAAGAAATACAGTTTGTAAAGCTATAGCTGTCATAGATAGTGATTCCTCTGATGGATCTGGGGAAAGTAAATTGAAAACCCTCTGGAAAGGATTCACTATTCTAGATGCTATAAAGAACATTTGTGATTTATGGGAAGAGGTCAAAATATATCAACATTAAGAGGAGCTTGGAAGAAGCTGATTCCAACCCTCATGGAGGACTCTGTGGGGTTCAAGACATCAGTGGAGAAAGTCACTGCAGATGTGGTGGAAACAGCAAGAGAACTAGAATTAGAAATGGAGCCTGAAGATGTGCCTGAATTGCTACAACCTCATGATAAAACTTTAATGGATGAAAAGTTTCTTCTCATAGATGAGCAAAGAAAGTGGTTTCTTGAGATGGAATCTGCTCCTGGTGAGGATGCTGTGAAGATTGTTGAAATAACAACAAAGGATTTAGAATATTACATAAACTTACTTGGTAAAATAGTGGCAGGGTTTGAGAGGATTGACTCCAATTTTGAAAGAAGTTCTACTGGGGGTAAAATGCTATCAAACAGCATCACATGCTACAGAGAAATTGTTTGTGAATGGAAGAGCCAATGATGCAGCAAACTTCATTGTTGTCTTATTTTAAGAAATTGCCACAGCCACCCCCACCTTCAGCAACTGCCACCATGATCAGTCAGCAGTCATCAACATCAAGACAAGACCCTCCACCAGCAAAAAGATTATGACTCACTGAAGGCTCAGATGAAGGTTAGCATTTTTTGGGAATAAAGTATTATTTCTTCTTTCTTTGGGGAGGAAGATTGGCCCTGAGCTAACATCTGTGCCCATCTTCCTCTATTTTGTATGTGGGATGTTGCCACAGCATGGCTTGATGAGTGGTGTGTAGGTCCGGGCTGCCAAAGCAGAGCATGTGAACTCAACCACTATACCATCGGGCCAGCCCCAGCAATAAAGTATTTTTAATTAAGGTATGTACACTGTTTTTTCAGATATAATTCTATTGCAGACTTAATAGACTACAGTATAATGTAAATATAACTTTTATATGCACTGGGAAACCAAAAAATTCGTGTGATGTGCTTTATTGCTATATTTGCTTTATTACAGTGTCTGAAACCAAACCCGCAGTATCTCTGAGGTCTGCCTGTACTGGGATACCTGACAGACTGTAACTGGGTGTTAGGAAATTTTATTCTGTCGAGGAAAATTCCTCTCACTGTCAAGAACCATATCATCCATCATGGTTGCTGTAACTTAATTCTACCTCACAATAAGTTCTCCTTATTATAACCAATTATATCTTTGAACCATCAGATTTTACATATATCTGTGGAATTCACTAATCTATGCATATCTTTAATTCCTAATAAGAATGTAGGGTCCTTGAGAACAGGGCAGGGCAAGGACAATGTGCCTTATAGTTTTAAATCCATCATTGTGTCTTAGACACATAGTAGGCACTTTATGCACATGGCAGCTCTGATGAGGGAATCTGTATGAATTTCCCCCCCTCTGTTCACACAATGCCTTAACTTCTGGGACAACTTACCTTCAAAACTGGCTCAACTATCTATGTATCTTGGGCAAATCTCATGACTTGTGACTCAGTTTCCCCACCTGTAAAATGGGGATAATAGTTGTACCTACCTCACAAATTTGTTTTGGAAGATTAGGTTATCTAATATGGTTAAAATACTTAGAACAGAGCTGAGCACATGTTAAAGAGTCAATAAATGTTAGCAAATGGCAGTAGCAGGGTGGCCACTCCATGGGGAGGTTTGATTTCTGGGATCCTGAAGGATACTTTGCCACTAAATGTCTCCTGGATCTGCTTGATTTGATGTCTGAAATGAAAATCATTTTATTTTCTCCTTTGGGTTGAGTATCAAAAACCACAAGTATCTGTTGAGGAACCCCTAAATCCTGTGCCCCCACCATCTTCACATAAGTTTTAATATTTAAGCCTATGGTTTGGGGTGGTCTCACCAATGAGACTGACTAAAGCTTCATGTGGTTTGAGTTCCCAACACCTGCCCTGTGACCTGGAGAGGCCCTGGGAGAAAAGGGAAGTTAGTTTAAATGGAGAAAGGAGGGGGGGTGCCGAGTGGGGAAATGAGGTTCAGAGTCAGATGGTGAAATCGTGGCTTCATGAAGGAGCAGGCGCCTAGGAGAGGGGGAGCAGAAAAGGAATGTGGAATGCTGGCCCCATGTTAGGTTTATCATGGACACACATTAAATGTAAGAAAAATTGAATGAATCAGTAAAATAACTAATTAAATAGTAAATAAGTTAGGATGTGAACACCAGATGCAAATACACCAAATATAGTATATCAGAATCCCAGCAGGGAACAGATGCGATGGCACACTCAAATTAGGATCACTTGAGTTGAGCTTATTAATGGAAATATTCACAAATTGTAAACAAGGTGTTTCTTTGGCCACCCGGTTCTGGAAGTTTCTGGCTGCCCGTCCTCACAGTGGCATTTGAGCCCCCTCCTGATGAGATCAGTTAATGCAGTTAGAGGATGAGCTATGGGCACTTCCTTATCACATGACAAGGAAGTTCCCATCTGCTTCAGTTTCCTCCACTGTGACAACGTTTGGATAATTCAGAAAGAAGTGCAGAATGGATCTTGAGGTTTCTGATGTCAGATATTTGATGCTGGCCCAATGCCTCAGTAAACTCTGTCTGAGTTTATTTGTATCAAGACCAATTGAGCCAATAATGCATGCATCCAGTCATTCACCACTACACTCAACTTGCATTTTAAGTGCTTATTACATTTCTAGGAATGAGGAAGAAATGAAAGGAATGAGGCTTTTTCTTCATCCTCAAGAATTTATAATCTTGCTGAAGAGATATAACACAAAACAGCCATTTATGGAAGCAAATCTTTATGGTCCGGCAGGAAGAGCGTTGGGATGGGGAACAGAGACCTGAGCATCCTGTCCCTGCCAATGACACATTTTTGCCCTTATTCTTTATCATCTTTGAGATTCATTTTTACTTACCTAGGTGAGGGCAGTGGCCAGAGGATGGAGGATGGGGACAGATAGGGACATCCTGGAGGGGCTACTGATAATTTTGAGAAGCAGCAGAATGATAGTGGAGGACTAGTGAACTAGTGAACTCTGAGACGAGTCAGACCTGGTGGTGCTTCCTGGATGAATGAACACCAGTAAATTAATCTTGGAAAGACTGTTTCCTCAATTGCAAAATGAGGAGAATGATAGCTGTTCTTCAAGGTTACCATAAAGATTAGACATAGTGCAGCTTACCGACCTGCTGCATTGCAGGTTCCACAAAGGCAGTGGCTGTATTTCCTCTTCTTACTGGTGTGTCTTCAGTACCTAGGGATGGTTTCTTACACAAGTGGGAATTTGGTAAATATTGCTTGAATTTACTAAAAAGGTAAGCATGTAGCACATAGTAAACTCTTAAAAATGAGATATTTTATTGTTTCATTTTATTATTATTTATCTCACCTCTAGTTCTGAAATTATGTGATTTATTGATAGAATTCAAATGAAAACAAGCAATAAAAGGAAGGTCCTCTTTATTTGCCAGTGCGTTATCAGTCATCTGTTGTGCCAGATCAGGCTCCAGAGAGGAGACCAGTGTCTCTTCGTGAGAGCGAAGGCAGAAGGAATTGGGCAGGGGAAGAACAGAGCTACAGGAAAACCTTAGAAATGGGTCCTGCGGGTCACGAGCCTGATCTTGGGCAGTCCTAGGATCCCAGGTCCTTAGACAATGTTGTAAGTGGGATTCTTCCAGCAGCCAATCCTGAGCCATGGGTCTAGCTGTGAGCAATTTATTAAGGGTGTGCTTCCAGGAGAAACTGTAATGTGATAAGGCAGGATAGGGGAGGGGTGCAATTTCAGGTGGAGACCCAGCCTCAGCCTGATCTGGTGGGAGCTCTGGAAGATAAATTATACCTCATTGCTTACCTGTCCCATCTCAAAGCCAGTGGTTTGGGATTTTATACTTCTGCTCCAGTCAGTCATTGGCTCTCTCCACAAAGTGGGGCAAGGCAGGGCTGTAAGCTTCGAGGCAATTCCACCAGCTCAAAGGAAGTCCTCTAGAGAATGGCACAGATGTGAGCCATCAGCAGCAAAGCACAAGAACTTGGCAGGGTGGGTGTACAAAATCATTAAGGGATCCATAGGGATAGGGCTGGGGCACCAATCATGTCTGATACTGAGGCAGCAACAGACGTTTCTGCCTTAGACTGGGGCTCTGAGAGCTCAGATTCCGCACCAAGTTTCCATTTCCAATCGTCTGTCTGGGAAAAGGCACTAAGCACGTGATGCCAACGCTTCTCCTCTTGGTCTAATCCAGCCCTGTGGAATACTATAGCATGGGCACAAGGGGCTGCTTGAGCAGCCTCAAGGGAATGATGTGGCTCTTGCAGCAAAAGCAATTTCTCCAGAGCCCAAGAGAAAGAATGAAAATGCCTCCTCAGGGACAGATTCTGGAAAGATGAGGGTTAATGTATAGAGGAGGAATCGTTTCCAAAGAAGACAGAAAATGCATCACAAGGGGGATCAGCTACTGGTCCCACGAGTCTGGGTTTCTTTCCGAGGAGCTCTCTTTAGGGACCTATTTCACCATCACTGAGCCTCCAAACAGAGCCAGCATTCGTGATTGTATGGAGAAAGGAGCTTGCAGGATGTTGCAGGTACTGTTCAGCTTCTACCAGCCAAGGTCTGTGCTGGGCTCTTCACGCAGTCCGCATCCCTCACTGCCTAGGGCAGTCTTGTGAGATAAGCAGCAACCTCTGTGACAGGTGAGACGCTGTGACGAAAGAGCCCAGGCTTACCTCAGCAGGTTTTTGGTGGGCAGGACTCCAAGTGCAGTCCATACAATTCCAAAGCTGAAGGCTTTCACCTCAGCCAAAGAACACTTTTAAGTCTAAAGAGCTTCTTATGGGCAAAGGTAATCCTTGCATAACAGTTTAAATTAAAAAATAAACTTCAAATGTCAATTCACATTTCAATTTTTAGGCACTTTCTGGTAGCAAATACAAATTCTGGTAGCAAACCCAAATTCTGGTAGCAAACCAAATCTGACATGGGTAGATATTTTTGGTGAGGGCTGAATATGGGATGAGTTTTATATTAAAGTGGATGATCCCTACTTAGTGGTCAGAAAAAAACTGCATTTCTCTGGAGTAGCCTGTTTTCTCATACCACGTAAGAGCTGGTAACTGCACGAAGTGATGAAAAACGGAGTCCAGTGTGGCTCCACTGCAGCAGGGGCACAGGCCCTTTGTATGTGTGTGTCCTTTGTATGTGACATCATCTCGGGCTGTGTCTGACGTTTTATCTGTGCCTTGTTTACTAAGATAATGATCATTTGTTTTCCAGCTTCAACCCTTCCTGGAATAATTATTTCTTTTAATTATAGACCATCAATATAATTTAGCCATAATGTTCTAATCCTAACAATACTAAGGGCAGTAAATGAGCCCTTGTTCCACCCCTTTGTCACTTGGGACATATTTCTATTAGTGCGTTTATCATATTAGAATAAAATCCTCCTATTGTAGCCTGTTTCTCACTGACTCACAAGCCCTTTAATAGCAAGAGCCAGATTGTATGCAAATCTCTGTCTTTCTATATTACCTGCAGAGCACGTGACTAAACAGCTGTTGTTCAGTGCACAAATGGTCACTGGCGCTTGGCTCGTGGCAGCTGATCAGTCTAGACCAGGCCCTGGTGACGGCTGCCGTCTCAGAACAAATTATCCCTATGACTGAAAACCTGCCAGGAATTATTTTGGTGTATAATAGGATAAATATATATTTAATCAATGGAAAAAAGAAATCACAGCAAACGTCAGCAATATTGTCTATGTATAAGACAACACATATATTCTTCTTTCCTTAAAAAGGAGGGAGGAATAAACATGAACAGACATAGAAATACAACAGGAAGAAAAAACTCAAATGATAATTGTGGTTATCAATATGGTTCAAAATTTGGCTCCAAACATATAGATGAATCTCATTTTCATTACACCATTCAACAATATCCACCATTTCTAACAATAAAAATGTCAGAGATACAGTAAAATATCCAAAAAATTATGTAGTTAAAAATGAAAGAAAAAAATCCTTAAAAATAAGAAGGAAGAAGAGAAAACTTATTGCAAAGACATATTTCCATTCGGAAAGATGTGTATCTCTGCGTGAACATTGTTTCCTTGGCTCTCCAATGGTAATTAAATACATCGTCCCTCCAGAGGTACCTGCAGTATATTAAATTTTTACATTAGCCATTAAAGATTTAGAGTCTTGCTCTTGACAGAACAACCTTCCAAGTATTAGATTTTACTTTTTAGTTTAAATTATTCTCTCTTCTCTTCTTTCTCAATTTAAGTCACTTATTTGCAAGAAAACACTGAGCGAAATGTAACCATTTGAATGAATAAAGCGTGAACTCCAGAGAAGGCAGCCCTCATGCTGTGCATGTAATGAAATCTATTTCTCTTTGATGATCTCAGTTAAAAGGAGCTAAGAATTGGGAACGTGACTTTAATTATTTCTTGATGTATCTGTGCTTTTTGCCAGGCAGCAAAAGTAAACAAGACCGTCTATCAGGGTTTCCCAGGGTTGTCCTTGGCATCAGGCCCCTGGAATGGATGGGTAGGAATATTTCAGGGAAGAGGACTGAGTACTAATCTTAGAGGTGAAAGGGTGGCAGTCCTCTGTTCCTGTTAGCTATTGTTTTATAATAAACAAGCCCAAAACGTAGAGACAAAACAACAATTGCTCTATTTTGCTCTCGATCAGTGGGTCAGGATTTCTGGTTGGGCCCAGTTGGGTGATTCTTCTGTTCCACATGGCATTGCCTAGGGCCACTTGGTAGTGTTCAGTTAGCAGATGGTCTGGTCTGGAGGGTCAAGGCAGCTTTCACTTACTTCTCTGGTACTTTGGTGGGGATGTCTGGGAGACTGGGCTCAGCTGGTCCCTTCTCCATCTCCATGTCTTCTCAAGGGCTCTCTGTGTGGTCTCTGTAAGTGTATAGTTGGTCTTCCATGGCAGCGCAGGGCTCCAAGAGTGAGTGTTCAAAGAGATGGGAAATGGATACTGCCAGCTTCTTAAGATCTGGTCGCAGAAATTGGTGCAGTGTCACTTCTGCCATTATCTCATCCAAAGCATCCATGGAATCCACTCAGATTCAAAGAAAGGGGCATAGACTCCACTTCTTGAGTGAAGGAGTATCAAAGAATGTGTGGCTGTCTTTAATCCAGCATATTCTCCTATAGCAGCATTTCACCTATGAATAGGATGTCCCACTCTTATTTTCTCTAAGCTGATACATCAGATATCCTGGGCCCTTCTAGAGGATGCATGGGGCTGAATAATGGGAAAAAATAGAGTCAAGATTTGATATTTGCCTCAGTTTGTTTCAGGGATATCCTTTAAAATCCTTAATTTTAAAAATTGTTTAGATACTATATATCAAGGTCTATGATAAGAATATATTTCCTGGATCTATGTTTAAATGTAAGCAAAATTGAATGACTGTTGCCTTGTTTGAGATAATTCATCATATGTTCTGGAGAAAAGTTCTACCAGGTTTGTCTTGAAATAATGGAAGGTTGAGTTATTTCAATATCTATCTAATGCATAGTAGTTGAGTCTTTTTTTTATCTGCCAGTCATTGTTATAGGTTCTAGAGATCTGTTGATAAGATTTTTTAAATCATTGCCTTCATGGAGCTTACATTCTAATGAGAGGGACAGATTAAAAGTAAATAAATACATCGGCATGTAGTTTCAGGTATAGTAAAGTGTGGTGAAGAAAAATAACAAGGTAATGGGCTAGAAAATTATGTGGAGACAGGAAGGGGGCGTGTTTGGTTGGACGGTGAAGGGGGCTCTCCTGGCACGTGACATTCGAACAGATATGTCAATGAAGTCAGGGAGTTAACCATACGGCAATACGAGAAAAGAAAATTTTCTTTGACTTTGGAAAAACAAGAAACACAAAGCTCCGGAGGCAGAAATAAGCTTTAAATGCTTGAACAGCACAAAGTGGCTGAAGCAGAGTCAGAGAATTAGGCAACTCTTAGTTATTAATTGCCGCATAACGAATCAGCCCAAAACTCCATGGCTTAAAGCAATAATAGTCATTTATTGTGTCTCATAAATTCTGTTGGTCAAGAATTCAGGAGTGGCTTGTGTGTGTGGTTCTGGGTCAGAGTCTCCCATGAGGTTGCTGTCAGAGGTCATTCAGGGCTTCCATCACCTGAAGGCTTGACTGGGGCTAGAATATTCACTTCCAAGGTGGCTTACTCATGTGGATAGCAAGTTTGTGCTGGCTGTTGGCTGGGAGCCTCCATTTGTGACAACATGGTAGCTGGGTTCTAAAGGTGAGCAGAGAAAGAGAGAGAGAGAGAGAAAAGATCCAGGAGGAAGCCACATCCTTTATATGACATAGCCTCAGAACTCTCATGCAACATCAGTTCTACTCTACTCTATTGGTCAAAGCCCAGATTCAAGGGGAGGGAGGAGAGACAGGGATGGGATAAATATGTAGGTCTGACCATCTTTGGAAAATACAATCTGCTTCAGGTGCCTAGATTCTATAAGGCCTTGTGGGCCATAATGAGTCAGGATTTTAGGGCAAGTGCAATGAGAATTCTTGAAGGTTCTGGTGGGGAGGTGCCATGGTCAGATTTGCACTTTTAGAAGTTTGCTTTAGAGGATGTGTACAAAATTGACTACAGAGTAGGAAGATAAGAGGTTACTAATGTTGTCCTGGAAAGAAAACATCTTGAATCAGCCTAGGTTATACCTGTGGATGTGGCAAGAAGTTGCAAATTTGGGAAATGTTTTGAAGCTTGGCTCAATAAGACTTGCTATTAGATTGGATATGTTATTTGAGAGAGAGGGATTAAAGACTATTCCTAGGATTTTGACTGGATAAAATAGGTGAATGGTGCATCCTTTACTGAAATAGAGAAGCCTGGGTAAGGAACTGATTTAGGGGTGGTGTGGGGATTCAAATTTCCATGTGGGGCGTGTCCAGTATGATATCTATTGACAGGATGAGAACAAGGATTTCTAGGAATGGGCAATGCAGTGGAAAGTGGGAAAATCTTTGATGATCCTGATAAGACCTTAAGAAGATGTGATGGGAATAGACTGAGGAGACAATAGACAGGGGAGAGAAGACAAAATTAGGGATACATCTCATTAAAAACAAGACAATTGAGAAAAGAAGAGAGTTTTATTGAAGCATCAAAAATATTGAAGGAATTAAAATGATGCAATCCACATGCCATGCTTTGAGCCCAAGGGGCAAAACAATAATTTTCTAAGCAGCTAATAATATCAAGTTACCTACATTAATAGTCTATCTACAGTATGCACACCAAAATAGTCATAACATTCCCATATTATTGAAGATGATTCCAAAGAGGAGGGACTTGTTACTATAGTCAGGAAAAGTCAGAGGAAGAACTACAGTTAATATTCTGCTTTCCCATCTCCCAATTTGAGATCTTAGGGGTGCATGTGTGCATGTGCACGTGCACGTGCACACACACACACATACATGTGTGGGAATCATGTTTCCTGGCATTTTATACTCTGTGAAAGGTGATTCAGTACAAGATTATTGCCATAAAAATCATCTCTAGGCCTTGGGAAACTGGAATTGTGCAGCATATTCATTCTCTTTTAGCTTTATTATGGAAGCTCAGAAGGCCCCCACCCTAGTGTGCTCTACTTCTCAGTTGTATGTTGGTTACAGATATCATTTAATTTACTATTATTCTTGACCTAAATTTTTAATGGACATTGACCCCCACCCCCATACATTGACACATCCAACTTACATTTACTGAGCACCTACTGTGTGCCAGGCACTGCTAAGTGTTGGCAGTCAACATTGATTGTGTCCAGCAGAGAAAGAAGGATGTGCAAAGTCCTCAAGGTGGGAGAAAGTGTAGCCCAGGATTAATTACTGGATACAAAGGAGGGTCTCATCTTCAATGTACGTATGTTTATATCCTTCCAATCATGTGGACAGGCCTGACCAGAGTAAGGTGAGTGAATAAGAGGCTGCTTTTCTGACTGGCCCAGAAGGAGACTGAACGTCCAGAAGTTGCCCATAAACACCATCGGGGAGTTGGAGAGAAGAGTGTCAGACAGATGTGTATGCACCACAAACCCAAACAACCAGTACCTCTCTGCAGGCCCGACTCCTTCAGACAGGAAGTTCCTCTCCTGCTCTTGCTCTCTGCTGAAACCTTACAGGTTCTGCATTGGAAAGATGCAGAAGGCACATGTGCTCTGGGCACCAGATGCCAGGGGACATTTTCCCCAGGTCCCAACCATGCTGACTTACAGTTGCGTTCCTTAGCAAAGAAGGCCTGGCGCAGAACCTCAGTTCCTTGATAGTTTGTCTTACTTAGTCTCAGTGTTGCAGGAGAACGAATCTTGCCTTGTCCCTGTTCATCACCTCCTTTTCTGAGCCCGTCGTCACCATCCAAGCCTCATAAACTCTGAGCTTCTTCAGAGGCTGCAGCATCAACAAACGTTTATCTACTGAATGAGAATTCAATCTCAGAGAAGACACATTCTGCTCCCATTTATTTTAGAATAGGATTGACATTTTAGAAATAGATAGAGAGCTACTAAAATCAAACTTTTTGTTACTAACGAAATTGGATTATCTTAAGGCTCCATAAAATGTTCAAATGACGCAGCTGTGCAGTCTCTGAAAATCTATGCTGGGTGCTCTGGCATCAGGATCCCTAGGTGAATGAATGATACCATGGCTGCTCTCTGGCAGAACTTCCTACTCTGCCCTGCCTAGATCATTAAGGTGATCTGAAGACAAGTTCAGGGTTTCCCTCAGAAATAACAAAGGCCGGTAAATGCTCCTAAAGTAAGTACTTCCTCAAGTTCTTTGTGCTTTCTTAGCCCTCAACACTAAGGCACTAAAATGCACCTAACAAACATATCTCCTTAATATCATTGCTTCATGATGCACTCTAGAGCACATACATGACTTGCTCAAGGGCACAACTCAAGCTTGAGGCAGAGTTAGGGGTACAGTATCTCTTCAGCTGCCACATCACCCATCTCAACTGGCCATCAGAGCTGCAGTTTAAAAATTTCCAATTCCAATGCTACTTCAAGTGCTTTGAGTTTCATTAATTCAACCAACATTCATTGACAGCCATAGGCCAGATACTGTGCTGGGTGCTGGGAACCTCAAAAATGATTAGACACATAACAAGACATAATACCTGCTATGGACTGAGTGTTTGTGTCCCCCCAAGTGTGTGTGCCCTAACCCCCAATGTAATGGTGTTAGGAGGTGGGGCCTTTGGGAGGTAATTAGGTTTAGATGACGTCACGAGACTGGAGCCCCCATGACGGAGTTAGTGCCCTTAGAAGAAGAAGAAGAGAGAAGAGAACTCCCTCTCTCTGCCATGTGAGGACATAGCAAGAAGTTGGCAATCTGCAAACCAGGAAAAGAGACCTCACCAAACTCCAATCATGCGGGCACACTGATCTTGGATTTCTAGCCTCCAGAACTGTGAGAAATAACTGTCTGTTGTTTAAGCCACCTAGTCTATGGTATTTTGTTATAGCAGACTGAATGGACTAAGATATTACATTTCTTCGAGTGCCTCACGGTTCAATGAAAAGAGCAGCCCTTAAATTTTAAAGACCCATTTTAGCAAATGATTATTTATGTCGCATTCCAACCCAGCAGGGGTACTGTGATAACTAAGAAACAGATGATGAAGGTAAAGCACTGAGCTGGTTTTCCTGGTTTCTGTCTCACTGCAGGCCATTTTTGCAGTAAATATTCAATAAACTTTAGCTGGCAGTAGTAGCTGTGGTTGGTTGGTGAAGTAGCATCTGCAGCAGGCTGCCCTCCTCCTCAGAAGTGTGAGTATTATTAGTAACATTCCTTAGATGTTTTGCATCTAAGACCTTTGAAGGAAGGGTGCCTCTACCAGTCTGCCTTTACATACCATCTCCAGTGAATGCCTGTGTTAGGCTTGGCCAAATATTTGAAAGTTTCTAGATTTCATCAAGAGTATAGAACATGTTAATTGCTGTGTCAGGGTGGGATCTTCACTAATGATTTTTTAAAAATTCAGCACTACCGTGCTACTTGTGTCACTGAAAAATGAGACTATGACATTAAAGATGGCCACAGATTCTCTGGCATTTCTCCCATTAAGAAGTGGAGTCCAATTTCCCTATTTTCTATTTGAATACGTCTGGCTTTAGTGACTTGCTTGATCACTTGAATGCTTGCATTCAATTGAAAAGATGTTCTGGTAGTTGTATGGCTAGATCCTGAGAAGGCTTGCAGCTTCCACTGGGTCTCCTGGCATGCTGGGCCTTACATGCCTGAGTCTCCATGTAAGCAGTCCAACCTCTCTGCTGGAGATATCAGGAGAAGAGACCATGGGATGACCTGGAGGGAATCAGCTGAGCTTGACCTCCTAAACATGTGCATCAAGGCAGCAGGCATGTGAATAACCTGCTTTAGACCCTTCAGAGCACCCAATGCACCAGCTGAGTACCACTGAGTGCCCCAGTCACTTCACTTGGGGCAGAAGAATCTCTCAGCTGAGCCCTGCCTAAATTCCTGACCCACAAAATTGCGAGCTATAATCAAATGTTTGTTATAAGCCGTAAGACACTGAACAGTGCCTTGCATTGACTCATTTGCATCACTGAGGCCTTAGCTCAGACTCTCAGGCATTTGGCTGGAATTTATAGATGGCACTTAGAGATGATACACAAATCAGAAAATGTTCTATTGTTAACCCCATATACTAAAGCATTGGAATTTACACCTATTTGTTATTCTACGCCATCAGGCCTTGTCGTTCAAGGCCACCTGGTTTTAAAAAGAGGGATCAGATGGGAGGCTTCTTAATTTCTGTGTCTGGGAGTGCTCCTCAACTCAAAATCAGGCACCAGGACTCCTAGTGGCTTTTGCCTTAGTTAAGGGTATTCTTACAAACATGAACACATGTCACGTTAGCACTACAGGAATAAAAGTTAAATCATGCTGGCTTTTGTATTTTTTATTTTTAAAGGAGAAATGAAACAAGTTGTATCTTTATATTTCATTTGGAGTCAGATACTTGTTCATTTGAACTGTTGTAATGCCTGTTCCCTTACAGTTTTATCATAAAATACTATCCAAGAAGATGTGCAGATCTTTTTGGTTCAGGAATGTTTCACTGTTTTACCTTAGAAATTATATATTTAAGTCTAGGAAGTTTTTTTTAATTTATGTGAATTTTATGCAAAATAGAGTTTGTCGATTCAGGATTTATTTATACTTACAGTCCTTCAAATAGAAGATTTTTCAATAGAAGTAAATTTATTTAGGTTTCTGAAAGATCTATGCTAGGCCACAGCAGGTTCTTAATTCAGCTAGATGCCCCATTTTCCACTTTCCATGCAGGTTAGTGGAAAAATATGAGGTCCCATCCCTGTTGTAGGGACACTCAGCACTTTTTTCTAAAGAGAAATAACAAATCATTTTCTCAGAAGGTTTAAATGTTATGAAGTGTTCAAAAGTCAATAAAATTTATGGCTCTAAGTGGTCTAGAAGAATCTTGAAAGAATTTATCCCCTGGCTATTCTGAAAGTCATGGTCCAATAACATAGATTTGTGTCAGTGGTTTCAAGTGCAACACCCAAGAAAGACTATCAGACACTTACCAGATAGTTGGGATTGACAAAGAAAGTTGAGTTTTGCAAATAGCAGAAGAGAACCCTTTGAGTCACAATCCTTTAAAAACTAATTTCACATCTTCAAATGAAGAATGTAGAACTATTAAGAATGCAAATCCCAAAAGGGAAAACTACATGTACTTTAAATAACAAAGAAAGAAAATCTTGCCTGATTTAGTGAAAAAACAGATTTTTAGAATTTTTTGAATGTTAACATTTTCAGAAAGAATAGTATACTTGTTATAAACTAATGTAAATATCAGTTGCAGGACTTCTACTTCCAGCAAGATGGAGTAGATGTATTTGGCCCTATTCCTCTCAATAAGTACGACTAAATCCTGCACATTATATATGAAACAAACATAAGTAGACTCATAAAGGTGGAGAAAAGAAGACAAACTGGCTAGGGACCTTGAGACCAAAGGAATGACATGGTACTGAGTTCTCTTCATTTTCTTTCTGCCTCATATATTCCAGACTTGGAGCTGAAAAAATTAGAAACCCAGATATGCCAACCATTGCAGACAAAAAAATCCTGAACAAAAGCCTGCCCTCTGTCCATTGACAAATGATGGATAAAGGAAATGTGTTATATACATACAATGGAATATTATTCAGCCTCAAAAGGAAGAAAATTCTAACACATCCAACAATATGGATGATTCTTGAGGACATTATGCTAACTGAAATAAGTGACACACAAAAAGACAAAACTTATATGAAGTATTAAATTCATAGAGACAGAAAGTAGAACTGTGGTTGCCATGGGTAGGGGGATGGTAAATAGAGAGTTGCTGTCTAATGGATATAGAGTTTCAGTTTTGAAACATAAAAAAGTTTTGGAGATTGGTTGCATAGCAATGTGAACTTGTGAATATACCTAACATTGCTGAACTGTACACTTAAAAATGGTTAAGATGGTAACTTTAGAGTGATGTCAGCATCATGGCGGAGTGAGATTCCCTCTTTGAATCTCTGCCCCCTAAGACACAATGAAAACATCATTCGCATTCCAACAGAGCTCAATCAAACACTACAAAGGACTTCTAAGAAACCCCTGCTGCCATACATCGGATGGTGGAGGCATGGGAAGCCCCAAAGGACGTGAGGAGAGGTAAGGAGTTGTACTCCCCCTCCCCAATCGATCGGCAAAGACAGACAGTGCAGCTCGCAGACAGAGGGGGGAGGGGCGGCCCACTGCGGGGAAAACTATCACTCTCCAGGTGCTCTCAGACTGTTGAAAGATCACCAGGAAGTGACCACTGACTGTTTCAGGGGTGTGGCAAATGGCCCAAGAGAGCCAGAAAGGAAACCCCCGGGTCGAGCAGGAAAAAGAGAGAACCCCCCCACACACACACCCTGCGTTTCAGAATAATCCCTTCGGGGGCTGCAGCAGGCTCAGAGCAAACTGCTCACGATCTCCATCCAGTGGCAGCAGGTGGAAACTGCAGGACCAACTTCAAGATGAGAGGAAAAAATAAAGTAGTTATATCTGTGCAACAGTTTGTTATGGCTACAAACCAAAAGGAAAATGACAAACACCCAGAAACCAACCCTGAAGGCCAGACTTCAATAACCTGAATGACAAAGAATTCAAAATAGCTATCATAAACAAACTCAATGAAATACAAGAGAACACACAGAAATAAATCAATGAATTCAGGGATTTCGTCACAAAAGAGATTGAAACCATAAAGAAAAACCAATCAGAATTATCGGAGATGAAAAACAAAATGAACGAGATAGTGGAAAAAATGGAGTCTTTAAAGAGCAGAACTGACAATATGGAGGAACAAATTAGCATTATTGAGGATAGCCATGCAGAAACGCTCCAGATAGAGGAGGAGAGAGAGCTAAGACTAAAAAGAAATGAAGAAATTCTTCAAGAAATATCAGACTCAATGAGGAAAAGCAACATAAGGATAACAGGTATTCCAGAAGGAGAAGAAAGAGAAAAAGGAGCAGAGAGTTCGTTCAAAGAAATAATAGCTGAGAACTTCCCCAACCTACGGAACGAGAGGGAAATACAGTGAATGAAATCAGTAGATCACCTAAATGTACAAACAGGAATAAAAAATCATCTCCCCACATAGTAGCAAACTTGAAAAATATCCGTGACAAGGAAATAATATTAAGGGCAGCTAAACAAAAAAACAAAATAACATACAAAGGAAACCCCATCAGGCTCTCAGCTGATTTCTCGACAGAAACTCTAAGGGCTAGGAGAGACTGGAATGATATATTCAAAATCATGAAAGACAAAAACCTTCAGCCAAGAATACTTTATCCAGCAAAAATATCCTTCAAATATGAAAGAGAAATAATAACTCTCCCTGATAAACAAAAGCTAAGAGAGTTTGTCACCACAAGACCCCCAGTACAAGAAATGCTCAAGAAGGCCCTTAGGCCTGAAAAAAAACAAATGAGAAAAGGGATACAAAGATTTCAGCAAGGAGAAAAGCAAGGAGACTAAACCAGAACAAACTACAGTTGGATAACATCAAAAATTAATTCAAGCTCATCGCTGTAAACACACACTCACGACACAAGATGGAATAAATAGAGATAACAAATAAGGAGGGGAAGAGGTAAGGGATTGAATTGACCCAGCCTCAGGAAAAAGGAGGAATCTGAAAATGTACTTTCTTATCCAGGAGATCGCTTATATAAACCTCACGGTAACTACTAAACAAATAACCAGAAGCGAACCACACATGACAAATAAACAGAAAACCAAGAGAATGAGCATGCAGAAATACCAAATTGAATTTGCAGTCCGAAACACATGTGACAAGAAACGAAGGAAATGCAAAAGAACCAGAAAATGAACAATAAAATAGCAACATTAAACCCTCATATATCAAGAATCACTCTAAATGTAAATGGATTGAATTCTCCAATCAAAAGACACAGAGTGGCAGGGTGGATTAAAAACCAAGATCCAACAATCTGCTGCCTCCAGGAAACATATCTCAGCTCTAAAGACAAACACAGACTCAAAATAAAAGGATGGAAAACAATACTCCAAGCTAATAGAAAACAAAAGAAAGCAGGAGTAGCCATACTTATATCAGACAAAGTAGACTTCAAGATAAAAAAGGTAATGAGAGACAAAGAAGGGCAATATATAATGATAAAAGGGACACTTCACCAAGAAGACATAACAATCATAAATATCTATGCACCCAACACAGGAACACCAAAGTACATAAAACAACTGCTAAAAAACCTAAAAGGAGATATTAACAATAACACAATAATAGGGGATCTTAACACCCCCCTTACATCAATGGATAGATCATCCAGACAAAAAGTCAATAAGGAAATAATGGACTTAAGTGAAAAACTAGATGCAATGGACTTATTAGATATATACAGAGCACTCCACCCCAAAAAAGCAGAGTACACATTCTTCTCAAGTGCACACGGAACATTCTCAAGGATAGACCATATATTAGGAAACAAGGCAAACCTCTATAAATTTAAGAAGATTGAAATCATTCCAAGCATCTTTTCTGATCATAACACTGTGAAATTAGAAATCAACTGCAAGGAAAAAACTAGGAAAGGGACAAAGATGTGGAGACTAAACAACATGCTACTGAACAACCAATGGGTCCTTGATGAAATTAAAAGAGAAATCAAAAGCTATCTGGAGACAAATGAAAAAGAAAATACACCATACCAACTCATATGGGATGCAGCAAAAGCAGTCCTGAGAGGGAAATTCATAGCAATACAAGCTCACCTTAACAAACAAGAAAAATCCCAAATAAATAAACTTAAATTGTACCTAACAGAATTAGAAAAAGAAGAACAGACAAAGCCCCGAATCAGCAGAAGGAGGGAAATAATAAAAATCAGAGCAGAAATAAATGAAATTGAAACCAAAAAAAACAGTAGAAAGGATCAATGAAACAAAGAGCTGGTTCTTTGAGAAGATAAATAAAATTGACCAACCCTTAGCCAGACTCACTAAGAAAAAAACGAAGAAGACTCAAATAAATAAAATTAGAAATGAAAGAGGAGAAATTACAACAGATACCACAGAAATACAAGGGATTATTAGGGAATACTATGAAAAACTTTACGCCAACAAGTTGGACAACTTAAAGGAAATGGACAAATTCTTGGATGCATACAACCTCCCAAAACTGAATGAAGAAGAAATAGAGAATCTGAACAGACCAATCACAAGTAAAGAGATTGAAACAGTAATCAAAAACCTCCCAAAAAATAAAGTCCAGGACTAGATGGCTTCCCTGGAGAATTTTACCAAACACTCAAAGAAGATTTAGCACCTATCCTTCTCAAACTATTCCAAAAAATAGAGGAAGATGGACTACTTCCCAACACATTCTATGAGGCCAACATCATCTTGATACCAAAGTCAGACAAGGACAATACAAAGAAGAAAAACTACAGGCCAATATCACTGATGAACATAGACACAAAAATCCTCAATAAAATATTGGCAAACTGAATACAGCAATACATCAAAAAGATCATACACCACGATCAAGTGGGATTTATACCAGGGACACAGGGATGGTTCAACATCCGCAAATCAATCAACGTGATACACCACATTAACAAAATGAAGAATAAAAACCACATGATCATCTCAATCGATGAAGAGAAGGCTTTTGACAAGATCCAGCATCCATTTATGATAAAAACTCTCAACAAAATGGGTATAGAAGGAAAGTACCTCAACATAATAAGGGGCATATATGACAAACCTACAGGAAACATCTTACTCAATGGGGAAAAACTGAAAGCCATTCCTTTGAGGACAGGAACAAGACAAGGGTGCCCACTCTCACCGCTCTTATTCAACATAGTACTGGAAGTTCTGGCCAGAGCAATTAGACAAGAAAAAGGAATAAAAGGACTCCAAATAGGCAATGAAGAAGTGAAACTCTCACTACTTGCAGACGACATGATCTTATACATAGAAAATGAAAAAAATTCCATTGGAAAACTACTAGAAGTAATCAACAACTACAGTGAAGTGGCAGGGTATAAAATCAACTTACAAAAATCAATTGCTTTTCTATACACTAACGATGAACTAACAGAAAGAGAACTCAAAAAGACAATCCCATTTACAATTGCAACAAAAAGAATAAAATATCTGGGAATAAATTTAACCAAGGAGGTAAAAGACCTATACAATGAAAACTATAAGACACTATTGAAAGAAATCGAGGAAGACATAAAGAAATGGAAAAATATTCCATGCACATGGATTGGAAGAATAAATATAGTTAAAATGTCCATTCTACCTAAAGCAATGTACAAATTCAACGCAATCCCAATCGCAATCCCAATGTCATTCTTCACGGTAATAGAACAAAAACTACTGAAATTCGTATGGGGCAACAAAAGACCCTGAATAGCTAAAGCAATTCTGAAAAAGAAGAACAAAGCTGGAGGCATCACAACCCCTGATTTCAAAATATACTATAGAGCTATAGCAATCAAAACAGCATGGTACTGGTACAAAAATAGACACACAGATCAATGGAATAGAATTGAAAGCCCGGAAATTAAACCTCACACCTATGGACAGCTAATCTTCGACAAAGGAGCAAAGAAGATACAATGGAGAGAGTGAAGTCTCTTCAATAAATGGTGCTGGGAAAATTGGACAGCAACATGCAAAAGAATGAAAGTAGACCATCTCCTATCGCCATATACAAAAATCAATTCAAAATGGATCAAGGACCTGAAAGTGAGACCTGAAACTATAAAACTCCTGGAAGAAAATATAGGTAGTACAGTAATTGAGATTGGACATAAAGGGATCCCTTCAGATTCCATGTCTACTCGGACAAGGGAAACAAAAGAAAAAATAAAAAGTGGGACCTCATCAGACTAAAGAGCTTCTACAAGGCAACTGAAACCAGGATCAAAATGAATAGACAACCCACCAGCTGGGAGAAAATATTCGCAAATCGTTTGTCCAACAAGGGATTAATCTCAGTAATATATAAAGATCTTATACAACTGAGCAACAAAAAAACAAACAACCCAATCAAAAAATGGGCAGAGCATATGAACAGACATTTTTCCAAGGAAGAGATACAGATGGCCAATAGACAAATGAAAAGATCTTCAACATCACTAATCATCAGGGAAATGCAAATCAAAACTACACTAAGATATCACCTTACACCCGTTAGAATGGTTATAATCACAAAGACAAATAACAACAAATGCTGGAGAGGTTGTGGAGAAACGGGGACCCTCATTCACTGCTGGTGGGAATGCAAACTGGTGTAGCCTCTATGGAAAACAGTATGGAGATTCGTCAAAAATTTAAAAATAGAAATACCTTATGATCCAGCAATCCCACTCTTGGGCATCTACACAATGGACATGAAATCAACCATCACAAGAGGCATATGCACCCCTATGTTCATTGCAGCATTATTCACTATAGCCAAGAAGTGGAAGCAACCCAAGTGTCCCTCGACTGATGATTGGTTAAAGAAGATGTGGTATATACATACAATGGAATACTACTCAGCCATAAGAAAAGACAGAATTGTCCCATTTGCAACAACATGGATGGACCTAGAGGGTATTATGTTAAGTGAAATAAGCCAGAGAGAGAAGGACAGACACGGCATGAACTCACTCATATGCGGAATATAAATGAACACACGGACAGAGAGAACTGATTGGTGGTTACCAAAGGGAAGGGAGGGGTGGGCACAAGGGATGAAGGGATGCATCCACATGGTGACGGACAAACAATAATGTACAACTAAAACCCCACAGTGTTATAAACTCTTAAGACATCAATTTAAAAAAAAGATGGTAACTTTAGGTTATATGTATTTTACCACAATTAAGTATTAAAAAATAAAAGCCTGCTCTCTGCAACCAAAGATCCAGAGAGGACCTCCTCTCCCCCAAAATCCCCCCCTCAATGCACACATGCAACTAGGATGGTGTCAGAAAAGGCTGAGTAGGGAGCTGGTGCCTTTCCCCTTGCTAAACAGTAACCAAGCCCATTCCCCTGAAGTGTCAGTGTGGAACCTGGACTTCTCCCTCACCTGGCAGGAATGCTGCCCTCTTCCTCTGTAGCTGTGGTGTCAGAGGAAGTCAACCGAACCAGAAGATATACATAAGATCTGGAGTCTCACAACGTTAACAAAATGTCCAGTCAAAACGTCAATTAAAATCCCTCTTCATACCAGGAAGTAGCCAGATCTTAAACTGAATGAAAATATAACCAATAGATCCCACCAACAAGATGACAAAGCCGTTAGAATTATCTAGCAAAGATTTTAAAGCAGCCATTGTAAAAATGCTTCAATAAGCAATTACAAATATGCCTAAAACATAAGAAAAATTAGAAAGTCTCAGCTAAGAAACTGAAGATTAAAAGAAACAAATTAAAATTTCAGAACTTAAAAATATAACTGAAATAAAAAGCTCAGTGGATGGGTTCAATAGCAGAATGGAAAGAACAGAAGAGAGAATTATGAAATTGGATAACAGAACAAAGGAAATTGCCAAATCTAAACAACAGAGAGAAAACAGACTGAAAAAAAGAAGATAACCTCAAGAACCTTGGGACTCAGGCAACAAAATGTCTAGCTTTGATATCATCAGTCTTCCAGAAGAAAAGGAGAAAGAGGGAAGAGCTGAAAAAGTACCCAAAGAAATACCTAAATTTCTCAAGTTTGGCAAAAAAACATAAGCCTACAGATTCAAGAAGTTGAGTGAACCCCCAAATAGGTTAAGTCAAAGAAATCTACACCAAGACATGTCAGAGTCAAACTTCTGAAAACTAAAGACAGGAAAAAAACTTTAAAGCAATGAGAGAGAAACCGTTGGAATAACAGTGTATTTCTCATCAAAAACTGTGGAAGCTAGAACAAAGTAGCACAACGTTTTTAAGGTGCTTAACGAAAAGAATTGTCAACCCCAAATCCTATACCAATTAAAACTTCCTTCAGAAGTGAAGGAGAAACCAAGATTCTCAGATAAAATAAGCTCATAGAATTTGTCACCAGCAGATCTACCCTAAAAGAATGGCTAAGGAAGTCTTCCAAACAGGAAGGATGATTAAAGAAAAAACCTTGGCCTTTTCTTAGGAAGGAAGAAAAAAACAGTGAAAATAGTAAAAAATATGGCATAAAAATGTATTTTCCTTCTCCACTTGTGTTTCCTAAATTATATTTGACATTGAAAGCAAAAATTATAGTTATTTTTACTGGATTCTAAACGCAAATGAGGAAATATGTAAGACAATTGTGTTATAAAAGGGAAAAGGTAACAGCACATAAATGGAGATAAGGTTTCCACAGTCACTCAAATATGCCACTTCATCTCATTTGATGACACCATTGGAATCTGATAAGATATGTACATTTAATGTAACAAATGTAATACCTAGAGTGACCACAAAAAAGCTATACAAAGAGGGTTGTGGCCCAGTGGCATAGTGGCTAAGTTCGTGCACTCCACTTTGGTGGCCCAGGGTTGGCAGGTTTGGATCCCGGGCACGGACCTATGCACCGCTTATCAAGCCATGCTGTGTCAGGCCTCCTACATATAAAGTAGAGGAAGATGGGCACGGATGTTATCCCTGGGCCAATCTTCCTCATCAAAAACAGGAGGACTGGCAACAGATGTTAGCGCAGGGCTAATCTTCCTCACCAAAAAAAAAAAACAACAAGCTATACAAAGAGATACAGTCAGAAATACTACAGACAAAAAGATAAAATGGAGCCCTAAAAAATGTACAAATAACCCAGGAAGACAAGAAAAAGAAAACAGAGAAAAAAAATCAGAGATAAAAAACAGAAAGCAAAAAATAAAGTGTCATTGTATAATATACACCACATCTTCTTTATCCATTTATCCCTTGATAGGCACTTAGGTTGTTTCCAAGTCTTGGCTATTGTGAATAATGCTGCAGTGAACACAGGGGTGCATATATCTTTACGCATTCGTGTTTTCATGTTCTTTAGATAGAGAGCCAGCAGTGGAACAGCTGGATCATATGGTAGTTCATTCGTAATCTTTTGAGGAATGTCCATGTTGTTTTCCATAGTGGCTGCACCAGTTTGCATTCCCACAAGCAATTTACGAGAATTCCCTTTTCTCCACATCCTCTCCAACACATTGTTATTTCTTCTCTTATTAATTACAGCCATTCTGATGAGTATGAGGTGATATCTCATTGTAGTTTTTATTTGTATTTCCCTAGTAATTAGTCATGTTGAACATCTTTTCATATGCCTATTGGCCATCTGTGTATCTTCTTTGGAAAAATGTTCAGATCTTTTGTCCATTTTTTTAATTGGGTTGTTTGTTTTTTTTGTTGTTGAGATGTATGAGTTCTTTCTATATTTTGGACAATGTGGATGGATCTTGAGTGTATTATGCTAAGTGAAATAAGTCCAAGGGAGAAAGTCAAATGATGTATGATCTCACTCATAAATAGAAGATAAAAACAACAACAAACAAATACATAGATACAGAGATTAGATTGGTGGTTACCAGAGAGGAAGGGGGAAGGGAGAGCGAAAGGGGTGACCGGGCACCTGTGTATGGTGATGGATGGTAATTAGTCTTTGGTTGGTGAACATGGTGTAGTCTACACAAAAATCAAAATATAATGATGTACACCTGAAATTTATATCATGTTATAAACCAATGTTACCTGAAGAAAAAAAATTGATAATCATAGACAAAAATAAAATAAAATGTCAAATTTAAGCCCCAAATATCAATAATTACCTTAAATGCAATTTGTCTAAATACACCAACTAAAAGACATAAATTGGCAGAATGGATTACAAAATATTACATAAACATATGCTATCTAAAAGAAATTCACTTCAAATATAATAATATAGGCAAATTGAAAGTAAAAGAATTAAAAGAGATATATCATGCAAGTAGCAATCAAAGGAAGCAGGAGTGGATATATTAATATCACATAAAGTAGAGTTTAGAGCAAAGAATAGCACCAGAGACAGTGAGGAACTGTGTATGATAACAAGAAGGTCACTCTACAAAGACAACATAGTAGTTCTAAATGTGTGAGTGTCAAACAACAAAGCTTTTAGGTGAAGCAAAAACTGATAAAATGAAAGGATAAAGAGACAAGTCCACAATTATAGGTGGAGACTTCAACACCCCACTCTCAACAATTGATAGAATAACTACACTGAAAATCAGCAAATTTATAGAAGAATTCAACACTATCACCAATCACCACTGTATCCATCCAACAGCAGCAGAATACAGATTCTTTCCAAGAGCCCACAGATCACATACCAAGAAAGACTATATCCTAGGCCACAAAACAAACCTCAACAACTTTAAAAGAATTAAAATCTAACAGAGTATGTTATATGACCACAGTGGAATCAAACTAGAAGTTGATAACAGAAAGATGACAGGAAAATCTCTAAACACTTGGAAGCTAAAAGAACCCTTCTAAATAATCCATGGGTAAAAGGTAAAGTCTCAAAGGAAATAAAAAATACATTGAACTGAATGAAAATAAAAATAAAACATATCAAAACTTGTGGAACAGAGCTAAAGCAGTGATGAAAAGGAAATTGATAGCATTAAATGCATACAATAGAAAAGAGAAAAACTCTCACATCAAAAATCTAAACTCCTAACTCAAAACCCCCCCCAAAAAAATAAGAGCAAAAGGAACCCAAAACAAGCAGTGGAAAGGAGGCAACAAGGATAAGAGCAGAAATAGATGAATATGAAAACAGAAAAACAGTGAAACAAAAAGCTGGTTCTTCGAAAAGTTTAATAAAATTAACAAACTTTTAACAATACTAATAAAGACAAAAAAAGATACAAATTATCAATACGAGGAATGAAATAGGTCATTACAGACCCTATAAACATCACAAGGATAATAACAGAATATTATGATCAATTCTACTCATATAAATTGGACAACAGAAGAAATGCACCAATTCCTTGAAAAACAAAAACTGCAACTACTTACCCAACAGGAAGCAGATCATTTGTATAGTCCTATAATTATTAAGGAAATTGAATTCATTATTTTAAAACTCCCTAAAAAGGAATCTCCAGGCCCAGATGGTTTCACTGAAGAATTCTACCAAACGTTATAGAAGAATCAACTCCAATTCTACACTATCTCTTCCAGAAAGGAGAGAACACTTCCCAATCCATTTTATGAATCCAGCATTACTCTGATATAAAAACCAGGCAAAAAAGTACAAAAAAAGAAAATTATATACCAATATCCCTTATGAATATGCAGCAAAAATCCTTAACAAAATATTAGCAAATAAAATTTAGTGATATATAAAAAGAATTATACATCACGGCCAATTGGGTTTATTCCACAGATGCAAATCTGTTTAAATATTCAAAATTCAATCAACACAATCTACCATATTAGCAGTGTAAAGAAGGAAAATCACATGATTTATTAACTGATGCCGAAAAAAGGCATTTGACAAAACTTAACACCTACTTATGAGAAAATCTCACAGAAAAAAAATAGGAATAGCAGGAAAGTTCCTCAACTTTATAAAGAGCATCCAGAAAGAACCTACAGCTAACATTGTACTTAATGGTGGAAGACTGAACTGAATGCCCTTCTCCTGAGATCAGGAACAAGGCAATGATATCTGCTCTCACTATTCTTATGCAACAGACAGGTGGAAGTTGTAGCACTTGCAACAAGGCAAGAAAGGGAATAAAAGACATATGGATCAGAAAGGAAGAAATAAAACTGTTCCTATTTGCAGATGACATGAGTGTCTATGTAGAAAAATCCCAAAAAACCTATCAATAAACTCCTACAACTAATAAATGAGTTCATCCAGGTCATGTGATACATGATAAACATACAAAAATCACTTTTATTTTGATATACTAGGGATAAACACATGGACACAGAAATTAAAGATACAACATCATTTAAACTGCTAAACAAGTTAAATACTTAGATGTAAAATTAACAGAACGTGTACAATACCTGTATTCTGAAAACTATAAAACACTGATGAGAAAAATCAAAGAAGACCTAAATAAATGGGGAGACGTACCGTGTTCATGAATTGGAAGACTCAACATAGTAAACCTGTCAATTCTCCTCAAATTGACATACAATTCCCATAAAAATCCCAGAAAGTTTTTTTTTTAGATATAGGCAAGATTATTCTAAAATTTATATGACTTTCTGTATAGTATATTATTATACTATAATATAGACAAGATTCTAAATTTATATAGAATGGCAAAGCTGAAACAACTTTGAAAAAGAAGATAAAGTGGGAGGAACCAGTCTGCCTATTTCAAGACTTATTATACAGCTACAGTAATATAAACAGTGCAGTGTTGAAGGAATAGATATATAGGTCAATAGAACAGAATAGGGAAAAGAACCTCCACCTAAGTTTCACATTTTATGCAAAACATAACTCAGAATAGATCACAGACTTAAACGTAAAACATTAAACTATAAACTTTTGGCACATAGTAGTGTCATGAATATTAGATATTATTATTACACATGGTATATTTCTTAGTCTGTTTTTAATCCTGTGTACTAATTTTTGCATATTCTTATTTGTCATTCACTCTCTAGTTCTTGTATTTTACGTGCCTTCCTTATCAAATCTTAGTTGCTACCTCATTGCTAATTTTAGTTATGACATTTTAGGTACTAAAGTGACCTAAGAGATCAGTTAGCCAACTTCTCACTGAGAGTCACACAGCTGGTAAAAAAATGCTAGAAATTAAATTCCAATATGGCTGCAAATTTATTAATTTTTCCAATACAATTGAAATAACCAAAAATCTTTAACTGTTTACCATGTTAAAAAACAAACAACTATAAAATTTTGGGGGAATAAAAAACAAATAAAATCTTCTAGATCTAGGGCTAGGCAAAGAGTTCTTCTATTTGACACGAAAAGCACAATTCATAAAAATAAAAATTGATACCTTGGACCTCATCAAAATTAAAAACTTCTGCTCTTCAAAATATCCTGTTAAGAAAATGAAAAGTTAAGTTATAGACTAGGGGAGAATATTTGCCAACCATATATTAAAAAAAAAAATAGTGGTATCTAACTATACATTAAAAAAAAAAAAACCTCTCAGAACTCAACAGTAAAAAACAAATAATCCAATTAGAAAATGGGCAAATGACATGAAATGGGAAATTAGCAAATGAAATGATATTCAACATCATTAGTCATTAGGAAAATGATTATTAAAACCACAATGAGATATCACTACATACCTATCAAATGGCTAAAACAAAAAAAATAGTGACACCACCAAGTGCTAGTTAGAATGCAGAGCAACTGGACCATACAGACATAGCAGATGAGAATGTAAAATGGTACAGCCAGTCTGAAAAACAGTTTTGTATTTTCTTTAAGAAAAACTAGACATACAACTACCATATGATTTAACAATTGTACTGGTGGGCATTTATGTATGACAATTTATGTTCACAACAAAGCTATATTAACATAGTGTTTACAGCAGCTTTAATCATAATAACCCTAAACTGGAAATAACTCAGGTGTCCTCCAGTGGGTGAATGGTTAAACAAACTCTAGTATATTCATATCATGAAATACTACTCAGCAATAAAAAGGAAAGAACTAGTGATACATGCATCAACCTAGACGAATCTGCAGAGAATGAGGCTGAATGAAAAAAGCCAATCCAAAAATGTCATATATTGTATAATTTCATTTCTATAATATCCTCAAAATGACAAATTATAGAAATGGGGAACAGATTGTGGTTGCGAGCAGTTAAGGAGGGAGTGAGGATAAGAAGGAAGTGAAAGCCGCTCCCCAAGTGGGCATCATTCGGGATGCTTGTGGTGATGGAGACGCCCTGTGTCTTGACTGTATCAATGTCAATACCCTGGTTGGGACATTATACTACAGTTCTCCAAGACATTACCTTTGTGAGAAACTGGGTAATGGCTATGTGGAATTCCTCTTTGTTGTTTCTTACAACCGCATGTGAATCTACAATTATCTCAAAGTAAACATTTAACTTAAAAATTAGCTAGAATGGCTAATATGGAAAAGATGAAAAATACCAAGTATTGATGAAAACACGGAGCAATGGCTCTCTCGTGCAGTGCCATACCTTGTTCAACTGTTTGGCAGTGTCTATAGAGCTGAAATTTATGAATTAGCCATTCTACTTCTGGGTGTTCACCCACCAGAGATGTGTTCACCTGTGTCTACAAGACCTGCGCTGTGATGTTCCTGGCAGTCTTTTCTGTAATATATAAACATGGGACAATGCAGATGCCCGTCACAGGAGGATGGACCAATTAGCAACGGTCCATTTACCCACTGGATACTATACAGCAAGATACTAGAGTCATCACCCGCACACAACAAAATGCACGAACCGTGCAGACATATCATTGAACTAAAGAAGCCACACACAAGAGAGCACATATGTATGGTTCTACTTACACAGAGTTCCAGGACAGTCACATAAAGTGCTGTGGACAGACGTTAGGATACCCCTTGGAGGGGCAGTGACTGGAAGGGGCACACAGGGGCTCAGAGAGGCTGATATCGCTGGTTATGTTCGCTTTGTTCCCATCAAGCTCACTCTGGATTTTGCACTTTCCTGTGTGAACTTTATAGTGCAATAAAAATTAAAACCCCAAATCAGGTATAAATCAGTTGAAACAGCAAAATTTTGTGCTTTTTTCTAGGGAGGAAAATCAGGACAGCCACATTTTCCCACGTGACCACCACTACCCAAGTGCAAGAGCCTGGGAAGTCCTCTTGAGCATCTGCAGCCATGTGTTCACCACCTGTTCTGCCCTTCCTCAGCCTCACGGCTCTGGAGCCTTCCATTTCAGTAACCACCCCCCCTCCCTGGGATTTTCAGTGACCACATGGTTGTTCTTTACCTACTTATTTTAAACCCTTTAAAGTAATTTTTCTTTGAATGGGACATTCTCAACCTCTCAAGGTTAGGTATAGACGATTCATTAATTCATGCCTAAATATGGACTGAGGGCCTGGCCATCTTGTGCCATACACTGTGCAAGGTCCAGATGGAGAAAAGAGGAGTAAGGTCAAACCCCTGTCTTGAGACACACAGAGCTGGGGGGAAGCACACCATAGGCTCTACGTGCAGAGTAACGGAGGGGAGGGAGGCCCACAGGCTCTGGGACTATGGAGGCTAACACGACCTCCTGGAGAAGTCTGGGGTGAACCATCAGGGTGGGTCTTGAGGATTGATGGGTGCTCAAGAAGCCCACTCTAGATGACCTGCCACTGTGAGGTTTGGAGGCACACAGGGACGTAGGGAACTGTCATGGAAGTGTCTGCTCATGGAACAGAACACAGCAGAGAATGGGGTAACAGCTGGAGGTGAGGCTGGAGAGGGATTCTGGGTTGGAGAAAGCCTGGTGTTCTGTGCTCAGGAGACTGTCTTATGGGCACTGAAGACCTATGGAGGCCTTTTAAGCAGGGAAGCTATATTAGTCTGCTCAGGCTGTCATAACAAAATACCAGAAACTGGATGACTTAACAGAAGAAACCTTTATTCTCACAATTCTGGAGGCTGGAAAGTCTGGGAAGGTCTGGGAAGGTAGGGTTTGGTTTCAGCTGAAGGCACCCTTCCCAGCTTGCAGACAGCTGCCTTCTCCCTGTGTCCTCACGTGGTGAAGAGAGCCCTCTGGTGTCTCTTCTTATGAGGACACTAATTCTATCAGATTAGGCCCCCACCCTTATGGCCTTATTTAACCTTCATGACTTCCTTAAAATCCCGGTCTCCAAATATAGCCACCCTGTATGTATTTTATAGTGCAATAATTATAATAATAATAAGGGGTTAGGGCTTCAGCACAGGAACTTTGGGGGACACAAACACTCAGCCCATAACAGAAGCCATGGTCAGATTTGCCATTTGAGAATGCAGACCATCAAGTGTGAAGGTTGACCCCAGTGTCACCATACTGACTGGGTGGGGAAGTGAGGCTGGAGATAATTAGGTTCTGACAGAGTGAGGGCAGGGTTCAAAGGTCAAGAGTCATATAAGTTGAAAAGACTTGGGGATCAACTGAATGTGGGGATAGATTAAGAGGGAAATGTCCAAGGTTGCTCTGAGGTTCCTGGATCGATCTTGCTGGGAGCGATCCCATCACCTAAGACCAGAAAGAACAAGCTTCCTGCCCATGAGCCATGGGTGGGTTGTCACTCCAGGCTGCATAACATCGTCCAAAAGAAGGCGTGGTGCTGCAGGAGGGCGGGAGAGGTGCTGGCTCCATCTGATGTTTCCTGGCATCCTGTGACCACGCTTATTGATTTCCAGGAATGCAAGTCTGTATTAATACCCTTATGAGGTGGGCACTGTCATTCTCATTTTGCAGACCAGGAAATTGAGGCAGAGTTTAAGTTTCTTGCCTGAGGTAGGAGGTGAGGTCAGTATTCTGACTCTGGACCTGGCTACATGACAATGGACAGCAGAGGAGACAGGGCTGGAGAATGAAATCATGGAGTGGTCTGAAAACTAAAGAGAATCAGTGGAAGATCTCCAGCAATGGCAGGACAAAGCTTCAGGGAAGGAGTCAAGACTATCGCCAAGCAAACTACCAAGGGGTTGTGAAGCAGAACAGTTTGATTTTGGAAGGAGGAGAGGACTGGTGGCCTTAGAGGAGCAGGTCCGTGGCCCTGGATTAAGGGATTCGATCTCTACCCTTCCAGCTCCACTTTCTCCAAACAAAGGCTCTTTCTTCCTGGCTGGTAAGTTGTGTGCTTCCATGCGGCCCAACTTACTCCCCTTTCGACCTGCAATGCGAGGGGAAGCCTCCTGCCAGACTGCTGCCCAGGGCTCCTGAGATGGAAATGTGAGAGCACTTCAGGCAGGAGCAATGGGCCCACCCGGGCAACCTTTCCAGGCAGAGGTGCAGGCTGCCGCTGTCTCAGGTCCTTCTTCCCAGGCTCTGCCTCCCAAGAGAATTGCTCCTTAAGGAGCACTGGCCTTGGAGCAAAGGTCAGAGGGAAGAGGCACAGTCCTGAGAAGACCCAGGCACTGAGGCAGCAGGGGCCACAGCAAGGATGGGGGTTCCAGGAGGACATGATGGGGGTCAGTAATGGGCAGTGAGTGTGGAAAGCAACTGGGAAGTTTCCAGAGACAGACCAACTTGACATTTCTGCTTAGTCTAATCACAAATGGCTTATGACTCCTGCAGCCAAAAACTACAGGCAAGAGCTTTCCTACTGAAGTAATACTCACATTTTTTCATTTTTTAGATGTTGGTATGGAAGACTGGTGGTGGGGAATCATATTGATTCAATCAATTAGTTAATTAATATATTTTTGCATGCCCCCGCTGTGCCAGACCCTATTATCTGCAGTGGCCCAAACAGACAGACCCCTGCCTCCTGGAACTTCCATTCTAATCCTTTCATCTTCCTATCTTTGAGTCTTGGTACCAGGCCCAGGTAGAGGCCACCCCATACTCTGCCAATTCCACATGCTCCCACCTACTGGGGAAGCACCAAGACCACACATGTCTCTCTAGGTGATCTTCCAAAGCAAGGCCCCAAATCTTTTTAGTCATGTGGAGGATTGGAATTGGCCACCTCAAAATACGTCTCTTTACCTTGATTATTTTCTCTGAAGGAGGCTTTGACCTTCTTCCCTACTAACTGTCTAAAGGTGGGATGGAAGGCCTATCCCTGGGTCAGGCCATCACCTTGGGTAATTCTGGGTATCAATAGACTGGGAGGGTCCCTGCTAATCCCATTCTTGTCTAAGTTCTGTTTACCAAAATCTACCTTTGTAAGGGAAATCTCCATTTGTAAAGGTGTCTCCCTCTTTGTACCAGGAAGGGGGGATGACCTCATCTCTAGAAACTCATTAATGCAGAAGGCGAGGCTGCATAGTAACCTTACTGTGCTTTTCTGGTAATCTCCCATAACCGACCCACCCCCAACATCCTCCATTGTCTTTCTACTTAAGAGGAGAACCTCTGCCATTTTGTCGAGAAACTCAGTTTCCCCGGGTCTCTCCCATGTGTACCTGTTATAACACTCTGTTTGATTTTCTCCTGCTATTCGGTCTCATGTCAATTTAACTTGTAGCCCAGCCAGAAAGGACCGAGAGTGGGTGGAGGAGAGTCTTCCGCCCCTTCAGTCAGGTACCTCAGTGATGAAATACTCCAATGTGTGTACACTAGGTTCTTTATAAATCAGGACCATGAACTCCTGCACACGGTACACTTTGCGCTGGGGCACCTTATAAAGCATGCACTACAATAGAATATTAAAAAGGTTGAGATTAAAATGTAAACAGAAGTTCTATTATTTTTGTGTATCCCCATGGGTCAACTTGAGTGCACGGCTTTGAGACCCTATGCTAAGGGCCCGGGTGGTTGAACCTCTAGGCCCCGCCTTACCTGGGGGAAATCAGGGTGCCAGAAACAGATTGTGTTGCAGGCCTAGTGGAGGTTTTCTCTCTGGAGCCAGAATTTATTTCCTTTCTTTCTTTTTTTTTTTTTTTTTTTTTTTTTTCATTTCATTTGTTTTGTTTGCATTTCATTCTGGAACGCTCTGAAAGAAAACAACACCAGGCCCGGGATACCTCCTAGGGATATGTCAAGATGAAAAAGGGTCTCCTCTCAAGCTTTTTTCCAGTAAAATAAGCTCCCTTGCCCTGAAACTTCCCTGCTTCTTCCCACTCTGACCTCTCCCTGCTGCTCACTGCCTGAGTCCAGTTTCTCATCCCTGACACTCCTGTAGGAGGTTTATCAACTATCCCCTAGGCTTGCTTTGGGCCTAGGCTGTGACTAGAGAAGAAGGACAAAGTCCATAACTCAAATTCCTTCCTTTCCTAAGAAACCACTTTGCTTTCTGACCCCGCCACCCCATCCCTCAGGCCCCTGAGCCTAGCAGACAAGAGATGAGGCAAGAAGGCGTCAACATTAGCATCTCATTTCCTGCCGTCAGGACTGCAGCTCCTCTGTTTTTTCAGATCTGAGCATTCATCTGAAGTCATGGAATGGTGACATGTGAAACACGCTTTGGGCAAGAGTTGTACCTCTCTGACTTTGCAAATAATGGATATATCGTCATATTTTGTTTTTCCTGAAATTCAGGGAAAATGAAAGTATCATAAATCAAAACACTCGTGTGAACCGCATGGTCTGTAGTCTTTCAGCCAGGAATTTCGAGTGCTCAGATCTAAATTGGGGGGTGCTTGCTGGGTGTCCAGCGGGGTCATCCTAGAGGCACATGGCATCGAGCCGGGCTCCAAGAGCAGCTTTGTGCAAAGTCCTCCTAATGCCATTGAATATACACATTCCACACTGAAAATACCTTTGCTTTCTGTTTTTATTTTGTCTTGTACCTATTTGTGAAATACTGAAAAACCCAAAAAGTAAAAGAAAATCATAATCCCAGCCCGCCCCAGCAGGAAGCACATTCAGAAGGCGTGTCGCCTCTCAGGAGTGCATTTACTTTTCCTTTTCCTGCAGCTTCCAGCATCATGAAGAGAGAATTGAAATCCTAACCCTTCACTCAGGAAGGAGAGAGAGGCCCCACTGAGAGCCCACAGCAGGGGCACCGGAGCAGCAGCCCTCATCCCAAGGCCTTTGCTCATCAACGGTGTGGGGCATTTAAGGCGAGGACCGTCAGCCCCTGTCTCCTGGCCTCCCTGAATTGGGTGGACCAGGTGGCCTCCTCACGCCCCAACCAGGTTGTAGAGTCCTTGCAGTCGCTTCCTTAAATACAAGTGGTGATGAAAACACTGCTAATGGCATTGCCGTCACATCCTCTGGTGCCTCTGCACCACGCGTGTAGAGGCTGAGAAACCAACAGCCCTGCAGAAGAGAAACCCCAACGCTTGCCAAGGTCACCACAGCGATTTCTCTGTACACACACACTTGGAAACACGTAGGAACACACAAAATCTCTTCATTAGAATCGGGCCTTTTCATTCATTTATGATGATCAGACATTCTAACCTGCAATTTGTTACATGACCAGCAATTTATTTCCCTTCTCTGGGATTCAATTTTCTTACAAGCAAATAAATTCAAAACTTTCATTTTGAGGAGTGGAAACGCTTTCCTCAGAAGGACGCCCCCCACTAGGATGTCCAATAAGTATTTGAAACTGATGGAAGTGGAGTGGCATTGCTTGAGAACGTACTTAGCCCCTCCCACCACTCCATCCCCACTCTCTGTCCCCTGGCTCTGCCCTGGAGGCAGCTTCCTGGAGGAGGTCTGAACACTACCGAACCAGATTAACCCAAATGCCCTTCCACTGTCTTCTGGCCAATGGAGCCATCCAGGGCACTGCTGGGACAGTCTACAGGGAGCAAAACAATGTTGGCATCCACCTAACTTCCCTGGAGGCACCTGCTCCCCCCAGCCCACCTTCATGGCATTTTTCTGACAAGTGACCAAGGTGACCACAGTAGCCATAGCTTAATGGATTTTGCATGCTCGGCTCTCTCCATCTTGCCACCATTTCTCCCACCTTTATCCATGCCCTGGGACTTAGAACAGCCCAGTGCTCAGAGCCTCATCAAATCATCCTCCCTGGTCAGTGGCCCTGCTGACATCACTCCCCAGTAACATTGGCAAGGTTTGTGCTGACATGTAAAATAAGCCAATGCTTTGGAGAACCCATGTGAAAATAAAAATGTTTTACTTAATGATGAATTTAACAGGTTTAAATATTAATTAGTGTATTAATATGAAATATTGATGGGCATGTCTTCAAATATTAAAGTGTAGCACTTCCACCACTACACTGTATTTTAATTCTGCTTTGAAACCAGCATTCCCCTTTCAGAACATGTCCTTCACTCTTATCTTGGGGACACAGGGTGTGTAGCCAAATGCTCACAGGCTCTTTGCAGGGCAGCAGTTGGGTCGTAGGTACTCAACATGAAACACATGCTTTGGAAACAGTCCCCATCCTGAGATGCTGAGGGTGTGGATCTGGCTGAGGGATTCTCTGGCTGAGGGATTCTTCTCTGTCTTTTTCCTACTGAATACCAGACCCCCCTCATTGTTTTTGTAAATACAAGTTTGTTTAGAGAGCTATATCTTTTCTTACAAGGTCAGCCTCATGCCTATTGGATGACAGAATCACACATTTGTGTGGCAAGAAAGGACCTTGAGATTGTATAACCCAAGGCCTTCACAGATTTAGAAACTGGCCTCCAGGGAAAGTGACTTGACCAAGGTGATGTAGCCAGAGGAGGCGGCACCAACTTAATGGGGGTAAAGGGGCTCTGCCTGGGTTCCATGATTTAGAGGGCCCCCACCCCACAATTCATGAAGGCTGTGTGCCCAAGGGAGCTGCCCACCTGGAGCCTGTACCTACATTCCCGGTACCCAGCACCCCAGAATCCCCTGCTCAGTGGCCCATATCCTATGTTTGTGTGTACCTCTATGTCAAGGTGTGACCAAGGTATGGCTGTTTGTGGCAGGTGTGAACATTTAGAGTGTCCATGTGTGCACAATCCCCTCACATGATAGAACAGCACTCAAGCCAGTGTGGGAAAGCAGTGGGGGGGCTGTAGTCAGGAGCAGAAGCCAGAGCCAGCTCACCCACATTGCCCCTTCTGCTGTGGAACTTATGAGAATTCTAAATTAGACCTGGCTTTCCAGGTCCTTGTAAAGGTGTATTTAACCATGTGAGATGATAGAACCTATTTCATTTAGCAATTTGTTGACTACATTTATAATTTTAAAATATTTGGACACATGGCATGTGGGCTTCTATTTGTGCTCGTGGTCGGGGCCCTAGACACGTCAGGGGCTGGCTGGGTCAGAGCCCAGCTCCCTCGGATTGAAGCCATCGCCGCCTTGCATGACGTGGCCCTTGTGACGTGTCATGAAAAATATGGCAGAAGATTGAAAACAGAACTTGACTTACAACTAGAGGACCTGAGATTGAACCCTTGTTCTACCACTTTCTGCTTGCATAACTGGACAAGTCTTTTACCTCAACTGATGGTCAACTATTTTCTGATCAGCAAAAAGAAATAACACCTGACTGACTTGTGAAAGATTCCCCAGCAGCAAAGTCTAAGATGGGAGCTCTTGGGCAATGATGTACTGAGGGGAGACTCTCAGGAGAAACATGCACGGTCGTGAGAGAAGCAGTTCAAGCGAGAGGAAGGAGCTGGGCAAAGACAGAGGTGGTGCCAGGCAGACACCAGCTTCAGCCTGATCCTGTGGGGCCAGGGAGCTGGAACCACATCACAGGGTTGGATCCACCTGAGGCCACAGGGCTGGGCCATTGAACACCATGTCAGTCAGTCACCCAAAGAGGAACCTCAGAACTTGCTTTTGAAAGAGCACACCAAGCAAAATGACCACTGAAGAAATAATTGTGGTGCTGCACTGACACCCACAGACTGCCCTCTCTCCCCCACCCCACTGCGTACCCACTGCATGTGCATAGGGGAAAAACAGAATCTGCTCTTCAAAGCACAAACTATAAACAAAATGTGAGAACATCTGGCAGTAATTTCTGAAATTTATTAAATGCAAAATAACCATAGACAAAGCCAGAAAGAAGGCCTGGGAGATAGCTCTGTGTTGATAACAGGGGATCTGCTATTAACACAAAAGAAAATGCAAAGTAACCACAAATACACTGCATACTTTGAATTTATTTAGTTTATTAGTGTTCTCGAGCTCTTCCTCTAGTTTGTGACTTCACCTTACTTTACCTGAGATTTCTCATTATAAATTAGAAGAGCTGATAACCCATAAGAGTTATGCTTCTTTCAACATTGACCTTGATCCTAGGACAAGACGACAGAGGCAAATGGAGGCAGGGCACGAAGCAAAGTGAGCATACAGATAGACTAGTTGTTGAAGCCTGTGCTGGCAGGTGGCCTGGCCTCCTCACTTTCCTCTCTGAGACAGAATCTCTTTTTACGATCTCATATTATACAGGCATTTCTAGGTTAAAAAGCTCCAGAGAAACATCAAAGACATGAAAGGCACATGAAATTGACCCATCTAAGAGCAACTCAATTGGCAGTTACTGTTCAATAAGTGAGAGCATGTGCCATCGGGCCTGCTTTGCCCGTTGCACTTTGGTGCCTGTCCCAGAGGTCTCCCACCCATCCTTGCCTGAGATCAAGAGGCCAGAGAAGGCCTTACTCCAGGGCCGGGCCCCCGGGAAGGTGCCAGCGCTCTGGGTGGGGAGTTTCAGACTGAACTCACCAGGGATGTTTGTCCACAGAGCAGGATAGAGGAAACAGATCAGTAATCAGAAATGTGGGGTTGAGGTGGACAGCTGGAATCCAGGGAAAGATATAAATGAGGGCACCAAGAAGGATCTGGGGCCAGAGCAGAAGGGTTCCAGAAGAATCAGTGTTACAATGAAGCTTGTTACATAGATTGAAGTTTGTTAAGTAGATTTCATTTTTGTCTCTGACTCTTCACTTCTCCATTTATCCATGCCCTGTGCCTTGTAACACATAGTTCCTCCTGCTAGAGAGGTGTGTCTGTTTACCCCGACTCACTTCAGCCAGTGGAATGTGGGCAGAAGTGACAGAGTGCCTGTTCGCCATGTGACTCACATCACAGTGGGATGTGGGTAGAACGGCCTGCTCTGTGGCCTTCCCCAGAAGCCTTGGATGTTTTCAGTTAGCTACATGCCTCTGCCAATGAGAAGACACCACAGCTAGCCTGCTGGTCCAAGGAGGAGGAGAAACACGTGAGGCAGAGCTATGCCAGCTGCTGCAGTCCTGGGCAGAGTTGCCCAGTCAAGCCCAGTCTAGATCAGCCAAACCCAGCTGACCTACTGATGCTGAGCAACATGACACATTCATTGTTTTAGGCTGCTGAGTTTGGAGGTGTTCACGACACAGCATAGTTATGGCAATCACTGACCATTACAGTCAGCTCTAAGGATCCTTTCAAAATGGACAGCTGAATGTTTTTCTTTTGCATGTGACTTGCCTAGTGTCACTTGGAAGGAGACAGCAGATTGGTAACTAACACTTCTTGCCAATGCTATATTAGAGTTCTCCAAGACTTTACTCAAGCTTTGCAAGAAACGAAGAAACTCTGAGTTATCCTCAGTTCCCTGGAGAGATTTCTTACCTCATTAACATTTTTTTTCAGTCCTTCTTTCCTTCCTTCCTTCTTTTTTTTCTTTTGTTCTTTCCCCAGCAGCTCCATGATAATTTTCAACTCATTTAGAATCCTGAATATTTGTCTCTGAATCTTGGAATTTGATTAACCATCTATGATTTTGAATGGCTGTTGGGAAATGGTCTGTCCTAACTTTTAACTTTGGCCTAAATCCAGTCACATTAAGTAGATACCATTAGTTTTAATCTTCTTTGTAACTAAAAGCCATGTGGTGCTCTTGCTCTGATGATTCCATTAGGAATCAGGATTCTTTCAAATCTCTTTCCACTGAGAGAAACAGGATGACACAACTGGATGGAATTAGAATCAAAGAAATTTAGATTTGGTGGGGATATCAAGAGTTCATCTTATTTACAGGAGGAATATAAATTTCAGAGAGGTTGAGTGCCCCTCCCACACAGCTTACAGAGGACAGAACCTAGTACAGAGCCTCATATTTTGATTCAAACTCCAGTGCTCTTTACTAAGGATGGAGAACCCAGACCTAAGTGGGTTTGCCACTAATCAATCATGATGCCCTTTTGTGCAAGGCTGCTCAAACATCCTACTTCCATTTGATGAAAGCCTGCGTGCTACTGAGGCAGGGTTCCACTTAAACAAACAGTGCCTCTGTGTATAATAAGCTTGCATTCTCAGTGCTTTTTACCCTGCTGGGCAGAGAAAGTTACAATGTTCAAGAAGAAAGGAAACGTCTAGACTGAGGGTTAAAGTCTGGAAGATTGTTAAAGTCTTTCAAAGTTGCCATTTCTTACATAAGCTTGGCGTTTTTCCAACGCAGCCTTAAAAAAAAGTGGCACAGACACCTGTGAACGCGTACACCTGGTGCTTTAAAGCACCACTCTGGGACATGATGAGACTCCTCTCTCTTCCCTAACCTCAGCTGCCCCACATGCAGAACTCAGATGGGGGCATGTTGAAAATCCTGCACTAACACCCACCTTGTAACTTTGTCCTCTCTGGTTGTTGAATAACAGAAAAGACCTAAGTCAGAATGGCTGCAAGAGCCATGGGGAAAATTCTCTGGTTCCTTGATACCCATCTGCGTCATAGGAGCATGTGATAGGAAAACTCAAGGCCAGCTCAAAGAGCTACCCTCTGAAATGTGTCATCTTGTGATGTCTGTCCCGTTTTCTTTCCAGTTCAGCCCCCTCTGAACTGACTGCCCACAACAGCCTACATTCCAGCATAAAGAGAGACCCCCACTAGGAGGAGAGGAGGAGCGTTTCTACAAGGAGATTTCAGCTCACAACAGATGGGCATCTGTGGGGTGACCTCATGAAGGGCACTGATCAATCAACAGACACGTCTTTCAGGACCCTTAAATTTCTCAGCACTAGGATAACTGCACACAGTCAGGCCAAAGATCAATAGACACCAATAACAAGATTACAAAAGTCCCTCAGAGTAAACACAGGACACGGGCAACACTAAATCCTCTGGATGCTGTCCCACCACCGGGAGACCAGGCCCTGGGATGAAAAGGAGTGCAGACCATCTCCAGGAACACAGGAATAAGTGACACAGAAGAGGCAGGTTTGCAAAGCCCAGTGAGCACAGGCCTCCGCCAGTCATGCTGGGTCCCATCACAGCACACCCCATTTCCACTTGAGTGTCTCCCTGTTTTCTGTATCTGCAAACTTCCCATCTCTACTGGATCTTCAACCTGAGAATCTGAGCCTGTTCCAACCTCTCCCTCAAAACACACGAGCACCAAAAAGACAAGCCTCCAGTCACCAGTTGTCGTCTGGGCTCCCTGCAGGGCTGTTTCTGGGAAGAATAGGACACAGAAAGTGTGGTGTGGGAAATCCAGTGCCACTCTGTGGTCTTCCTTTCATCTGACCTTGCCGTGGCTCTGCCAGCCGCGAGCCCTCTGGCCTTAATGGAATGCGCTCATCCCGGGGACTGAGACACCTGTGTGCTTGGTTGGACTTCCCAGCTTTGGTAGGTCCTTGTCTCCTCATGGGCTTTCTCTCCTCTGCCTGAGCCTTCGATAGCGCTGGTCTGCAGGGTTCCTCCTTGGCTCACCACTCCTCCTCCGTCTGCCTTCTTGGAGCAGCCTCACCCACACCACAGAGGCAGCTGCCCTTCAGGTGGTGGACATTCCCAGAGCTTTGGCCCTGCCCAGAACTCTCTGCTGAGCTCCAGAACCATTCACCCAACCTACTGATGTCTTTGAACCGCCTCAGACACCACATGCCAAACAGAAAACTTCTTTTCTTACCCAACCTACTTTCCTGTTAGAAAGACAATTTATTTTCGTTTTTCTGAAGCCAGAACCCTGAGAGGATCACAGCCTCCTCCTTTCATTCAGCCCAACATTGACTCAATCCCGTCATATAGAGTCTGCCCCACCAATTTCTCGTGTACACATCTCTCCTCTGTTCTCACTGTGTGCCTTACTCTTGGATCCATCGTTGTCCGCCTGGATTCCCACAGTATCCCACCAGCTGGTGTCTGTTCCTCCAGATTGGCACTCCCAGTTAATTACCCACCCTGCCTCCAGCATGACCTATTAAAGCTGTAACTCAGACAGTGTTGTTCCCAGCTTAAAGCTCCAATGGTGCTCAGTAGGTCTCAGGGCACGAGGCAAATGCACAGACACAGCAACAGCAGGCCCAGCCCGACATGTCCCGTGTTTGCCTCTCCAGCCTCATACCTCACTACCCCCACATGCCTCTGTGCCCCGAGCCCCACCGAACTACTTGGAATTTCTTGGATTTCTCGAGCAGTTGCACACTTTACGGATATCAATTTCCTGCTTGAAACACACTTCTGCGTCTGCCCCTGCTCTGCCCTTATTTTCCCCTCGGTCAGCCCAGCCAGCCCTCCCAGTCTTTCAACACTTGGCTCAAGTGCCACTTACTTTGGGGAGCTTTTCATGGCCTCCCTGGGTGTGGTTGAGTGCCCCACCCATGTGTCCCTACAGCATCTTGGAAACTGCTTTACTGGCACACCTACCATGAGATCCTGCTGTCATCACAGGCTTGGATGTTACTCCCATTTACCTACAAACTTCCAGGAGGTATATGCCCCCAAAGATGCCCATGTTCTAATCCCTGAAATCTGTGAATATATTACAGAGCCAAAGAGACCTTGTAGGTGTGGGTAAGTTCAACACCTTGAGATGGAGAGTGTCCTGGGTGATCCAGGTGGCCCAATGTAATCACAAGGGCCCTTAAAAGTAGAAGAGGAGCCGGCCCGGTGGCGTAGCAGTTAAGTTCACACACTGCTTCGGCGGCCCGGGGTTCCCTGGTTCAGATCCTGGATGTGGGCCTACGCACCGTTCATCAAGCCACGCTGAGGTGGCATCCCACACAGAGCAAGTAGAAGGATTTACAACTTGGACATACAACTATCTACTGGGGCTTTAGGGAGTAAAAAGGAAAAAAGGAGGGAGATTGGCAACAGATGTTAGCTCAGGGCCAATCTTCCTCGAGGAAAAAAAATTAAAGTAGAAGAGTCAGCATGCCATGGGGAGGTGCTCGTATGGAAGAACAGTCAGAGGGGGCAGTGTTGTTGGCTCTGAAGATGGAGCAAGCGCCCTGAGCCAAGGAATGCAGACAGCCTCTGGGAGCTGGGAAGGGCCAGGAAACAGATTCTCCCCTGAGTCATCGGAAGAGAACGCAGCTCTGCTGACACCTTGATTTTAGCCCACTGAGACCCATGTCAGACTTCTGACCTCCAGAACTAGAGGATAATGGATAATGGATTTTCATTTAGGCCACTGCATTTGTGGCAATTAGTAATGGCAGGGAGAGGGAACTAACACGGGGCGTGTCTCCTTCACTTGCCCTTCCCTGTACTCAGCGCAGCGCCCGGTGTGGAGATGTTGAATGTACATGTGTTAAGTGACTGGATATGTGTGTGAATAAATAAATAAAAAGTGAAATAAAGTCCTAAAAACACCTGGGTTTCTAACTGGAGTGGATAAACCCCGGCTTATTAGTTAGTTCTGCTCGGACAGGTGACCACGTGCCCGCTGACAGCCCCGAGAATCTACCCGCCGTTTCCCCATACCCTGAAAACCTCCCAAACACTGTCAGACTAACAGCAGGGCAGCCCCTCTGCAGGCTTTGGGCAGAAAGTCCTCTCCATTGTTTGCCGAAATGATGCCCCAATCGGTGCTCCCAGCCCTAGTTTCGCAAGAAACTGTCACAAATCCATAGAACACATAACTCTCATTCTGGAAGGATGAATAGAGAGAGAGAGAGAGACAGGTTTTGTCTCTACATTTTTACAGCTGAGGCTTGTGAATGCCCCATGTGTGACCTCAGCACGTTACAAATGAGAAACGGGAGAAGGTGCCCGGGGGCTCGCGGCAGTGGGCCTGCTCCCAGCCACACTCCCTGGCGCCCCTCCCTCAGGGTTTGGGGCATCCGTGCAGGCAGCCTGCTTTGCTTCCTCTGGATATACGTGGGGTTTAGAATGCCTGCGCGAGAAAAACCTCAGCTCCCTTTTCTACCAGATCAAACAAGTTTTATTTTATATTAGCACAATACAGAGAGCCTAGAGGACTCGACGGTGGCGTTTGCATTGTGACCGCCACATTGTGAATGTTGGTGGCGCAGCTCTGCTGACACTGGCGGCACAGATGAAAGCCTCTGCTTTGCTTTTGCAGGCTTTGATGTTTTCCAAAGGAATTTTGTTATTATTTTTCCAATTTTGCTTTATCTTAGCTGTCCTGTGCATGCGAAATAAGCTCTCACATCTGGGGAGCAGGGATCTGTTGATTATTTTTGAGTGGGCTCTTGGAGAGCTGCACAGTGAGCACCCCTTCCTAGGGGGAAGGGGCAGAGAAGAGTGGCATTTCAGAACTTTTGTTCCTAGAGATCGTTGCAGCAGTTAAGGTCAAAGCTCTTGCTGAAACCTTCGAAAACACGTGGAAAATGGTGACCAGTGGCCTAGAGAGAAATAATGTGGAAGGACATGCAGTGTGATTTTTGGAGACTCAGCTCTCTGCTCTGGTTTAAGTTGACAGACAGTTGCACTTAGCACCTTCTGTGGGTGCCCAGTGGCAGCTGGGCCTGCTGAGGTCCAACAGCAAACACTGTGTGCTCTTGCCCTCCAGAGCTCATCGTCTTCCAAGGAGGGTCACCAGTACCCGAGCCATAGGGACACCTCACACCTGGCAAGGTAAGATGAGAGCCCATAACCTTAACCTAGGTAAGCGGTGACGGCGAAGCATAAGTGCTAAACAAGGAGAGAGCATCCGTGGCCCAGATGGCCCTAATGGTCCGGCACACGGGCACTGGAGAGACCAACATGCTACTGGAAAGCTGATTATGGTTTGAATGGTCCCAGGGAGGACTGCAGGGCTCCTCTTAGCCAGAGAGCCTTTTGCTTCATTTAGAGAATCCCCACAGAGAACATTTGAAGCTGTCACAGGAAAGACTGTGTGGGTACTGATGGAAGGGAGAGAAGAGAGACATGCAAAGAGAAATAACATCGTCGTAATTTGGCAATTGTCTCCAAGCAACTTGAGAAAGAGAGGTTTTCAGGAGGTGCAAGGAAGTTTTAGAGAAAGATGTAGGCCCAGCTGTGGAAAAGGCCACTGGGGGTCCTCAAAGGCAAGTCTGGGAGATCCCCAGGGATCGCAAGCTGAGGAATTTTAAATAACCGTGATGCCAGTATTTACTTTTCATTATTTTCCTGTCTGCGTGTGGTCTAACCACCACCATTTATCCCCAAACGCTTGGCACACATTTCTGCATCATGTTGGTGCTGCTTTGAGAAATAAAAGAAGGAAAGGAGGGTTTGCAGGTTGGGGCAAGGTAGAGAAAGGATGGTACATGTGGGATGCAGAATAGCCAGCAGGCTTGGGGGGCCACATGATGGTGAAGCAGCAGGCTGGGCGCAGGCGACACAGAAGCCAACAGGAAATAAACCCTCTCAGCTACACATACACCAGAGAAAGTAGAGCCAGGTGCCAGTGGGGGAAGGCAAGCCTCTGCAATCATTGGGTAGGGAATATCCTGCCAAGAGATTCTTGAATTACGTGTTTTCAAAACGAAAAGAGAAAATGCCCAAACAGCAGTATGGAGACAGAGCTGCACAGGTCTGGAGAAGAAGCATATCCGGGGGAGGGAGGGAAGTTTCTCGGAAGAGATGGCTTTGAACTAGACCCCACGTGTCGTGGGGTGGGTGATGAACTGCAGGGTCCAGATCCAGTTTGTCCACCATTTCTTCATCTGTGAAATGGGCTTAATAACACTCACTTACGTATCCTAGCTTTTGTGAGGACCCAATTCGTTAAAAGGTATGAAATTATGTTGAGAACTCTGCTGTACACAGGTGAGGCCTTATCATATGTCAGTGTGACACACTCAGACGACTCATGGTGTTTTATTTTCTGGTTTCAAAGAATCCTAATAACTATAATTGCAGCAATTTCTTCTTCTTTTCAGACTCTGTTATTTTTAATCCTGTTTTTGTTTTACATTAGAAATAAGTTTGTGCTATCTTTTCTGCTTCCTACATGTTAGACTCCCTGACAGTAAGGCCACTATGGATACATCGATTTGTCCCAAGCATAACTGTCTTGGTCTGGACACCCCAGAAGCAGAACCTGCTTTAGGGATGTGAGGAATAGTGGCTTTGGGGAGGTGTTTCCAGGAAGCACCTGTACGGGAGTGGGGTGTGTGCTCACAGGGTTATCACCACGGGCAGCTGGGGCTCAGTCCCATTGGAATTCCGGGGACAGAGTGGAACATGCCTCAGAGTTGTCCCTCCCTCTCCCTATCACTGCCTGAGAGCTGTTCCCCAGTTGTTAACTCACCTGGAACTTCTGGGCTGCCCAGACCCCCCTCAGGAGAAAGACCCCTGATGGAAGCCATGGGTGCTGGCTCTCTCCAATCAATGGAGAGTGTGAGGGTCTGCATGGACCCCCCTTACATAGGTAAGGCAGTTTGCTGTGAGGCTGAAGGAAAGAAGGAGAGGCAAAGAGAGAGGACAAAAAAGAATGGGATGTAAGATGGTAGACAGGGGGTGCCCTTCCAGCCCTCTCAGGACTGTGTACTTTGGGATTGGGGTACAGATCTGCCCCTGTGAACCACAGAATCCCATAGACCCCATGTGTCCTTTGCTAGTTTTTGACAGAGTGCATAAAAGTTAAATTAAAAGGAGAGGGAGTGTGTGCCTGTGTGTTTCCCAGAAAGATCTGACAAGGGGGAACTGGGAACACACTCTCCTCTCAGCCACACGTGCAGCAAAGTACACAGGTGCCTCCAAGTTACACCTGCCCTACCTATTGCAGAATGTGGGGAAACCTATTTATTGAGCACCGAAATGAACCACGATCTCAATTGTGCATCATGCTTTTAGTGCATTCTAGAAGCCCAAAGGTGAGTTCAAGGTCATTGGAGGGATCAAGTAGCCGTGGGTCATACAACTGGGTTGGAGCCAAAGTCTGCCTGTTTCTGGCTCCCCAGAGGACTTCCTGGGATTGGCAGGAGTCCTGAATGCTAGGTGTCACCCAGACTCCACTCGGGACAGTGGCCCAGTAGCTAGAGCAGTGACCACTGACGGCTCACAGCCTAGGCCTTCCAGAAACTGCCCTTGGATGAGGGAACTGCCTTGCTCATGGCTGCCTCGAGCTCATGGCTCTCTTTGAGGGCATCCTGTATCCAATACCTCACTGATGCAGATGTGTGAAGGCTTTGCCTCCACAGACCCCAGCTCTGAAGGTCCATCCCAGCTCCGAGTTCCCCTTGAGGTCAGCTGAGGGTCAGTCCCAACCGCATCACAGGTCGGTGTCTCCCTCTGTCTATCGTGGAACTGGACCACCCCCCCAGGGTTGTTCCTAAGAGCTGGCTCCCTGCACCTCCTGCACCACATCTGCTCCTCAGGGACCCCAACCCGAAACCCCAGGGGGCAGAGCTCAGGCTGCCGGGAGGAGAGCACTTGCCTGGGACAAGACAGGGCAAGGCCGCACTGGGACACTCTCTCTCCCGATCTCATGGCTGTTCAGTGTGACACTTTTCCTTTAATCACACTCCACCCAGCCTAGTTTCTTCCTAGAGGATTCTGAGCTAACTCAAGGGCAGCTGGGAAGCCCAAGTTAAAGCAGCTAGGCGCATTCATTTGCATCTCTGAGCAGGAGGGTCTTTATTGCCCTCTCTGAGCAGGAAATGCAATTTACACAGGAGTTAGATCGATGCCTCACTGAATCTTCAGGTTCATGCTTGGTATTGTACCTGCATTGCTTCCACTCACTGCCCACTGCCTATGGAGGGAGGGCAGGAACTGGACTTCCAAAACTCCAGAACAGAGGGCAGGGGAAGTCTGACTGCTAAGCACTGAGGATGAATAAACTATGAGAAGACAGAGCCCCAAATCCTTGCTTTCCATGGAAACCTGCATGGTTCTCAGGACCTGCACACAGGAGGGTCGATGTGGGAGGTCAATGTGGCCAGCAGAAATATGTTCTGAGGTCCCTCTCCTCTAAAGCAAAGATCTGAGGGGCTCAGTTGCCCGAAAATGCACACCAGATCAGCCAAAGCTCCAGGACCCAGAGTCAGGCCCAAGAGTGCCAGTTCTGGGATTGAGAGCCAGACTGAAACATCTTAGCTGTGTGACCGCGGCAAGGTTCCTAAGTTCTCCTGCACTCTCACTCAGCAGCCCCACTGTGAGACAGGGGTCACGACAGTGGCTCTAACATGAAAGCTGGGCTCCGATGCCTGAGGTGAGAAAGAGCTGGGATGTTCAAGGTATCAGTCTAATGCCTGGTAGGTCATGAAGGAAGAGCCAATTGACATCAGCTGGTGGTGTTATCGTGTGACCTGCGTTTTCCACTTGATGGGGACGCTAATCTTTATAATTTCTCCTAGGGTGTGGTTTTACTTCTGATTTACCATTTTGGACCAGAGCGAGGGACTGAGGGTAATTTTAGGGATTTCAGTTTCACCATTTACAGCTTTTACTCCACAGTACAGGGGACTGATGTGACATTCTGCCAGCCACTAAGCACATCTATCCCCATTCTTCATTCAGGGACCAGGGAAATGACTACAGCTAGTGGACTCATGTGAGATGAGCTCAAAATAGGTGTCCACTAGTCACCTGATTTCCATGAGCCTCTTCTCCAACCAGAGGAAAAAGGTGACTCTTCAAGTCCTGAAAAAGTCGGGGTATTCGCTCTCCCAGTGCACAGTGGGGAAGGACTGCAGAAATAGGCTGTGACAGCTCTACAGGTCTCTCCTCAAAGGGCCCTGCCTTCCCTTCAGTCCCTGCTCTGGGTCTGTGAATGAATCAGTGGAGCAAACGGCTAGTAATCTCATCCCTGCTGTCCCCTGTGAGCTGTCACCGCTGGTCTTTGCAGGCTTTGTTTTTCTGGCACTGCTGCCCATTATGATAAGTTGTTTCCTCCTTGCCGCTGGCCTTGGCTAGTCCGCAACCCCTCCCTCCCGACCCCAGCCTCCGAGGATAGCCACCACCAAAACTGTCAGTGCCTGCTCTCGGGCTCCCCTCTCGCTGTGGTTGGGGGAGTGTTCTCTGGGTCTCCCGGGGCCATCCATCGCCTTCCTTGCTTCTGTGCCCAAGCAGTTCTGGCATCTCTATTTCATATCAGTGGGTATCCTAGGATGTGATTCAAGGAGGGGTCCTGGCAGAGTGCCAGGACTGATCCAGGGTCCTCAACTGGACGGTGAATGCTGATTCACAGGCGAGGACCCCGTGTCACTATATCCTCCCCTCTCCACTGCACAGTTCTCTTCTAACGGGGCGCAGGGGACTGCATCTGCCAACAGCAAGGATTGGAGGAATCTGGAGGTTATGATTTTTTCAGGCTTAGCCACACAAAAGTCCTCATCCTACATCTCAGGTTCCTGTCCTTTCCTGTAAGGACCCTGATTTTTAACACAGGAGAAACTTTTCTGTGTGTCCCCTACAACTGCAGGAGACAAGGCCTCAGGCCTTCAGATGTGCCTGGAGTTGACAGTTGGGACGTCGGAGTTAATCTTTCCCAAGGTTCCCCGTGCAGTTTCAAAAAGCCAACCGACTCCACGAGTGTTGCCATTCCCACTATCCCCAACCTACTTACCTGCCCAACCAGTAGACCACTGCTCACCCTCAGTCTGCACCACATGTCAATCAGCCACAGGTGACGGCCTTGCTAACTGATGCCACCTGTGCCAAAGTTATCGCAACCCAGTGACTGTGACTGGGGTCCTGTTGACATCTGGTGACTTAGCCTCAAAAACTAACCCTGAGACTGTGTCCTAGATCTACTCCTGGTACCAGCTGCCTTAGCTTGTTCTCCCCAGAAAGAAATGTCTGAGACAAAGGCTTGTTCTGAAGAGTGTACTGGGAGCTGGGATCTTAGAATGCAGGACTGAGAGCAGAAGAAACAGGCATGGAATGGGAAAACCATGGTATGCTGTGGGCAGTTCCTGTCGGGGAGTATTGCTCAGTCTCTCTCAGGACTGTCCCTCCAGGAGAAGAAAGGGAGAAGTCATTTCCCATGGCTTGTGCTCCCATGGGTCAAGGGTTACTTCACGGTGCCTTAACTCCCCTGTGGCAGATGGTATTTTCAAAAGTGACTGCAGCAAAATATCTGGGCCACTTACTCTTCCAGAACTTTGTGACTCCCCATCAAGGAGTGAAGTCTTTGTCCCTTCCCTACAGAATGTAGTGGAAATGACGCTGATGACTTCTGTGGCCAGCTCACAAAGGCGATTGGCTTCCTCCTGTCTCCCTCTCTCTCTCAATCTCTCTACCCCTCAGAACCCGTCCACCACACTGTGAGGCAATATAAGCCCACAGAGGCCATGTGTAAGTGTTCCGGAAGACATCTCCAGCTGAGGTCCCACACAACACCCCTCCAGCTAAGGCAAGAGAAGAAATGTCTCCAAGAAGCCCTGGCCCCAACTGCAGGTTCTTCAGCAAAGTAAGTATGGTTATTGTAACCCCCTGTGTTTGGGGGTGATTGTTACACAGCCACCCTAACTGGAACGCTCCCCACCACCTCTGTGCTGAGGGCCAGGTGGGCATAGCTGTGTCGGAGGCCCCAGGGCAGGAAGTGAGGCACACGTGGCCCGGCCTGAGGCTGCACTGCAGCCAGGTCAGTGGGAGGCTCTGTGGAGCTGGTCACCGAGCAGTGCGAGGATAAGAAGCCATGCTGACAGGGTCTGAAGAGGACAGCCTGGGCAGTGCGGTCACCGAGACCGCAAGCTGCCTGTCTGAGCGGCTGTTTATTTCCTCTGCAGGGGACCGTGAGTGTGACTTCAGGGCCAGGACGAGTGGTCTAGATGGACATTCGGGAATTGTTCTTACAATCCTAGAGCAGGTAAGACTTTGGGAAAACAGTTCCCTCCAAGCCTTTTTCCAGGTCATCACTGACAAATAAAAAAGGGGGTGACTTTTCATTTTCAATAAGCGTCATAGAAATATATAGTTCACATTTTTGTTCTGAAATTGAGCTTTATGTCAGGATGACTGGATACTTCGGGCGAATGGCTGCGTTCAAGAACTAAGGCCTATTCGTATTCAGGTTTTCAGGAAAAGGACTCCTGCAGCCAGGAATCATGCCTGTGTATGCAATACATTTACTCTCAGGGGAGAAATATCACCCCCAGGAGTTTTCAGGGGTTGGCTGTAGTTTGAACAGAGGGACAGATTTTTCGTCAATGGCTGATGCAGGTGAACTTTGATTGTCTAATGATAGGCTCAGAAACCCTGGGTAAGTTCTCAAGGAAAATGAGGCAATGCAGGAAAAGAGTCAAACCAAGCAAGATGCAGGGAAGTCTGACCCCATGCGGTGCGTCTCTCCCCTGTTGTGGAGGAACAGACAAGGCTTACAACAGCCACGCCCCACGGTGACTCTGGGGCCAGGTCAGGACAACCTTTGAAACAATCTGGATGTCACACCGGGCTCAGGTCAGCACAGGGAAGGGGTAGGAGATGGCCAATCCTGGCTACTTGTCAGCATGTCCTCAATGCCCAGGGACAGATGGGAAGGTGGCCCTGGGGGAAGGCTGAGGTCTCAGAGCTTTGCTTTTTATTTTTGTTCCTGGTGAACATGAACCAGAGAATCCAGTTTGCTTGTTTTTATTTAATTGTTGTGTGGTGTCCCCACTGTCCCAGGTGTGAAGTGACCCGAGCTGCATTATCTGTCTCCATCTTTCCTTGTTCAAAGGAAGTGACCACTTCAAAATTCCACTCAGGGAGAGGAACGATTTCACCCAGACCCTTACTATTACGTTGTTGTTTTTGTTGTTTTCTAAACATTTGATTTCTAACCCTTGAGTGGGTAGTACTCTCCCAAATAGATCTCAGACAACTGAGAAAGGCAATCTTCAGAAGGAAAAAAACACCCAAACAAACAAACCCTAACAAAACCACTGGGAATGTCATTCTTTGGAGAAAAGAGGTCAAATGTATTTCCCCTGAATGACATAAAGAGAACATGACATGTTCTCACCCAGCATGGCTCTACTTCAGAAATCATAAACCCAATGTGCCACTCTGAAGAATCATCTCTCTTTCTGGCTTTTCTCCCCAACTTCTTGGACAATGTTTCATGATCTCATTGAGGTCTCTGCTTACCTGACATCTGGGTTGTTCCCTCCTGAAATATCCCTGGACTTCCTCCCTCTTAACAAGACTGTACCCCAGGTTGATCATTTAAATGGAAAACTCACAAGCACTTTTGATTTTCTGGTACTACTTTCCTTCTGCTCCAGGAAAATCCCTACCCTGGGTTAGGGCTGTTAATTTTGGAGGAAACCCACAACTGTGCAGATCAAAGCCATGAAACCACTCCAACTTCAGTGGGGTCCCTAAAGCTATCTGCCCACTCTTTTGTCCTTCCTTATTAGATCCCTCTTTTATTTCTAAATATTCATTTTTGGTGTCTAGCCCCATACTCAACCAGGCTCAATCCATTCCTAGTGTTCAATCCTGATCCTGAATTCACTCAAGAGTCAAGACACCCAAGTATTAACTCTGTCAACTTCCAAACCCTAAGCCCAAAATCTTACCCACAGTCCACCCATCCTCGCTTCCTTTCCTCTGGTTTGGGAGGATGGAGGATTCTCTGATTATCAGCCATTACCCCACCACTGTCCTTGGTGTCACTGGCCTACGGTGACCTTGCTCTGACACACTGAAGGTCAGGATGCCTGGAAGTGTTCAAACATTAGCTGAGTGACTGGCCACCTGGCAGATGAGTTCTAGAGAGTCTGCAAGAATCCAGGGGATCACTTCATGATCCCATGGTCTAGTATGTGGACCAGAACGACACAATCACTGCCTCCCTGGGCAAGGCAGGATTTAATAACCCTGTGTCAACATCCCTGTCTGCGGGAAGATCGTTTCCATTCCTAACCTTCTGCTCCCATCTTCTTCCCACCTCACTTGTAGAAAATACTGCCTGCCCTCGCTCCAACTATTTTTTGGAAAAGAGTTCCGTGTTAATCAATACCTCAGTATAACCATCCTCACCTGCCTCATCAGGTTGCTTGTGGAATGTTTAATCGTCACCTGTCATGGACCTGTCACTCCAGGACAAATAGGTCTTTACACACATCAGCAGGAAAAGGGGACTATCCAGGAAAAAAAAGATAGAAACACAAATAACAATGACATCATGAGACATATAATATAATTGGTGATTCATTTTTAACAACGTCTTTATTTTAGAGGATAAATTAAATTAATGAAATCTGACGCCTGACTTGGATGCTTGGAGAGTAAACTCATTCAAATAAAAATATTCTCAAAGACAGTTTTAAAATTTTTTTAAATGTAAGATTCCTTAAAACCCTAATTCAAGGCTTTACCACCACAGGAAAAACCATTCTGAAACTGGGCAGGTGCCAGGAGGTTGGGTTATAAATAACAGAGACTAACTTATTTTAAGTAAACAGGGGTGGCCCCAGAAGAGTAGCAAGTGTGGAGCACGGATAGAGGGTGGAAAGAAAATCACCCTGAAAAGATCCACGGCTAGCACAGAGAGCCGGGAACCTGAGCAAGGCTTGCTGAGGAGCGGGCCTGGCAGGCAGCTGGGGCAGGAGGGCGGGCAGACGTGGGTGCGACCCTAACCAGAACGTGGCGGAGCCCTCACCCAGAACTGCTGAGACGCACAGTCCTGCTGGGGAGCTGCACACGAGCACCGATGGGGAAGCCAGGCTGAGAACGTATTTTCCCTCATGATCAGTAAAGTGTAATAAACTTGTATTTATGCTGACAATGACAGTACCACCTTATGTTTGTCCAGCTCACTGTATTTTAAGACCACAGCAGAGACGCATACAGACGGCAATGCAGCGTGGTGGGGAGATGCCTAATGTGGGAGCTGGGGAACTGCTCCCCGCAGCTCAGTGACCAAGTAGTGTGCACAGTCTTCCCCTGCAACCCGGCCTCAGTCCACTCACCTGTGAAATGGGCAGCTGGAACTGAGGGGGCTGAACAAAGGTGAATCTGTGGACTGGGTCTGGGGGGTCCCAGAACATCCTGGAATTGCAGACAGTAGTGTATGTGTGCAGTTATCAGGGGGAGGGCGGGTCCGGAGCTTGCATTGGATTCCCAAAGGGACAAGAGGCACAAACACAATCAAACACCCCTAACTCAGATCATGTGTACAGAACATTCTAGCTCACGGATACTAAAGGAATGGAAGACCATGGAAATGGGGGCTTCAAATGTCCTTATAAACATCAGAACCTTAATAATTGGTTATTTCAATACGAGCTATCTATTGCGTGAATAAGTCATACACAAGTCTAATATAATCAGATTATAATTGTACATGGAAATGTCTTAATTCAGATCCCCCAAAAGCAGACACCAGGATGTGTGTGTGCAGATGGTTTGTGGGCAGGGACTCCCAGGGAGCATCAGGGAGGGCGGGGGAAGTGAGGAGGGAGAGGTGGTGTTGACGACCTGTTATTGGTGTGGGCAGGTGGGGCTTGATCCCACTGGGGGCTGTTGGTGGCTCTCAGAATGCACCTCAGAAGTGTCCCAACAAGGGGGAGAAGCGAGCGTTAATGTATCCACGGGCCCTGAGCCTCATCAGCTGAGGGCTGCCCCTTGGAGCAAAAAACCCAGCTGCTTTGCACATAGCCCCAGGGTCTCTGGTGCATATGGAGGAAGCTTCAGGTAGAGAAGCAGAGACACCTGAGCATGCAGGTGGGCACTGTCAGCACACGAGATGGACATTCAGCTTCCCACGGCCTCTGGGGAGCTGAGAGGATATGAAGTGAAGTCCAATTAGGTCCCTACTTGGTGACTGCCACCACAAGCCACGAGCCCGTGTGGCCTGGAACCGATGACATCTCTGTGCCTCAGTTTCCTCATCTGTAAAATGGGAATCCACGCATCCAATAACACACTGAACACACCTCGTGTGCCAGCTGGTCTAGGTGCTGGCGGTAGGATGTGACCACACCGGTGAAGTTTACCTCCTGGGGGCGGGGCACCTTGGAGAAATAACAAATAAATGCAGCGAGGTGCAGTAGGCAGGGGTAATGAAGGTAGAGAATCTTGGGTTTGGGTGGGCAGGGGTGTTAATTCAGAGCGTAGAAAAGGAAGCCACTCTGGAAAGGCGACTCTTGAGTACAGTGTGAAGAATGTCTTCGGAGGAGGAGATGTGAGAGCAGTAACTCCTCACAGAGGATATGAGACCCAAATGGTCAGTGTTTGCGTGAAGTCAGAGGAGATGCCCGGCACAGGGGAGAATCATGGGTATTATCATTGTTATTATTTTCACTGTATTATTATTACTCTTATTTGAGTATCCTTTGATCTAAGTCTTCGCTTGCAAAGCAGCCAAACTCTCATTTGAAGGGAGTTCTTGGGAACAAAACAAGGCCTTCTCAGCCCAGCAGTCTGGGACCAGTGGAGTTGGATGGATCTCTGAATATTGCTGTGAAGTGACTGTAGAAGAAGACGGGCATCTTCCTAACACAGGGGACAGGCTGGCTGGAGGCTGTAACTGATTGGGGGACAGCTGTCACAAAGCTTGTCACAGAGGCAATGGTGGCCCAGAAGGGGGACTGCCTGGGTGACAGGACCTGGAGACACTGTCCTGGAGAGTGGAGGAGGCTTGCTCTGGGCTGACCAGTGTGGCCATCCCAGGCCATGCCCCTCTGTCCCATAAGCCACCTGTCCTCAGACTGAGCCCATGGAAAGGTTGGTCCTGGGCAGCTTTGGCTCTGGTGTGTTCTCCCACGTCCCCCATCTCCTCCGAGAACATGCTCTTGTGTCCATGTCCAGAGACACATGTGAGAAGTCCAGCGTCACTTCCACTGTCCTGGTGAGGAAGGAGCTAAATGTCTTAGTCTGTTTCAGATGCTGAAACCAACTACCGTAGGCTGGGGGCTTAGAAACAACAGAAGCGTCTCTCACAGTGCTGGAGGCTGGACGTTCAGCTTCCGGGTCTGGTCAGAGCCCTCTTCCTGGTTCATATTTTTGCTGCCTCCTCACTTGGTGGAAGGGGTGAGGGAGCTCTCTGAGGCCCCTTTTATGAGGGTACAAACCCCATTCAGGAGGGCTCCACCCTCATGACCTAATCACCTCCCAAACATTCAATCTGTAGCACTAAGCAAACAGGATCTGGGCTCAAATCTATGCCTGAGAGGGCCCCTGAAGCAAGGGTGAGTTAACACAAGATTTCAGACACGAGTTGTGTATCTCTATGCTGTCAGAATAACCCTGCTGGGGAAAGATTTGTTAATCTGCTTACAGGAGAAATGCTGGGACCAGCAGTTGTGTGCAGCTGGGAGAGAAACCCCTTCTCCCTGGCCGAGGCCCCCAGCACGCGTCTGTCGGGAGTAGGGGTGAAGGCTGCCGGGGGGAGGGAGGGGTGCAGGGCTCCAGAGTGTGGCCTGACAGCCATGTGCAAAGACCTTCTCCAGGCCCTGCCAGGCCGCAGGACACAGCCCTGCCCTAGTGGACTCACGGGTAAGGTGGGAGCCAGAGCAGAAGTAGGGGGGAGCCGGGAGAGGCAGTGGGGTGATGAGAGCAGGAGCAGTCTTTCATGTGGAGTCAGGTGACAGAGGCAAGGGGGAGCAAAGTTTTGTGGGGGCGCAGGTCCCAGTGCATCTGAGGACGCCCTGTCCTGATGCTTAGGTCCAGGAGTGAATGATGGGATGTTGTTTGTTCCAAATTTCTCCCTCTTCGTCAGGTAGGAACCATTATTAGGCTCATTTTAAAGCTGAGAAAACTAAGGGAAAGAAAAATGAAGCCTTTTGTTTGAGGTCCCAGAGCTAATAGATGGCCAAAGCACTGGATCTGGGTGGGTACGGCCTCGCTCAGTGCCCTTCGCTGCGCCTGAGTCCAGGGGGCAAGGCAGCTCTCGTGAGGGGCGATTTCCCCAGGGCCCTTCTGTTGTTCCTGAGAGCCATGTAACGTTTATGAACTTGTCAAAAACTAGACAACAGGCCCAAAACGGAGTCTCTTACGCTAAGCCCCACTTCACCAAACCGAGACTTAATTGCAGTTTGGGCTCTCCCAGAAATGGAGTCAATCAGGAACCACCTGATCTGCACAAGTGGGGGATCTGCCTGATAGACCCCACCGTCCCCCAATGGGAAAGGGACCTGCAACAACCAACCCGATGTTCTAGAATAACCTCCTTGCTCCTGCTCCCGTCTGCCTATAAAGTCATTTCATCCAACTCCTCGGAGCTCCTTTCTGTCTCCTAGATTGGATGCTGCCTGGTTCATGAATCACTGAATGAAATCAATAAGCCCTTTAACATTTACTCCGTTGAATTTTTTTTTTAACAAACTTCCATTGAGACAGGAATAAAATGCAGGGCAGAGATAAAATCCACATAGGTCTTATTTAACTTGATTAGTGCTAGCTCTAAAGGATCAGAGGTCTTTGTAGCTGTGTTTGCCCCTCCCTGCCCCCCCTGCCCCCACATATTCCCGTGTGAGTGAAGGTGTGTAACACTGGCTCTGCTGGATTCTCTCTCTCGGAGACGACATCGAGCGGAACCTGCCGTGTGCCAGATGCTGCTGTGAATGCCCGACCATGTTCCCTCCTTCAGTCCTCAGAACACAATTCTTATCCCCATTCACAGGTGAAGACCCGGGGGCGCAGATGGGGAGGTGATTCTCTCAAGGGTCACAAGGCCAGCCTGCAGCGCGATGGCTTCCCCACCGGTGGACCCCACCAGGGGGTCTCAGTTACACTGTGCTGCTTCTCTGACCGAGGCTGGTGGGCTTTATGAGCAGTGGTGCTCGTGTGAATGTTTATCTATGATTTAAAAACAGAACCTAAGGGGGGGCCGGCCCGGTGGCGCAGCGGTTTAGTTCGCGCTTGGCAGCCCGGGGTTCGCGGGTTCGGATCCCGGGTGCCCGCAGACGCACTGCCTGTCAGCCACGCCGTGGCGGCGTCCCATATAAAGTAGAGGAAGATGGGCACGGATGTTAGCCCAGGGCCAGTCTTCCTCAGCAAAAAGGGGAGGATTGGCGACGGATGTTAGCTCAGGGCTGGTCTTCCTCACCAAAAAAAAAAAAAAAAACCAGAACCTAAGGAATTGTGACATAAGGAAAAACAACAGGAGACAGGGTGAGAACGTAGAAGAAACCCAGTTCCCCCAAATGCCCCTCAGGGACAACTAAACCTGCAAAAGACCAGGGCCACTAGTGAGTGATTTCCCTGAGGGTCAGGGGAAGAGAGCGCTGGGCTTTCTGCTTTAGGGAGAGACATTTTATCATGGAACTCAGAACCTGAGTGACCTAAAAGAAATGCGAGAGAATTTTATGATTTGAATGGGGGAGGAAAAAAGTAGACATGAAGATAGATGATATCTTTGTGAATTTTCCCGCTCCAGTGCAGGCAGGCCTGGCCAGCAGTCCCTCCCCGGGGCTCTCCTTCCCCAGGCAGGCTGCCGGTTCGCCCTTGGACAGCTCAGGCCCCAAGGCGTTCTTTCCAGGCAGCCACACAGTCCAGGACACCTGCAGCGCCACGCACAAGAGAAAGCTGCCCCCTTTTTCCTGGGGGACCCAGCCCGTGCTGGGGTGAACTGTTAGGAGCAGGCAGGGCTGTGTCCGCCTGGCCAACCCCTGCCCCAGGTGCTGTGGGCCTGATCAACTGCATGACCCTACACAGGGCCCTGCCTGCCCCAGGCCAAATCTAGGGTTTTGTTCCCCTAAAATGGAAACAAGATATGTATTGAGCCCCAACTACAGGAGTATAAAGATGAGACGTGGATAAACAGTGCAGCCCACACACCCCTCTGCATTAGTTTCCGGGGGCTCCCATAACAAAGGACCACAAACTGGTGGCTTAAAGCAACAGAAATTTATTCTTTCATGGTTCCAGAGGCTGGAAGTCTGAAATCAAGGTATTGGCAGGGCCAAGCTCCCTCCACAGCCTCCAGCGAAGGATCGTCCCTCGCCTTTTCCAATATCCGTGGCCCCAGGTGTTACTTGGCTTGTGGCAGCATCTCTCCAATCTCCACCCTGTCTTCACATGGCCTTCTTCCCTCTGTGTCTGGGTCTCTGTGTCTCTCTCCTCTTTCTATAAGGACACCAGTCGCAGTGGATCAGCGCCCACCCTAATGACCGCATTTAACTTGATTATATCTGAAAAGACTCTATTTCCAAAGAAGGTCACATTCACAGGGACTGGAGTTTAGGACTCCAACCCAAGTGCCTGCTGGAGAACTTTTTGGGGAGCACAATTCAACCTCTTGCACCCTCCGGTGGGAGACCTCTGAGGCTCAATGGAACCTATGCCTTTTCCAGATTTCCCTGCCTGATTAAGCTCCAGGTGCCATCATGTTAAGTGACTTGTCAACACACCCTCACTGGACGCCTCCCCTCCTGCCTCCCCTTCCCTCCCCTGCCACTGTTCCCTTACCTCCAAAATAATCTACTTGACCTTGAACCTAACCTAAGACACATACTGCAAGTTCCTAGCTTTGATGGCAGGGAAGGAGGGGTGGGATGGGATCAGCCCCTTTGAGAGTGCTCCATCTCCAGCTCTAGCACCAGGGAGCCTGTGGAGCCAGGAGAGCTCATGTCCCCGATGGAGTGAGCGGGACCCAGGCTATGCCCAGCAGCTGGGCAAGGGGCAGGGTCCTCCCTTCAGTGGCAGCCAGCACAGGCCCATGGATCATCCCACAGAACTGGTAGCGTCTGTGACCTGGGAATCGGCTCAGGCCCCAACCCGCCCACCCCACGTGAACGCACCCCCTTAATAGCTTGGGACCCTGGCAAGCCCATCACCGTGCACATTTAGATCCAGAACCACCTGGAGGGTGAATCCCCCACATTGGGGAGGTGAGAGTTCAGAGCCACTCTCCTCTCAGGGGAGACTGGGTCTGAGCCCCCTCATCCCACGGCATCTGACTCAGACCCTGAAGGCTAAACACACATTTTCTAAGAAGAGAAGCCAGAGCACTTCTGAGCAAAAGGACCCCAACTGAGGGGCCATGCCCAGGGCAGGCAGGGGTTTGCTGCTGCTGTGCCATGGGAGTGAGGTGGGGTCTCAAGTACAGACCCTTAAAGAGAGGCCCCACAGGGCATGTTCAGGACTCTGGGGCTTGGCCCTTGAGCCATAGGAGCCATGGAAGCTCCTGAAGCAACAAAGGTGCCATCTGTGTCTCAGAAAGCCCTCTCGGTGGGTGGTGTGGGTGGGAGTTAGAGACGTGGGAGACTGGCCAAGAGTGGGAGTCAGGCGGCTCCTGAATAGTCCAGGGAAGAGAGGCTGGGGCCCTAAAATGAGGCAGGGGAGGAGAGAGACTCAGGGCTGGGCTCGGGACACAGATCTGCAGTAGAACCTAACAAGTGTGATTCCTGAGTGTGGGGCCGAGAGAAGGAGACTGGCGTTCCTAATCGAGTATGAGGAAGAGGAGGAGGATGCAACGAGCGACGCAGGGCCATGGGAAGTCGTGGAGGGCTGAGGATGTGGTGACTGGAGTTCTGCACTGGCAGGTTCGCCCTCGAGCAATCAACAGGGAACCTTTACAAATTCCGGCTGTGGAGTCTGTGACCAAGAGCATTAAACTAAACCACGGGGTCTCCGAGTAGGTCCCAGACCAGGCAGCAGCATCACTAGGGAAGATGGCAGAAAGGCAAATCCGTCAGCCCCACTGCAGCTCCCCGAGTGTGTTAGCAAGCCCCTGGGCCAGGCTGGAGACCCGCCGCCCAAGAGCAGGCTGCCTCTTGTGTCCTGGGGGAAGTTCCTCCAGGCATCTCTCCTCTCTCCACCTCCACCCCGTCTCACTCACAGCCCCTCCTTCCAAGTACTAATACTGGCCTCTCTGCTGGAAAAAACATCCCTTTCACAGTGGAGACTGTTTCCCTATTGGACATCTGCCAAATTCTGAAGACATTCCCGAATATAAACTTAAGGAAAACAAAATTCAACCTGGGGCACAAGGTGCCACCTTCATCCAGCGGGGGGAGGGGAGGAGGTTGAGGTCACAATGAGATCCTATTGAGGGGCCAGAGAGTGGCCCCTGGAAGCAGCCTCCTGCCCCTGGGGTGGGAACCAGACCAAGGAGGTGAAATGAACATGTTTGCCCTCGGGCGCTGCAGCCTAAAGAAGGTGAAGGGTCACCCTGGGCTGGGCAGGATCATGGTGCACTGCTGGTGCACGGAGGGCAGGGGACATGGTGGCCCTGCTCGTGAACACCCCTGGGAGGCAAGAGTGCACCAAACCAAGAAAAAGAGGAGATTACCCCAGTGCGGGTGCCATCAAAAGCCACCCCAATGGCCATTTCATTCATGTTAAAATAACGCACACTATCAGTTTGTCCCAGCAGGGGCTCCTCCCAGCTCCCTGTTCTCAGTGGGCACACAGGAGCAATCCGGAACGGACGCCTGACCGTGAGGCGGGTGCTTCTCTCCCCACCGTGCAGTGTCACGATAATGCCTGCGGAGCTTTCAGTGGGTTTTGGAGTTGAATGAAATGCATCTTGGAAGGAGCTCCTACCAGCACCAGGAAAAATGCCAGACTTGAAATCCATTCCATGGTGAAGAGATTTTAAACCATCATGTGCTTAGCATCTCTTACCTAATTAGTGGTCTTTTAGCCAATATAATTTCTTTAAGCATTTAAAATGTGAGGAGCTACATGCTCACTTTCATCCACTTTTTAAAATAAATGATATAATATTTTTTTGATCTTTAGGGAATTAGAAGAAATTCATTCAAAGAATTTAAAAAAAATTTTTTAATGACTCAGCTGCCAACTGCCCAGAGAGAGAACCGCTTGCATTGGACAGCAGGAGAAGTGGGAGAGTGCGGGCAGGGACTTGGGGACACCATGTCCCCTCCCTGTGGAGCAGCCGAGGGGCCCTGGGGACCGGGAGCTGCGCCCCAAGCCCTGCACCTACTGCCCTGTGTCTGGAAGAGTCCTCCCACTCCGAGCCCGTCTTCAATTCTGTAACTGGAGACCAGCCCCACCAGAGGGATGGGAAGATACAGAAGCAGGCCACCGTGACAATCACAGTGCCTCAGAGTAACCAGTACCCCCGCACTTGACACTTTCACGAATCTCCACACTTTCCTCCTCTGATCAGGGCACCAGCAAGGACACCGCACGCAGGGGCACCCGGTGCACATGCGGCTCAGCTCTCACCTCTGATCGGTCAGCACCTGCTCGGAGCCCACCACCGCAGATGAACTCTGCTGCCACACACAGAGCCAGGTGTGGCAGTGGGTTTTCCGAGGACAGCCTGGGCGAGGGGCTGGGATGGCATCTAGGATGCAGAGACCACGTCCCAGGAAGACTGAAAGTGAGTGTGAACAAGCAACCCTTCATTCACACTCTGGTCTAGACCTGCACTGCCAATAGGGTAGCCATTTAAACGTGAGTTAAATTAGAGTCAGCTCCTCAGTCCCACTAGCCAAATCCAAAGTGCTCAGTGTAGCTGTGACTACCATCTTGGACAGCACAGAAATAGAAATGTCCCTCCTGGCAGCTCGGACAGCACTGGTCCCCACCACACTGTGATTGTCAGGTATTCTCTGCCCGGTTCTAGGGCTTACACAGGCGATGTCCACACCCAAGAGGGCCTGTCTGTTATTACGGTGGAGAGCAGTGTGAAGGCAGCAGGGCTGGGACCCCGCACAGTGGGAGGCACTGTGTCTGAGCCTTCTGCAATCTCTCAGTATCCTCAGGGCCAGGTGTCATTGTCCCCTGTGATGGATTAGAAAAGTGATCATACTAAGCATAACAAGTGCATCAGCTTGGCTCTGGGCAGGGGCTCCATCCCCACCCTGGGCCTTTTGAATGTTGAGTAAGGCTCTGGTCCCAGGCTACTGCTTCTGTCCTCAATAATGATGCTTTGGCAGGAGGCTGTTGGTTGACACACTCCAGCTAAGAGTTGCTCATTGAGGACAGGGAAACAGCCTGTGGGTCAGAGGGGCTGGCACATGGCCAGGCACAGAGCAGGCTTCATGCTGTCTACCTTCTGGATACCCACCTCATTTGCTCCCTAGTCAGCTGTTAAAATCTGGATAAGATGCTTGATATTTCTGTAGTTTGATTCCTCCCAGTGATACTGGGCATCAGTTTATCCCAGATTTCCCATAATAACAGAGCCAGAATGTGTAAACGAGTTATTTGAGGTTCCGAGCAAAGCTGTACTATAAAGATTACCCAAGTTACTACCCAAGTCACAGCGCCCTGACTACTAAGGAGGTTAATGAAACCCAAATCAAAGACGTGAAGTACAAAGCATAAGCTCTTTCTTTTTTCTTTTTCTCAGTACGATGCCTTCCTCCAAAGGTTGCAGCGTGATTTGTAGCTCCTGCCCAGTGGTGCAGAGCCCAGGTAGGAATTGCTTTGTCTAGTGACGCCCAGTGAGGCCCTGAGGCTTGGAGACCTCCTGGAGGCCCTGGGACTTGCCAGGGGGTCACCCAGAGCAGCTCCCATGGCCTCCAGAGCAGTTCTCTGGACCTGAGTTTTCTTACATGTGAAGTGGGACAAAGTGCAGCACAGGGTTTCAGCACAGAACTGAGGAGCTGCACGCCCAGGCCTGACCCACAGAAACCCCTTGAGCAGAGTTGGTGCCTCTTTACAGGGAGAGGGAAACCCCTGCAGAGTGAGGGGCCCGCACTGAGCTCACTCAGACCCAGTGCGTATCCCCACCCTTCCCTGACGCTGGCCTCCACTCCATGATGCCCACAGCACCCCCGCAACACCCCCAAATTGTACCTGCTTTGATCCAGAACTCCACCCCAGTCACTCCCAACTTCTGTGCTGTTTCATGGCCTCTGCTTTGGGGTCTGCCCATCCCAGACCCCCCAGACTCACCCCACCCTCTCCAGGTCTCTGCTCTGCTGTTCTTGAGTCACCAGTGACCTCTCAGAGCAACCTCAGATGAGATTGAGACAGAAAGAGGGGCATCGACAGACCTCCGGAGTGGACCTTTGCCCTGAATTAGGCCGCACAGGTGAGGACCTACATAGGGGGCGAATCCATCCTCCGGGATCTGTTCCAGTCACCTCCTTCTCCCCGCCTGGCAGCCTGCTCTTGTACTGGGCAAAGCGGCCAGGTGTGCCCAGTCATCACAGGGCCTGGGACAAGAGTTCACCTACCTCAGGTTTAAAGAAAGTTTACAAATCAATGAAACAAACTGTTGATGAAATATATCTGTCCTCCTGCCTTGACAAAAACACCTTCAAATGTCCTACAATTCTTATAATCCGAAGAGTTTCGTGCTGGAATGGGGCATTGCCAGAAGAGCCCTCTCCTCACCCTCACCCAGGTCCAGGGCCACTCCCTTCTCTCCCCATGCCCCTGCGAGCTGCCCTGTCCACATGCAGGGGGACACTCTGCCCACACATCCAAGCTCTGTCCACACCCCGAGGCTAGGCCTCTGCTGTAAGAGTGCACCTACCGGTGGTGTCTTCCACCCCCAGGAAGGCAGGGCCCTGGAGGTAGGCTGAGGGAGTTTGAACATTCTCTCCTGGCCCCCAGACACTCCCCCAAATTCCTCTTCCCAGAGCCTACCTCTTCCAACCCTTCACCGCTTGTTATCGCGTGGATCTAAATTTTATGGTTTTACTGCTGCTTCTTGATTCTCCCTTTTAGGCATCCCATTGGCTTCCCACCACAGCAGACAAGGATTCAGCTCTTTCTCTTGCCCACACCCACTGCTTCACATACATAATTTCCATCCTCCCATGTTCCCCATATGGTTATATCATAAACTGAGGTGTGCAAGTTTTTAATGTTTCCATTACTGTGATTATATAAAGATCATTCATAGGTGCACCTTGTAATATATACAATTGTTTTGCTTTTTGGGAGTACATTAAAAAAACTTGTTTTCCATGGAGTTAAAACTTATCTTCTGAATTGTCATCACTAATTCATAGCTTGACTCCACCCAATTCTCCAAAACAGGGCTCGGCAAACTATGGCCTCTGGGTCAAATCTGACCTGATTCTCATTTTTGTAAATAAAGTTGTACTGGAACACAGCTACACCCAGTTTGTTTACGTTTAGTCCATGGCTGCTTTCACCCTATAATGGCAGAGTTGAGCTCCCCATAATGTCAAAGCCCAAAATATTTACTATCTGGTCCTTTAAGAAAAAAGTTGTGGACGCATGGTGTAAATCGTGCAAAGGTAATAATAAGTGTTCCACCAATTCCATTTTCTTGACGCCATCTCTCCAGGGTCTCTCCGACCTGTTCCATTCAGGACTGATTACTCTCAGGGGTTGGAGCACAGCTATCATATCATCCTGGGGTCACTTTGTTATCCTGGGATCTCCTTCACCTCTCTCTCAAGTTGTAGCCACTTTTCTGTATCTCTCATCTTCCTATTTCTTGGTTTAGTCTCTTGTTTTAGTGGAGCGCATCCTTCGGCAGCTTTCTATGAAAGGACACTTGGCAGATAATTTTTAAAACCAACATGTTATAAACTATCTACTCCTGTGTTTATCAACAATTTGGCTAGGAATAGAATTATTGGTTGGAAATAATTTTCCCTCAGAACTTTGAAGATATTGCTTCATTATTTTCTACCATCTGATGTTGTTGCTGATATTTCCAAGGGTATGGTGATTCCTGCTCCTTTGCAGTGACCTTTCTTTTTCTCCTCCCTCACCTGGGAGTCATTGAGTTTCCTCTCTCAGTTCTGACAGATTTCAGAACACTTTGTTTCCCACCTCTTCTCCACCTCTTTGTTGTGTTTGCTGTAACTCCTGCTCCTCTCTCCCAGTTTCCAGATGTTGCATTAATCACTGGTTTATTTTCCCACGCGTTTATACGCGCTCTCTGTCTGTCCCTGTTTCCTCCATGAAGCTTTTTTGCTACCTCTCCTGTTAGATGCTGTCTTGAGCATTTTCTGCATCCCCCCTAATATCCTTTCAGCTCACCTTTCCTTCAGCCATTGCTGCATGGATCCCCTTTGCAAAGTGGTGCCCTGGTAAAGCCCACTTCCCTCAACCCCTGCATCCCTTGCTCCCTGTGCCTGGGGCTTCCCTGATGCTACAGCAGGTGTCACCTGCAGAACCCACCTGGCTCTCACATGTGTGCTACCTGGCAGTGCAGGGAGGCAGCACCCCAGGGTTATCCTGTATTATTTGGGGTGTAGAGCTGGTGGTGAGCACCCCCCATCCCTCGTGTGGACAATTCTAAGGCACTTTCCACTGACTTCACAAAGGAAGCCCAGAGAGAACAAGCCCCAGCTGTCCACAGTGGTCATCTGTTCAAACTGCAAGCTTGAACTGTCTCTCTTTGCCTGTGTTTGCCCAGTGTTCACTCCTTCTCCCTAGCATCACTTTCCCTGAATAAACTCTCCTCTGGCAAACTCTCTTCTCAGCATCTGCTCCACGCAAGGAACCCAAGCTAAGAGAATGCTGTCCTGTGATGTCTGGTGATCCAGGGTGTCTGCACAATGTTGAGAGTGCTTTACTCAACAGAAATGGGTGGGAAGATAACAAATGGCGGGGACATAGAGGTAGCAGCTGTGTGACGAGGCCCCCGACCATCACCTCCCTCAGGAGGATAAAGGGAAGCCCAAGTCATTTCTCCACTGTTGCAAGTTATTGCCACAGAGGGAAACATCTTCCTCACCAGCTTGCATATTAAAAAGAAAACAGCTGGAGTAACGGTAACACTGAATTTGAGTGATTTTTAATACTGACTTTGGGCCCTGTTAAAATCCATTTGAACAGAATGAGTAGAGAATAGAATTAAGTGGAGAATGATGAATCAGTTTCACACTAAACTTCATTAGTCCTTCCACGTTTTGAAAATGACATCTAGGTTCTGATACATCTGTGGAGGTGACAGTCAGTAATTTTAGTTTAACAGTGAAATAAACATCTACAAATGGCAAAGGAAAGTAGATCAGATGGTTTCCTTATTAGCATTTATGCTGACCTTAAACATAGATTCAAGGGGAAAATGTCCCCAAAATGAAGCCAATCATTCAATTTGTGACTTTAATGTCATCTTGCAAAGATACCTGTCTTTGGTGGGTAACAGTTTGAACTATAGAAAAGTAGCCTTCCTTCTACCTCATTTATTAGTTTGGTTGGTTTATCTTCTGACAATAATCAGTTCAGATTGCATTTGGGTACAAGTGACAGAAAACCACGACACGATGTCCTAAACAAAAACAGAGTTCATGTGACAAGTCAGAGTTAGGTAGTTGTTGCCATTGGTTCAGTAGCTTAACAATGTCCAAGCTGATGGCCCTCGTATTCTCTTGACCTTTCCTTCACATTTGCAAAATGGCTGCGGTAGCTCCAATCATCACAATAGTACTCAAGGCAAAAAAAAGAAAAAGAAAAAAGAGAGGGCAAGGGGAGGGCAGCATCAAACACATCTGTCCCTTTTCATCAAGAAAGCAAAAGATTTCTGAGAAGCCCCACAGCAGAATTCCTTGGGCTCTCGCTGGCCAGAATTCCCTCCCAGCTGCAAGGGAAGTTGGGAAAGTTGGAAACAAGGTGACTATTGCCTGGGGTTACATCAATAAACCTCAGTAAAATTGTGGTTCTGATCACTATGAGGACAGGGGATGGATGTTAGGTTGACACTTGGTCAGGTTCTCTAGAAGCAGAGTAGAAGACAGATACTCTTGAGAAGCGATTTATGAAGGGAGAGCTATAGGAGAAAACCATGAAGAAGTGAAGGAATCAGGATGGACCAGCAACATGTGATTTCGTCAGAAGTCCAGCCTCAGTCTGACACTGAGGACCACGTTCTCTGACAGCTCTCCTGTCCAGAGGTGAGTCTGTGGCCCCTCCCTGGTGTGTCTCTGGCTGTTCTGAGAGAGGCATGGTGGAGCGAGGCTGTGCTGGTTGCCAGGTCAGGTCTCAGGAAACTGGCAGGTCCCAGGTCCCGTCTCTTGGAATGCTTGCTCTCAGGGTCCTCAGCTGTCCTGTAGGAAGCCCAGTTACCCTGCCACAGAGACCACAAAGAGAGACCCCAAGATGCCAGGGAGAGGGAGAGGGGCCCAGCCAGACCGAGCTTTCCAGCTGCCCCCACCAAGTCACCAGGCACATGAAGCTGTCTGGGACACTTGGGACCAGTCCACCTGCCAGCTAAACACCACAGAAACCACAGCCAACACCGCGTGAAACAGAGGAGTTGCCCAGCCGAGCCCTGCCCAAATCCCTACCCACAGAACATGGTAGATAAAAGGCATTCGTTGTTTTAAGCCACTTATTTCAGGGTGGCTGTTATGCCACATATAAAACTGCAGCGTAAATGACATCTGAGAGTTGTCCCTCCTGAGGCGGGAAGCCAGGCCCTTGTGCCTCAGGATCAGTCAGTCTTTGCAAACAGGAAGACCCTGTGGTGGGGGGACAAGCAGAGGGCAGCTCTGGGAGAGGCATTTCCCACCAGCCAAGGATAACTTTCCATTAGCCAAGGGCAGTTTTCCAGTAAGGGTGCAGCTCAGGGACTTAGCAGCAAACCTCCCAGCAGCTGGGGATGGGCACCAGCCAGTAATGGGGATCTGAGAGGGGGCATCGATGGCATATTCCACAGTGGACAACTAACAGTGTCAGCCAGAGGTGGACACGCACACACTTACACGTCTACATACATGCACACACACACAATCTACATACTTTCACACACATGCACATACATAGACATCTACATACATACACACATTCACATACATACACACACACACACGTTTATTTAGGTAAGCACATAAGTGCATACCAATATAGAAATACTTCATTACATTTTCTTTTAGTTCTGAAAATCAAACAGCATATTTTTAGTCTTCATTGATTTTGCCATTTGCTTGCTTTGTATGACACCTCCATCTCTCTGTGTCTGTCTGTCTGTCTCTCTCTTTCCTATGACCTCTCTGTCTCATTCCTTTGCTTTCTCTCGGCCAGCTATGGTAGCTCACTGGGCAGCAGGCGGTGCTTGTCCACGAGGAGCAAACCACAGTGGGCCGAGTTCTCTGAATGCACCTGCTCGTGACCACAGCGACGAACTCCACAGTGTACAGATCTCATTACTGAGGCTGGAGCCAGTGCATCAGAAGAAAGGAGTGATGCTCCAGGACCCTTGATGTGCGGAAACAATGTACCATCAACAATGCAATAACGTTTAAAATATATATTAACATGTGGAAATACGAGGTGGACTGCACATCTGGTAATAGGACACTTGAATGACTCTCTTGTTCACACACTCACATACTCATTCAGAGAGTTTTACTGAGGGCTTATCTGCCACTAAATACCCAGCTAGGGGCCCAGAATAATGTCCACACTCTGACATGAGGAGACAGTGTTCCGTCTGGATGTGAAGGCCCACCGAGCCGGGAGCTGACCTAGACTGGGCCTCACAGGGGACTCCGGTGCTTTCATGCCATGTGACCAGCTTCTGCCTTGTAGAGGTTTGTGCAGATTTAAGACAATATATGTGTGGTGTCCAGTACAGTCTCTGGAATGTGAGAGGGACTTAAACTGCTTCTTCTTATTATCATTTTGCATGATGCCTAAAAATATAGAAGATCCAAGACCTCACGAGGAATCTGCCGCCATTCCTATGAGTGGCAATAAGTCACTTCTTTATAAAACAGAGAGATCAACTTTGCTTTGACAAAAGCACATTGTGCTTTTATACACAATGAAAGATTTTGCATAAAAGAACGCCAAAGTGAAGAAGGTAAAAATTAGGGACAACCAGTAAACAGTTCAAAAAAATAAAATTTATTGTATAGAAAATGGTGCTAAGGTATATATTCATTGTCTTGGGCTATTGTGAGTTTGTAAGTATGGCCTGTGCCAACTCTTTGCTTTATCTTTAGAGCAGAGTACTGGAGATTTTGAGCTTAAATTTTAAAAAAAGAGAGATTCGCTCTTGACAAGAGAGGAATGGTCAGGGCTCCCTCGTGGCGTGAACAGTGACACTCTGGACCCTGCTTGCAGAGCGGCACCTCTGCTACTTGGACGGCCCCCACCGGGATCAGAATGGTTCCCTAAAGGCAGGGGGTGGCACTGAGGGGTCTTATCTGGGATTCTTCTCTCAGGCACTCCTTGAGACAAGCCCAGCTTCTCTTCACAGGCAGCTTCCCACAGAGCAAAGCCCAAAGAGAGAGGAGCAGCTCTGTAGTCGATCTTTCTCCCCACACGTCTCTTCTTAACTCACAGGGAGGAGCTCAGGACCCCTCAGGAGGTCCCGTGTTAGTCCCTATGGTAACACACAGTCTCCGTCAGGCTTCCTATCAATTAAACAGGCTACGAGGACATTCAAGAGCATGCACCACAACACACACAAGCGTCAGAGTGAGAAACAACCGATCAAACACTCTGGGGCTTGAAGGAAAACTAAGTTTGGGGTTTTCCTTCTTTCCTGACCTCTCATTTCTCGTTCCCTCCCCTAATTTTCAGCACATGGCACCAATGGTCCCTCAAAAATCATGAGTTGATGGTGGCAGTCCTTATTGGCAAGTCTGCATGAGCTTGGTGCTTGGTCCCACACAAATATCCACAAGACTTTCATCATTTCTGATAGTAACACAGAAATGGGACTGACTTGGCCCTTGAAAAAAATTGTACCTGGCCACCACCTTTTTCGTTTCTAGCTGTCTACGTTGTTAATGTCTCTCCAAGTCATTCAGACTTTCTAAACACCCGTCCAGCTCCCCTGCTCCCCTCCCATGCCCCAGGTTGTGTGTAAGGCCTTCTCCAAATGTTTAGCACCTGCTCAGATAAACCCCTAACCCACCCACAGTTACAGTCGGCCTTTGACTTTGTTTGTTTGCATGAGTAGGTTAGCATGTCACTGCACCCTCTCTTCTGTGAGTCAAGTAGACTTTTGTAAACAAGGATGGTCCTGACTCCTAATCCAGGTAAACATCAAGGTGTCATCTCAGCAGAAGATAGACACAAGTTCCTCTCGTCTCTGCCCCTTGTTGGGCTTCACACGCCCATTTGTAGAATCAAATGAATTAGCCCGGCAGCGACAAATCCTAGAACCCCTCCTGCCTGCTCCCTCCAGCCAATAGAGGATTTCACATCCCCTCCCCATTTTCTAGAAATTGGAAAAACAATTGTGGCACCTGCTTGGATTGCCAGCAGAGTGGCTTCCTCAGATAACCCCTTCTGTCCACACTCCAGCAGTGACAGGAGAGATGGGTGACATTTATTTTGTCAAAACACAGTGTGGACTTGATCTTTGGTTGATGACTGTATTACTATCCTGTTACTTAAAGAAAACAGTACTAATGTATTCAAAGTAATTCATCTACTCTTAAATGATGAGTTATTTGGTATTACTTTTGCTTTGGGTAAATCTAGAAAGAAGAAACCTCAACCCACATGGCTTAAAAGGGAGAGGGTAGCCAAATTCTAAGATCAGAACCCACTGCCTACCTGAAGGGCAAAGGTTAGTACAGGAGGTTCAAGGTTTAAAAGAGATCTCCCTTTTTCAGCCAAATTCATGGGATATCAACTTCCATTTAAGAAACAGATAGGAAATGAGCTTCTATTTGGCATCTAATGAATATCTTGTAGCTTGTTCAACTAACCACATGCACTTCTACTAACGAATGTGTCCCCTCTGCATCTCTCTCCAGCTCCCGCGATCTAGGCCTCCACCTCTGTCATCTCCTCCTTCCCTCCTGTTTCACAGAAAGTGAGGCAGCAGAAGCAACAATTGTCATTTATGAAGCCCCTGCTGGGAGTGCCAGGTACAAAGCCAGCTCCTTACTCAGGTGGCACTTGTCACTGGAGGCAGATTCGTATCAGAAGAGAGGCCTCTCAAAGGCAATCATAGTTTAAGCAAAAAGTGTGTGTGTGAGGGCGGCCCAGTGGCGTAGCGGTAAAGTGCATGCACTCCACTTCAGTGGCCCCAGGTTCACAGGTTTGGATCTTGGGTGCAGACCCACACTGCTTGTCAAGCCATGCTGTGGCGGCATCCCACATGCAAGGTAGGGGAAGATTGGCCCAGGTGTTAGCTCAGGGACAATCTTCCTCACCAAAATAATAATAATAATAATAATAATAAATAATAAATAAAGTCTTAAAAATACTTTGAAAAAAAGTGTGTGTGATATATTATATCAAATAATGAAAGTAAAACTTATAAAACAGGTTGATCCTGGCTTATGTTAGACAAAATTTAGATTTCTTTATAATCATGTTCTACTTCATAGGATGAACAAATAGTGAATCAAATGTGGATGGGGATGTGGGATCAAATTTTTCCAAAAAATAACATGAATGCCCAGCATGAAGCCCTTCACCGTATGTTGGGCTCCCACAGTCTACCCCGAGGAGAGAGGTTTGGGGGTGGACGTGGAGGATAATATTCCAGAGCTTCACCCGTTTTCCCGAGAACCTCTCTTAATCACAACATTCTCTTCTGAAGACCGTTGTGCTGTCAGTCTCAGGGGGTCTCTCTCCTTCCAGAACTGCAGGGCTGGCTCTGCAGAGCCAGTGGACTGCTGCTCTTCATCCAGCCCCAAATGTCTGCTTCACCAGTCTCCTGAAATCCTGCAGCTCCTTCAAATCCCACCCTTTCACTGTGACTGTTGATTTGCATTTTCTTTGATCTGTCTGAAATTAACAACTATCAACAGAGGGATAGTAACAAAAATACTACTGGATTAGGAGGGACAGACATGAGTTGTAAGTGGGGAGAATGACTGACCAGAGACTAATCTTACAAGTGGCTGCAAGCTCATGTGAGAGTATGTTCATGCCGTGATACTTCCCTGGGAAACCGTGTAACTGTGGCGAGCAGAATGTGGCAGCCGGCTAATGAGGACCCTTTGAAATGCCGTTCACTCTGAGCACAACTAGCAAGATGCAGGCATCTGTTCAAACTACAGAGAGAAAAAACTGAGACTCAGGGGAAAAACTTACATGTTTGCTCTGCTCACCCGCACTGCATGGCCAGAGGCCAAAATTAGTCCCTTCCGCCTCTGTGCTGTATTATGCTAGACCCTCCTCTCCCTGGCTAAACTCTCGACCTAAGCACCCAGCCCACACTCTGTCCAGCCCACTCAGTCTCCATTTTCCAACATACACAGTCTCACCAAGCCCAAAGCCCTCCTGAGGAAGTTCTTCACTTGGACACCCCAACTGTCCCCAAACTGCCGGTGTCATATGATAATAAACATCTCCACCTAAAATGAATACCCAAGCCTGATCTTCCCATCTCTCCCTGCAATCAAAAAGCACCAACATTCACCCAGTGCCTGACCCAGAAGCCCGGGGTCTTCCTGTCCTTCCCCCCTGCCAGCCCCACCCCGAATCTTGTGGTTTTTCCTTTATGCTTCCTCTCTGGTCCATTCCTTCCCCTCCAAGCCAGCATCATCTCTTCCGATGATAGTGATTGTCACGTATAATTAGTCAGCAGGCCCTGCATCTTACACGTTCTCAAAACTACAGCCAAAGTGGTCTGCTAGGATGCAAATCCAATCACTATGAAACCTCCATCCCATAAAATATAAATGACACTCTTGTGCAAAGTATATAAATCTTCATTTTCTGCTGCAGTCTAACTTCTCAAGCCCCTTCCCTCACCAACCTCCTCACCACAGCCAGGCTTGTCTCCCGAGATAGCCACCCCTCTGCCCCAGAGCCTCCAAAGGGTCAGCATAGGCTGACGTTGTCCATGCCCCCAGCCAGAGACCACCAGGAACACACCTGGAGTCAAAGTTGGGTTCATTACCTGCTGCAGCAAAGGAGACCACAGGCCATGGAGAGCCTTGCACATCCCAGTAAGGGGGTGCTGAGAGGAGCTTGTGATGGGGTCTGGGCTGGTGTCAGGTCACCTGGAAGGGGTCAAGGAAGCCGGGGTGTCTGGGTAGGATGCTGTTGGAAAGTGGGGTGGCTCTCTGATTGGGTATCTAGTGGTTTTTATCTACAGGGGGAAGAACGGAGCGGACTCTAGCTGTAATTGGTAAAGCAGCAGCAGGCACTCCCACTGGGTGGAGAGGGGTGTATGGTCATCTTGTGCTCTGCACACGGATCCTAATTTTGTCCTTGCTCAGACAGGAGGACGGAGGGGTCTTGATTTGCTTGCTCCATCGCACGCACTGAATGGCCTTTCCTGACAGTGGCTCCTGTGAGAGGGTTTGGGTCCACCCTGCTGTGGCTGTCAGCACCAGGCCAATCCCTTGTCCTATCCAGTGGCTTAGCTCTCAGTTCTGCCTAAACTGTCCTGTAGGTCTGCTGACTTCCTGTTTTAGAATCGCTCTCTTCCAGAGATGTAAAATCATCTTCACTCATGGTCCCCAGCGGATGGCTCTCCATGTGTTTTTCCCTTTTCTCATATCCTTAATTTTTCAGCTTCTTCTTTGTTTTTGGCACCTGGGGATTTTCCTTACTTTTGTACAAGCTTATCTTTGCACGAAGAGAATGTTTCTTGGATTTTATCCAGCCAGAAATTTTGGGTACTTTATAGTGCGAGAGGGTCTCAGGGTCTCTAGTCTGCCACATATTCAGAAATGGAAGTCTGACTTGCAACACTTACCCTCATGTGGCATCGCTCAAGTGCTGTCACTTCAGATGACACTTGGGAAAGTCGTGTTCTGTGGCCTGAGAACAAGCGTTCCCCTCAAAACTCGCGTGAAAGCCAGTTCTCTCTTTTTTCAAGTTCTCACCATTGCTACAGCTGCTAATCTAGGGTCAGAGGGGCTATCGGTGTATTATTTTCTGGACCGTGGTTGTTTTTGTTTTGTTTTTAATGCTTTTATTTCTCTAGTTAAGTTAGAAATTTGCATAAATTCACTTCAATGTATTGCAGATTATAAATGTCACCACTTGATCCTATTTTTATTCACTTGTTGATTTCCAACGTGCATAATTTTCTTCTTAATGAGCCATAAAATCAGAAAGTGGAAGTCACTGTCAAGAATAATGAAACACACCAATAAATACTATTGGAAAACAATGGCATATTTAAGAGAACATATATTCACTACTGAGCGATGGGAATTTATCATGAAAAAAATACTCTTATTTTAGAGAATCACAAAACCAGAATTTCAAAGGGATTAAAAGAATCTGCAGAAGAAGGGGAGAAGTAAATTAAAGGGAAATTGTAGCATGCCTATAGGGGTGGTTAAAAAGTCAGCATGTTTATTCTCCTTACAAACAATGCCGCGAGGAGAAGCAGAGGCAGCCACAGCAGGCAGAGGGACCAGAGAGCAGGTATCAAGGAAAAGAGTCTCTAATTCACCAAAAATACTCAGGTTTAAAAGAAACATACTTTCTCCAGGCTTTTTCTGCTGAGTGTCTAAGGACATAAATTATAAAGGCCTTATTTTAAATGTTTTTCTAATTTATAAAATGATTGCCTGCCACGAGAACCAGTCTCCCGGTCTGCCTGGGACAATGGGAGGACATTTGTGGCTGTGAGTTTCCTGCCAACGTGTTTGGATAGCACAGCACGCAGGGAAAGGTCAGCACCAGGTAACTGCAGATTTGATGGAGGCTTCTAGAGATAAGTCCCAGATTTCATGTTGTTGAGCTATTAGTGACTACAATAATCGCAATTTCAGCCCAAACTGTAAAGCATTGTATTGGTGATGGAGAATACATTTGGGGACAGAAAAAGCACCTTTGGAACAGATTTAAGTCACCCTGTTTGGCTGCCTGTCTGTGGAGTTGATTCTCTAAGTGATCCACTAGGGCACTGCAGCCCGAGCATTTCTGTCCTTCCCGGAGTCTGCCTTGCAGGGACGGCTTTTCTCTGTCACCTGCTCCTTCCTGAAATGCACATCCTCCATTCAAGGAGAACAATCACCCCACCTCCTCACTCTCCTTGAGTTCTGTGTTATCTCGCAGATAAGAGAGAGCTCCTCAGGCCCCCCCAAAACTTCTGCTACCTTTTCAGAATCACTCTTCTGGGAAGTTTCCTTCTGAAGGGTCTGTCTACTTAGACAATAAAGAGACTTCCTTCTCTCCTCTTTCCCCTGCCTCATTCTTCTGCCCTGCTCTGAGTAGTCCAGATAGTGTTACCCATGCGGCAGCCACCATGGTCAGTGTCACATCAGGGAGGGGAGCTCTGCCGCCTTCCAGTGGGGTGGGGGTGGGGCGGGTCTGGGTGATCCTGGAGCAAATGCTCCTATCTCTTTGGCTCCTCCTCAGAGAGGAAAGGGTGGCAGCGATGGGACTGGTCAGGAGGAGCCGCGGGTGCTTCTCTGTGGGCCTCTGCTCCCCTGAGGGTCTGGGGAGGTGCCCCACCCCTGTCCTCCTTCTGCTTCGCCTTCATTTCACTGTTTGCATAAACTGCCTCTGGCTCAAGGGGCAGAGAGCAGGAAGCACAGAGCTTTGCTCAGAGCTCCTTGCGGAAGTCCTGTCCCCCACAGCTTTCTCTGAGCTACCGTGTGAAAGACCATTTGGTGCTTGCCGGGTGTTAACGAATGGTGCTGTAGTTCCCCTTTGGCTCTCGTCTTTGTGAATTAGCTCCTTGAGTACAAAACCCAAGGGGTGAGCCATCGGAGGTGGGCACCAAACCCCGCTTTGAAGCCCTAACAGGACCCATACTGAGCCCCGTGTTGGCTTCTGACGTTTGTGCTCTCATTTGTTATTCACAATACCAAGTTGACCATTATCATCCCCATTTTACAGATGAAGATATAGAGGGCAGAGTGGCTCCGTGGCTCCCCCACAGTTATATGGCTGACAAGTGGCAGATCTAGGATGCCAAAGCCTATGACGGCTCCACCGTGCCTCTTGTCTGTCCTCCTCTCAGCTGTCATTCCCCTTGGACTCTGGCCAACGTGAGGCACTAAATGGCCAATCCCTTGTCCTGTCCAGTGGCTTAGCTCTCAGTTCTGCCTAAACTGTCCTGTAGGTCTGCTGACTTCCTGTTTTAGAATCGCTCTCTTCCACAGATGTAAACTCATCTTCACTCATGGTCCCACATCTCCTGACATTGGGACCAAGCTGGGGCAAGGCCACGCGCCACCCGAGAATGTTGTTACTTCTCCTGTCCTGGGATGAGTTGTCAGGAGCGTGTGGCCAGTTGGACCTTGGCCTCTCCTTTGCAGAGTGAGGTACACCGGGGAGCTAGAGCTGGGTTCATGGTCGTCTTCATTTCTCACTAAACTCCAGTAGTATCTGTTCCTCTTTCCATCCCATTTTCTTCATTACTACCAGAACTCCCTTTCCAAAGAAACAAAAAACAAACTAAATCTCCCCACGGTGAGATCATTTACTCTCTACCTACAGACCTCGGTCATCAGTAATAACTCTAATCACCGTGTATAACCCTCACTGTGTGAGAGATGATACTCAGGGTTTGCGTGCATTAACTCAGCTAATCCCCAGAACAGCCCTATTGGGTAGGTGCTACTATGACCACATTTTACATTTGAGGAAACCGAGGCACAGAGAGGCTCAGTAACTTGTCCGTGCTCACACAGCCAGTGGGCCACAGCATCAGACATGGAAAGTAGGCTGTCTGGCTGCACAGCTACACTCCCAGCCCGGGCACATCCCATCTCACCTCCCATTAACTGGAGGCCCTGCTCACCTGTCTACCTCTGGGCTGCCACTGTCGTCACCTTAGACAGTCCCTGCTCCATCGCCCCAAGCTTCTTCAGTTCCCAGAACAAAACAGGTCTTTTAGAATGTCATCTTTTCGCACAAGATGTTTTCTTCAGCTAAAATGTTGCTCTCCCCTTTCTGGGCTTGGCGAGCTCTGCCATCACCTCCCAGGAAGTCATCTTCGATCCATTCATAATGGTGAGCCGCGGTCCTCTCCTGTCAGGACCAGAGCTTCTCAAACTTGAGTGTGCACATGGATCTCCCGGGGAGCTTGTGAGAACGCGAGATCTCAGGGTCTGACCTCTGGTCTGGGTAGGGCCTGAGCTTCTGCATTTTTAACAAGATCCCAGGGGAGGCTGGTGCAGCTACTCTAGGACCACACTTGGAGAGGCCAGGGTGGGTCTGCACCTTCCTTGCCCCTCCCCCTTCGCAGTGCCTGGCTCTGCACACCATCTTGGGGCCTCGTGGACGAGTGCATGCCCATTCCATTTCCATGCCTCGGGCACCAGCTCAGTACCTGGCACATTGGAGAAATAAAATATGTGCTTTAAACTTTTTTCAATTAATCCTACAGGACATCTCAACACCAAAAGTTAAATAGCATCTAGATGCCATGTAAGTAAGGGAGGGCACATAACCAACTTGCATTTAAGACCTACAGGTAAGTAAAGCCCAGCTTCACACTTCTGCCCATCATTATCTTAGCCAGCAGCCCACAAAATAAAGACCCTCTGGTTTATAATTTCTCCTATTAGTTTAACTGAAAGGCCTATGTACTGCCACAAAATGCATTACCTGCTGAGCAGCCAGAACTGATAAAAAGGACTAACATGAATTGTAGCCACTCAAACTTAAGAACCAGTTTTAGCCAGCTGTGCTTCAGCCACCAGGAAAATGCTCCCCTGGTTTCCCCCGAGGCTCCCCCGAGCGCACAGTGGGGGGAAGAGGAGCAGGGCTAGAAGTCTGCACGTGGGAGGAGCGAGGCAGCGGGGGAGAGCACGGCTGTGATCTGAACACCCTCCCCCTGGACAGTGAAGGAGCACTGTGGCCGGTTCACTGCACTCTAGCTTCATGGAATCAAAGAATGTTAGAAATAGAAAAGATCCAGAAATCACATTTTTTCCTCAAATGAGGAAACAATCCTCAAAAGGATAGAATACTGTCCCCAAGGTCACACCACCAGTTAAGGACAGAAATCAAAAGATGGACCTAAATTTCTGAACTAATGCCTATTCTTTTCATCTTGTCATGAGAAACTAGAGTTAATTCTGGGAGGAAAAAAGGAATAATCTGAGAGTCATCTCTGACTGCTGCCAACAGCTGTGCACGGCGTCCCCAAGCAGGCGTGCCTGTCCCCTCCCTCTCAGATCGTCACAGAATCTCTGGCCGGCAGTTTTCTACCTTCATTCTGGTTATTTTAGCGATGAGAAAGTCCTGAAGGTGAGAGGGAGAGCACCAGGCACGTAACTAGGTAATGGCCAGCCTCAGACTCAGAAACCAGCGCTGGATCCCCACATGCTCGGTGTCATTACGTTAGGAAAAATAGCCCCGTGGGGAAACGTGTTTTCACACAATCAGCCCTCCTCCTTTGCTAGCGGGCCATTCCTCCCTATGGTGTCCTGCAGCACTGTGCTATTTCGTCCCACAGTTAGCCTAATGAGGTCCTAATAACCCCAGACGCGGACAGTGCTTGGGAAAGCTGCCCATTCGGTGTCACTAATGTCGACCGAATGGCCCCGCCACAAGGTAGAATTACCGTATTAGGAAAATGAAACCTAGTCTGCCTCGCTGGATGCAGAAATCATATTTATTAGAGAAAATGTGTTACATTCAGTCCCAACCTTGTATCAGAATGCTACTTTGCTTTGTGAGGGAGAAAATAAACTGAAAGTAAGGAATGGCTACAAGAAGCCCAAAGAGGTGTGTGTTTGTGTGTGTGTGCATGTGTGTGCATGTGGAGGTACATCATGGGGGACAGGGGTGCATGTGGGGGTGAAAAGGAGTCAGTGGGGTGCATCTGGGTGAGTGTGGGTGGAGGGTGAATGTGTGCGTGTCTTTTTCCTTCCTGAAACCCTACCTGAAGCCATCCTGGGCTGTATCAGCCCCCTGAGTGAAATGAACAGAGTGGTGACAGCTGTTTCCTCCTTCCATCTGACTCTTTTCCATTCTTTCAAACATCACACAAACCAGCAGGGCCCTTTGAAGCCTATAAATTTCCCCTGGTTTTTTCCAAGAAAAAAAGTCAAATGTCTCCAGGAGTGAACATTTCTTAATTCAGCTTGAACTTAGCACAGATGAACTATTTCAGGGGTGGTCCTGTATCCTTGTCAATGATTGTAAGCGTCTATTAGTTGCCTGTTACTTAACTTTGAACTGTCACCTCTATTATTTACAGCAGTCCTACACACAGAACCAAATCATCCCGTTGTCCAGGAGGAGACACATTGAGGTGGGTGAGAGGCCATATTGATGTGGAGACCATGTGTGTTTGATCCCAAAACCTGGGCTTGAAAACCCCTGGCGTAGTGGAAAAAGCTGGACAAACCTGAGATCAAATCCTGATTCCACAAGGCCAACCCCCTCCTTGACAAAATGCTCTCAGGATTGTCCTAGAATCCTCTCTAAGATCCAGAACTCACACCTGTGAGCACGGGTCTGAAGAACCCAGCTCTGAGCGTCTGCACTTTTGATGCATACTAGAACCAGCCACGGGGTTTCAAACCTGAAAACTCCAGGCTTCCCAGACTAGGCATGCTGGACGTGTGGAGCTCAAATAACAGCTCAGGTGACCTGGTTGGACAGCAAAAGCTAGGAAGGGCTGACCCGCATCACTGGTCCCTGTGTCTCTCAAACTTGAGTGGGTATGAGAATCACCCTGAGGGCTGGGCACCCACCCCAGAGTCTCTGACTGAGAGGCCTGGGGGGCCTAAGAATCTGCACTTCTAACAAGTTCCAGGTGCTGCTGATACTGCTGGTCTAGGGACTACTGCTAAATTGTGAGGAATAAGTGAAAAAAGGCAAATGAAATTCCATCCCGGGGTCTGGAGAAAGTGGTCCAGTGGTGGGTCATGCAGCGCTGTCCCTGCCCAGACCCCACTATGCTGTATGCTCCAGGACGGACAAGATCCAGCCCTGAAGCCCTTGGTTTTGTTCCATGTTGAAGAGATAATTTCATGCCATTGATTAATTCAGAAGAGCTCACGAATATTTCAGATTGTACAATATTAGTGCTCAAAAGGACAGTTTTTTGAGTTACCTTGTTAACAAATAAGTCACTAGAGGCTCAGAGAAATAAAATGACTTGAAGAAAATCAAACAGCTAGTAAGGCAGAGGCAGGACTAGAATCTACCCTCCTAGATCCAGTTGTCTAAGAAAGAGAAGGTTCAGTGAATGTGGCCCTGGGTGCCTGAGACCCTCCTCACCGGAACCCTCATGCCAATACCACCGACATGCCAGAGTGCTGTCTGCCCTGCGGCTGCTGACCGGGGCCAGGAGGTTCAGGCAGCCCTTGGGCATCAATATACTTTCCCATCACTCAGAGGTGGGCAAGTGTGGACACCGCGCCCACTCACTGCCCGTGTGGACCAGGTCGGGCGGTTCTAGGAGTCAGGAGCTGAGCGTCCCGCCCTGGCTCACATGCTCCCAGCTCATCTTCGCCTGCCTGTACTCACTTCCCTCATATCGTCCCTGGGGGCAGGGGACTCGGGATTAGATGTTTGTGACACTGCAGTCTTGAATCTGCTTAGTTCACTCTCTGAGGGTCCCTGAGCTGGTCTCTCTTTTTCCACTCTGCTCATCCTCACCCACGTGTAAATTAGGCTGACCTGGGACGGCTGGCCTGAGCCTGTCTGGCCAGTTTGCTGGCGATGGCCTCTGCCTCATGCCCTGACCACACAGCAGAGCAACCTGTTAACTTGATTAGGAAGTGAGAGAAAGCCACGGACCCAAACCTTTGGGGAGAGATTTCAGGCACGCACAGAACACGCACGAGAAGGTGACCTGGAGCCCAGAACAAGGGCAATTAACTACTTGGGCACAGGCACGAGGAGGAAATGAACTCTGCCTGTGCGCAGAAAGAGCAGATGGAAAATAAAACGTTGACACAGTGAGTCCAGGCCTCCCCTGGGACATCCCCTCAGGCTCAGTCTCCCCAGGCGGCTCCCCCCGCTGCCGGAGGCTGGGCTCCTGGTGACAGAGCTGGACTCATGTCTGTCCAGGAATTCGATGCCTTCTCTGTAGCGCAGGGAGTCCTCTGTATCACAGCAAGACCTTCACAGGATTGTGAGCTCTCTGAGCCTCTTTCCCCATCTGTCCTATGAAGCTAATGACCCGCTGGCCTACTGCTGTCTCACTGCCTCGTTCCAAAGGTAGACCCGCAGCCCCCCCCACCTGCCCCTGCAAGCATAGGCGAGCATCACCTGTTGGTGAGGAGAGCCCTGTGGATCTGGAGGAGAGGGGAGGAGGGAAGGAGGAGGTGAACGGTCAGACGGGGTCTGAATTCAGCCCACAGCCCCCTAGTTTTTCTCTGGAGTGGCGACCAAGACCACCATTGGTTTTACACCAAGACCTGAGTGCTGTCATCTGACCCCCCAACACCCCTGCAGGCAGCCTGACCATCGCCATCTTGTGAATGAGGGCTCTGAAGCAGGAGAGTTTAGTCCTGTGCTCAGGACGCCCAGCTGAGGGGCCCACTGGGGGCCACTAGTCTCCACACTGGTGCTGTCTCAGGAAGGGGAGAACGAGGATCCCTTGGCCCTTGGGTTCTGAGAGAATCTTCTGGCCACGGTGGACTCCCAAGCAGAGCACAGGGGAGGCCAGCCTCCTCCTCCCCTTCTCCTGGAGGGTAACACCCACAGTGGAGAGAGGACACCGCTCTGAGGGATCAGGAGGATGTCTGTGGGTAACCGCCACACACGCCCCTGCAGAGGGGTGAGTGTATGGCAGAGGACACGGATGGAGACCTTGGGGTGTGACAGGTAGATTCTGTGGACGGAGAGCAGGGAAGCGGGGTGGTTTCTGTCAGGGCACCTGTGAACGGGCACTGGCAGGGTGAAGTCGGCCAGTTGCTGAGGGGGCTCTTGCGGGTCTCTTACCCGTCCACACACCTGTTAAAATCAGTCTGTCAAGACTCATCGCAAACCCTAGTGAGGTTTTTGTTGGAACTGTATCAATTTGGGGACACTTGACAGCTCTAGAATATTGGTAATATCTGCCTGTAAACATGGTATGTCTCTCCACTTATTTAAGACTTTTATAATGACTTTCAATAAAGTATCATACATCTTTATGTTAAGGTCTTACATTTAAAAAAATTATCTCTAGCTTCTTTATATTTCTGGGCCATTGTAAATGAAAGCTTTTCATTGCATTTTCTAACAGTTGTTTGAGTACAAACTACCGTAGACTTTAATATACAGTCTTCATACTAAACAATCTTAGGTTCTATTGTTTTTTGTACTTCACCTGCAGAAGCTTTGAATTTTTTTTTAAACAATCACATCTTCAATAATGGCACTTTTGTTCTTTCCAATCCTTGGGTGTTTGGTCTGTCTCCTGGCTCGGACCGGAACGGCCTGCACAGTGTGAACAGAAGCTCTGGCGCCGGGCGTCCTTGTCTTGTTCCTGTATTGGAAGGGATGCTTCTGCTATTTCACACTTAAGCAGGATTTCTTTTTTATACCTTTCTGGCAGATATCTTTTATCAGACTAAATTTTTTTATTGATTTCTAGTTTGCTAAGAGTTTTTACCCCCAATTTTATCAAATTTATCAAATGAGTTTTCTACTTTTGTTGAGCTAACTACATATATTGCCATTTTCCTTTAATTATTAAAGTGGTGAATTATATTATTTCTAATGTTCATCCAATATTGCATTCTGTAATAATTTCAACTTAGTCGTGAGTATTATCTTTTTTATAGAATGTAGTATTTTGTTTAAACATTTTGTACCTATGTTCCTGGTAGAGATTGGCCTGATTTTCCTTTCGTTTATTCCGGGTTTGGCATCAGTTAGACCAGCCTCAATGAAAGGGGATCTCCTTCTCTGGAAGGGATTATGTGTGAGGAGTCTGTACACACCGACTGCCTGGGTTCAAATCCCGGCTCTGCCTCTTGTGTGATCCAGGGCAGGCAGGTCACTTAACCTCCCCATGCTTCGGTTAACCCACCTGAGGGTTGGAATGGCATACCATCCGCAAGGTGGAGCCATTGTGACAATTAAATGAGTTAATACATATAAGCTGATGAGAATAATGTCTGACACTTGGCAAATGTACATAAGAAAGGACCATTATGAGTCCTAAAAAACTTACTTGGGGAACTAAGCGGAGATACTCATTTGTGGGAAAAATTTTTGAAATACTTCTTCCGTTGATTTAATGACCAAACTGATAGAATTTAGTCCAGTGTTCTTTTCCTTCTCCATTCTGTTTTGATCTGTAAATGAACTTTGCCTGAGTTTTCAAAGTTATATTTTATTTTATTATAAGTTTTAGTTCTTCGCTCCATTGGTAAGTATGTACTACTTTTCATTCTTAATATTGTTTGTCATTTCTCTGTTTTCCTCCACCAATTTTCTCAGAAGCTTTTCAACTTTATTGGTCTTTTCAAGAACAAACTTTTGAATATGTTGATTTTCTCTCATTAATTGCTACTCTTATCCTTGTGACTCCTTCCCTCCGTTTCCTTAGGGCTTAGTCTGTGGTTCCTTTTGTAACATCTTAAGTGCTATGATTAGCATTTGAATATTCAGTGTTACTTCTTCTCCAATATAGACATGTAATGTGCATTGCCCTCTAAGTCACTCTTCAGCTATGTTCCCAGTGGCCTAGGATCAGGGTTCTGTGTATGTATGTGTATATGTCATTGAGTTGTAGCATTTCTTGAGTTTCCACTTTCATTTATTCTTTGCTTCATAAGTTACTTATATATTTTTTTAAGTTATTACTTCTTGTAGTTTTGGAGGGACGTTAGCCGTGGTGGTATCATTGATTTATAACTGAATCCCACTGTGGTCAGACGTTGAAGTCTGCACAGTACAGAAACACTCAGGTGAGCTCAGAGTGATGGGAGATTTATTCTGAGGGTTCACGGGAACCCAGGGCATCAGTCTTGGTGGTTCTCTGAAAGAAGCCTTCATCACCTCCCAGGTCACAGCGGTGGTTCCAGCCCCACAGCCCTCCAGGGCCACCTGCAGCCCCACTCATTGTTCCACTTACTTCCTCCTCCCTCACTTCTGCTTCTGCTTTCATCTGCCCTGCACCAAGCTCCCTGAAAGCAGGGCTCTGGTTGGTTCACCGTGCCACCACCTCAACACCATGGTTGTACTAAGCCTTTGTAACATGCTGTCTCCTTGGCTCCTGGCCTCCCTTCACCTGGGCTAGGCTAGATCTGGATCCTACCTACGGTGCCTAAGATGACAGGCTCCCAGGTCACAAAGCGTGAATCCTGTTTCCAATCCCTTAGCCTGTCACAGACTCCCACGGGCCTGGCCACGACAACAAGTTAGTCCTCAAGGCAGTTGGGCCAGTCATGATCTGGTTGGGGTCTGTCACCTTGAACAACGAAGAGCTCTAGGATGCTTGAACACAAACCCCTGTTGTCAACTCCTTGGCTTTTACTCCACGAAGTTAAACCATCAGACCATGGGGTGTAAGCAACACATAGAGGGAGCCCCCAGCCCTGCCTGCAAGAAGCTCATTTCCTATAGGGAGAAAAATGTTACTATTACTCAAATTACTATTTTATGTCAGAGGAGAGAGCGCTGACGTGCTTCACATTTGTAGAATAAAAACCAGGCGGCAGGACTCTGGAATGTTTGGTTCCTCTTCAGAGGGCACCAATTTTTCAGTGTGGGAGGGGAGGATGACAGAATCTGGACCTTAGAATTCCATCTGAAAGACAATATATGTTCTCTCTCTGCCCCTCCTCTTTCTCCGATGCCGCCCTGAGAGATGGACACATGTCCTTGGTGGAAGCCAGGCTGCAGCCCGCCTTCTCAACAGCAGGGGCCTCCTTCCTGTTCTACTGATTGGTGTTTTCACAAGGAATACCTGCTGGGGCAGCTCAATTTCTGCACCTGGAAACTGACATCACAGTGCCATTGCCATCAGAATCAAAAGGAAAAAAAGGACACCATCTGCTTTGAAAAGTCCCCCACCATGCTATCAGTCTGACCTCTTTGTCTTGAATCCTATTGCAAGAGACCACAGTAAAGGGAGAGGCTAAGTGTTTATCCCCGAGACTTGGCTCTCTCTGCCAGGTTCAGTTTAGAAGGGATCAACCTTAGACAAGATTGAATAAGATGCTATTTCTGGTCTGAAATGACATCACCACAGGAGGTGCCTCTGGCCTCCGGTTGTGGTGAAGAATATAAAATTTTCTCTGAGAGGTCATTTCTCTTCCTGGAGGAATCTATATTTTGCGATGTCATTTCATCATGGCCCAAAGACTGTGCATTTCAAGAAGGAAATTTCAAAAAGTTTCCTTCCTACACTTCATCCGAAGATGCATTAAAAAGGAGATAGTTTTATCTCTTGGGTGTAATTATAAGATTTAGGAGAGTATCTTATGATCATTTAATGAATATTTTCTGAAATCATGGTTTGTTGTGTAGTCAGAGGCAAATACCACATACTGTCCTATGAAAATGCTTTCTGATATTTGGCAAAACATGTTAACACAGAACAACTCTACCTGTGGCTAGTCTCTAAAAAATACAGTTCAACTGACATCATTTCTATCAACTCTGAGAAAAACCATCTCTTTCCTTGGGTTGAAAAGGAGAAAAATGCTAATGGCATGTCCTTGTCAGGAACTGGATCTTCTGGGGACTGAGCAGAAATGAACTTGGCAACAATCAATGTGTCGACTGAGGAGACTGGGTTTGATTTAATCTCTGGGGAATTGTTTGATCATTGCTGGCATCTAACTGAGAAGACCTAATCCCATTAGCAAAGTGCTTTCTGCCCTGAGAGAACAGGAAGCAGAGATGAAGTGCAAACAGAGGGAATGTCACTGCCTAATTAAGCCAAAGTGGAGCCAGAAAGCTGCAGAGCAGCACCCCTCAGTCCAACTAATTGATCAGAGCACTGCCGTGCAGGAATACTGAACTCATGTCTTACTACTTTTGTCTGATGAATAATATAATTATCAAGTACATTTTCGGGAGCCTCTAAAAATAAACGTTATTGAGACAAAATGTACACACTATAACATGCAGCCATTTTAAGTACAGAGTTTGATAGGTCTTGCCAAATGTATATACTGTGTAATCATCCTCATAATCAAGATTTCCAGCATTTCATCACCCTCAAAATTCCCTTGTGTTCCTTTATGATCAATACCTCCCCAAGCCCAGACCCAAGCAACCCAACCCAACTGTTCTCTGCCACAAGCTTAGATTTGCCTTTCCTAGAATTTCATAAATGGACTCATACAGTATGTATCCTCTTGTGGCTGGTTTATTTTGCTCAATGTAATGTTTTTGAGATCCATCCATGTTGTTGCGTGTATCAATAGTCATTAATTTTTATTTACAAGTAGACACTTAGTTTTCCCCCAGTTTTTGGCTATCATGAGTTACAGTTGCTATGAACATTTGTGTACAACTTTTTGTGTGAGCATGTGCTTTCACACTCTTATGGTAAGTGTATGTTTAACTCTCTAAGAAACCCCCAAACTGTTTTCCAAAGTGTCTGAATTCCAGTTCTTCCAAATCCAACATTCAGTTGTGTCAATCTTGTTTTTGTAAATTTCAGCCATTCTGGTGTGTGTGCGGTGGCATCACATTGTGATTGTAACTTGTGTTTCCCTAATGAATAAGGAAGATCTTTTTATATGTTTATTGGTCATTCACACATCCTTTTTCATGTTGTCAGTTTAAATCAGAGTTTTAACAGATAGAGCATTACCAAAACTCAAAGAAGTAAGATGCCCTTAGCAAATGAGTCAGACAGACCAGTAGTATCTTCATATATATTTTACTCACATAGACTAGGATATAAAGTATATTTTTGAACCTCTTATGTATATTCTTAATACACTGTATGGCTTAAGTCCTGCCTACAGTTGATGCCCCTTCTCATTGGCTAATTCCCAAAATAAAGCGGGGAAATCACCAGATCGAGTTTTACCCTGCTGATGTTAGCTCATGATCAGAACAGGGCTTTCATTGACGCTACGTCGTGGGTGGCCAACGTTAGCCATGCTATGGCAGCCATTAATCAGTCTGTGATTACAGCAAAAACTGCGCATTTTAAAATTTCAAAGAATGTCCTCTGACAGGCTTCCTCTGCAAGTCATTTGGGGCAATGGCTGGTGCATGCGTAGACTGCATTAATAGAACTCTCAGTCATAAAAGCTCCATTCTGCAGAAACAGTCATGACATCCTTCAGGTATCTGTCACCATGAGTCTGTTTCATAGCTCCCAGAGGAGGTAGCTTGATCAGCGTTGGTAAAGCTACTCTTTTATCTTTCCATCATCCAAACTTTTTGCCTCATCACAGCTGTAACTGCTCTGAGAATGGCCTGCCTGGCTCAGGAGCCCAAAATTGTGGTCCTGTGGAACCTCTGCTCTATCCTTTGGGCAGCCCTCCACTTGAGAACATGTGGCTGCTCAGCCAGGGAGTATGCCATCTCCCTAATCGGAGAGGGGCAGCAGGAAGGTGCTTTCACCCACTAATGCTTCCAACCTCCCTGTCAGTACCAATGGCTTCTACAAGGGCTATCTGCAAGAGGGGAACTTGTGCCTCCGCACTGGTCTGGGGGATGATTCCAGCCCACTGCTTACCTAACACAGAGCTCAGTAACCCCACCACGGCCCACTCGTCAATGCAAGATCACCAGGTTTGAGATAACGGCCTCTCAGCAGGCCTTGGGTTTGCTGGGATTTTAAGCTGGCCCAGGACTCCCAGGATGAACCTGCTGCCTACTTGTTGACATAAAATGCTGACTGTCCATGACCAAATTCATACTTCTACCTGGTATGTGGTGTATAGGCACCACATTAATATGTCACCACGTAAAATGAAGAGCCAGTCTTGGAACCCTACGGTCTTTCTGTGAGATATCATGGTCTCTCCCCCATCCATCCCAGTCCAGCCAGAGAGGAGAAGCTCATAGCCTGTTATCACCTGCCACCCTGTCCCAGCATCATGACATCATCAGTCCCTCAAAGGAAGCTGTCTCTACCCCACATGCCAGGAATACGCTGTACACCCAGGAAGACATCTTACCCCAAATCGTCAAAACCAAGTGATTCTGGACTATGAGCCACTAGTTTCCTGGTGCTTCTGGAATCTAGAAGGCTCTTTTTTTTTTTGCCTTACATATTAAGATGTGCTTGTTATCTTTTTTACAGACTGAATGAGCTCGCAGAGAGAGGCTAGAGCACAACGAGTGGTCACCATGTCAGGACACAGACAGCCCAAAGGCTCTGTTCATGGATCGCTAGAGAAACACACCCCTTCACAGTAGCTCTGGGTGTTGTCCTTGCCGCTTCTCTCCATCTCAGCACAAGGTCACAGCCTTGCTCTGTCCCGGCCTTACAGATTCCAGCTCTGAAGTTTTCCATCATGGTTCTCTCTTCTGTCAGCCCTTTCTAAGATCAGACTTAGCGTCAAATCAGGTCTCCTCTCACCAGCACCCATGGGTGCATTCCCATGCACATGCTCAGGACAGTCCATGCTGCCAGAGCAGAGGGAGGGTTCTTTCTCTTTACTACTTTATCCAATTCTGTCACCACTGCAGCAGCTAGGATGTTGTTGTGACTCTCTCTCACTTGTCTCAGGTCCCAGCTGGGGCAACTCTAGATCAGTGCAAGAGTCACTTGTATTCATCTAGTCTGTGCTGTGGCAGATGGTCTAATTTGGGCCCGTGAATCCTGCCTCCCTCTGCAATGTGATGCTGCCTCTCCTCCTGTCAAGAGCCGTCCCCGCGAACCCGGGCACTCCCTGTGCCTTGCTGTGAGTGATGGAGCATGGGGGAAGTGACGCTCTGCAGGCTCTAGGGCCTCAAGATGGCCTACAGCTCCCACCTTCACCTTCCTGCAACCCTGGGCCTACTGTATTGTGAAGAGGCCTGGGCCAGCCTCCAGGAGGATGAGACCACTTGGAGGACACTGAAATGCCCAGGCCAACAGCACATACCACCTGCCAGCCTATGAGTGGGGCACTCAGTGAATGCAGCACACCTGTGAGCCTGGGGGGACCAACAGAAGAACATCCCTGGTGGCCAGCCCTCAGATTGTGAGAAATAAATAATTGTCAGTTTCAGCTACTAAGTATTGGGGGGTTATTAACTGTCTTTTAATACACAAAGAGTTTTCAAGATATCTTGCTCTTCTTCATCACTCTGGTCTTCTGATCCACTTAGAAAGGATCTAGGCTGGGAGTCAAGTCCCACACTGCTGGAGGCATTGCTATAAGGGCATTTGGGATGTTTCATGTCATCAATCTCAGCCATCTCATCTACGACAAAATAAATCAAAACTCTCAGTTTCTGCATATGCTGAGAAGCAGATGGTAGTAAACTTGAGGTTAGTGAAGATGGAGAACCTCGGATATTTGGCTAAAAGCAGAAAAGGAATTCGGCTCTTGTTTTATTTCTCTATAATCCTTAATTGAGAAAATGCATCTCAAAAATTCTACACACAGAGATGCCTTAACATAGAAGCATCCATCTGTCTTTACCTTCTTCCTTTTCCTATATCATACTCTGATTTCTATTCTGCTTTAAATTTTCCAGAGACAGTCCTAACAGGATGGAGGAATAAAGGACTAATAAAGGACTGATAGTCGATAGTTCTAATAAATTACTGTCAGGAATGACAGTTGTAACAGGATGAAGAAACTTTCCTGATCTGCCACTGAATTTTCACTACTGGAATAATAAAGAATTACTGTCAGAGAATCCATTTATTCATTCATTTTAATGGATGCATTTTTGGGGTACTTACATTCTGAGTAGAGTGGTAGATTGTGTAGAAACAGTTTTAAATAAGATCTGCTCCCTATCCTCAGGAATCTGCCGGTCTAGCTGGGGAAACAGACATTAGAACAGCCCAAGAGCTGCTGTGATGAGAGGTGCATGGAAATGCGTGGGAAAGGCAGAGAGTGCAGACTTCGCGGAGGATGGAAGGGTTTCCTGAGGAATTCATGAATAAATTCAGTCACTCAGTCCTAAAAGAATGTTTGAGGGTAAAGACATGACAGATAAAAAGATTATCACAAGAAAGAAGACAGGAGTGAAGGATGAGGTGGAGAGAGACAGAGAGAGAGTGAGACAGAGAGAGATTGAGGGTTGGTTCTTAGTTCAGGATCTAGGCACTTAGGGTGCCAGGGGGATGGAGGAGAGTCATGAGATTAGAGAAATGTCTGCTAAAAATATACCTTTTTTACTCTGATAAGTTTAAAACATATTCTGAAGACAGTTAAAGCCGCTGAAAGACTGATCTGACAAGTGGCCTAGTCTAACACTGTGTTAGAAAGCTCATTTGGAAAGCAGAGTGTGTGGCAATGGACCAGAGGGTCTGGTGAGGAGGCTCCTGTGAAAATCCAGGTGAGAGCTGACAAAGGCCTGGACTAGCATGTAGCTGTGGGGCTGCACAAAAGGGATCAGATTTGAGACCTACCTTCAAGCCAGACTGTTGAGGACTCCCTAGCCTGGCTCGACTACAGTCAAAAATACCCTCAGTCTCCCCCAGTAGAGACCAAGGACAGCCCTGCAGGAGCAATTGATGCTGGTCCTGATATGGGTCCCCTATATTAAACCCAGCATATGTGGGGTTAAAACCCAAAGCACTCATCCCCTTTCCCTGCTTCTCTAAGTTGCATTCATATAAAAATTTCAGTTTTTTAAACCTTTGTATCCCTGAACTTCACAAGGCAAATACAAGTTAAAAATTATTAGAGCCCAGGTGGCCTCATGCTAACATTTTGGCTAGTTACCGGTCCTTTGAAGTTTTATTACAGGGAAACTGATATCCAGAGAATATCAAGAAGCTGAAACTTCCCAGACCCCAAGTCCTTGGCTTCCTGGCACCAGAATCCACCATCCACCATGGAGGCAGACAACCAAGGACACCCACCTGAGGATCCCCTTATCTCACCATCCCTCTCCCTGCAAGCAGCCTCGCAGGGCCCAATGCAGGCTGGTGGGAAAACACTGACCTGCGAGGCCACAGGCTCCCCCTCCCTACCTAGCACCTCAAATAAAACCCCTACCTTTTTCCCTTCAGGGAGGTGGATCTGAGTTCTAACTAACTCCCGTCTCCTCATCTGGCTGCCTTTCAATGAAACTCTTTCCTTGCCATAAGTCTGGCATTCCTGTTTTAATTTTGGTCTCTCTCCTTGTGTGGTGGGTGAAAGAACCTGTGTTTGTGGCCGGTAACACGATGTGTTCACCTCGTGACAGTAACGTCGATGGCTTTGCCTTCCTATTCTGGTGTCTATGTCTTAGAATGTCTGCACACACAGCCCCTCAGCACAGAGGGAGGCCTCCGCACGGGCAGGTCCCACAAGCATGGGCCACGCTGTACTCCGGGCTGAGGGCAGGTTCAGACAGGCACGGATGGTTCTCCTATTTTTGTTAATTCAGATGTTTTTCCCAGTGCATGAGTTGTCACAACATGACTCAGATACAATGAGATTCATGAATTAGATAACAGGATTTGCTGAGACTTGGCTGGGATTGGCTCTAACTTGATTAGGACATGGAACTAGAGCTGAATGAGTAGGAAAAAAGGAGCTGCCTGTTCTTTTGTTTGCCCTTGAGATTTCATTGTTATCCTTTGTTTTTAACCTTCCAGTATTGCTTGCGTCACATCTCACAATCAGTAAGATGACAAGACTGTGAATAGCTGTTGAGCATATAGATTTAACAAGGGAGTTTTAGGTGTGTCTGTTTGTGTCAGTTGTAGATAAACCACTCTCTAAAATTTAATTTGCAATAACAAAAACTTACAGGTATAAAGCACCTTATTATTGAAATTCCTGCAGGAATTGCATCTTTGTTATCTTAGGAACTTTAGTCCCCAACCCTGTTTTCCCTTTGGGATATTTTTTGTGATAAATGCTCTGTTGATAATAAGACAACACTTAGTGAGGCAATGAGGCCATATTTTACAGGTGCTCTAGAAGCCCCTCAAGAATTCATTACAATGAGACAGACTAGCAGAGCTTTTTTGTTCCAACTCTTCCTTTTTAACCATTTTCTACCTTTCCCAGTTCCCTACAAATGGCCCAATACCAACCCCTCAGTAGGCCCAGGCAGGATTTAAATGTATGGCCCTGAATCCTCCCTGCTTTGCCCAGCCTCATCCACCAAATCAGATGTGACTTAGAATTAAGTCACACACCTGAACCTGGATCAAGGTTTCAGTGTGGGGAATCAGAAATGGCCACCTCAGAATATGTCTCTTTACCTTGATTATTTTCTCTGAAAGAAACTTTGACCTCCCCCCCAACTAACTGCCTAAAAGAATTTAAGATAGAAGGCCTGTCACCAGGACAGGCCATCACCATAGATAACTCTGGGTATGGATAGTCTGGGAGGGTCCTTGCTAAGCCCATTCTTATCTAAGTTCTGTTCACCCAACATTTACATTTGTAAGGGAAGTCTCCATTTGTAAAGGTATCTCCCTCTCTGTACCAGAAAGAAGGGGGGATGACCTCATCTCTAGAAACTTGTCAATGCAGAAGGCAAGGCCTTAAATCTGCATAATAACCTTACTCTTGATTACTGCGCTTTTCTGGTAATCTCTCATAGCTGACCCCCCGCACTCCCAACATCCTCCTTTGCCTTTACCTGAATATGCTATTTAAGAGGAGAACCTCTGCCATTTTGTCGAGTTACCCAGCTTTACCTGGGTCTCTCCCATGTATACATGTTATAAAGCTTTGTTTGATTTTCTCCTGCTATTTGGTCTCATATCAATTTAATTTGTAGCCCAGCCAGAAAGGACCCAGAGTGGGTAGAGGATAGCCTTCCTCTCCTACACAAGTGATCCCCAAACCCCATGTCTCCTTTATGGCTGACCCACCCCAGAGAAGGGCATGCAAAGAATGAGTCCTGGTTATCCTTGGAGCTTCTACGACCCAATGTGGGTGCAACCACAGAAGGCTGAATTTGCCTAGATGTGCCCTACTTGGTGCTGACCAATTTCTACTACTGGCTTTTTGGGCCTTGTCTTCCCCTTGAATGACCAGAACCCTGCAGTAAAACCAAGGACATTTTGATGGGGCTCTGACACCAGGCCTCTTCCTTACTCAGAGCAGTTTACGTCACTGCACGGTGTGCACACTGACACCAGGGGACTTTGTAATGGTGTCCCCTGTTGTTGCGCAGTGCACAAGAAGCACAACCATTCCCAGAGGCCCTACTAACTTTTGCCAATCCACTTTCCAAATCAGACCCTGACTGGTGCCCCCTAATTTCATAGAATGACCTTCTCCCCATCGCCTGACACTTGAGTGTTTGACTCTGGTCTGGTTTCCTGCTGTTGGTCTGAAAGCCAATTAGGTGCTCTGATCCTCTTAACACCCGGAAATTAGCACAAGACCACTCCACTCCCTCAGTCACTGTGCCTGGGCATTCAACTGCCTTTATTGACTCACCCTCAAAATCTGGGACAGGCCCCCAAGCCTAACACACATGTGATGCCAAGCTCTGAAACCCACAGATTACCTATTTATTCCACAAGCACCACCGAGCACCTCCTCCATGCCAGTCACTGGTTTCCCAGCTGGAAACCAGCTCTGAGCACTAATAAGACATCACTCACACAGTTCTTCTAATTGACTGCTTCTGTGTTTTATGACCTGTCAAAGTTTTAACTCATGTCTAGTGGATTAGCAATTATACAGAATTTTGCTAACAAAATTAATTCATTAATTTGCTTAATTAACAAATCTGTGATTTAAAAGGTCAGTATGGCATACCATGGAAAATTACTCAGAAATATAAAACAATGATCAATTGATACATGCAACAATTTGGATGAACCTCAGGGAAATGATGTTGAATTAAAAAAGCTAATATTAAATGACTACATACAGCATGATTCCATTTATGTAACATTCATTAAATAACATAATTACAGAGATGGAGAACAGATTGGTGGTTGCCAGGGCTAGGTGAGGGGTGGATGGGGAGGGGGGTCTGACTATAAAGAGGTAGCAGGAGGGAGCCCTGTGGTGATGGTAGAGTTGAGTATCTTGATTGTGGTGGTGTTCACACATGATGAATTTGCATAGAACTATGCACTCGCACAAGTACACACAAATGAGCGGATGTAAAACTGTTGATATCTGAATAAGTTCTGCAAATTGTATCCATCTCAGTTTCCTGGAGACACCTCTCTAGGCACCTCTGTGTGCCTCCATTTTCTCATGGGGATAATAATGATGTAAAACCTCACTAAGTTTTTGGAAGGATAAAGTGATGTAATGGATACGAGGTAGTCAGCTCTATGACTGACTACCATCTATGACTTCATCCATCTGTCTGACCATCCATCCATCCATCTTTGTAATGGGGATAATTACTAAAATCATAACACAAGCTGGCCAGGACATCAAGGAATTCAGAGCCATACTGACCTGGGGACTGTATGTGTAGTTTCTTTTTTCTTTTTGTCATAAAATTCCTCCCTTCTTCTCTGAATTCCCCAGAGCTTATGTTTACCTTCTGTACCACAATGTTCAGCCCTTAGGAACAAATATAAAACTATTCAGTCATATTCCCAAGATCCTCTGATTTGGCAGCCCTGGTATTTATGTTTTCATTTATTCTCTTCAACACCCTTCCAGCCGCTGATAAAAATGTCCAAACTTTTCATGCTAATCTACCTTCGAATCCTTTGGGAAGGGGCTGGTATGCCCCAGAAAATTGTGTTAATACATCTAAAGGGGATACCTTTAATGAATGATTGGATAAAATACTATCACAAAACCAAATCAGGGAAGTTACTGGTAATGTGCATTTTAAAACCCATTGTTCTCCAATATCTTCTTTTCACTGAAGGAGATTCCATGAGTCAGTCAAAACTGAGGACAAGGGAGGAGTGAGAGTCAAGAACCAGAAGGAGGTGACCACACCATTTGTAATAATGGAAAGTCCATTCCAGCAGGTGGAGCTAACTTAGGGACAGGATAGGACAATGTGGGAAGAGGAAATGAAGTGTCACTTGCCAAGCAAGGAAAGCTCTTTCTGCTGGCTTTCTATGGCTCAGATGTGCACTGGTGGTTCCCACCTCAAGTGAATATTAAAGATCAGCCTGTGATGAGAGGTACCAACCAGGGAGCTTTACCTTCTGCCCCTCCTGTCTTTATGCCCCACCCCTGAAACCATGCATACTATGGAAAATTACTCAGCAATAAAAAAGAATGAGCAATTGATACATGGAACAATTTGGATGAACCTCAAGGAAATGATGTTGAATGAAAAAAGCTAATATCAAATGAATACATACGGCATGATTCCGTTTATGTAACACCCCTCTACTTGCAAATCCCCTTGCTTTTTTATTCATTGTAATCTGTGAAATACTATCTCAGAAAAATTTTATATTTTATTTAACAACATTAATTTGACCTGGCTCTTACTGAAGGCTTAGATTGTGCCAGGCACACGTCTAAGCATCTGACAGGTGTTAGCTCATCAAGTGCTCACAATGGAGGTGTGCTCACTCTGCAGACAGACAGTCAAGGCACAGTGGATTTGAATGACTTCCCACATGTCACCCAGATATCCCTGCCCATTCACTCTGGCCTCTTGTGCAATGCCCAAATCCACATTTCCACCTCTCTGCTTCAGTTTAAGTTCAGAGCCTATCATATCTTACATAAATTGTTGTGAAATCCTTCTCATTTTCCTCACTGCCTCTATGCAAGCCAGTTTTCTCCCCAAACTGCTGACTTCTATAACTTTTAGGCCATCTTTTTCCTAGCTTCATCATTCTTTGATCTTAAGTTCCTATACTCACACAACCATACTCAATGGGCTTTAATTCACCTGGCTGCTAATTTATCCATTCCCAATTCTCAACTGGCTTGGCCATAAGAATAAATAATAATCTCTATGCAAAATTGGATGGCTTCTCACTTCCTTTAGGATAAATCCCAGCCTCATTAGCATAGAAAACAAAGTCAGTCATCACTGTTTCTCATCTACGTTATCAGTCTTCTATCTATTTACTCACAACTCAGCTTTTACTTTAGCCATCCTTGATCATTCATCTTTCCTTTTGTACCCCATGCACTTCTACAAGTCTAACTTGGATGACTAAATGGATGGATGAATGGACAGATGGAAGAATGAATAAATGGATGGGTGATGGCTGGGTGATTGGTTAAGTAGATGGTTGGTGAATGAATGGGATAGGTTGGACTGGAGGTTTTAAAGGTAAAAAAAAACAACAGCTGATTGGAAAATGCGAGGAGGAACAGAAATGATTGGGATGTGAAAGTTATTAAGCAATTACTCTATCCCAGTCATCCCATGCACAGTCTGATTGGATTCTCATGAATTTAATGTGGGCATTATTATCCCATTGTATGATTGAGGAAATGAGATTTGCAGACTATTGCAGCTTATCCAAGTATATGTGATGTCAGACTGTAATTCAAACCCAAGTGAGATGTATCAGAAATCTATGCCGCTTCAATCGCACAACTCGGAATGACTTCAGTTGGGGGCATAGTGACTGACAGATGCCTCAGTACCTTCTGGTGATGTATAGGAAATAGACAAATATTCAAATTTAGTGCTCAGGAGGAAAGGCCCTGGAGATAAGGATTTGGGACTCATGGCATGTAGGTAATAGCTGAATCCATACAACACCCTATATTCAACAGACACATATAAAACCCGTATTGTATGTCAGACATTCTTCTAAGCACTGGATAAGATGGAAAGACTGGTAAGAGCACCCAGCGCAAAGACAAAGAGTAAGGAGAAGAAAAGTGGGAACACGGGCACTGAGGACGTGACCTAAAGAACACCTGAGACGTGTCCTAGCAGGGGGTGGAGGGGAAAAGAACATTCCAGGTGGGGGGTGGAGCAGGTTTAGATACCCCGAGGGTGGGGAGAGAGGCATGATCTTGAGATGTGAAGAGAAAAGTTGAGTGTTTCTCCAGATGAGACTTGAGGAAGGACACAGAGCCCGCCGGATGGAGCCTGTTAGGGAATTTGACTCTTAGAACAGTGTAGAGTGGCAGAGGGCTTCACACAGGTGGATGTGGTGATGGGTCTGTACTCTTCAAGTGCACTCAGGTAAGGATGGACTGAAGGGACCAGTTGGGAGTCATCGCAGTTGCCCAGGGCACCTGAGCTTCGGCACCCACCCAAATGCTGCCCAGCTCTGCGGAGTTACTGCTCCTGTCTGCTTTGGATGATGTGCTTTGCACAGCAAGAGTGCAATTACTTACTCTTTTGTCAGAAAACTCCATGTTTCTTACCTCAGCAGTATCAGCAGGAGGATCAACCCTCAGGACACAAGATGAAGCCCTCTCTCCCCTGTAAAATGTTCATCTGGAGAAGCTGTGTGCCCCCGAGCTCTGTGTCTATTGTTTACAGCCACCGTGGTGGGGGGACTCTGACGATAGAGACTGAGCATGGAGACAGCCTCGTGGCTGGCATGGCCTTCCCTCGGTAACACGCACAGGCTCTCTCAGTCTGCTGCTCCCACCCGCCCTCAATCTGCGCACCTCCAACCCAGCTCCACCCCAGCCAGCTGTGAGCAAGTCTCTACACATCGTGAAAACCCTGGCAGAATGGTTTCATTTTAATCAGTGTGTGCTCCCTCAGGTCCTTGGTGGCCCACACTCAGTTTGAGGATTATCACTGTGAGTGACTGACCCCCTTCCAGGATGGTGACACCTTTTAGGTACAATTCTATCAGTCTTGACCCCGCTTTTCACCAGGTGCCACATTTTCAAGCTAAGTTGCAGATTCCTCTTAAATGACAGCACATTTAAAAAAGTGATTTAAGTAAACAGGAAATGGGAAGGAGTGGGGAGGGGTAAAGCAGAAAGAAGTTCAATAGAAAGGAGTGTGAAAAGACAGTTATTAAACTGACTTTTCAAAGTTGTGTAACAAGCTGTGTCCTTATTGCACCTCCTGAGAAATGCTCTTGGGTAGTTTGTCTCCTTAACCAGAAACACAGAAGTTTACCTAATACACTCAGACATCACATTTTGATTAGGCATCAGGTTTTCACGTCTAAGCTCGATGCATGAAAGGACACCAACAATGAAGCAGCAACTACGCTTATCATCAGTGATACATTATGAAGAAAAATTTAGTTAGCAGCCATTAATGGTCAAGGCCTATCTTAAAAGCACAAATATTTTCAGCAGAACCAATGGAAAAGGGAGGGCATTTTAGTCCAAATAGACACAATCACTACATTGTGAAAGGCTAAAAGGAAAACTTGATAATCATTTTTCTATCCTGTTCTAGAATTCCCTCTTTAATATCTGTTTAAATGATTGATATCCTCACCAAGATACAAGGTTTTGCAATAACTTGCCACAAAATGTGCAATACTTCTAAAACCAAAGATTATGTAAGGGACAGAATAATGCTTAACAGAGGAAGCAGGATTGGAGCTAGCATCCATTTGGGGTTTCCTGGCAGCCAAAGCAGGGGTGGGCACAGTTTCAGTTACAGGGAGAGGGGACCAGCCCTTCCCTGGGGAGGGGGTCATCTCACTGAGTCTTTGAGCCTTTGGCCCCTGTGCGACTTCCCAGGGAGGGCAGTGGACACCTCACTCGTATCTGCTGTCAGGAGCGCATCCACCTCAGATGCTGTAACAGACCCCTGTCTGGGTTCTCCTTGGACCAACCCAAGGGCAGGGCGTTGAAGCAGGGCTCAGTGGAGGAAATTCGGCAAGGGCGGAAGAGACAGGCTGGTGGCCCAGCCCAGTTCAAATCGGGGCTTAGATTATCAGAGAAACAGATGAACTACATAGTTCTTAAAGCATCCTCCAAAAATATCCTTTCGATCAGGCTTTGTATACGCACCATCAATTAATAATTTGAAGTTGATCTCTCTGGAAAAGATGGAGCTTACACTGAGAACTGGGACCTGATCCACATGTTTTAGGAAACAGGAGACGAGGTAGGGAAGCTGAAGTTCATTCATGAGTCGGGATCATCTGGGTAGAGATTTTATGCAACCTTTTAAGAAGATGGGATGTTGCAAAAAAGAGAATGTTTTCTCAAAATGTTGTTCTTTGCCTGCTCCGACTGCTGAACAGAACTGTCAAGCAAGACTCCGTACAGCATGAATGTGATTATAATGGTCTCAAAAATTTTCAGGGGAGACATTTCATGTGCCAGACACCACAGGAAAGTTTCAATGGTGCTTCTACTGAGAGTCTGCTACAGGGAGACGTTGCTTCCTGCTAGAATGAGTTCATAACTGAACATGTACATCTCCAGGTAACAAGCCGAATTAACCTGCATTCTGGAGCTAGTGAACATGGACCAATTGGACTTTGGAGGACCGTTCTGATTCTGGTTTGGAGTCACTGGTTTTGACATTCTTTATGGCATGTGTTAGATTGCAGGCTCTCCTACTTAATGAAAACAAGACCATATTTCCAACATGCAACTGCCAGTTGCCTAGCTCTCTGTGTGGGGGCATCCAGACAATGTTCTGAATGGTTACGATGCCTGTTATGAGTGAAGGGAGCCCTGCTTATCTGCCCCAGGTTGTGATGGGCCCATCGGCCTGCTTTGTAGCCTTCACAGCAGACTTGCAGGCTGTTCTAAACTCTTGAGTCAGAGCGTTTTTAGGAGCATCAGTAATTAGTGGCCTCTAATTGTTCAGTTTAACCTGGACACAGAATCAAAGGACAAAGAAGGGTCAATTAAAGCTATAAAAAATGTTTCTTTAGTTGTAACAGACTTTGCAGTAAGATGTTAGGGAACCCAGCTCCTCCCAAAGAGGGCAGCACTCTCCTGGGTCTCACACCCGAGACCAGTCAATGGTTCAGAACCAAACGCCGGGTTGGACAGAATATTCAATGGGACAAACGATGCTTAAATATTGAAGCAGAAAGAGCTCCTTTTTGAAAATGGAATGCTCAGGAATTTTGGATTTTTGACACCCCAAAATTAAGACAGGTGCTAAGATTATAATGACGAAGGAGGTGGGAAAAACCCTATATGATAAACAAATATAATTTGAGATGATGCTGAGTGCTATCAAGGAGGTAGAGGTTGTTATGACAGCAATGGGGCAACTTCCTAATTTAGATTGGACTGCTCACCATAGGGAATTTTACTAGAGATCTGAGTAAAGCAAAGACCCTTTTATGTGATGACACTTGTAAGAAAAATGTCCCTGACACAGGAACAAGTAAGCCAAGGTCCAAAATCAGCAGTGAGTGAGGTGTGAGAGGAATAGGGGAAATCAGTGTGGCTGAAGCACAGTGAGCATGTGGAGAAGGATGGAAGTGGGAATAGGGGCAGGCAGATCTGGGGACTTCAGAAGCCAGAGTGAGGGATTTGCCTCTCTCCTAAGCCCAGCAGGCAGCCTTCCGAAGGTTTCAAGTGGGAAAACAATTTTTTCCTAAAGAGCATTCTTACTGCTGGGTAAAGAATGGATATGGAGGGGGCAAGGTCTTCACTATGTGTTTGGTTTGGGCTCTTTTTTCTTTTCCAAAATACATAAGAGTTGTTCCCAGTTCTGAGAATGAAAGGTATCTAGGATTTTTATAAGAGTCAAGGCTGCTGCATTAAGATGAAGCTGGGAGAAGTATCCCAGGGGTCACTTAGGATATAAGAACATAGTAGTCATAGTATTAATGACTTTCTTCCCAAATCCTTCCTCCCTGTGCATCAGCAGGCCCCTCTTAAGTTTCCCTGAATGCTGAGGGCTAATGCGTATTCTCCAGAGAGGGGAGGGGGCTGGCGGTCAGATTGGATAAAGTGATCACTGAGACCACAAGGAAGGGAGGGTGGAGGAGGAGCTGTGCTGTTGGGCCAAATAAAAGGAGAAATGTCTGTTAGTGTGAAATATGGATAGGTTTCTACAAGGCCACAAGGGTGGATTTTTCACTCCCAGCCGGAGACAGCAAACTCACTCCTAATACTTGCAGAACTCCAGGCAAGAGCGCAAATGGGAGTCCTCATCCACATGCCAAAATATTTAAAAGTCATAAATCAAAACAGCAAACTTCTAAGTAAACTATATTCTAACCTCTAGCCTCATCAGATACGTCTTTATGACAAGTTAGAAAAATATCCATAAGACCATGATTTCTATATGACTAAAAATTGGCAATATACCAAAAATGGCTGAGTTCAAAGTTATTGCATGTGTCCCATGTTCTGTTTATGGACAATGATGTTTAGATGAGTAAGAAAATAAAAATACATGTGATTTATGCACTATTATATATTTAGTCCATAAAATTTTTCTTGTCTTCAATAAAATTATGGATTTCCCTGTTTATAATATCATCATATAATTTGTGTTCTATAGATAGAATTGTCTAAAAGACTAAATGTTAAATGTACTTGTATTCAAAATGTACAAAACTTAGATACATTTTCATCATAAATGTAAATGATACAAATGTAAAAAATAAAACGTAATTTTTCATTTTTGTTTTCAAAATTTGTATTTCTTCTAAAATATATATAAGTTATTAAAAATGAGTGGCAAAAAGAGACTAGAATCATCCCTGTGGTAATGGATTAGAGTTGGAGACATCAGTAAGAACTCATATAGACACAGACGGTTACATACAGACATATTCATAGATATGCATTTATATACGAGTTAGTATACACATATATGTTTCCTTGCTCTGTCAGCCAAAAGAGAGCCTAAAAATGACACTTCAGTAGCAGTGAGTATACCCAGTGCACAGATCTTGGTTTCTAATACTATTCTCACAAAAAGAACCAGAGATGCTTGGATAAATGGCTGATTCTAGGACTGAGGCAGGAAACATACAAAATGAACCTGGAAAATCTTGTAGTGGCAGAAAGTAAAGAGGTGCTAAAAACAAACAAACAAAAAAACACAATGATGGGGGGATATCTCAAAGGGGCAAGAGAACCAACTGGAAGAGATTCTAATGGCTACAGCTGGATCAACTTGAACGAAAAAATAAATAAAGTAGTATTGGATTATAACTCAAGGTACAAAATAAATACAAGTCTATGCACACATAAATAAATAATTGAATAAGTTAATAATTGGGAGAGAGGAGACAAGTCTCTTATGCTGATGAATTCTAAATAATTTATGTAGTTACCCCACCCTAAGTTTGAGGGGGAGCATAACTCCCCCCTCCTTAAGTGTGGGCTGTGTATAGTGGTTTCCTTTCTAAGAGTACAGTATGGAAAGGGAGGGAGGACTTTACAGTGGAGAAACTTGACAAACACGACCTCAGCCAGGTGATCAAGTTCAACACCAACAGTTATAAATTATGTTGACGGTATAGTGGGATGAGAAGGGCACTTTACTTCTGGGGTTTTCTTCCCCAAAACCCAATCTAATCATGAGAAAAACACCAGACAAATTACATTAGGTGGGCAACCTACAATATACCTGACCAGCACTCCTCAAAACTGTCAAGGTCATCAAAAACAAGGAAAGTCAGAAACACTCACAGTTCTGGTCCAGAATGCAAGGAACTTGGAAGTCATCACTCCAGCCTCACGACAAGAAAAAAGCAGAACAAACTGAAAATCAACAACTCTTCTTAAATCCATTAGAGAATTGAGGTCACAGGACAAACCACTGCCCCCCAAATTGAAGAAATAAGCAGATATAGAGAATCACAACTTACCAGAGCAGAAGCCCGGGAGGAGAAGACTCCGTAAGAATCAGAATCAGGGTAGGAAACCAGAACTGTAATTGACAAATTGTTAGAGGTTTGGTGAAGACAAGCCTGAGAGTTAAAAACTGTGGGGGGAACCCAGTCATTGGGCTGCTCCCACATTTTTGTGAGTTTTACCTCCAGGAGTCCTACTAAATTCTCAGAGTGAAGATGAGTGAAAAATCACCTCATGCTTCTAGCAGGGGGAGGCGGAAAGCATTTTGAAATATACCAGAGCATCCTGTTCTTCTAAACAAGCTTGCCCTCAAAAGAAACTGTTTCATCAGGGCATAACCAACCTGAGGAAGAAAAATACTGAACCCCAGTTCCCTCCAGCCTTCCTGTCTCACCCAAGGGGAGGTGGGATGTGAGGACAGGGACCAAGAAGCACTTGTGAAGGCCACAGCCTAGGGCACAGGCTCACTAAAGTTCTAATCATAGGACTCTCATATGACTGCAGAATGCTTCCCCTCCCTACATTTTACCACCACATCAATGGGGCTCCTGTATAATAACAGGGGACTACAACTGAAAGAACTGTGTGGGTCTCAGAACTTATTTTAGAAAAGGTCCTTTCTTCTTCTTTTTTTTTTTTTTGTGAGGAAGATTAGCCCTGAGCTAACATCCATTGCCAATCCTCCTCTTTTTGCTGAGGAAGATTGGCCCTGGGCTAACATCCGTGCCCATCTTCCTCTACTTTATATGGGATGCCGCCACAGCATGGCTTGACAAGCAGTGCATCGGTCTGTGACCGGGATCCGAACCTGCAAACCCTGGGCTGCCAGAAGCAGGGACACGAACTTAATCGCTATGCCACCAGGCTAGCCCCCAAGAAAAGTCTTTAGAGAAGCCCAAAGACACCAGGGGAGACAAAAACAAGGGCACCCAAGGAAATTTTAGCCTCTGATGTCTACAGGATAGCAATAAACACAGCCTAGCCCTTAGCAGATAAACATAATGCCTCATGCTAAAGGCCTACTTACCCCAGTTCCTGCTACCAGGACATCATGTCCAACTTTTGACAATAAATTACAAGGCATGTTAAAAGATAGAAAACACAGTTTGAAAAGATAGAGCAAGCATCAGAACCAGACTCAGATATGGCAGAGGTGTTGCCATTTAATGTGTTGTCTAATTTCCTTATTTTAACTCCAATGATTAACAGTGAAGCTGGGGTGACAGTATGGGGCAAAGAGGTATGTAGTTGATCTCCTTGCTGTAATTTGTTCTCCACCTGTCTTAGCTTCTAACTACTGTGACCACACAAAACACATATAATACTTGTACCATACCTCCAAACCACAAATGTTTGGGGATTGCTACAAATCATTAATAGGTGCTCTACTCTAATTAAAAAGAGCATTTGGTAACCAAGACAGTGTGGTATTGGCAAAAGAATGGACTAAAAGGTCAATGGAATAGACAAGTAGATCAATGGACTAGGATAGAAAAATATATCCACATAAATATGGTCAACTGATCTTTGACAAAGAAGCAAAAGCAAGACAATGGAAAAAAGATAGTCTTTTCAACAAATGGTCCTGGAACAATTGGACATCAACGTGCAAACATATGAATCGAGACATGGAGTTTAGATCCTTCACAGAAATTAACTCTGAACGGATCATAGACCCAAATGTAAAACTATAAAGCTCCTAGAAGAGAACAGAGGATAAAACCTAGCTTACCTTTAGTATGCTGATGACTTTTTAGATACAGCACCAAAAGCACCATCCATGAAAGAAACAGTTGATGAGCTGGACTTCATTAAAATTAAAAACATTTGCTCTGCAAAAGACATTATAAAGAGAATGAGGAGACAAGCCACAGACTGGAAAAAATTTTTGCGAAAGGCATATCTGATAAAGGACTATTATCCAAAGTACACAAAGAACTCTAAAACTCAACAATCAACAATTAACAACCTGATTAAAAAATGGGCAACAGATCCGAACAAACACTTCATCAAGGAAGATACATACACGGCAAGTAAACATAGGAAAAGATGTTAAATATTATGCCTTTAGAGAATAGCAAACTAAAACAACAACGAGAAACCACTACACATCTATCAGAACGGCCAAAGTCCAAAATCCTGACAGCACCAAATGCTGAAGTGGGTGTGGAGCAGCAGGAACTCATTCACGGCTGGTGGGAATGCAAAATGTACAGTCATCCAGGAAGACAGTTTAGCGGTTTCTTATAAAACAAAACATTCTTTTACCATATGATCCAGCAATTGCACTCCTTGGTATTTACCCAAATAAATTAAAAACTTATATCCACACAAAAACTTGCACACAGATGTTTATAGAAGCTTTATTCATAATTGCCAAAACTTGGAAGCAACCAAGACTGTCCTTCATCAAGTAGGTGAATGGATAAATAAACTAGTACATCCAGACAATGGAATATTATTCAGTGCCACAATGAGATATCACCTCACACATGTTAGAATGGCCATTATCAAAAAGATAAGAAATAATAAATGTTGGCGAGGATGTGGAGAAAAGGGAACCCTTGTGCACCATTGGTGGGAATGTAAATAGGTGCAGCTACTATGGAAAGCAGTATGGATGTTCCTCAAAAAATTAAAAATAGAGCTACCATATGAGCCAGCAATTCCACTTCTGGGTATTTATCTGAAGAAAATGAAAATATTAATTTGAAAGATATAGGCACCCCCACGTTCATTGCAGCACTATTTACAATGACCAAGATATGAAAACAACCTGTCTATCAATGGATGAATGGATAAAGATACTGAGATATATAGATAGATAGATACACACACACACATATATATGTATATATACACGTATATATATGTGTGTATATACACACACACACACACAGTGGAGTATTATTCATCCATAAAAAAGAATAAAATCTTGCCATTTGTGACAACATGGACAGACTCAAAGGTATTATTATAAGTGAAACAAGTCAGACAGAGAAAGACAAATACCATATGATCTCTCTTAATGTAGAATCTAAAAAGAAACAAACAGACAAAAAACCAAGCTCATGGAAGCAGAGAATGGATTGGAGGTTGCCAGAGGTTGCGGGGTGGGGGGTGAGAGAAGTGGGTGAAGGGAGTCAAAAGGTTAAAGAAATTAAAAAAAAAAAATACATGAGTTATCAAGCCATGAAAAGACAAAGAGGAAACTTCAACGCATGTTACTAAGTGAAAGAAGATAATCTAAAAAGGCTACATTGTGTATAATTCCAACTATAGGACATTCTGAATAAGGCAAAACAATGGAGCCAGTAAAAAGATTAAAGTTTGCCAAGCATTGGAGAAAGAAAAGGATGAATAGGCAGAGCACAGAGGAATTTTAGGGCAGGGAAAGCATGCTGTATGATACCACAGTGGTGGATATATGTCATTATACATTATACAAAACCCATAGAGCATACAACACCAAGAGTGAACCCTAATGTAAACTACGGACTCTGGGGGATAGTGATGTGGCGATGTAGGTTCATCAATTGTAACAAATGCATCACTCTGGTGGGGGATGTTGATAATGGGGGAAGCTGTGCACGTGTAAGGGGAGGGCGTATATGAGAAATATCTCTACTCTCTGCTCAATTTTGCTGTGAACCTAAAACTGCTCTAAAGAATAAAGTTTATTAATAATCAAAAAAAAAAACATTTGAGGCCCGCCCCTGTGGCGTAGCGATGAAGGTCGGCATGCTCTGCTTCAGTGGCCTGGGTTTGCAAGTTCAGATCCCAGGCGTGGACCTACACCACTCGTCAGCTGTGCTGTGGTGGCAACCCACATACAAAACAGAGGAAGATTGGCACAGATGTTAGCTCAGGGTGAATCTTCCTCAGCAAAAAAAAAAAAAAAAGTTTCATTCCTGGTAGATTGATCCATTTTGGTATTTTTCCAGACTTTTCTGTTCCTAAGGATCACCTGAGATGCTTATAAAAATTCAGATTCCTGGGTTTCACACAGAACAATGGAATCGGAATCTCCAGAGAAAGGGCCTGGGAATCCACTTGTTCAGCAAACTTCCAATGTGGTTCTTATTAGTAGAAAATGTTGGGATGGGTACTTTGTTCTGAACATAAATGTCCCTAGCTAGTATGGCCTAAAACAATTGTCGTGTAATTTTCTAGGACTGAGTAATGAAAATACTTTCCAAAGACTTTCTTTATTCTTATTTGTACCTTATCTTGACCTCCTAAATGACAATGGACATAGGTCTCCTTGAAAACTTTGGGTGACAATGTAGGAGAATCACAAGTCTTACCATTATCATCCAATCATGGTCAGATGAAGAATAAGATGGAGAGATCCTCCCAACTGAGGGAAGGTGGTCATGCTTCATTTGCCACAGGAACAGATCCGTCCTGCCAGGCAGCCCTCCAAACCTACAGCATCATAAACTCTTCTCTGATGAAGTAGGTACTCTAAATCTAATATAAACATTGTTATCGTTCTTTTTTTTCTACTCTGTCTTGGTGGTTTGGAACAGAAAACCTCAAGGATCATTTTTGTTCCTTCTTCATCATCACAATATATTGGGCCTGAATTAGGAAGGAGAACCCAGATAAACTTTTGGGAACAAAATCTCCCCTTTTGAGATTTAAGAAAAGGTTCCTTGGAAAGACTGAACCTCCAAAATCAGACAGCGCCTCTAGCCTTGTGCAATCAGAGGGCGGGTCAACGAGATCCTCACATGCATCCGCAAGTGCCCGCTGGAAATGGTGACCTGTGTGTAGAACCGCTTTCCTTAGTAAGGTGAGCAAGACTTGTCCTTGAGGCCTGTGCCTTAAGCCTCATGAATGTCCCCAGAAAAATCCCCTTCTTTTCTGAATTCACTCTGTGCCCCTACTCTCCATCTCCCAATCTAGCACTTAATTGGCTCCTTTCTCTACACGCTGTCTAGTAAGACAGGCTGAGTCACTGTCTCTCTCTCTTACCTGTATTTCACATCAATGTGAACTAGAGGGATTGAGTGGTGAAAATACTTTCCAATAGAGGAGGACATGAATCCGAGGGCTGGAAGGAACCACAGATACCTTCCAAACTTCCTCTTATAACAAATAAGAAAATATATGTTTATCTAGTGGGTCCAAGAATAAATCATACAAGATGTCTTCAAAAAGAATACTACTAGGAAGAAAGATAAGGAACATGCCTGATTAAATAAAAGCTAAATAAAAACTAGTAAGTCCTAATAATAATAGCAAGCAGTCACAGAGCACTAACTCTGTGCCAGGTATCCCTAAGTGTTTTATATATATTAACTCATTAATATATAATTCTCCAAATAACTCTAGGAAGTAAGAAATACTCTTACCTTCCTTTCACAGAGGTGGAAACTGAGACACAGAAAGGTTGAAAAACCTGCCCAAGATCACATAGCCAAGAAGTGACAAAGCTGAAATATGAACCAGGCACTCTGGCTCCTGAACCCGTGCTCTTATTAGAAGCCTTTTAGGAGAAGCATTTTCAGGAGGCTTTTGGCTGGAACTTTAAAGATGCAAAGAATACTAGGACTCGAGGCACAAGTGGAAGAAGAGAAAAGGCACTCGGCACACTGACACCAGCATAACCAATGGCATTGGCACAGGAACGTTTGTCTGTGTTATCCTTCGGGGTCAGTCATGGTAGGTCTGATAAACCTAGTTCAGATAGATGCACTCGTGCATATTCTTACATCTTTCCAACCCATGCTAATAGAGCGCTATAAGCTTTGATGAAACAGACCACAATCTTGCCTTTATGGGTCTTGTGGCCTAGTAAGAGAGCTGTGCTCATGTTGTCACCTAAATCAAAGGAAAGTGACGAATGCAGCCAGAGCTGGAAGGAATCACGGGCAATGAGGTTTGGTAATGGGCAGGGTCCCTGAGATCTGAAGGAGGTGACCAGGCAGTCAGGAGGGCACGGGGAGACCAGCACCAGCAGGGACAGTAGCGGGTCAGAGAAGGCCAAGGTGAGAGGAGAAGGGGACGCTGGCTGGGACTGGGGGCAAGATAAGATTTGCCTCTTGAAAGGATCCTTCTGAGTGCAGCAAGGAGAATAGATGGTTTCTCAAAGGAAAGATGACTCCATACGCAATGTGATACAGGATGATTACGTTTGCTGGGGTGTGTGATGGGTAGAGTTCTGCACAGCCCCTGGCTCTGCTCATGAGCTGGTGTGGACTTGTGTATCTCCTAGGAACCTTAATCTTATCAGATGACCCCAAAGGCACCTGTGGGCATCAGCAGCAGTAATCACTGACATGGAAAAAGTTCATTCAGTGAGAGTTCTGGGCAGTTTGAATGCCAAACGCCACAGTACTTAATGAAATTGCTTAGACTCTTTATAAATAATCTATCAAGTTGTTCATTATCCATTGTGTCCCACAGAAGAATAGAGTTGCCAAATGTATGTATAGTGACCAAACCTCTTAGAATTTCAACGACTTATGGGTTCTGTAGGACCATGTATTCAATCATCACTAGGACAAAGAAAATTCCCCGAAGAAGGCACTCATCCATCCAAGTGCCCCAAAGAAAAATGCCAGATGTGCTTGCTTGGACAACTATGTTTATGAATCATATCTGCATGGAACAAGTAACAGGAGGACAGTTCCTCCAGCTCATCCAATCACATGTTGATTGGATTGATTGGCTTCTCAGAGGGTTTTCAGGCAGAAAAGTAAACTACTTTCCCACAGCTGCGATTCTTCTCATTATTTCTTCTTCTTTCTAGCAAAACCCACTATTAAACCATGATCACTAAGGTCCTCACCCCTGGCCCCGAAGGTGGTGTGGTTGGGATGTGGCTAACAAGGCACCCTGGCCCAGTTTTTCTGTGCTGAAGCCAGGATTCGAGCCACAATAGTCATTAAATAATGTAAAGTCATTCCTTGCCAGCTTCTTGTTTTGAAAGTCAACACTTGGTAATTTGATCTATTTATTGAACAAACACTAATATAGAACATTCTGTATGCCAAACATTGTTCTAATTACTTAATAAATATTAAGTTATTTGATGCTTCTAATAACCTTCTGAGACCCAGAGAGGCTAATAACTCATCCAAAGTCACACAGCTGGAGACACTGACTCCTGAGTCCCTGTCCTTCCTCACCATGCTCTATGTCACTGATACTCTGAGAGTAATGGATGCACCAGTTGACTTTCTTATCTCAGTGGGGCAACAACTGAAAGAGGGACTACAACAGGGAAAGAGGACCCAAAGCTATGCCTAAGGCAAATGTACTTCCCTACAAGTTTGCCATGAAGAGTTAATTAGGTAACATACAGGGATCACTGTAGAGAAAGCATTGGAAGTCAGGGGGTCAAACTTGACTTTATTTTCTAACTAAATGTGGGTGTCACTTTCCCTACTGTAAAATTGCATTAGATTCATTCTAAAGTCCCTTCTCCAATTCTAAACCTTCAAATCTAGTGATTAGCATAATCTTTGTGTCCTAAGAATTCTTTCCATTTATCTTTATTCTCTGCTTTGTGCTGTTCTATAAAAAATGAATTGCAGGGACATTATAGAAATATTAATCTCTCTCTGATAATTCAGAAGGTGCTTAAGAGTTTCACAGTTCTCAGGGTTTTCATTTAAACATCAATTATCCTTGCTTGGTTGCTAAGCAGAAGACTTCATTGAATAGAAACTCTGCTTAACAGATGCCAAACAGCAGAGAGTTTTCTACAATTAGATGGGCCACAGTTGACAACTTTTGAAACTCTGTGTGCCTCGTGTAGACTTATCTGGTCCCTTGTGGTTAGGAAATGGGAAGGCCAGGTGGAAGTACCAGATGGACGGGCAGGAATGATAAAGTCATTGGTTCTTGTGGCCACATGGGGCAGTGTCGCCCTCTGAGAAGCCCTGTTCATCCCCAGAGGCAGAATGTGAGGAATGTCCTGGGGGCTCTCCCCAACCCCACCAGAGTGAGTCAGAAACCCACGGTCCAGAGGAACATACAGCAATGTGAGGTTTTTCCCAGTGTAAGCCCCGTCACCTGCTGTGTGCGGGTGAGAGGTTCGTGTGTGCAGACGTGCACATTTGGTAGTAGGGCAGGTGAACGTAGGACTAACAGGATGATAAAGAAATGCTGTGTGTGTTTGATTTACAGATCGAGTTAAGTGTACCCTTTGGCTAGGAAAAGGTCTTGGCCATACAGGTGCTTTGGGCCATGCTATGGCCACAAGTAACAGGAACCCTGGGCATTTCCAGCATAGCCAATAAGGACAACAGTTGCCAAGCACCACAGTACACAGATTTGGCCACGTCTTTGCACGCCACACGACTGAAGCCCCAAAGCCAGTACAGAAGACACTGGACACAGAACACTCGGATGCTCTGGCCCCATGAGATGAGCAGTGCAGGAAGCAGACAAGTGGTCCTGGGTCAGATACAGGCAGGGCATGCAGGAGATGTCCTGCTTTGTAGGTGTGCCTTAAGTTACCGAGAGCTGGAATAGTCCCCGACCTTAAATCTGGGAAAAATGCAAAATGTGGACCACCGCTTCTTTTATCAGGTGAAGAGGCATCAGCAGGAGTCGTTTCCCTAACTCTGAACTAGATATTCATTTGCTGAGAGCCTGTTGAAAGCCCCGCCATGGCAGCCCATCACCTGTCTGAATACAACTCCACCAGGCTGCAAGCTGAAGACACTTTGCCAAGCAGGCTCAGAGTGCTTTATCTTCTGCAGCACTGAAGAAAGGCCCTGCTGATGTTCATTGTTGTTGTTTTATGTGACTTATTAATCAAGTCTTCCTCCCTGTTATGCGGGCATTTCATAGATGATGATAAAATGTTCTCCAGAGCAAGGAATCACAGTAAGAAGTCGTTGATATTTCTGCAAGCATCTCTTCTCACAGTTGAGCCAAGTTGCCAGCCCCTGAGGGTACATCTGTGCACATCCATCACCTGCCTATTCAGTCAATCACAGTGATGCATCGACTTCACTCATGTACCTGGAACTGCACGCAGCACTGGGGGTGGGGAGTTAACAGAGATGTCGATTCATGGGTAAAGGCTCCACCGAGGCAGCGCTGCGCCAGGTGAAGAGAATTCACCATGGATCAACACAGCCTCGTTCTCCAAGAAGTGTATAGTCCAATGAGAAAGATACAGATAAGAAAACAAATCACAATTCAGTATCCACCCAGCTAAGAGAGGGGACCTAAGGAAACAGATGCAACTCACAGACACGAAAAACTCAGAAAAATTAAAAACGAACAGTCTGCTACTGCAGACATAAGTAGCATTTGGAGTTGACAGAGCTCAGTTCAGCTTTGAAAGTAGAGGGATTTGAATGCTGTGGTAGACACCGCAGGGCCCCACCGGATGCCAGTCAGCGAAGGCTGTGGCCCGCTGCCGGGAGTGCTGAGTGCAGATGGCCTTCAGACTCAGCCCCGGCAGGGTAGCCTGGCCTGCTCAGGGCCCATATCCAATGACACGGTGATGGAGCAGAGTGAAGGTCTGGCTGCTGGCCCAACTCAGCACAACTCTGAAAGGCCTCTCTGGCTCCAGAGCTCCCTGTAGGGCCAGCCTATGTCATGGCTTGACTTCTCCCTCTGCCTATTCTGCCTCTTTCCACCTTTCCAGAGGAGTCAGTCCTAAGGGTGCTTCTTAACCAATGATCGGCACGCTAAGCTCCATCTCGGAGTCCGCTCACCTGCAAACTCAATCTGCAACAAAGGCAGCCAAGGTTGAGGGCCCTGGGCCAGAGGCAGTGGGAAGTAGAACGCTTGGTCAAACAGATCAAATCGGTTGTTAGCATAACCTGGGGAGATTTCAGGGATGTGTGTGATCTGTTATGACCTACACATCTTTCTTCTCTTTCCGACATAACTGATTGTTGTTTGTCAAATGTTATTTTGAGATTTATTTTCCACTCCCAAGGGCAATCCACCATTGCAGGCCCATCATATGTCATTTCTCTTAATTTGGACTCCAAGCTGGGGTCATACTGGGGCATCGTGAAAGTCAGCTCAATTCCCCAAAGCAGCAGCCTTCACGGTCAAATTGGTTTTATCTAAAAATCTCATAAGGCGATTTCTTCTGTATTCTTCAGACTATTCATGAAAATACACTGGAAACAGCCTGGGAGTAAATCTCATTTGATACAACATCTCAAATGGTATCATTTCCATTGGAGTTTGATCTCTCCACACAGTTTTGAGTCCCACTCTTTCTTGCTGATTTCAAACTTTTCTTGGAATTTTAACTACCTGTTATTTGGTTGATTAAACCACACCTGCCATCAGTCTCAAAAGATTTCTCTGGAAAAATGTAGTTTTTGGTTTTTTTATTTGAGAGCAAATTGAAATTCATCTTGACCTAAAATTTCTTACAATACTCCTTTAGATAAATTAGCATGGCCTCTGGTTTCCTGAACCTAGGATTGAAAATTGTTGGTGAAAATCTCCATTTATCAGAAAATATGCTGCACCTACTCAGGTTTTAGCTCCCTCACCTCTCTCTTCTTGCAAAGCCTCCCTCTCTGGCCAAACTTAGGTCAGGCTCCTGAGCTCGCTTCTCAAGGAGGCCCCGACCTTGGCCTGCTGTCCTGCCCTTGGCCTGTTGAACCCAGTTTCATCAATGAATCCTGCTAAGGCAATGTATGGATTATCTCCCCACCCTTGATATCTGATCAGATTCCTCATTCCCCAGCCTTGGTTTCTAGGTCCTTGACCTGCCTTTAGCAAGAATCCCTCTACCTGTGATATCTAATCAAGTTCCTCTTAGTAATTTTCCACCCACTGACCCCTCTCTCTCATTGGCTGTAAATCCCCAGTTGTCTTTGCTGTCTTCAGAGTTGAGTTCAATCCCTCTCCCCTGTTGCAATAGTCTTGAATAAAGTCTTCCTTGCTATTTTTAACAAGTATGCAGTGAATGCTTTCTCTTCAACACCTCTTTTCTTAAGCCAATGGTTCTCAAGCTCTGGGAGATGCACACCACATACAGATGCATAATCTTTTCCTAAAGGTATTTTGTTCATAGGTGCATATCAATATGCCTTTCTGGTGGCCTAGGGTGTCCATGAAGATGTCTTTTCAATAGCATCCTTCCCACATATGCAATGGCTCCATTGACATGTTTGAGGATTAGAGAAATGCAAAAACAGGCAAGTGCAAAACCAATCCTCCAGGGGATTCTGGTGCTCAGCAAAGTTGGATAAGCACTGGAGATGTGGTCAAGAGTGTGAGCCCCAATTCCATTCCCCAAATTTGAATTCTGACTTGCCACTTACTAATTATGACACCTCAGGCACTTCCTTAATCTCTCTGTGCTTCAATTTTCTTACCTGCAATATAAAGGCATTAATAGCTTTTGCCTTTAGATAAGTAGGTGGGACAATGACCTTAGGCATTTAGAACTATGCCTGGCTCATAAATGCAAAAACCAGAGAGAAGAAAGCTTGCACTGGAACCAGACACACACACACACACACACACACCCCAAGCTGAACCAAAATGGGAAAATTATCTCATGAGGTGAACGTGGACAGAGAGAGAAGAGAGAAATAAAATTCAAGAAGAGAATCATAGAAAGTCCAGATGCCAAGAGCTGTAAATCAAATAGTCCACACAGGAGGGGAGGTAGGGAGCTCCTTCTCATTGCTCTGGAAGTGGACAAATTAGTACAGAGAGGAAAGAATTTAATAGCGTTAGCTTTCTCCTAACACCTAATCTAAGGGGTCATGGTGAAGGGACAGTCATTGGAGACTTTATTGTCCTAAATGCTAGTTCATTGGCACTACAATGATTTGAGGTCAGAACATCATCCCCCTTGGGAAGATTGAGCAGTGATAAAGGCACTCTTGATTTGGACCCTAACCTGGGTCGATCACTTTATCAAAATTCAAGGCTCCCAGCTGCATCACACAACCAGAAAGCCAGCAACGGTGCTGGGCACGATCCCCACGGGTTCAGTTTCTACGTCTCTTTCTAACAAACTGCAGAAAGGCAAGAGCTTCATTTGTCTCAGTTGCCAAAACCCCAAAGGAAGAAATGATAAGGGTTTGCTTTTCAGTTAGATGCCAGTTGGTAGCTTCCAAAACACTTCTCACATATTTGGATCTCACCCCATCCCTGTGAAGCATGCAGCCATGGGTTTATCCTTGTTTTGTTCATAATCATTAGTCTTATCCCAGTTTATAAATGAAGAAACCAGCCTTGGAAACGTTAGGCAACATGCCCAAATTCAGAGCATCAGACAGGAGCTAGGGAGAGACCCAGACCATTGACTAGGGGTGCATTGCCTCTCCTGTACTCTACTTGCTCTGAAATTCCAGCAGACCCAAACTCAGAGCAGGGGACTCAGTTCAGGAGTCAAGTGATAGTGAACAAAAGTAGTTTCAATCTGAAGCCAAATTCTCAGGCAAGGATTTACCTGATCCCCCAAGGAACACTGCTTCTCTAAGAACTGATGGAGGCCAAGGAAATTATTCCACTAGTGGAGAATAGAAGCAGAGTTAGTTAGCAAATAATAATCAAGTAAAATGATGGCCAACCAGAGGGAGAGAAATAAGAAGACTGTCATCTGGTCCTTTGAAATTGGAAAGAGGCCAATATCTAGCCACTGTGATGAGTGATCGTGAGGCTGAAAACTTAGAAACGCCTAAATCATCCCATTGGGGTCTTCCCTTTGCACCCTTAATTAGGTGGTCATGTATTATAATGAACCTGAGGGATGTATGCCTTTGAGAAATCTAATCTGCCCCAGGGTGCCACCTAGAAAACCCTCCTCACCCTTGGCGATAGTGAAGGCAATCAACTTGAGGGCAAGAATGGGCCCAGGACAGGGACTCTGGGCTGTGTCAGTGCCGTGGATGGAAGGCTGAGCCAAGGCTCACACCACAGGTCCCAAGGAGCATGTGAACTCCCTGCCCCATTCCCTGCACCATGGGTCCAGAAAGAGTTGATTTCTAACATCTATTTTAAGAAAACACCTCACTTTTTATCTAGACTAAAACTTGAAAAGAATCTCAGGAGAAAAATGCTGCTGGAACCATGTTACTCAGAATTCCCGCTACACATGAAGACAAACGAGAGAGACAAAAAGCTGGTAGTTGACGTCTTCTTCATAAAGAGTTGCTTGAGGGGGTTGGAGGAAAGGCCACACATTCTTTTTCGATTGTTGTATAACAAATCACCACACACTCAGCAGATTTAAAAACACATATTTATTATCTTAGTTTATGTGGGTCTGGAGTCCACATGATTTGGCTGGGTCCTCTTGCTACGATCACACAAGACTGCAATCAAAGTGTTAGCCAGGGCTGCATTCTGACCTGAGACTTGACTGGGGAAGAATCTGCTCTAAGCTCACTCAGGGGGTTAGCAGAGTTCAGTTCCTGGATGCTGTGGAATTAAGGGCTTCAGTTTCTTGCTGGATGTTAGCCAGAGGCCACCTACAGCTCTTAGAGGCCACCTGAAGTTCCTTGCCAAGTGGCCTTCTGACATAGGCAGCCACAACATGGCAGCTTACTGTTCAAAACCAGTAAGTGCTATATTTTTATGTATGTAATCATGTACATCCGTTCAAGTTTGCCACAATCTATTGGTTAGAAGCAAGTCACGGTCACACCCATGAGGGTAGGGACTGCACAAGGACAGAAACATCAGGAGGCAGTGATTTTGGGAGGGGGCCTAGAGACTGTCCTCTCCCTTCTCTACCCTTTTAGGCTTGATTCTGATCCATATGGTGACCAACACATGCCAGTGATGGTAATTTTCAGGTGCCTGCAAACACAAGGAAGATGTGTTAGACTCCAAACATCCCTTGCATTTCTGCTACACTATGACTTCACTTACACCAGGTCATCAGCCTGAAAAGACAAGTCCTCCCTTTATCTCCTCCATTCTTCATGACGTCTTTCCTGAATACTAGATCCACCAGATAGAAAGAGCCCCTTATCTCCTTTCCCATAATAGATATATCATTGAAGCATGCCTTTGCGTCAGTGTAGCTTGTTTCATATGCAGCCTGTGAGTTAGATTAGGATCTCATAGACAGTAAGGGTCGTCTCCTGGGCATGGTATTCCAGCACCTGGCAGAGGGTCTGGCCCATAGTAGGTGCTCAACAGACATTTGATCAATCAAAGAAAGAGTGAATGTGCACGAATACCTCTACCTCAAATACTTTCACAATCAAAGGGATTCAAAGATAGTGGGGAGACACTTTAATTAGAATCATCTCTAAATAAGAGAAAAGGTATACCTTGGGCTGGTCCAGTGACGTAGCTGTTAAGTTCGTGCTCTCCGCTTCAGTTGCCCGGGGTTTGCAGGTTCAAATCCCGGGTGTGGACTGATGCATCGCTCATCAAGCCGTGTGTGGCAGCGTCCCATATATAAAATAGAGGAAGATGGGCACGGATGTTATCTCAGAGCCAATCTTCATCACACACACACAAAAAGAAAAGGTATATATTGCTTTTCGAATGTTCTCTTCATCACACACAAAGCTGGTCAGGCTGAGGCTTCACAGCAAGTGACTTGACAATGACACTTAACATATGTGTTTTAGCTTGTTCTCTTAAAGAGTCAGATGTTTACTACACACATTTATTTACATCCCTTTGTGCCCCACAGAAAAAATGAGGGACATAGCTGTCTGTGTTCAGTTCCCATGGGATATAGTAAAGTCCACTGACTCACATGACATGGTCACTGATGATGCTGGCCCATGGAGGAACAGAGAGCTGTCTCCCTGTCATTCACTCTCTACCTTATTTCTTTAGAGATCCTTACTGAGAGGTCTTGACACAGTTTCTCTCCTATACAAGAAAGATAATATGCTCGATGATGAGATCAGAAAGCCAAAATAACTATATAAAGTAGGTAAATACTTAGGGAAACATTATTTAGAGGTAGTCTATCCTTAGGGAAAGTCCAGGTTACTGATTGATTTCTGCTGATATAAGCAAATGGGCACTCAGACCCCAAGAGCGTCATCAGTCACTGAGCCATAATATAGCAAAATGGCCTCTGGATGGGGAAGCTCTGCCACCAATGGGGTTCTGTGTGACCTCAAACCACTTTATATGCCACCTACAGATGTGCTTCTGTATGATTCTTTGCCTTGTCACAGTACCTTAGGTAAAAATAGAAATAGATATGTTTAAGCAGCCAGTTCACCCTGATCTTAAGAACTCATTAGCATTTTAAGAGCTCTTGATAAAAAGCTGAAGTGAAAGGAAAGAAGCTCACAAAGGAACTTCACACAGACAGGCACCATTTCCCTAGTGTCCCCTCTCCTCAGGACTCATCTGTGCCAGGAAGTTTGCACAATTTACGGCAATTTTCCAACAGACACATTTCAAATGGCAGGCGTGTATCCTGAGGAAGTCACCGTGCCAGTTCTTCAACGTTAAAAACATTCTTCTTTCCGCACTTTTGATAATCCAGTTAGAACAATCTCATTGGTTCTCAACATTAGAATAATATTAAGCAGCTTAAAAATAGTGAGGCTATGAATAAAATTCCCTAGCTGTTGGTTCTGATGCTCCAAACAGGTTTTGGCACAACTGCACCATTGCTCCTTGATTCTGTCTTCATTTAAAGGAATTCATGGCAGTCCCTCTACCCATGCCCCAAGCCTAGGAAACTCGGGAACTGGAACCCACTGTTTGGTGCCCATTCAGAGGACACAGACATGGTTTCAGAGAACGGAACCTCCTCAGAAATGAATGGGAAAGATAATATTTAAAGTATTTCTTTCCATGGTAGCAAAGAAGGATTAATTTGCACCTTTCCATTTGTGATTTTTTTCCTTGTTTAACTATTATGCACCAGATGGACCACAAAGAAGTTAGGGGAGAAACAACACATTGTGTCTCCTTGAATCTCATTCTTCAGGAAACCTGCTTTGGTACACCTTTGGATAAATGCAGGCATCTTTGAAAAAAAAATTTGCTCCAGAATGTATAAAAATTACATAAGAAATGAAAATTAATTAGAAATCTGAATGAGAAGGATTTTCCAAGAAAAAATAATGGACTAAGGGGATATATTATCATTACCATTATTACTCATTTTATTTCTACAGAAATTTATTTTCTTTCAAATCATCTCAAAGTAGTGACTAATATGGCTCTCACTAATGACTCAAGGAAATTTTGAAAAAATTACCCAAAGTGAAAAAATAAAATCTCAAAATAATGACTGATAGGGCTCTTCTTTCTGTAGTACCGAGGGCTTGGGAGTTGAGTTATGACTGCCCTAACATACAAGGAATTTTTCTTGTCTTTTCTGTGCCCATAGATGGGCTCCCTCAGAGATCTATCTCCCAGGCTGTGTGCTTCTGAGAGACAAGGGCAGGGACCACAAACTTTCTTGTATCTCCAGTGATTCCTGATGAAAGGGAAGCCATCACTCTTTAACCTCATTGCTGTGGCTGCAAGATGATTTTAAATAAGAAGCAAACACAATTTGCAAAGCTTTCTTCCATGCCTTCTTAGATGTGACTTTCATAACAAGCAAGTGCAGATAACTCAGATATGGTGATCCTTATTCATTGACAATGAAGTTAAATCAATGGAGTGACAGCAATGAGATGAACGGGGACCTCCAAAAATCTGCTTCTCCATAAAAGCAATGAGAACACTGGCAAAAATTGTCAAAATCAACTTTCAGAATTCAATAAATTAGCCAAAGGCTTGTAGAAATCCTAAGAGAGTTTCTTCAAGAAAAAAAAAATGAATGCTGGTAAGAACTATGATCCTTGGGGCATTTTAACTTGGCCTATTCCTATCCCCCTCTCCTCAGCTCTGCACTAGCCTTGAAAACTACCAGATTTGCAATCACAGTAGGTGTGAAACACAGCAGCCTAGCAGCCACTGACAGGAATAGAACAGGTTTGGAGCTCCCCAAAAGTCCTATCCCCAGAGAACTATCATTATCTGACTGGTCTGGCAGTTCTCTGGAAACCCCTACTTGTAGTGATTGTCTTTATCTGACCTGACTCAGAGTTAAAACCCTGTGAACAGCTTTTTCCCCAGAGTGTTTGTTGAAAACAATTGGCAGCAACTGTTTAACATCAAAACTGGCTGAGGTGGTGATATAGTTGGGGAAAACCAGAAACTGAACATAAAACTTAAAAGAAAAAGCTGGGGAATGAGGTATCTATGGAGGTCTTTGGTAAAACTTCAACATATCCTGGGAATCTAGAAGGTCATGAACATATTCAGGACTGTGTGCATGCCGAAGAAAAACCTGAGAGGACTCTGAACTTTTACCTCTGGCTGACTTTGAGGACATATGCACCCAGGAGGAAAAGCCTAAGGCAGAGTTGTAAGCTCCTCGCCAGAGTGTGGAGGGCAGGCCCTCACACACACAGAGCCACTCAGCAAAGTCTGGGAGACTTATTGATTCGTGGCATTTAAAGAAAACTCTGTCTAATAATTAGCTGACCACCATGCTTAATGAGCAGAGACTTCAGAGGCTACACACAACAAAGAATACAGAGTTTACTGAATTAGTTCAGGAAAGCCATTAAACTTACAAACAGGAATAACAATAAACAGAAAGAAAAACAAGCCCTGGAGAAGGGAAATCTGATTTTCAGAGTTACTTCATTATATTATTTTAAATGTCCAGTTTTCAATAATAACAAAAAATATGAGACAAAAAGCAAGAAAAGAAAAGATGACCCACACACAAGGAAAAAAAAGCAATCAATAGAAACTGTTCCTCAAAAAGCCCAGGCATTGGACTTATGATAAAATATTTTATATAACCTATTTTAAATATGTTCAAAGAACTGAGGGAAACCATATCTAAAGAACTAAATAAAAGTATGAAGACTATGTCTCACTAAATAGCGAATATCAGTAAAGAGATAGAAATTATAAAAAAAACAAAGAATCAAATAGTAATTCTGGAGTTGAAAATCACAATAACTGAAATGAAAATTTCACTGGAGGAATTCACAAGCAGATAGGAGCTGACAGATAAAATAATAGTGAATTTGAAGATAGGTAAATTGAGATTAAACAGACTGAGGAATAGACAGGAAAAATAATGAGAAAAGCTAAGCAGAGCCTCAGAGACCTGTGGGACAGTATTGAGTATACCAGCACACACATGTTGGGAATCCCAGAAGGAGAAGAGAGAGAAAAAGGGACAAAAAGACAGTTGAAGTCTTTTTGAAAGATTATCAACTATCATTTGAAGTAACAATGACCAAAATCTTTCCAAATTTCATGAACAATGTGGATCTACACATCCAAGAAGCTCAATGAATTCTCAGTAGGATAAATGCAAAGAGATTCATACCAAGACACATCATAATCAAACTGTCCAAAGTCAAAGGCAGAGGATCTTGAAAGCAGAAAAAGAGAAGTGATGCATCACATATAGGGGATCCTCAGTAAGATTAACAGCTGATTTCACATCAGAAACTGTGTGGGCCAGAGGGTAGTGGGATGATATATTCAAAGTGCTCAAAGAAAAAACAGTCAACCAAGAATTCTTTATGCAGAAAAATTATCCTTCAAAAATGAGTGAGAAATTAATACATACCAAGATTTAAAAAAAAAACCTGAGATCATCTGTCACTAGTTTATCTGTCTCATAAGAAGTATGAAAAAGGAATCCTTAGGCTCAAATTAAATGATACTGAACAGTAACAAATGCACATGAAGAAACAAAGGACACTAGCAAAAGTAACAACATAGGTAAATATAAAAGAGAGTATAAGTCTAATTTTGTTTGTAACGCTTTTTTTCTATATGATTTTTAAAAAACTACATTAAACAATAATTATAAAATTGTATTGATGGGCTTATAATGTATAAAGATACAATTTACATAACAATAATAGCATAAGGTAGAGAGAAGGCAATGGAGCTATAAAGGAGTAAAGTTGTTGTATATTATTCAAATTAAGTTTGTATTAATCTGAACTAGATTGTTATAAGAGTAGATGCTGATTTTAATCCCAAGAACAACCATTAAGAAGATAACTCAAGTTGTATAAAAAGAAGAGACAAGAAAATTAAAATGGTATAACACAAAATATCTAACATACAAAAAAAGAAGTAATAGATGAATAAAGGAACAAAAAAGACATAAGACATATAGAAAACAAATAGCATAATGGCTGATGTAAAGCCTATCTTATCAACAATTACATTAAATATAAATGATTAAACTTTCTAATCAAAAGGCAGACATTAAAATGATAAATGATAAAAATGATTCAATTAGAAGAGATACACTTTAGATTCAAATACACAAATCATTTGAAAATAGAAGGGAAAAAGATTTACCATGCAAACAGCATGTAGAGGAGAACTGGAGTGCCTGTACTAATACACAAAATAAACTTTAAGGCAAAAATTGTTACTGCAGACAAAGAATGACATTTTATAATGATAAAAGTGTCAGTCCATCAGGAAGGCATAATAATTATAGAAATGTATGCACCAAACAACACGGCCCCAAAATACAAGAAGCAAAAACTGATTTAACTGAAGGGAGAAATAGACAATTCAACAATAGTAGCTGGAGACTTCAATATGCCACTTTCAATAATAGAACAACTAGACAGAAGAAGAATAAAGTTGCAGGACTCAAACTTCTCAATTTCAAAACTTACTATAAAGCTACTGTAATCAAGACAGTATGGTACTGGCAAAAGGATAGACAAATAGATCAATGAAATAAATTAATAGACCAGAAATAAACTCTTACATTTATGGTTAGTTGATTTTTGGCAAGAATGCCAAAACTATTCAATGGGGAAGGAAATGTCTTTTCAACAAACAGTGCTGAGACAACTGGGTATCCACATACAGGATATCCTTCCTACTTCTCACTGTATAAAACAGTAATTCAAAATGGATCAAACAGTTAAATGTAATAGCTAACAATATAAAACTCTTAGAAGAAAATAAAATAAAACATAGGTGTAAATCTTCATGACCTTAGATTAAGCAATGGTTTCTGAGATATGATAGCAAAAGCACAAACAAAAGAAAAAAATAGATAAATTAAACTTTTTCAAAACTTGTGTGCTTCAAAATTCACTTCCAAGAAAGTGAAAATATAACCCACAGAATGGGAGAAGATATTGCAAACCATATATCTGATAAGGGACTTGAATCCAGACTAAAGAATACTTACAACTCAACCATAAAAAGACAAATAATCCAATTTTTAAAATGAGCAAATAATTGAATAGACATTTCCCCCAGAGAATACACACAAAGAAAAGATGCTCAGTATCACTGGTCAATAGGCAAATGCAAATTAAAACTACAATGAGACACCACATCATAGCCACTAGGATGGGTACAATCAAAAATATAGAAAACTATAGGTGTTGGAGTGGACGTAGAAAAATTGCAACCCTCTTAAATTGCTGGTAGGAATGTAAAATGGTGCAGCTGCTTCAGAAAACATTTTTCAGTTCCTCAAAAACTTAAATACAGCCATGCATCACTTAATGATGGGGATATGTTCTGAGAAATGCATCATTAGACCATTTTGTTATTGTGCAAACATCATAAAGTGTACTTACACAAACCTAGATAGTATAGCCTACTACACACCCAGGCTATGTGGTAGTAACCTTATGGGACCACCATCGTATATGTGGTCCATCACTGACTCAAATGTCATTATGCAGTCCAAAACTGTATAGAGGTTGCCATATGACCCAGGACTTCCACTCCTAGGTATCCACCCAAAAGAATTAAAACATATACCCACACAAAAACTTGTACACAAATGTTCATAGCCACTTTAATCATAATAGCCTAAAATTGGAATAACCCAAATGTCTATCAGTTGGTAAATAGATAAAACCTGGTATACCCATACAATGGATTATTATTCAGCCATAAAAAGAATGAAGTACTGATATATGCTACAACATGAATGAACCTTGAAAATATCACCCTGAGTTAAATGAATCAGACACAAAAGGCCACATAGTGTATAATTCTTTTTATATGAAATATCTGGAAGAGGCAAATCCATTGAGATAGAAAGCAGATTAGTGGTTGCCAGAAGCTGATGTGAGCGGAAGGGGGAATAAATGCTAATGGGGACAGAGTTTCTTGTGGGGTGATGAAAAGTTCCTGGAATTAGATAGTGGTGATGGATCACAACTTTTTGAAAATACTAAATATCATTGAATTGTATACTTTAAAGGGATGAATTTTAGGATATAAAAGTTGTATCCTAATTAAAAGAAAGAATAAATTAATGAAAGAAAAATATATCTGTTGATGGGCATAAGATCATTAAGCATTCTTAAACACATACTGCATTTAGGCCATATAAATTTGAAAGGTAATTTTGATGTCACTTTAAAAAAAAAGTTGAAATCTTGCCATTTGCAACAATATGAATGGACCTTGAGGGTTTTATGCTAAGCAAAATAAGTCAGATGGAGAAAGACAAATACTGTATAATTTTACTCATATGTGGAAGATAAACAAATACATGGACACGGAGAGCAGATTGGTGGTGGGGGGAGAGTGAAAGAGGTAAAGGGACACATATGTACGGTGATGGATGTAAACTAGACTTTTGGTGGTGAACACAGTGTAGTCTATACAGAAGTCAAACATAATGATGTACACCTGAAATTTATATAATGTTATAAACCAATGTTATCTCAATTAAAAAATGTGTCACTTTGTGTTTTAGTATTTACAAGTCTAAGTTTGTTCAATGGATATTGTATAGATGATGTCTCTTTTAATCTCACAGCAACAATCCTATGGAAGAGGTATTCTTCTTTTCCCCAATTTACACAACAGAATTTAAGCACAGAGAAGTTAAATAACCTACCCAAGTTCACTGAGCGCCATTCTTCGGTTGTCAGCTGAAGAAGTTTTAAAACAAAGTAACTCTATTAGTTTATTTTCTAAGATCCTAAGGACGATGTGGTTTTTTGTTTTTATTTTTGCTTGCTTTAGTTTTTTTTTTTTTTAATTCCCATAGATAAGTACTCTATAATTCTCGTTTTACAGATGAGGAAACTAAGTTATTGAGAGTTGAAATAAAATATCCAAAGATGTCCAGCTACTGAGTGACAATACTAGAATTTGAACACAGAAAGTCTGTTAAAAGGAATGACAGGATAATTGCTGATGAAGGACATCCGCCCGTGAGGGTTGGAGTCAGGCAAGGATCTCCATGCCCGCCCCCGTGGACATTTAATTTTAGAAAGAAGTGATACTATCTATTAGACAACTCAGCTGCCAGAAATGCCCTGAAGTATTTATATGACATTCTGGAAAAGGCAAAACTATAGGTACAGAAAGCAGATCACTAGTTGCCAGCTTGGGGTGAATGTGGAAGAGGAACTGTCTACGATAAGGCACATGGGAACTTTCTGAGGTGGCGGAAATGTTCTGTGTCTTCATTGTAGTCATGGTTATAAAATGGAACGCATTTGTCACAACTCATAGAACTGGACACTAACAAGGGATATTACTGTACACAGATTATACCTCAATAAAGCTGATACTGAAAAAAATTGAACTGCTGACATCCTAGGCTCACACGTGGGTTAGAGACAGAGCCATAGTGTGACCCAGGTTAGCCACTGGATATAATAATGCACGTCTGAGAGCAGAGGACTCACCGCCATGCATACATCCTCCCAGGAAACACCGCGGCACCTGTCCTCCATGTAATAAACCTTTCTAGGGACTATTTCTCTTAATAGCTTTTCACTCCAAAAGAAAAGAAAAGTAAAGACAGGTATAATAATAGCCCAGATCTTCAGCAAGAAGTGTCACATTGATGTCTCATGAAATTAGAGGGTCATGACTACAGGAGCACACACAGAAAGCTGCAGCTCTGCTCAGTCAGGGACACCAGTTCACAGTTTATCCAGGATGCCAAGAAGAGGTGTGCTGTCATCAGACCTCCCCACAGGCAGAGGTGTTTGATGGGGAGGATACAGGAATGAGAACAGAGATCCCAGCTAGCGGCCCTGGACCTGTGGCTGTCCAGGAGTCCCTAGAGAGATCCATCTACAAACACTGTGGGAGAGGACTCAGTCTAGTCTGCATCTTCCCTCCAGCAAAATGCAAAGGCCCTCTGTGAACCCACAGATCAAAGCTTGACAATGAAATGTGAACAAGAAAGGCAGTGAACTGAAACAGGCAGGTTGTCACCATATTATGGCTAAATACATTTCCAGACCAGATTTTTTAACTTTTATTTTAGCAAACATTATTGCACTTATTATGTGCCTGGCATCATTCCGTGTGTTTTACAAAGATCAAACCATAATCTATTGAATATAATACCTATGGAGTAGTTATTGTTATCTCCATACTAAAAATGTGGAAACTGAGGCACGGGGGGTGCAAGTAAGTTTCCCAAGATCACAAAGCTAGTATTTGGCAATGCCAGTGCTTGAATCCAGTCAGCTATCTCCAGTATCCTGCTCTTAACTATATGCTGTCTTTCCGTGTTTACATTAAAATGTTTCATATATGTATATGTACATAGATAGATATAGGCATATAGTGATCAAAATCAATAGATAAAAATATATAGATGGATGAATGCATGCATGCATGGATATATAGATGAGTGCATAGATGTACGGATGGAGGAAGAAAGAGAAGGAAGGAGGAAAAAGGGATGGATGGAGGGAAGGAGAGAGAGGGAAGAAGGAAGGGGCAGGGAGGAACAGAGGAAGGGTGGATAGAGGAAGGGAGGGAGTGAGAGGGAAAGAGGGAGAGAGGGACTGAGAGACGGATGGACAGGTGGTGGGATTGAGGAAGGGAGGAGGGGTAGATGGATGGATATATGGAAAGATAAATGTAGGGGTTAAATATTTACTTTGGGGGTATTTTTTTACTTCAGAGTATGAAGACAGAAGGATAATGCAACAAACAAAACAAATCTACAAACTGTAGATTTGGAACAACTAACACATAGTAAGCACTTAAAACTTTAGACAGTATTATTCTTAATCCAATCTCAATGATTTTGAAGCCAGAGAATTAAGTCCCTTTATTCATCCACATTTTGGAGTAGGAGGAGAAGCAGGAGAAGGAGGAGGAAAGGAGAAAAAGAAAGAGGAGGAGAAGGAAGAGGAAGAGAAAAAGGAGAAGGAGAGGATGCCAACTAAAAGAATTGCTTCCACAGATTCCATGGCTCACTATTTAAGGCCCCCAAAACAATCCATGTACCATGTCAAAAGGATGAGCTGTGGACACCAAAGAAGTATTGAAACTTTATTAAAGTGAGGACATGGATCCAGGGCCAGAGACGAAATCGCTGAGCCAGGGGAGAGAAGGGTGGAACTCACCACTCAGCTTCAGCTTCTGGAGCTCCAGCTGCTATTAAGAGAGCTCCTCACCCCTACTGAACTGTGTGGGTGGAGGAGAGTAGGGAGGGAGGGGGTGTTGTGAATGGGGAAAAGGCGTAGAATAACCCTCAACTAGCCAGCATTTTCAGATCACCAAAGTGTTGCAGAAGCTGGCTTTCAAATATGGGTGGACACCTAGGAACAGTAACATCTATCTGACATTCAGTTGTAATTTTACTACATCGTAAGTTGTAGCTATATAAAGTCATTTTACATACAAAGAAACCAGAACCCACAATATTTCTATTTTAATGGGAAATCATGTTATTCTTAGTAAACTCAAATGTATTAGTCTTATTGCTTCAGCCGCTAAAAATTTTAACAGTCTCTCAGAGACTGAGAGAGAAGATACTGCACACTTTAACTAAACAAACATGATTATAATGGCAATTATGTGGAACATTAAACTATATATGCTGCATCAATTAGCTTTGCTGTGTAACAAACCACACCAAATTTTAGTAGCTTAATAAAACAACCATTATTTAGCTTGTGATTCTATGACTTAGCTGGGTGGTTCTTCTGGTCCACACCGGCTTGGCCAACTTCAACTAGGATTGCCCACACTGTTGTCAGCTGGTGGGCTGGCTGACATAATCTAGGGTGGCCTTAGATTATCATATGCCTGGCACACCAGGGCAATAGGGGTGACTGGCCGGTATGTCTCTCATCATCCAACAAGCCTGCTCAGGCTTCTTCAAATGGCAGCAGCTGAAGGACTCCAAAAGCAGCAAGGTAAGAAACCCCAGTTTACAAGCACTTTTCAAGCCTCCGCCCGCAGCACATTGGCTAATATTCTGTTGGTCAAATCAGGTCACATGGCCAACCCAGACTCAAGGGATGAGGAAATAAACTCCGCCCCATGATAGGAGCAGCTGCAAAGTCGCATTGCAGGAAAGGAAGCACAGAGGAGAATCTGCGGCCATTTTTGTAACCTGCTACACGTACTCATGATATGATATATGTTATCTACACGTATAGATTCACAAATTAACATATGATATTGAGCAAATCCCACTACTCCCCATTCTAGTGGATTTTAACAGTTTTGGAGTTTCGGCACCCATCTGAGATCTGATAAACTCTCTACGCTTTCTCCTTTAAAGACGCATATGCAAATTAGGATTTTTTTCCCTTGAATCCAGAGTTCAAAAATTGAGGGACATGTTGCAAAATAACTGATCTGCAGTTCTCAAAATGTCAAGGTCAAAAGAGAGAAAGAAAAGCTGAGAAACTCTTCCAGATTAAAGGAGAATAAAGAGACATGTCAACAAAATGCTGTGCAGGCTCCTGGACTGTGGTCTGCACCTGGAAGAAAGGATTCTGTGGTAGGCTGAATAATGGCCCCACAAAGATGTCTACATCCTCATCCCAGAACATGGGAATGTGTTACCTTATGTGGCAAAAGGGACTTTACAGATGTGATAAGTTAAGGATCTTGAGATGCAGAGATGATCCTAGGTTATCTGGATGCACCCTGACTATAATCACAAGGGTCCTTGTAAGAGGGAGGCAGGAGGGTCAAAGGTGAGAGAGAGTGATGTGACGATGGAGGCAAGAGGTGGAAAAGATACGAAGTTACCAACAGGAGCCAAGGGTGCAGGCGGCCGCCGGAAGCTGGAAAGGCCAGAAAATGGATTTTCCCAAAGCCTCCAGAAGGAACACAATCCCCCCAACACCTTGATTTCAGACTTCCAACCTCCAGAACTGTAACAGAATAAATTCGTGTCGTTTTAAGCCACTAAGTTTGTGGTAATTTATTACAGCCGCAATGGGAGACTAACATAGATATTGGCAGCATTGGCAAAATGTGTATATGAGGTGTGGATGAGGTAATGTACAAATATCAAATTTTCTGATTTTGACAACAATACTGTCTTTATGTAAGAGAATGCCCTTGCTTTTAGGAGCTTCACTCTGAAGTCATTAGAAGTAAATAGACACAAAGTCTCCAACGGTTCAGGGGAAAAAATTCTGTATATTTACACATCCACATCTATATAATAGATACATCTATAGATATGTAATAAACCATATATTTACATCTTTATGAGATGTAAATACATGTCTTGTCTCATACATACATATACATAAGTATGTAGATACATATTTATTTACATCTCATACATAAAACATATAAATATGTAAATCCATAGTTATTGAGAGAGAAGGAGAAAGCAAATGAAGCAGAATGTAAACAACTGGTGAATCTGAGTAAAGTGCAAAATGGAAGTTCCTTTAATTATTCTTGCCATTTTTATGAAAGCTTGAATTGTGTGAAAATAAAAAGTTACACACAAAAACAATTTTAAAACTTTGGAAAACTAGAAAAAGAGAATCCAGGACTTATGAACGCCATTCTGAACCCAACTTAAGATCTGGGTACTGCAGATCTGGGCCTTCATGCAGTACCCAGAAGTGAAAAGTAAGAACACGTTGAAATAATAGTATTTGTGCACATGTTTTGGTTGGTCAGAAGGCAGGAGATTTCACATTTTTCTAGATGGGACAGTTTTGTGGGTATTCTTCAATATTTATCCCCAGAATATCTCAAGCCTCAGTTCACATAATTTGCAGCTCCTTCAGCAAACCGAAGCCCAAATGAACTTTCCAAATCCATTTGTCAGAGGGCGGGAGGGGGCTCTCTTGGGTTGAGAGAAGGCAGCATGCACCCTTCCCATGCCCCAGCCATCCCTCTTGTCTCCACAGTGTGGGCTGTGACAGAAGAAGGGAAGGTGAGGGGCCCGGGGATACGGCAGGGCCCTTTGGGAACCCAGGGTTGGCTGCAAAGGCCTGGGAGGAGAGAGATTTGTGGGGTGGGCACCAGAGAAAAGCAGGTATGCGAGTGCCTGGGCGGGGAGGGGTTTTCAACCCAATTCCTCTGCTCCAAGGTAATTGTTGGGTTTTATTTGCAATTTTTTTCTTCTCTAAGTTTTGAACTTCTTGAGGGGAAAGTCATAGCCTTATACTTTCTTTGTACATCTCATAGAAACTAACATGATGTAAAGTATCAGCAAATATTTGTGCATGAAATTATAAACCTGACCGATCATGGAGCATAAAAATTATGAAGTTTCTTAAAATCCATATTAAGGAAAAAATTGTCAATGTTGCTCTGTGGGAATTTAACATTATGTCTTATTTAGTACTTAGAATAACAGAAAAACAAACTATGCCTCTGAGAGCTTTGTAATAAATGTGACTTTTTTCTTGGTTATAATTTTTGTTTTAATTTCAGAATTTATGAATTCCAATCAAGTGAGAGAAACACTTTTTAGTTTCCAGGCATAATCATTACCTTTACATTTTCAAATCTTAGCTTTTTACATGTATGCCATATTTTTTCATATCCTTGTAGCTTCCTTTTCCTCATTACTGAATGACATATTTCATAATTAAGGACAATTATTCTAAATGGTTGTTACCCATAGCAAGGATAAAGCAAGAGCAGAAGGAAATAAACGCTTATTAGAAATTAAGTAAATATTAAAAAAATAAGTTTTTCCTCTCAAGCTATAGAGGCTTTCTGTTTTTTGTTTATGTTCTCAAACAGTCTCCTTCTAGACTCCTCAGCACGTTCAGGAATTCTCAGCTCAAGACAGAAGATGCCAGCACGCCATTGTCTGAGGGTCCAAGTTTTTCTGAAGTCCTTTCATGATAAAGGCCTGGTTCCATCCTTCTCCCCAGAGTGGATTCTTGTTCATCACAGCATCCTGACCAGGAACGTGCTTCTGAGAGCCTGGCCTTCGACTGGGTTATTATTTAAGTGATTTCCCCTCTCATCTCAGTCCACATAAATCTATCTGATACTGCAGTCTCAACCCCGTTCCCCTCCCACGACTCCCCCATCCGCAGCCAGGCCTGGCAGGGCTCCTTCTGCTTGGAGCACAGATGCCTGGTTCCACCAAATGGAGCCCCAGAATGAATACGGCCCCTGCATTCTCCTCCAGCTATTCATGAACCTCTAACTTTTCTCTTATTTTATCTCATCATCGGTTATGGTCAGGTCTGTTTTCCCAGAGGCTTTGACACCTCTGCTGCCCCCTGTTCCCGCATGTTGGCTGAGCACAGGGAACACTACTCTGTCTCATGGAGGTGAGAGGGCCGTCAGCCCAGGCGCATTAAGTTGGTCTCTGTGCACAAGGATGGAGAGCTGACTGCTCCTCCTTTATTCCCCACCGGCTCAGACTGGGGCGAGTCTGCTGTGCACAACAACCTTCAACTGGTGAGTCCACCTGGCAAGTGGCCTTCTCTACAAGGTTAGTTACTGGGTTGGGCAGACTCAACGTGGCGTGTGCAGCAGAGGAGGAAAAGCACCCTTGACCGGCATGCATGATTGCCTGATAGCCCAGCTGTTGAAAGAAAGAAGCTCCTTATTCCATTTTCTAAGCTACAAAATGAATTAACATTTGTTATGGCAAATGAAACAAAGTCAATGTTACATATATAAAAACAATTATCTCCCTGCAGGCAGCCCATTCACCCCCAGACCCTATCCTGATTCAGGGACACACACACACAAGCCTATGCACGCAGAGCCCAGGCATCACCTCTTTGTCTATTTTTTTTATTGTGGTAAAATATACATAACATAAAATTTGCCATTTTAATCATTTTTAAGTATACATTTTGGTAGAATTAAGTACATTCACATTGTTGTGCCCATCACCCCCATCCATCTCCAGAATGTTTTCATCTTCCCAAACTGAAACTCTGTTCTGATGAAGCAATAACTCCCCATTCCTCCCTCCCCCAGCCCCTGGTAGCCACCATTCTACTTGCTGTCTCTACAAATTTGACTTTACTAGGTCCTTCATATAGGTTGAATCCTACAGTATTTGTCCTTTTGTGACTGGCTTTTTTCACTCTGCATAACGTCCTCAAGGTTCATCCATGTTGTGGCATGTGTCAGAATTTCCTTCCTTTTTAGGGCTGAATAATATTCCATTATATGTATACACCACACTTTGTTTATCCATTCATCTGTCAATAGACATTTGGGTTGTTTTCATCTTTTGGCTACCAGGAATAATGCTGCTGTGAATGTTGGCGTACAAATATCTGTCAAGTTCCTGCTTTCACTTCTTTGGGCATATACTTAGAAGTGGCATTGCTGAATCATGTGGCAATTCTATGTTTAATTTTTTAAGGAATTGGCATAATGTTTTCCACAGCAACTGCCCCATTTTGCATTCCCACCGGCAGTGCACAAGGGTTCCAATTTCTCTACATCCTTGCCAACACTTACTATTTTCTGATTTTTTTTTATAATAGCCATCCTAATGGATATTTCACTGTGTTGTTTTTAATTTGCATCTCATTAATAATTAGCAATGTTGAACATCTTTTCAAGTGCTTATTGGTCATTTGTATATCTATTTTGGAGAAATGTCTATTCAAGTCCTTGGACCATTTTTGTTGTTGAGTAGGAGTTCTTTATATATCCTAGATATTAATCCCTTATTAGATATATGATTTACAAATATTTTCTCCCATTTCATGGATTGCCTTTTCACTCTGTTGATAGTGCCCTTTGATACATAAAGTTTTAAATTTTGATGAAGTACAATTTATTTATGTTTTCTTTTGTGCCTGTGCTTGATGTTATATCTAAGAAAGCACTGCCAAATCCGATGTTGTAATGTTTTTCCCTGTTTTCTTCTAAGAGTTTTATAGTTTTAGCTCTTTCATTTAGGTCTTTGAGTTGATTTTTTTAAGTTAATTTTTGTTTATGGTATAAGGCAAGGGTCCAATTTCATTCTTTTGAAATAAATGTGGATATCCAGTTTTCCCAGCACCATTTGTTCAAAAGAGTATCCTTTCTCCATTCAATGGTTTTTGCATCCTTGTGGAAAGTCATTTGACCATGTATGTGAGAATTTCTCTCTCTATTCTATTCCATTGCTCTATGTGTCTGTCTTTATGCCATACCACACTGTTTTGATTATTGCAATTTTTTAGTAAGTTTTGAAATTTAGTAAGTTTCTATGGTATGGATTCCTAGGAGTACAGTTTCAAGGTCATTGTTTTTTTAATAAGTTAAAAGACACCAAAAAACAACTGAACAATCCTGTTTCCCCAGCTGTAGATGAAAGTTTCCTTTCCCCACATCCTCCCAGAAATGGAGTTCATCACAACTTGAATGGCAAGTGAATTGATACAAATTTTGATATGAAGCTTTAGAAAAGTAATATGAAATTTTACCAGCATGATTTTTCCTTGCTAAGAGACAGAGATAATGCTTTAACACTTCTCCTTTTAGCTCATAAGACCCTGCAGAAGATGATGCATCTCCCTGTACTTTTCAAAGACCAAATGGACAAAGTTTGTAGACGTGTAATTTGGTTTTATTGCCCAGTGTCGTCCCTGGGGAAGTTACTTATCATAGTGTGGTGATGGCCCCAAACAGAGGTCACTAGGAGCTTTGAAAATATCAGGAGCTCCTAAATACAATCCAGTCAAAGGAGACCCTTTGGAGGCAGGGTTTCCAGGCTAGACCAGAAGACACAGATCAGCTCTACTATCCCCAGCAGATATTATTCCTTGGGTACAAGACCAATTCTTTCATTCAATGGCTCATGCAGTTAGTAAATAATTATTGAACTTTCACTGGGCAGGGAGGCCTATTGGAGACTTGACAGAGTAAGAAGGAATGCTATGAGGGCAGATATTAACAATCAACCACGGCATGCCTCCCCACTGAGCTCAGGCAGTCTGGGTGTCCTTCTGCCTGACCTTTTAAGCCCCTTCTTCCACTGGCCCCCACCACCACATCCAGGCCCTGTCTGCTGATATAGCCACCCCTCTGCCCCTGAGCTCAAGTGTCACTGCAGGCTGATGCTGTCCGTGCTCCCAGGGAGAGACCACCAGGACCACACCTGGAGTCAGACTTAGGCTTATTACCTGCTGCAGCTCAGGAGACCACAAGCCATGGAGAGCCTTGCACATTACAGTGAGAGGGTGCTTGGAGGAGCTTATGATGGGGTCCAGGCTGGTCTGGGGAGGGGTCAGGAAGCCAGAGCTTGTCTGGATTGGATGCTGTCTGATAGTGGGGCAATGACGATTGGGCAATTGAGGCAAAAATTGTCCTTTATAATTTGGGTAGATTTGGAGACATTGAGATTATCCACTGTAAAGTTCATATTCAAATTGTTACCCAGAAAGATTTCTTTGCATACTTCTATTATACTCAGATCAGCTTATTAATCTTTATTGAGTCTTACAGTGCAGTTTATTAAAAACAAAAAGAATAAGTTATGCAAAATGCCAGGTTGCCACATATTGCTGCTTCACAATTATTGCAAATGTTCTGAGATGGGTGGGCTCCAATATTTAACACCCTGTCTGTATTCATTTACTTCACACATGGGCTTTTTCTTGAACTAACTCAGTATATAACTTACATATCCCCAAATCTACAGCCAGTTACTTCCTTTGCCATTCTTTCCAAACTTTATGTTGTCCCCCTTGAAAACAAGTCCTGGGTTTCTAAAGCAGATAGTTTACATGGGGAGGAAGTGACTTTCAGACATGGTGGTTAGAAGATCGGCCACTTTTGCATTTGCTAATCATTCTGGGGAAATAATTACCAAGAATAAGAAGTGATTATGGGCACATTTTGACCCCTTCCCTACCGCTGTGAAAAGCCACCAAGTGTTGATGAGCCTTCAGTTGCTTAGTATAGACATCCAGGTAGGATGTTTCCAGAAAAATCTTCAGCCAAACACAACCTTTATAGTCACAGTCGGTGGGAATTGTCTCCAAGCTTATCAGATAAAAAATTAAAATGACCTAAGACAGATGTCTTTTGTCTCACCCTGTGTGTGTGTGTGTGTAATTCCAAATATATCTTAAATAGTTGATGCTCCTATTAAATGATGTGGCTGCATGTTTTCCTACTATGGAAAACAGACAAATGACTATTTTTTCTTAAGTTCTTGAAAAGTTTTACTGTCATAAAGAGTGATATTAATCAGCCATTCATTTTTCTACCTAATGTCAGAGAGAATGCCCTCAGATCAATTGTACTAAAACTAAAATCAATTATTTTGAAATATGACTCCTCAAATTTACTTTATAATCAACAATAACACAGAAAAGCTATTTTTTTTAGTTACTCCTGAATACATTTTACAACTAACTCATCCTGGCATTTCACAGGAAAGCTATATGGTTCAAATGAAAGCCTCCTAGAGTATTTTAAAATATTGATAATTTTTGATGGAATGTCTGCCTTGAAATATTTCCTACTCATAACTGTTTTAGGCATGCTCTATGTTTGTGAGTTAAATCTCATTTGTTCACGTGATAAAGATGCCAGATTAAAGAAGAAATTCTCATCTTGCGTACAGGATTTCTCTGAGTCTGCCTGTGCAGAGGTGAGAGAACCATTGCTCAGAAGAGTTTTTGTCGGGCTCTCCATTGTCCACAAAAAGAGCACAGGCCCAGCAGTGATATGTTTCATCCTAAAAACACAGTGCTCTTCCTGCAGCCCAGAGCCGTGCCCTCTGTCCAGCAGGTTGAAGAGGTCAGGCCCCACAGTTGATGTCTTACAGGGCTATTGTGCAGAGGTGCTGGTGAAATAAAGTGGAGGGGAACATCTTTTGGAGAAAATTCAAATTGACCTTACCATTAGAGGTTGTTCAGTGCATCTTGTAGCCTCTTGGTACCTCCATGGGAGCAGACAGCAAGCTTCTGAGAAAGCGCTCAGACACCTGCAATTGTCAGATGTAGGGAGGGTATGTGGGCGATGGTGGTGGGTGGTGGCTGTGGTAGCCCCTCTCCATGGCTGTCACACCACTGTGGGGTGAAGTGTGGACACTCCCTATGGCAGCACAGGCAGTGATGGGGAGACCCTCCTCCAGCCAGATTTATGCTCAAGTTGCATAAAGTTGTAGAGTGTAATACATGGCTCATTCTGAAGATGAGAAAAATCCCTATATTTGTCAGTCCACTGATTGTTGGGTTGATTCTGCGTATCCAGAGTTACACATTCCATGCCAGAGCTGGACTCACAGTTCAGATTCCCTAAATGTTGTTAATATTAATAGAGGAAAGTTCAACTAAAATTGGAGTCACAAAGGCCAACAGAGGGAGCTTTCCTGGCCTAACACTCATCATCAATTACCCCAAACAAGAAGATATCAGTTACAGAAGCCCACAGGAAGAGACGTACCTTGCACTCCCAACAGGAAGCACAACTACTTTACTGCTCCAGCAGGAGGAAGGAAGACTTCCTTCTCGCCCAATAACAAGTCCAGCCAACAGAAACACCGCAGCTCAGCCAATGAGAAGCCGTCATCACCTGAACTTCTACTTTCCTCCAGTGAACTTTCATCTCTTCCTTGCTGATGACTTTCTTTCCTTGTCCCAGCCTCCTTACTATAAAAGACTTCCATGTTGTGTAACCCCTCGGAGTGTCTCTCTGCTTGCCAGATCAGATGCTGCCTGATTCATGAGTTGTTTGATAAAGCCAATTAGATCTTCAGATTTACTCAGTTGAATTTAATTTTTAACAGATTGGTAGCAGTGACAGGGTCCAAAGCAAACTTCCAAGACATTCAGGGACAATGAGAAACACAAGTGTGGCACCTGGATACCCTTTGAGTTCTGCATTTCCCACCACTTCTGGGGCCATTGGTAAGTTCCTCTCTGAGCTCTGCTCTCTCTCTGTGTTCGGACTCCTGATCTAATTGACTTTCCTTTACAGCGCCTTCATTTCAGACTGCAATTCCCAGGACCCAGTAACATCTCCTGGTTACCACTGATTTTTAAGTGGAAAACCTCAGCCCTTAATTCTGTCCCCAGATTCTGTTTGGAATCAGCCCCCAGCTTCCACACTGGGAGCTGCTGGTGGCAGCTGCAGTTCTCCACTTTGTTTGGAATCAGTCTGCAGTCCCCATTCCTTGCAGTTTCCTGGCTCAATCCTTATCTGCCACCCAAGGTTCCATGGGAATTGTTGATGGTGCATAAAGGCCTTCTTTTGGCCAGGACACAGTAAAGTCTCTTGGCTACTGCTGATATATTAAGATGCACAGGTTTCTTTGTCTTGTTTTGTGTAGATAAACATTAGCTAAAGAAATGGTATCCTTTATATCCAAAGAACTGAATGCAGCACTTCTGCTTATTTTGTGTTTAAGAACTATATTTCCAGAAGCTGAAGATACCTGGAAAAATGGCAAAATTTTACTAAACTTGTCCTAGAATTACAATGGCCATTATGGGGAATGTTCCAATTAGATAAAATTGCTCATTTAAGAAATACACTAGAGAGCAAGGGATCCCAAATTAGTCAGAGAGAATGGGATGCCTACTTTAATTGGTATGCAGAAGCTTACAAAAGCCTTCAAGATTCCAAAATAGCTTCATTAAAAGACTCATTACAAAAGGCTAATAGAAAACTAAAGAGACAAAAAGTACCTAAAACAAAAGACGATAGGACAAACGTGACTTTACTGTCCCCTTCTCCTTTTTCACCTGAGTACTCATGTTTTACTAATTCTCTGTCTGTACTGCCTTTCTGTTCTGAAGAGACAACAATTACTATTTAAATAAAACTACTTGAAGCCACAGAGGAGCCCCCTCAGGTGTCCTTCACCCGTTGGTAAAAGACTGAACTAGAACTATAGTCAAAGGATTCCCTAAACCTAGGGAGGCCACAGCCCTGACTGAACTCATGACTATAGCTGAACATTTTGAAAGGGCCCTGGAGCAAGACCGCAAACACACCATAAATTTAAGAAGATTGAAATAATACCAAGCATCATTTCTGATCACAAAGGTATAAAACTAGAAATCAACTAAGGAAGAAAGTCAGAAAAGCCACAAATATGTGGAGATTAAACAAAATGCTACTGAACAATGATTGGGTCAATGAAGAAACCAAAGGAGAAATCAAAAAGTACCTGGAGACAAATGAAAATGAAAATACGACATGCCAGAATTTATGGGATAAAGCAAAAGTGGTTCTAAGAGGGAAGTTTATAGCAATACAGGACTAACTCAACAAACAAGAAAAATCTCAAATAAACAACCTAACAGTGCACCTAAAGGAACTGGAAAAAGAAGAACAAACAAAGCCCAAAATCAGTAGGAGGGAAATAATAAAAATCAGAGCAAAAATAAAAGAAATAGAGACTGAATAAACAATAGAAAACATAAATAAAACCAAGAGTTGGTTCTTTGAAAAGATAGAAAAAGTTGACAAACTGTTAGCTAGACTCACCAACAAAAAAAGCTCAAATAAGTAAAATCAGAAATGAAAGAGGAGAAATTACAATGGAGACCTCAGAAATACAAAAGATTACAAGAGAATACTATGAAAACTGTAGCCAAAAATTAGACAATCTAGAAGAAATGGATAAATTGTTAGAATTATACAACCTTCCAAAACTGAATCAAGAAGAAATAGAGAATTTCAATAGACCAGTCACCAGTAAGGAGATTGAAACAGTAATCAAAAACCTCCCAAAAAATAAAAGTCCAAGACCAGATGGCTTCCCTGGTGAATTCTACCAAACATTCAAAGAAGACTTAATACCTTTCCTACTCAAACTCTTCCAAAAAATTGAAGAGAAAGGGAAGCTTCCTAACTCATTCTACGAAGCCAACATTACCCTGATACCAAAACCAGACGAGGACAACACAAAAAAGAAAATTACAGGCCAATATCACTCATGAATATTGATGCAAAAATCCTCAACAAAATACTAGCAAATTGAATATAACAATACATTAAAAAGATCATACATCATGATCAAGTGGGATTCATTACAGGGATGCAGGAGTGGTTCAACATCCACAAATCAATCAACATGATAAACCCCATTAATAAAATGAAGAAAAAATCACATGATTATCTCAATAGATGCAGACAAAGCATTAGACAAGATACATCATCCATTTATGATAAAAACTCTGAATAAAATTGGTATAGAAAGAAAGTACCTCAACATAATAAAGGCCATATGTGACAAACCCACAGCTAATATCATCCTCAATGGTGAAAAAGTGAAAGCTATCCCTCTAAGAACAGGAACCAGACGAGGATGCCCACTTTCACCACTCCTATTTAACATAGTATTGGAAGTCCTGGCTAGAGCAATCAGGCAAGAAAAAGAAATAAAAGGGATCCAAACTGGAAAAGAAGAAGTGAAACTGTCATTGTTTGCAGATGACATGATTTTATATCTAGAAAACCCTAATGAATCCACCTAAAAACTTTTAGAAATAATAAATGAATATGGTAAAGTTGCAGGATACAAAATCAACATACAAAAATCAGTTGTGTTTCTATACACCAACAAGGAAGTAGCAGAAAGAGAAATTAAGAATACAATCCCATTTACAATTGCAACAAAAAGAATAAAATATCTAGGAATAAACTTAACCAAAGAGGTGAAAGACCTGTATACTGAACACTATATAATATTGTTGAAAGAAATTGAAGAACACACAAAGAGATAAAAAGATATTCTGTGTCCTTGTACTGGAAGAATTAACGTAGTTAAAATGTCTGTACTTCCTAAAGCAATCTACAGATTCAATGCAATCCCTATCAAAGTTCCAACAACATTTTTCACGGAAATAGAACAAAGAATCCTAAAATTTATGTGGAATAACAAAAGACCCCGAATAGCTAAGGACTACTGAGAAAAAAGAACGAAGCTGGAGGAATCACACTCCCTGATTTCAAAACATACTACAAAGCTATGGTAACCAAAACAGCATGGTACTGGCACAAAAACTGACACACAGATCAATGGAATAGAATTGGGAGACCAGAAATAAACCCACACATCTATGGACAGCTAATTTTCAATAAGGGAGCCAAGAACATACAATGGAGAAAGGAAAGTCTCTTCAACAAATGGTGTTGGGAAAACTGGACAGCCACATGCAAAAAAAAATAAACAAAAATACACATACACAAAAATCAACTCAAAATGGATTAAAGACTTGAATGTAAGACCTGAAACCATGAAACTTCTAGAAGAAAACATAGGCAGTAAGCTCTTCGACATCAGTCTTAGCAACATATTTTCAAGTACTGTGTCTGACCAGGCAAGGGAAACAATAGAAAAAATAAACAAATGGGACTACATCAAACTAAAAAGCTTCTGCACAGCAAAAGAAACCATCAACAAAATGAAAAGACAATCTAACAATTGGGAGAAGATATTTGCAAACTATATATCTGATAAGGGGTTAATCTCCAAAATATATAAAGAACACATATATCTCAACAACAAAAAACTAACAACCCAATTAAAAATGGGCAAAAGACCTGAACAGACATTTCTCCAAAGAAGATATACAGATGGCCAACAGGCACATGAAAAGATGTTCAACATCATTAACTGTCAGGAAAATGCAAATCAAATCTACAATGAGATATCACCTCACACCCGTCAGAATGGCTATAATTAACAAGACAGGAAACAACAAGTGTTGGAGAGGATGTGGAGAGAAGGGAACTCATACACTGCTGGTGGGAGTGCAAACTGGTGCAGCCACTATGGAAAACAGTATGGAGATTCCTCAAAAAATTAAGACTAGAACTACCATACGATCCAGCTATTCCACTGCTGAGTATTTATCCAAAGAACATGAAAACACCAGTACATAAAGATACATGCACCCCTGTGTTCATTGCAGCATTGTTCACAATAGCCAAGACTTGGAAGCAAGCTAAGTGCCAAGCAAGTGAAGAATGGATAAAGAAGCTGTGGTATATACACACAATGGAATACTACTCAGCCACCAGAAATGATGAAATCCAGCCATTTGTGACAACATGGATGGACATTGAGGGTATTATGTTAAGCGAAATAAGTCAGAGAGAGAAGGTCAAAAACTGTATGATCTCACTCATAAGTAGAAGATAAAAACAACGGCAAACAATCACATAGAGACAGAGATTGGATTGGTGGTTACCAGAGGGGAAGGGGGGAGGGAGGAGGGCAAAAGAATGATTAGGCACATGTGTGTGGAGATAGACTGTAATTAGTATTTGGTTGGTGAACATGATGTAATCTATGCAGAAATAGAAGCATAATGATGCACACCTGAAATTTATACAATGTTATAAACCAATGTTACTGCAATAAAAAGAAATAAATAAAATTCAGAAAATCTATATCACAGAAGTACATACAAAATGCTTTAAAAATGTTTCAAGGAGCTACAGAAAGTTTTATAAAAATTGATCTCTAATAAAGCAAAGCAAGAGACCGAAAAAATAAACAGAAAAAAAAGACCACAAACAGAAGTCCACCAGGCTAATGGCTATACAGCTGCAACAGCTCCAGGGCCGGAGACCCAAAACAATACCGGGCCTCCTGCACTCCTCCCCCAGGGGTCCATCTCCAGAAACCACTGATCCAAAGATCAGTGTCTCAATTGTGATCAACTGGGACAGTGGAAAAAGGATTGTCCTCAAAGGTCCTACGCAAATTCTTCTCAAATGCCCTCACATCTACCTCCAGGGGAGGGCTCCCATAGGGGCCCCTCCCAAAGTTGATGGGATCTGAGGGATTCCCTGGAAAACTGCTATGTTACTCCCTTAAACAGCCGAGGGAAAACAAGTTAAAATTAATGGGTTATTTCATCTGCCAGAAATAGTTACTGTTTGTCTGGCTGAAACCTGACAAGATATTTAAAAGGATTTAATAAGTTTATGGTCAGAAATTTGGCCAAATTGGAAACTGATATTCAGAGCCTGGTGGGACTTGTTCTTTGCCTTCTCCCCCACACTAAAATAAAACTATGTACCAGAGGTAAAGAAGCAAACTGGAGGTAAGGCAATTGGAAGGGAGATCACCCTCTTTATCCTTCAGGCTGTGATCTAGTTCTTCAGGGAACTGGGACAGCTGTCTTTGTCTTGCAAATCTCTGCAGGGCCAAAGGTGTGGCTCTAGAAGTTCAAAGTTTACCCACCCTTTTGTCAGTCCCCCAAACCTCACCTATTTCTCTCAAAACACTTAGAAAGATCAGGACACTGGAAATAAAATTGTCCTGCATTTAATCTGTGCCTTTGTGATATAAATTTTCTATCCCCATCTTCTCTAGGACCTAAGAGCCACTCTTTGAAATGAAAATGTTTTTCATCAGAAAAGGGGAAGATATTTGGAAATTTGGCTAATAAAAAAATCTTAAATGTCCTCTCCACAAGTACTAGCCAAACCAAAAGCTGTAAGATCTCTGCACGTGTTTCTGTGTCCATATATATTTGTTGTAAATGTGAGATACTTTTCTACCTCCAGATAGTATTGCTGAAACTAATTTGTAAGAGAACTCTATTTAGTTCATTTGAAAGCAACTGTTTGTAGGATTGGGCATTCTAAAGTTTGCAGAAATAATAATAATTAAAAAAAAAAACGAATCCAAATGTTCTTTCAAGTTCACATGATCTAAGATAACCTTTAGTAAAGAAAAGTGAGTTTAAGTTTGTGGTTTAATTAAAACATACATGTCTTTGGAGTTGTCAGCATTAAATATAATACTTCTATTCTACTTACACTTATAAATTTGTCAATAAGAAAAATAACTCAGTATAATGGAATTTTCATAAATAATCTAATCCCAATTGTTAAGGGCAAGTAAATTAAATAAATTTAAGTAGAATAAAAGGTTTTTAGGTAAACTTTTCGACTAAGTTTCCAAAAGCTTTTTGGCAACCTGAAACTTTAGAGTTTTGCTACATTAAATTAAATGATAGAGACTTATTGAATATCTAGATCATTCCCTAATAAGATAAAATATTGAAAATTAATTACTGACCATAGGTTTATCTACTTTGGGCTTCTCATTGCAGAGAAACTGAAGATAAAATTGGGTCTATCAGTAAATATGTCTTGTGTCATGCTGAGAATTTTTCTATGAAAAAGCACATATTTCTATAAATTATAAAAAGTATTTATGTCTGCCAATCCACAGAATGCTAATGTAGAAGGCAGTCCATAATTGCTCACTTCTTAGTTTTCACTAGAAATTAAAGATTTCTAAGGGTTAAAACTTCTAACATAAGGAATTACAACTACTGTAAATAATATGGGAAAGGAATTTCATATATGGTCAGGACTGGCTAAGATTGGAATCCTTCTATATGCTGTATCTGTATAGGCATATAAATGTTCTAGGAATTATGTGAAGTTCCTAAAATCCAGATATATCCTGGTATAATGTTATCAGTCATAATTCTAGTTATTATCATAAAATGTTGTATGTCACAGAAATGACCATATTCCTTTGTCAGTTGCATTATAATGAACTGCTTTTTTTAGGTTTTTGTCATTTATTTTGTTATTCTGATGCTTTCACAAAGATGCTTCATCTTCAAAAAAAATCATAGAAAGAAAACTCATAAAGCCGAACTGTGTCTCTGTCATCAAAATTGAGACTCACACTAAAAGGACTGAACCTCTCTATCAGGAAAATGTCCCAGCTGACTTTCATGCAAAGACAGCAGCAACAGAATCTACAAAGATTGTGGCATGTGTGAATGAAGTCCATTCTACTTCTGCAAAAAATGACCCCTCATTACCAGACTTGTGTCATCCCAAGGTCCTTGTAACATGACAACAGTCATTCCTGAGTCAGAGAAATTAGGATGGGTAAACAATGGCTGTAAATTAAATGAACAATCAGGGCTATGGGAAATCCAAGATGGCCGCCTGGTTCTTCCTGGCTCCCTGGCAAACCCCATTTTTAAAAATTTTTGCATTCCTTTACCAACCATAATGCATTTAAAATGACTCAAACTGTGAATCAACTTTCGTGGGTAGACTTCTGCAAAAATGCAAAACAGTGTACCAGCAATGTCTGACCTGCCAGGTCCATAATCCTGGAAAAAGTATTTTTGTACCCAGAGGCCTCAGATCTCCTCCCTTTGAACCCTTTGAACACCTGCATCTAGACTTCCTTCAACTGCAACTTAGCAAGAGTTATCAGTATGTTCTTATTACAGTATGTATGTTTCCCAGATGGGTTGAAGCCTTTTCTATTGTAAGGCTGACGCCCTCACAGTGGCAAAGAAACTATTAGAGAATCTATTTCCCACTTGGGGTATACCTTCCACAGTCTCCTGTGATTGAGGCATCTACTTCATTGGGCAAATTATACAAACCGTAACAAAAGCCTTACAAACTACTTAGAAATATCACTGTTCCTATCAAGTACTGCTCACTAACACTTGTGCTGCTAACTCCAGGGAGTAGACTCTTGGATTCACGTGTTGCACTTAAAGAAGACAACAAACTCAACTGGACCGGCACTCCATCTGGTGACCTAAAACTTAAGATTTCCAGGAATTAAAGAAGATGGCATCTGAAGGAGACAGCTTTCCCAGGATAACTGGACTAGGCCTGTACACCCTTTCCTCACTGTTGTTTCTTACTTAATTTTCTCCCTCTCTTTCTTGGAAGTACAGTGCCTTTGTCTGCATTTCCCAATCTATTGTGAAAGAGAGAACCTCTCCAGTTGTTGGATTTGTCATCAGAAACCATGACAGCAATGACCCATAGTCCCCCCTGACTAACTTCACTAGAATTCCAAACACCACTATATTTAGGTAGTTTTTGAACATGTAATAATACAATATTTGAGTCTTGGCTGAATAATGCTCATGCATCTATACCATACCAATGAATAAGTCCCTGAATGTCATCACGTATGTGGGGCCTTATGCACATCTCCTAGCTACATCTTTATATGTGGAGGTTTTGATAGTGGCCTTTATGCCTGGGCAACTCATTGCCTTGGCATCTGGAGAATAAAAGGACAACATGCTCTTGCTGTATCCACTATTCTATTCTCTCTCTGCAGCAAAATGGAAGTCTCCCATTGGTTCATCCCATCAAACCTCTATAACTGCCTTAAATGAGAACTTCCAGGAGGTGTGTGTGATTCTGGATTTGCCTCCACAGGGAGAGCTTTCTCTCCCTATACTGGAGTAAGTGCCAATGAACAAATGATCAGAAATCCCTCCCTAACTTTAGGACAGTTGGCCAATTCCCCAGCCAAAGCAGTCTCAGCTCAGCAACAATCACTTGACTCATTTGCTAAAATAGTTTTAAATAGTAGTACATCCCTTGATTACCTACTTGCTGAGCAAGGAGGTGTCTGTGTGATAGAAAACACATCTCACTGTGCATAGATAAATGTGTCTGGAGAAGTGGAAACCCAATTACATAAAATTAGGGAACAGGTACATTGGCTACAGCAAATTTCACCTGATGATTCATGGTCTTTTGGTCTATTTAGCTGGTCATCTTCAGGTAAGATGGTTAAGAATCACCTTACAAACTGGGTTTATTAGGTTGTTTTTCACTCTGCTCTGTATACTTGTTAAGTTCTCTACAGTGCTTTGAGATGATTTCCAATACTTATGACCTTGACTGAATATAGACTTTGAATAAGAAATGCTTGAGAGTTCTCCCTACTACTGTTGCTTCTTACTCAAATGTGGCTCCAGTGGTTTCTGGTCCGTGCACTTTCCCTCTGACCTGGGACACAACACCCAGGAATGGTCTGTTCTGGCACCAAGAGACAAAGGCTACCAAATTCGGAAAACCTAACTCTTGATTAGTGATGATTTCAGAGAAAGATCTTGATCAAAAGGGGAAAGTGTTAAAATTAATAAAGGAAACCTCAACTAAAATGGAGTCAAGAAGGCCTACAGAGGGAGCTCTCATGCCCTACCACTCATCATCAATTACCCTAAAGAAGAAGACCTCAGTTACAGACCCTAACAGGAAGACGTCAGCTACTGACCCCAATAAGAAGCATCAGTTACTGACTGACCCCAGCAGGAAGAGATGTACCTTGCACTCCTAAACAGGAAATGCAACTCCTTTACTGCCCCAGGAGGAAGAAGGAAGACTTCCTTCTTGCCCAGCAACAAGTCCAGCCAATGGAAAATGCCACAGCTCAGCAAATGAAAAGCCGTTGTCACATGAACTTTTACTTTCCTCCAATGAACTTTCATTTTTTCCTTGCTAATGGCTTGCTTTCCTTGTCCCCAACTCCTTACTATAAAAGCTTTCCATGCTGTGTAACCCCTCAGAATGTCTCTCTGCTTGCCAGAGGAGATGCTGACCAATTCATGAATCATTTAATAAAGCCAATTAGATCTTCAAATTTATTAAGTTGAATTTTGATTTTTAACGATATCCAGTTGTTTGCTCAGTCTCAAACCTCTGCGACCCTCATCAAAGACTTTCAGGGAGTGTATAGGCTACAGACCACCTGAGCTCTGGGCTTTATTACACATCATGCAATCCTATGGCAAGCTGAGGAGAAGGAAGAAATCCAAATGTGGTGAATTCCTTTCTTTTCCACTCACAGCAGCTGTTTGAACACTGAATTCATAGTTCCATTGTTTTGAGTAATTTGTGATGAGCCACTGAAGGAAGCGTGGCCCGGCCCAGGGCAAACTTCCCCAGAGAACCTTCTTTCTTCTGTCAGAGGTGGGACTGGACGAGGACTTTGGATGTAAAGACACTCTTCGGTCCTCAGCAGTGGAGGCTCTGGGAGCCCAGATCTAAGCAAGGAGCTTCCGGGCCAGTGCGAGGGGAGCAGCGGCAAGAGGTGTGCCCTGTTGCCAGCCCTTCCTTCTCTAAGCATGCTCTGAGGCGAAATGGCCACTCTTGGCACTTGCTGGAACCAAAGATTCTAGAGCATTCATTCTTCATCAAAACTAGCTCCCAAAAGGAGGCTCAAAACAAAAAGGTAAAGTCGGAAACACATTTGTTCAACCCCCATCATGTGTACTGTTGCCTTCAGTATGACCCAGCCAGTGCCCCTGAAACAACCCCTGCATCGCTATGGCAACAGGACCAGGTGTGCAGGCTGGGCTGCCAACCTCCAGAAAGAAGAGTGAGTCCCCCCACCTGCCCTGCGCCTTCATCCCGTCCAGATGTGGAGATGTGGGAGCACAAGGGAGCAGCCTTGCCTGAATCTCACACACTGGGCATTGCAAAATGCAGAGATCCTGTATTTCCTGAGAAGCTGTCAATACTCAACAATGTTCTCTTTATGTGGGAATTTTAAGCACCATTAAAGAAGGAAGGAAGATCTTGAGGTTTTCCCAGAAGAGATTTGAAAAAACATGAGTTTACAGAGTTAAGCAGGCCTAAGAACTTTCCAATCTCCTCTTTCACTGTTAAGAGAACAAGACCCAGAAACATGGCACGATTTGCTCAAGGTCACATCCTCATAAGGGAGAGATGGCAGTTCCATACGTGAACTGTTGATGGCGTACCGAGTAGCTCTGCTTTATCACTAAACGTTTTCTCCGGTTGTAATTTCTCCTTTTGCCAAAAGATTTTAAAGACCTGACTTTATGGCTCCCTATTTGAACGATGCCCACTGGTAAGCACTGTTTAGATAACTCATGAATTACACTGACTTTCTAAATAATTAAAGCATTTCAACCTCAGAATGAATTTGATCCAGATCCAATATTCATGAATGGTGAAACAAAATCACTGGGAGCACGGAATTAGGCTGCACAGACCTGCATCAAATGTGATTATAGTATGGTCAGTTCAAAGGAGAATGGAATTCAACGTGCCAGGTACCAAATTACGCCAAAATTACGTGTGTATATTAGTAGTGTTTAACAAAGTAGGATTACCTTCCCTGGGTTTTACAAGGAGCACCAAATTGCTTGCCTGAGCAACCTAAGAACCATGTTAATGCAGAGGGCGAGATAGGACAAGGGACACGGGCCCTGGGGATAAGGGACAGCAGACGTTCACTGCAGCCTCTGCATGTTGAAAATTGTCTAATCTATCTGCCTTTATTAGAAACACACTTTCATTACTGTCATCTAATATTATTTATTATAAGGGAGAGGGAAATAAAAAATCTAAATGCATACTAGCCCGTGCAAGATAAAATGAAGTAGTGTAGGTACTTACAAGGAGGATAAATAAACCCACAAATCGTGCCTCAGCTCACAGAGAGAGAGAAAGACAGACAGTCAGAGAGACAAAAAGACAGAGACGCAGAGACACAGAGGAGGGAAAGGAAGGGGTTAAGAGAGATTCTCTTCATTTAAGAATCTGAAGCCTCTTGTCCACTCTGGTTCCCATGAAGTTAATCTAGGTCCCCCCTCCATGCCCCAGACCATTTCTCTTCACCAGATGGTATCCCAGCCCATCCTGTCATGGGCTTGAAGCTGACCCCTCGGGACGCCCACACAGACGCCGTAAAGCTGGTGCGCTTCCATTACTTCCACCGACAGTCCAAACACTACAGTGCGGCCCTGTCCTGTCAGGAACTGGTGTCTCAGGCTGGGCTCCCACAAGCAGGTGCTGAATGATGTAAGGGCAGGCAGTGACCCCAGGAGGCACTGTCGGGGCGTGGGAGTAAGGGATGCAAGGGATGAGAAGGGTCCTTACTAAGTGAGGGATGACAGTCCTTCTGGGGACCCCTGGGAGACAGTGCAGGCTTGCACATTATCCCAAGTGAAGGTCAGGAGAAGTGGTGTCTTTACTCATTAATCCCTGTGGGCCACTAGTTGAGCACTGCTCCCAGGTGCGCTGATGTCCTGGCCCACTCCGACGAGGGCCAGGTGGCCTGCGCCTGCCTTCAGACAAAAAGTAGCAGGTGAGGGCAGTGGAAAACATCTGGTCTGTGTGGATGGAAATAGCAAATACCAGGAGCTTATGGATGAGGCACCAAGAAAGTCTGCAACAGGGAATAGCATCTGGTTGATGCACACAATAAATATTTTCCCTAGTGGGTAGGAAAATGCTTTGAAAACAGCTTGACTCCACAGAGCATCCATCAGCTATGCCTTAACAGACTCTATGAAACCGGCATTCTATTGGCTACATTTTCACCTGCCTAATTTCTATTGTTTAATATGGTGCCACCCACTACTAACCAGGCATAGAGTAAGGGAACAGGAAGGAAAAACACCAGAAGAACTTAAGCTGCCCAAAGCAGTATAGCAGTTCAAAGGCAAAGACGTTGGGGTCTGGCAACCAGCTTGGAGACCTGTCCCTGTTTCTTATCAGTTGTGTGCCTTTGGGTAAGTTGAAGTCTGCACATTCTTATGTGCAGTCATACACACATTATAGGGTTATTTTGAAGATTAAATAAGTCAATGAATGCAACCCGCTCAGCCCAGCGCCTGGCACAGGTTTAGTCTCAATAGATATTAGCCTCTTTGCTCACAGAGGCATCCACTCCTTTGAGGGTCCATGAAAACAGAGAGGAAGAGACTAGACTGTGTAAAGAAGTGGTTGTCAATGAGTGAAATGTTTCTCCATCCCAAAGGTAGGTCAAAACGTCCCTGACAAATGTTACCAAGAAACTGCAATACCTACAGCACTGACCAGAGCTGAGGGAAGTGTGAAGGGGAAAGAAGACCAGGTCTCTGGCCTCCAGACCCTGACATGTAATTGATGCAATGGTTTACACGAGTAATTGGCCAGTGGTGCTCAGTGAGCCATGGCCAGTGATGCACTGAATGTCATTGTCCCGGGTAGAGAGGACACGATTCAGGAGGGGTTTGCAGGAAGGATTTACAGAAGATGAGAGGATTTGGGTTGAGATCTCAGAATGTGCCTTCACTCAAGACTTCTCCTCTCACCTCAAAACCTTAGAGTATACAAAGTGTGTGTATGTGGGGGTGGGGGGTGTCCATCCATGACAGCACTGGGAAACAAGAGCGTCCCTTGGTGAAATTGAAAGTGCACATATGAACGACGCTGGAGAAAATAGTTGATGTCATCCGTAAATGGTGAGAGGAGACCCCTTTCAAAGAAAAGGGTGAACCAACCTCTCCCTTTCCAATCTCAGTGCCTGCACAAGTGACAACGTGGCGGTGAGAGGCCAGGCTAGAGGGAGGAGGCAAGGTGACTGAAGAACCTGCTTTTAATTTGGACTTAAACATGCAAAATTGGGTTATTCCACAGGCTACTTGAGATTAAGGTAGTAGGGGCATAGCACTAGCCCTCCAAACAAGTCCTGAATTGCCACATGTCACCAGCAAGTCACACGTCTTAGCTGTTCCAGAGTGGTTCCTCCATAAAATGCACATCTGTCCTGTCCTACCTCATCGCAATTGTTGCTGTGAGGTACCGGGCTGTTTTCCTTCTCAGTCTGCTCAGTGTTTATAGCACTTCAGAGAGAGAAGCTACAGTGCCTAAATGTTTAAATTGCTTGGAAAACTGTTTCAAGATAAAACCTAAAATCCTCAGGCTAAGTTAGAAACAGAGGGCAAATAAAGCACTGATTTCAGTGAGAAATCAGACCTTGAAAAAGTTATGTGAGCAACCCATTTAATTCCACATTTGTCCATCTGTGAGAGTGACGTGCAACCCACAGCCAGCCCCGGAGCATGCCAATGAACTTACGCTGCTCATATGGCCCCTCTCGACTGCCCGTCCTGATGGTGAGTGAGTATATTTTAGGAGCTAGGATTCTGGGTGCACCGTGGAATCATGGGAGAGAGAGGATCTCAGTAGTTACAGCCCCAAAGAGCAATCTATGAAGCACAAACAGCTTTGCCATAGCTCACGGTAGGGCCAATTGTGAAAGAGTTAATGACAGCAGACCAGACAGGTTGCTGAGACTCAGAGGGAATATTTTACAAGTTTCTTAGACATTCCTGAACTTCCAAGACAATGATTCTTAGAGCCTAGTGTTCAAACCACAGAGAACTGAATCATTGGGATGTTGTCATGAAGGATAATTTTGGGGAAAGCATAATCTCTTTGCCTCTGTTGACATAAAATAAATTTCAACAAAACTTGGGATTATAAATGGTACATTTAACAGGGTGGATGCTGTGGGGGCCCCAATAAGAAATTGCTTTGCTTTTCTCCAATTTCTGCCTTCAAGCATGATTTGTCAGATTCCCTTTCTTATATTTTGACTAAAATTCAAGAAGTTTCAATGGGGTTCCTGTTACTTTCAGTTATTGCATCAGACTCACTTTTAGGTACAAAAAAGTCGAGTCCAAGCTAACTCAAAACCGCAGTCTATCATCCATTCCAAGCTTTCTCTTCCCCACAGCTAGAGGGAAGAGACCCGGGCGCTGTGAACCCTCCAGAGGGCGCTGTGGTCCATCCCCACAGCACTTGGGGCAGGAGAGTGAGTTTCTTCCACCTGGCAAATACCCAGTGGGACAGTAGAAGCCTGCCCTTCCCACAAGTTCCCCTGCAGTGATGGCTTTGTTGTCAAAAAGAATAGCACAGCAAGCTTGCCGGCTCCCAGCAATGTGCTCCCTAGCAAATTCAGAGTGCTCAATCCTTGCCTTCAAGGTGAGGGCAGTGTTAGGACAATGAGGGAGAAAGAAAGAAAGCCATCCCTTAACAGAAACTCACCCTACAGAGAAAGCATTGTGAAAATGAATATTTGAAAATATTTTCATCGCTATGTAATATTATTAAGAACAATGGAAACGTGTCACCTCAATGTTGCTGTCATCTGCACACTATTCAAATTTGTAAAAAACTCTTCCAAACGAAAACATTCTGTGGGTTATGAAGTCATTCATCAAAATCAACTAGGAAGATAGAAACTTACACCAAAATAAACATCTTTGCAAGAAAGGTAGATGGGATTGAAAAATGAATATTAGAATTCAGAGTGTATAAGCAATGTTTTATATCTGTAAGGTATTTTTGTCTGCTATGACAGCCTTTGAAATCAAATATCAAAATAAATCAATGTAAAATATACTCTCAAATGACTATATTACAAAATGTTAAAAAAAAATTCAAAATTTTTGAAGCATATTTGATCCTATTGCTCTCACTGAAATATTTTATCCTCATTACTAAAAGGTTTTGTACTGTTGATAAATAAATTAAATGTTTAAAAATGTCCTCCATGTCATATTCATCACCTATTCCTACATGTTTTAAACTATAGATATTAGTAAAGTTGTACATGTACACTTGTGCATATGACATAAAATACATATATAAACACAGGCACATATTTAAAACTACTATAAGTCAGGTTACATGATCAGAAAAGTTTGGAGACACTAGACTTCTCAAATTGAAAATCCAAAGTCCACAGATTTGTAAGTCTGTCAGACTTATCCTGACCCTGGAATCAGGACACGTGCTGTTGTCCACTGTCTGCCCTGTGAAATCTGCCACAGGTCCACAATCCCCAGACCGTCTCAGGACACAGCGGAGCCGCGAGGCTACACGCCTCTGCACCCTCTACCAGATGCCTCAACCAAGCTATTCTTGGCTTTATAGAGAAGAGACAGGATGCCGGGCTTAAGACTAATCTTTAGGGGGTTTGACTTAGTTGAAGGGAAGCAGAAAATATGACCCTGCCTTTTGAGTAAATATGTGGATTCGACTTCTGCAGTTAATCGTCTGCTTCCCTCCTCTCTGAGGTCAGGCTCCACAAAGCAGATACTAGGAATTGATTTATTAGTGTCTGAAGTGGCTTATTAGAGAAGAGCCCTGTGAGAATGGAGGAGGGATTGGGAGGAAGCAGGATGGAGAAGCAGGGGTGCGATGCTGAGCACTGCTGGGCAGCGTCTCAGGCTCAGAGCGACTATGCAGGGATCTCTGAGTATTAATCACACCTCTGAGTCCGTCCTTTCCCGAGGGAAGGGACTGAGCTTTCATACTCCCACACTGTCAGGAATGGGCTGCTGCAGCCCTGGGGGATGTGCACCCCAAGGCACTTCCTGCTCTGTGCCCTGGGGATGCTGTCTCCAGTGGCAGTCCTGGGAGGAAGCCGCAGGTGCAGCTGTCAGAGGCCAAGCCTGGCGAGGGGCACAAGAACCAATGAGAAGCATCCAGGAGATCTGGTGGGACACCGTCATTTAACCATCTGGCTCAACTAGAGAACTATCGTTCTGCCTCACAGCCACAGCCAGACTACCAACACGAGTGTGCAGAGTGAGTGCACCTTCACAGCCCTCCCTCCAAGGAGCTCACTCAAGCCACAGTCATATTGGAGGATGGAGACCCAGTGTCCTCAGCCCAGTTTTTATTTTATTAATAATAAAACTTAAGCAGAAATAATTGTATCCAACATCAGCAGGAAACTAAACGTTCCAGATGATATATAAACTTATTTTAATGCTAAAATTGTATTTAAACATTTGCATGGAAATCTTTCTAAAATATGCAATTCCCTTATCTGCCTACTTAAAAAAGATTTCAGAGTACAATCAATGTTTTCCTAACAACTTGAGGTCATAACTATGAGCATCAAGTATTAGTACTATCATACACCATATACTCAGTCTATTAAGAGATGTGTGAGGCAATACTCAATCTTGCATTCAGAGGCCTTTTATTACTGTACAGTTTAGACCTTGAAGCAGTTTCTAGTGCTTTCTGTCATCTCCATACCCTGTATTCTGTCAATGCCTGTGGTGTTGGCACTTCTCTCAGCCTGTGGCTCCTAGCTAGTACTCTAAGACCTGTGATCAATGTGCATCTTAGATGCGTCTTTGGACTAGAAGTTAACTGACCTAAATTAGGGCTTGAGGAACAATTCTGTTTATAAAGTACTTCAGCATCAATATATGATATCCGGGCACCTTCTTACCTCTATGCAGACTCTTCATATCCTTGTTCTGGCTGGTGCTCCAAATTTTGAAACACAAGAATAAAGAGGGCCTTCTCACACTGAGATCTGCAGCTGACTCTGTAATGTAGATCTTCCCCAGGCAGCTGGATCTCACCATTGTTCTGCTCAGGACAAGAAACTAGAAAGAAAAGATAAACATCTTTATCCTATCACATGATGGATGTGAAAGAAATGTGAAGCCTCCTTAGTCCAGAGTTCAGTGTATTACAAGTAGCGCTCCTCTGCAGACCTAAACTAAAATTGACATCCAAAAGGGTTTCTTGGGGCTTCAGGTAACTTAATATATTATCAGTGCCTAAGCTAAACTTCCACCACTTCAAGACCAAAAAAATTAAAGTAAGAAAGAATCTGCTCAAGTTGAAAAATCAGCTCATTGGTTCAGTTCATAAAATAGGACTGCGTGAGAGAGAGCTTCCGCCCCTGCATCCAGCAAATTCTTTTTGTGCATACCTACTATGTGTCCTGCAGTGAGCCACGCCCTCACTCAGGAAGAATCGGGCCCCCGTGGGATGTGCAACAAGCAGCGCTGAGGCTGGCGTACACAGCAACCATCCAATAAACGACGACGGGAGACGGCGTCACGAACGTGGAGCCCCTGTGCCTGCGTCTCCCTGAAGACAGAACTCATCACAGAAGTCTGATCTTGTTTCCTCCAAGAGAGAAGGAAAATACACAGCCACTTCTGGATTTACTACACGGTTTCTTCTCTGAGCGGCTTTCTTAACTCTCATTCTGCGTACATCTTTAATGTGTGTTTTTTCCTGATTTTATATTTATCTTATCAGGTTCCTCCCTCATACTGCCATTAAATTAGACACAATACTTTTAAATTAGTGGTTCTCAAGCTCATCAGACCTGTGCCCCCCTTTAATATAAATATAATGTAGTGCCCGTTTTACTATCCTGAGTCAAAATCAATAGATAATATACCTGCCCTTATATGTAATTTTTTTAAAAAGTATGCCCTAACTATAATATAAAGAATAAATAACAATTATGTGTATTTCAAAGCATCACTGTTTGGGCATAAGTAATCAGTGCAAAACTACCATGGACACAGCAAACAAATGAGATCAGTGCCACACATTTCTTTGCAAATCAAATATAAGAGCTTTGTCACTGGTGCCATAATTTCCTAAGCTGGTGACCAACTTCTGACAAAGTTCCAAAACACAGTGTCATCTTCCCACAAGTTACCTGATTTTAGGATTCTTATTTCGGTATATATTAAAACTGGGCAAGAATTAACAAGTGTTTACATGAAATGTCATGAAGTTTTAGCCTATGAGTACCTGGAAGGCTTTTCAGGGTCGTGAATCTCCAGCAGGACAATGGAAATTGGGGGAAATGGTATAGCCCTTCACTGTGGGAGACAGGCTCCCTGAAAATGCCTGGGCCCTCTGGGTCTCACAGCCTCCCTGGCTGGTGGGCTGTGGGCCAAAGACTAGTTCTGGCTCCAGGACTGAAGGTGGGAGTGATCTGTGGGACTTCTGGGCTAAAGCAAGTGAGAGCTAGTGCACCTCTTCCTTTGCCCCTTTCCTCCTGCCCCAGTGACCCACAGTGACCTAGGAGGCCAGGATGGAGGAGGGCCCCCAGACCTGCATGGGACTCCTTATGAGTGAGAAATAAACATGTACTAGGGTAAGACTCTGAGAATGCAGCATTCTCTGCTGCAACAGCTGGCGTTTATTATCTTGCCAAACACAGGACTTGTCCTGTGCATTGCAAGGTGTTTAGTATCATGGACCTGTACCCACACCATCAGGGCTCCAGAAATCACTATGACCACCAAACACAGCCTCACAAATTCTCAAAGAACCACAAAATTCCCAGAAGAACCACTGCTTTAGATTCATAACATACTAAAAAATTTCATTAAAGTAATTCTTCCTCCACTTTACGTCTAGGAATTAACTTCTGGCATTTGCTTGAGTTGATACTTTCTAGTCATAGTTAAAATATAGGGAACAATCACCCCAGCAGTCAGGGTACTAGAAATGAAGAGAGGCAGAAAGCAAATGGCTTTTTGCTTTGACCACCACTCTGTCTTGGGCTCTTTGGTGTTCTCAGGGCACTGGAATGGTTTCTGTCCATACTTCATGCACATTTCCTGCCGCTGTGGTGACAGTGCCTTGGTGGGGTGACTTTGTCCAGGTTGAGAACTGCATGACAGAAGGCGAGTGTGCTCCCTTGACAGGGCACCATCTGGGAAGACGCTGCAGTTAACTGAGGTGCCATCAGAGAAGAGCCACCAAGGTGAGGCATTGGGCCCCCATTCCAGTGGCCCCCACTGGCCTAGGCACCCCCTGCACCCCAATTGTCAAGGCAAAGGAAGGGCTGCATGCAGGGGCCTGCTGCAAGTCCATGGCGTTGTCTGTGGTGGCACTCTGAATCCGTGTCACTAGCTGGACTATGCTGACAGCACTGTGAGTCCATCTGCCCCCTGCCTTCTAGCTCACCGAGGACTTACTAGTCAGGTCTCCTACAGTCTTCAATCCGTAAGACGAATTATCACCCAGCACTACATTGGAGTTAGCAGAAGAAAGCATGATCAGATTTTGGATTTTTTTTTGCCTAAGTAAACTAGTTTGGCTTTGACATATGACTAAAAGCAAACAGGCTAAAATTTAGTATGAAGTTTAGTACATATTTTCTTGTCAGTTGATAAAGAACCACTTGGGGATTTGGTATTCGCCATCACTGTCAGGACAGATTTCATGGAAACCAGTTTCCCTTCCACACCACTTTCTGAGGGATGAGGGACCATATATGCATGTGAACACTGGCTTCTAAAAGACACAGCTTTCACACCGACCATGATGCAAATTGGCAACATGTTTAAACACAAACAATAGACTTGAAAGGAACGTACCAGACAGCTAAGCATGTTGCTCCTTCATTCAGTCCAGTTTTGAGTATCTGTGTCTGATACAGCTACTTTCTTGGGGATACAGAAGTTGGGCAGAGTGGCAAAAATTCCTGCCCCGTGAAGCTGGCCTTGCAGTGGGGACCACTGACAATAAGTACATCACTCGGTGAGTCACGCGGGGCATTGGAAGGTGAGGGCTGCGGGAGAATCTTTGTGGAGGAAATGGAAAGGGAAGGATGGGCGTCAGTGGAAGAAGGGAACTGAGAAGGGAAGCCCTGCAGCAGAGAGCACAGGAGCCAGGACAGCATCTCGGGGGGCCAGTGTGGCTGCAGCAGAGTGAGAAAGAGGGCACAAGGGAGGGTGGAGACTGACCTGGGTGGCAGACTAATTTTCAGGGTAAACGTTACCCTGAAATTGGGGTTTTGAACAGAGGAGTGAACTCATAAAATTTACATTTACATTTTAAAAAGATCACACTTGAATGGCCCAAGAGGGGAGGGCAGAAAGTGGTGCACAGAAACCAGTTAGGAGGTACTTGCAGTCACCTCAGAAGGAGATGCTGCCGCCTGGGCCCGGGCAGGGCAGGGGTGCAGGGAGCAGTGAAGGCCCGACCAATAATGAGAATGTGGATCTGGGTTATAAGGGGAAGCCCTGGATTTGTACAGACTGGCTGCGGGCCCGGGTGAGGAGAGGTGCAGCTGACCATTCCAACATTCCAGCCCGAGCCACTGCAAGGATGGACTCGCCATCCATCGAGAGGGGAATCATGGGCAGAAAGGTGCGGGGAGGGACGGAGGAGAGGTCAGGAGCTCACGCTGGACATGGCAGATGGCCATATTGAGTAGCTAATATACAAGTCGGGAATTCAGAGAGGCGGTCCTGGCTGGAGAGTTATAATTGGGAGGAAACAACAGACGACAGCTCCAGTGAAGAGCTGGAAGCAACGGGCACCTCAGTGAGGACACATAGAGCAGGGGGTGGCTCAAGACCGAGCCAGGGGCGCTACATCACTAAGCAGCCGAGCTGATGAGGAAGAATTGGCAAAGCCGACTGAGCACAAGCCCGCGGTGGGGTAAGAGAAAAGCGGGAGAGTGCGGCTCCCTGAGAGCAGGGGAGGAAACTGTTTCCAGGGGGGCTGGTGGACGGAGTACATGGTGAATACCCCGTGAAGGATGCCTCGTCCCCCAACCCACGTGCATCTGCGTGTGATCCCGGGTGCCGCCCCGCGCCTTCCTAAACACCTTGTGAACCTCAGAGCAGGTGAGCACGTGTTGTTTATATAGGTCACCTTGGCACTGATGGGCATCCAGTTACCTGGCCATAAAAGATAAACACCTGCTGAGATGTCAACAACCTGGAGGAACAACATGTTTGTGGAAAACATATTCTTGTTTCTCTTCCGGGAGTGTGAAGACACTGATAAGAATGATGTAGACTTGAACAAGTAGAACAGCAGGTGTGTCAAACATGCCAGACCCTTAGTATAAAATCCCATCCTTCCACGAAAATATCAAGACAAACCTTGGTCTCCCCACATCTCTCTGGAGAGTGGGGTCCAGCAGCAGACCACAGGACATGCTGACTGAAAGGCATCACCTTTCAGTCACTCAGGAGACTGAGTGAAGACATTGGCCAGCAGAGGTCACTTACACATCAGTGGGGCTAGCCAGGAGGCTGGGGACTGTCAAGGGCCTGACCAAGTGGCCAAATCCCTGGGGTGAGGTAGTGCTGTCCTTCGTGCCTAGTTAACTCACATAATGGCTTGGCTGCTCAATAAACCCTAATTGCTTTCTCTATTAATTGTTTAACTTCTTATGAGAACAAATGCATATTTAGTAAGCAATAAGTGGTTTGTAGCTTTCTTGGTAGCTTCTTCCCATTGATACCCTCAAACCAGGAGCATTCAAATATAACGATTGGTCACTGGCTCAAATACAGCACAAAAATTGCAAGAACATCTAGAAGGTGGGGACTCGGCATTGGCCGTCATATTTTGCAGTGTGGCCATCAGTGATAACATTGAGAAGAGCATTTTTGTGGGGTGGAGGGTATGAACACCAGATTGGAGTGGATTTAAGCAAAACCAGAGGAGGGAGGGTGGAGGCAATGAGTTTAGACAACAGTTTTGCTGTCAGGGTCACAGAATTGGGTGGTGGTGGCTGAGGAAGCCATGGGATCAAGAGTGTTTCTAACATAGAAGAAAGAACTGCATGCTTGTGTGCTGTGGGGTGGGGGCAGAGAGGGGAGAGGTGATGTAAGAGAGAGAAGTGTTGCTGGTGGTGTCCTTGAGCCGGCGAGGGGACAGGAGTCCAGTGCGCATGTGGAGAGCTTGGCTTCAGAGAGATTTATGAATTAACAGGAGGAAGGCAGCCGTGTGGTAAAGACACTGGTCCATGCAGGGCTGTGTGGGCAGAGAAGCCAGCTTAAGTGAGGAAGAAGATACAGGTTAAGCTCGATGAAATTATAAGAAAAGATATAATAAAGATAAAAGCAGAACTCAATGAACAGAAACAAAGTTTAAGCAGAGAAGAGCAACAAAGACCAAAGTTTGATTCATTAAAAAACAATAAAGTAGGGGCCGCCCGGTGGCGCAGCGGTTTAGTTCGCGCTTGGCAGCCCGGGGTTCGCAGGTTCGGATCCCGGGCGCCCGTCAACGAACTGCCTGTCAGCCATGCCATGGCGGCGTCCCATATAAAGTGGAGGAAGATGGGCACAGATGTTAGCCCAGGGCCAGTCTTCCTCAGCAAAAAGGGGAGGATTGGCAACAGATGTTAGCTCAGGGCTGGTCTTCCCCACAAAAAAAAAAAAAAAAACAATAAAGTAGGCAGAACCCTTTTCCCCAAAACAGACCAGAGAAACAGATCACAGGGATGGTTTTCCTAGTGTTTTTCTCCCAAAGCTTCCCATACACTGCTTCTCTGTCTTGAGTCAATGCTATTGCTCCTGACCAAACTTATGTGAAAAATGCCATCTCCTCTTGATGGCTCGAGGCCTCAGGTTTCCATGGACCTGGCCTGACATTGTAGAAGCATTTGCATCATACCCTGCCTTGCCCAGTAAGTTGGATAATTATATGATTGTCTTTGCCTAAGAAATTACAGCTTTTGCTCTGAAGCCCAAAGGACCAAATGCCAGCCAGCGCTGTTGGTCAGATCCCACTGTCTACGGCCAGCTAGGAGAGAGTCATGGCTGCTGCCATGGCTGCATTGAGAGGGCTGCTTCAACACTGCTGGGCCAGGGTACAGGACGAAATGGCAGGCCTAGGACTCTAGAGTGGAAAGGTCGTGGCCCCGATCCTTGCCTAAAGCAGAGCTCCCACCACAACAGCCCTGGCGGGCAGTGCTCCTGCCTCAGGGATGGCAAGCTCACTCTCTCACAGGCTAGCCTCTCCCTTTGTTAGAGCGCCCTGCTTCTCTGAAAAGCCCCCCTGTGTTAGCAGTCAACACCCTCCTTAGGTGACCTGGTAAGATCAGCTGTAGATCTGGAACAAGTCAAATTCCCCTCCCACACCATGAGGGTGTGAAACTTGAGAGCACCTTTGCTGCCCTTAACAGAAGTGAATAACTTAATCCCCAGTCTATGCAGCAGTGGGTGGGGCAGAGGTGGGGGTGGGGTGGGTGGTGCGGACTGCAGTGACCAGCAAGCATGTGCTCATCCCTCAGGACAGGCCATGTCACGTTCACCCCATTGTGGCCATGGGCAAAACTAGCCAACACTGCCAAATTTTCAGGTTTTTCTGAAAAGAAGTCAGAGATCTGGATCTTTAGTGAGAAATGGGTTGGTCATAACTAGCATTTTTTTAAGAGTACAAGCCAGTACTCTCAGAATCAATGTCAACCCTAAGACTTCATTTTTCCAGGATAAACTTACCCCACCCAGTTGGTATCCTTGATGTCACAAAGGTTTTAGACCCTCAGTCCCAACACCCATGAAGATGGCCGTCCTCTTAAAAATCTCATCAGGAAGTGAACACTACTTTAACCAAGTTCTCCCAGTGTAGTTACAGGAGGATTCTTTTCTTTGCTCCAACACTGAAGATTCCCATTCATACAACATTTACTTATCTTGGTTTGTATCGTTTGGACTTCTGTTTGGCCAAATCTACCCTGCCCTATGTGTATACAATTAATTTTTCCATGTTTGGTGCAACATTTTTATCTGCAACTACTAAAATAAATTGTATCAAGATAGGAGGTGGTGGGGATGTGGGTTACTTTGAGTGAGGTGATGGAAGTTTCCATGTATTGTGAATGACAAGGTCTAGGGCAGGACTGTGGACATGGGTGGCTGAGGTGGGTGGAGGAAAAGGCCACGTGATGAGAGGCATGGATACATGGATGCCCCGCATGAACATGTCGATTGTTGGAAAGCTGAAAACCAAGGAATGAATGAAAACAGCCCCAGGGAGTCCACAGGCAACTGCTGCAAGAGGGGCAGCAGGAGGTTCAACTATGTCCTAAGCCTCAGGGCTGGGACTTTAAGGAGAAGGAGGGGAAAGTCTGGAAGTGGGAGTGAGGAGAAGAAGAGCCTCACCACGCCAGGTTCAGGTGGTCACAGGGCTGTGGGAGAAAGGCATCCACCCCGAGTGGGCTGCAGGGGAAGCAGTATCATGGGGGGGGGGGGGGGACAGGTGGCTACTCTCAGTTCCTAAGACAGAGGTAAAGTCCTTGTCATGCCTGTGGAACCTCCCTGGACATCTTCTGGCTACTTCTCAGCCTTCTCCACCCTAGGGCCCAGCTCTCTGGGGTTCAGTCCACGAGCTTTCCCTTGGTTCCTGGGACAGGCCACACCCCTTCTTGCTGCAGGGCATCACCACATACTGCCCCACTGGGGGGAAACCTCCACGCTGATTCCCACACAGACACCCACCTTTCTCCTGTGTCCCTGTCAGATCTCACCTGTCAGCACACCTGTCTCCAGGGGCAGACTCCAGCCGAGGGGATCTGGTCGGGTGCATGTCTGCACATGTGCTTCTCAAACTCCCTGGACTCATTTTCCTCACCTCCCAACAGGCATGGAGTGCTTATCTCATGGCCTAAAGCGTGGGAGTGAAAGAGGAGGCGTCTGTGGATGGGGCCAGCCCAGGTCCAGGCTCTGAGCGAAGGTGGCTCGAGTCTAAACAATATATGTAGAAGTCCAGTTAAAAGAGTGAAATCTGCACAAATGAAAATATTGGCTTAAAATGACCAGTGACCCCATCAACCCCTTGTCATTGGAAGGTAGGGGCTCAGTTGGAAACATCAATTCACACTGAGTAGAAAGGAATAAGGAACTCTTATTCCCCCCACTCCCGTGTCCCACAGCCCAACTGCCAACATCTCCACAGCAGGCAGGGTGCAGGGGGAGAAAGGCAGCCATGGGGACACCCAGACGCCAGCTGCGAGGCGCCACTAATGAGCTGTAGCCCCAGGCAATTCTTGCAGGTCTAGGGCCCACCCTTCCCACAGTCGAAATAGAGATTTGCTCTTGATGATCTGAGGGAAGCACCATCTGTCTGACAACCTTGGGGTCCAGGGACTCCAGCCCAGGCTCTGGCAGAACGAGGTCAGTCAGCTGCAGAGGCTTCAGCCAAAAGGCCCGTTAGTGTCAGCTGTAGCTGCTCTTGCATCTCACAAGTCCGCATGGAAAGCAGGGGCTTTACGTCACCTGGGCTTGACCTGTGTTCAAGGAGTGAAGACAAGCAGGGCACCTGAATGCTGCTGGGAAGCCCAGTGGGCTTCATGCACAATCCCACCCCACCCCGGGGAAATGTGGAACCCTCGATGATGTCAACTTGTCATCTAGCTGCACAGTCCTGGGACACTACAGTCCTGGGCTTAAAGCAACTCAAGGAAAATGGTTCAGAGAAATACTTCTCACTGAAAAGAAGTATCTGAAGACCAGAATTTAATTTTCTTTGCTGAACAGTTGGAGATTCTTTTCAGAAGGTCAGAAATGAGTGGAATTCTGAAGTTCAAAATCTTAAAGATCCAGAGTTCAGCTAAAACCCTTAAATCCCACTGACCTCTTCCCAACACCAAGCTTTGTAAGATTGAGTGTTGGTTAGAAACAGAGCATTTTATTGTGCTGAGTTATTTAGGGTTGCTTCAGATGCCCAAAGAGGTTAGGTTGGGCTTTGCTGCTGCAAACTGGGAATATTCTAGATGTTTGAATTAAGGAGCCAGCAGTGCCCCCCAAACACTCTCACCCATCACCCATCTCTTCTTCCTTTCCCCTTGTGGCTAAAGGTAAATGGCTGAAAATGTCATAATTCTGGGTAAAAGGGCAAGTAAATGTAATCACTAAAGTTCTTTTGTCGGCAGCCAATAGGAACCAACTACTTAACCTGAGCAAAACTAAGCATCAAATGGAATTTGTGAGAAGGTGACTGGGTACCTCATGAGTTGAAGGAAGGACTGACCTTCCAGCAGTGAGGAGGAAGCAGCCAGGGGGCTCAGCAGGAGACATAAGCCTTCTCTGGAATGCTGCCCTCAACTTGGCTCAGCCCCAGCCACCTCAGCTGCCTGCATTTCTCAGGTTCTCACATGACAGTCTCTGCTGAAGAGCATGTGACAGCCTAAGACTGGGTCACACAACCAGCCCAGAAGAGTCACACTGCTCCAGCAAGGCTGCTGGGGACCCCCCCCCCCCGGGAATTATGGCAGGTCCCAGAGAGAGAAACAAAGAACGGCTGGTCCACTTGAATTATTGTGCCAAAGGTCCAGCTCAGGTTAGCTTGCTATGACTGGCAAATAGCAATTCATGATTGATATCCTGGTGAGGGGAACTGCAACCTGTTGAGCCCAGTCCTACACACTATGCTTGTCGCCATGGCTTTGTACACAAGCCCACTGAACAAGCACAATGCTGGTAGGGAAAGGACAATGCAGGCATGGAGCAGACCATGTCTTGATCAAGTCACCAGTGACCAATGGTAACCACTCAGTCCTCAGTTTACTTGAATCCTCAGCAACATGAAACATTATCTAGCTTCTCTTTCTAAGGTTCAATAATCTCTTCCATTTTGTTTCATGCCTGTACATCCTTACTGGCTTCCTCCAACCTGTCTGATTTTTCTTCTCAGCCTTTGCAGCATCCTTTCTCAGAAATACCCACCATCTTCCAGCAGAGAATGCCACCCTGCCTTCACATTTTACTTCATAGATAGTCCTTCATTGCTACAGCAGGCTGTCTTTGAGGGTGGGGAGGGAGGGAGATGAAGTGGGTGAGAAGACATTTGCCCCTTGTCAATGAACAGACCACCTTCTCAAACATGTATTCTCTCTTGGATAATGTTGAGTTTTTATTCACTCTGCTTTTCCGTGAGACAGCACTCTGCTTCTTCATAAGGATGCCCTTTTGAAGGGCCGGGAGGTCTGATGGGACCCACTGGGTTTGAGAAACATTTCCGTGTAAGCCACTAGTCTAGAGGCAAAAGTTTGACTGATCAACACTGTTCCCACTCCTGGTAGAAGTACCTTGTTTATTTTTGGACATGGTACCTCCACACCCCTCCAACGGCGTGGTTCCAAGGAGAACCATCATTCATAACACTCTGACCCCACCCCTGCCATCGATTGATTCCAGGCTGGGCGAGTGAGCTACGCTGTGTCAGTCCAAGTTCTTCCACAGAATATTTTAACTTGGGACTTAAGCTTCTTTCATGGTAATAATACCTGGACGATATGAGCCCCAAAGAGACCTTCCAGCATATTTCTATATTGTGGAGAAGTGGGTCTGAGTGTGATGCCAAAATGCAGAGAAAACCAGAATTGAGAGACAGAAGAGGTGAGAGGCCTGACACGAATTGCTTTTGGACCCAATCATCCCTGAAGCCCTGCTCTCTCTCTTCCCTTCTGTGGTTTAGATACATAATACAATATATCATCATTTTTATCTTAAGCTAGCTTGGGTTTGAGTCTGGATATTACAACCAAAAAATTCTGACTGTTACAGAAACTATCAATTGTGGAATTGGAGAATCCCAGGCAATAGATTCCAAAATGGTGGAACTGAGTCACAGAGAGATGGGAAAGGGATGTAAGGAGTCACATAGCTCTCTTCATCCCTTATTGTGGTAGAGAAGCAGCTGGTTATAGGATGCAGATGTGGCCAGTGCCCCACTCATGGCTCCTCAAAACTCCCCAGCCCAGTGCTGCCAACCCATTGCCCCAGCTCTAAGCCTGCATTCTTCACTGGAAAGTCTCCCCAAGTCTTCTCTGAACGCATGGGCAGGGCGGGCCAGGAGTGCCAGGGAGTAACATCTGTGAGCGGTAGTGAGCACTCTCAGTTCCCTCGCCCCTCTTTGGTACAATGTGTTCTTGCTGCACATGTTGTCCCTGAGTTCTCTGCCGCATGAGCCCCCATCACCCACACATAGTCACCTGCCTGATAACGTACCTACCACTGGGTTCCTTCCCTCCTCCATCTTGCTTCCCTCTGGTGTTTCCAGAGATAACCCTGTGCTCACAGTCCTTGCCTCAGGGTCTGCTTCTGGGGAAACCCCAACTAAGACAACAGACAACAGGTTTTCTCTTGGGACTCTAGCTGTTTGTCACCATATGGAAGACTAGAGATGCCATGAATTCTTTGACATTCCTCCCACTGGGATGTGGGGTTATCTCGCCTTGAATCTGAGGGGCCTCTGATTGCTTTGAACAATAAAATATGGTGGAAGTGATGCTGTGCCAGATCTGGCAGCAAAGACCAGGTCACATGACTGTGCCCTCACTGCAAAGGAGGCTGGGAAAGTGACATCTGGCATCTTCCACTTACATAAGGGGGACCAGATTCTGTCGCTGTAGGTAGAAGATTCTCAAAGTTTAGGAAGGTGATTCAGATGCCAGGTAGCCAAAAAGGATGACAAGTTCCACTGTGAGCCCCCAACAAGCGAAGTCTGCCCCATTCTGCTCACACATGGCCCTAAAGGTCATGAGGCAAGGGGAATCTTCCCAGGGGGCAGAACCAGAAGCAGCTGGATTACCCGACCAGGAAAATACAAAATAAATCTTACCATTAACCTCACTCTCCCTGTCCAAAAATGTACAGTAGAAATACCCTGGATTGATGTTTCTTCTTTTATTTTTCTTTTCTAAAGGGGTTTCCATCATACTACTTTGGATCTGAAAGAGCAAATTTATACAGTGCTCAGGTTCCCGGCTTTAGTCCTCCAAGGGGCCCACTTGAATTCTTGAACTTGCTATGCCTTGGTTCTATGAACCAACAAATTCCCCTTTTTGAGTCAGCCAGGTTTGATTAGACTTCTATCATTTGCAATCAAATTAATTATAATTCTGAGACTAAATAATGTTACCCCGGGCAGAGTTTCCTTGTACCTGCTAGCATCCTCATTAAACTGAGAAGATGTATCAGTTAGCTTTTGCTGCATAACAAACCTTCCCTCAATGTATTGACTTAAAACAAAAAGTATTTATTATTGCTCACGAGTCTATGTGCCCTGAACAGTTCTGCCGACCTGTCTAGGGTTGGCTGATAGCTGGGTTCACTCATTCGTCTGAGGTCTGCTGACAAGTTGGCTGGAATTTGTCTGGTCTAGGATGACCTCAGTCACCAATCCAGTGGTTGGTTGTTGGCTGGGGTGATGGGGGTGAGTGGCCCTCTTTCTTCAGCAGGCTAACCTGGGCTTGTTCCCGTGGTCATTCAGTATGTTTCTAAAAGGAAGTGTGGAAACATGCACAGCCTCTTGCAGTCCAGGTTTGTAACTAGCACTCTGTCACTTCCGATGACTTCTACTGGCCAAAGCTGGTCACAAGGCCAACCCAGGGTCAATGGATGGAGAACCAGACCCTGCCTTTTGATGAGAGCAGGTGCATGGAGCTGTGGCTGTCTCTGCAATCTACCACAGCTGAAGAGAGTCAAGTGAAAGAAGAACTGCAGGCTCCATTGGTGACATGCTGCTCCCTGAGAGCCTTCTAAACCCTGTCTCAGGAGGCCCTGAAGGAGAGGTTTTTCGTCTTGCCTCCAATCATTGGATGATTCATAATATAAAATCCTTGCCACCAAACCCAGAAATCATGAGATTCATTTCCCTAGTACCAAGTGTGATAAGGACTACTATGTTTTACCTAAATTACCCAACAGCAACAATAAAAAGAAATAAAACAAGTGCAAAGTAAACAAGGGAGAAAGTAGGTGAGGAAATCAGGCTGGTCTGAGCCAGGTTGGCAAGAAGAAAACAGAAGCAAATATTGAAAAGGACCTCCTCGAGTTTTATAAAGTATGAGGTGTTAATTACAATCTTCTTGTTGCCTAATAAAATCATTTAGGTGTTCACACAAAGGAAGACATGAGTTTGGCTAAGAGGGAGTAGATTCTGGGGAATGGTTACTTAAAGGGTGAGCCAACCCCAGCTGGTGCCCGGAATCTTACTCCTTCCAGCTTTATACACATTTGTTTGTGGTCAACTCCCTCAGATTATATAAAACAGCTAATTGCAGGGCTCTAGCTAAATAAAGCATCCTGGGAAATGTCCCTGCCTCCAGAACTGGTCAGGATTTTTCATAACAGCATGCCCAGATGGTCCAGCCGTGAAGCACGTGGCTCTGAGGGGAAGCCGTGAAGGCCAAGTACAACTCCAATCTCCCCACCACACCAAGCATTTCAGAGACCCAGTTGTAAGAAAAAGCACTGATGGAAAACTTCCATCCTGACTTTCCTCTAGATTCCTTAAAACCCTAGATTAAGTCAGGACATAGAAAACCAGTGATCACATTAGTTTCCAAACATAGCAAATTCCTTCCCTTGCCTCCCCGTCAATTTCATATTTTTACTGCTTGCTCTTATGTCCTATATTAAAAGATTTTGTGAGATTTAGCCCTATAAAACTGGCATAAGAATGTAGTTTATGCTGTTCTCTACATCGCAGAGTGTCTTCTTTATGAGGGCTCAAAGGAAAACTTTCTCTCTAAATGCAGTACCAGGAATAGCTGGGCTTTCCCTAAGCAACCATTTAGTTTACTTTTCACGGACACTGAGGCCCAGGGAGCGGATGTTCTTCCTATTGCATTGTTACTAGAAAGCTTAGAGTTAAATGTTTAGCCCATCTCTAGTAATTGAGCAGGTCTCAGGGCCTCAGTGAATTGACTCCACCCTTGGTTTTTGTTGTCTTTCCTACCCCCTCATCTTCTTGTCTAGATGTCATCAGCTCATTAAAAATATATGTAACTTTGATAAGTTTTTAAACTCTGCCTCAAATCATTGGAATAAAGCTGAGCAGAAATAATGTCTTACCATGAGGATAAAATCCTTGGGTAAAGGCATTAGCTACCACCACATGCTGTGACTGAAATGCACAAATCATAGAAGGACATTTTTGATGTCTAGATACACTCATGTAACCCACAGCCTCATCGGGATATGGAATGTGTGCTTATACCCACAATGTTCCCTGGCAAGTAGACTGTGGCCTTGGGAGCCGGTACTCCGTTTACCAGCTGTTAATCCCTGAAACACAGCCCAACTGGCCGGGGTATGACTTCCTCCTGGCAAAGAGAGAAACATCATATTCCTGATGTCATTGTCATAAAGACCCAGGGCAATGTGTACAGCAGATGTTCAATATTTGTCCACTATAAGCTGCATCCAGAGAACCACGTACACACCCAGTGAACAAATCTACACTTTGCAGAACACCTCCACAAAGGTGAAAAGATTTGGACTCATAGAAATATCTGGATCTTTAGATCTGAATGACTAATGGGACAGTGAAGATTCCATTGTAATTATTAAGTACTCTTTGTTACAGTGTAGTTCTAAATCCCGTTTGACCCTAAGTGTATCTTAGCTCCCTTCAAAACAAAATCCATCTGTCCATCTGGATTTTACTCTCCATAAACAGTTTTCCCTAAAATGGTACACATTGTGCCTTCTTGCTCATTCACTAACTGCAGAAATTTCCACATCATTTGCCACATTTGTCAAGAGCAGTTGGGCAATCACTTGAAGATTAAAGGATGAAGGTCCAGATCCGCTTGCTTTCTGGAAGTTGGACTCACCAGGAGCATTCTAGAAACATCTAAACAACTGAGAGCTTGGCAGTGTAAGTGGTTTTGGGGCTGCTGAAATCAGATGTCTAGTAGCATAGTGACCCAGCACCTTCTCCAAATAGAGGACTCGCTCCCTGAAAAGTCTCAGACATTACAACTCTTCTTTCCTGTCAAATTAGACTTTTTCTTGGGTAAAGGTGAAAAATAAGTGTACAAAATAAAATAAAGTTTTAAAATATCTCGCCTGATTTCCAAATAGTTCAGCAAAATAGGCTGTCTCTACATTAAGATTGGACAGAATCTTACAAAAGCTCAACTAGAATTCCTTAAGAGCCAGTGGGGTTCTTTGGAGCCAGTCAGTGAAAGCTGAAATGTTTCATAATCCAATCTGGTCCCTTTGACAGGAACCCTCGGTTCCTACAGATGCAGTGTGAGCCCAAGGTTTGGAGGGGTCAAATCTTCCTTCTTAGGCATTTTCCCAGGACCTGCCTGGTGATCTCATCGGAGACAGCTGTCCCAAACCCTATCAGTTGACTGCATCCTGCTCCCAAATTGAACAGGCTCACCCTTCCCCAGGCACTAGCAGTCTCTTCATTGAACAGCTCAGGTGTCAGATGCACTGCACACCCCAGCCCTGGGCCAGCCACCCACCTTGAGCTGTTTAGGGATCTGCACACCAGACAGGTGTGTCCCTGATGGCAGCCAGAGGACCTTCATGTCCTTAGCACTGTGGGAGTAGAAATGGTGCCAGAGTTGTGATTTCAGGCACGAGGGACTCAGATCTCTTCATAACAGAGAACACAAACCTGAAAAAAAGATTTCCCTTACAGCCATTTGAGATGCTTAAAGTCTCAAATGTGACCCAAAAGGAAAGATAAGAACACTAAAAATCGGACAGACTGGGTGGACTGCTGGTCAGTTTTATTTAATATCTATAGAACTTTCCTCACACACTGTTCAGAACAGGTTACCATCCTGATATCATGAGATCCAGAACTACGTCTAAGTAAAAATATGGCTCATTTGACCATTGTGTCTCTTCTCTCTCTCTCTCTCTCTCTCTCTCTCTCACACACACACACACACACATACACACACACACTTTGAATAAATAACTGTAGAAAAGTCTTCATGGACCATAAAAATGAAAGGACACAGGTCATATCTTCCAGCTAGATTACTGCTAGAGATTCCAATAATGCCCACACTGTGTTATTTCCTATGTCTGCTGTAACAAATTAGCACAAACTTAGCGGCTTAAAACAACAAAAATGTATTAACTTACAGTTCTGGAGTTCAGAAGTCTGAAGTGGGTCTCCCAAGACCAGCATCAAGGTATCAGCAGGCTGTGCTCCTTCTGGGCAATCTAGGGGAGAATCTGTTTCTTGCCTTTTCCAGCTTCTAGAGGCTACCTGCATTCCTTGACTAAGGGTCTCGTCACTCCAATCTCTGCTTCCATCACCACATCTGCTTCCCTGACCCTGACCTTCCCGCCTGCCTCCTGTGAAGACCTTTTGATGACATCGGGCCCACTGGGATAGTCCGGGATAATCTCCCCATCTCCAGACCCTGAGCTTCACCACAGCGGCAAGGCTCTTTTTGTCATGTAAGGTAACACACATAGGTTGTGGCATTAGGACGTGGGTATCTTTGGAGACATTGTTCTGCCTTCAGACATTCATCTGTAATTCCACCCTCCTCCCCTCTTGGAAGGCTGCAGTCAGGAAGAGACCGTCCTGATTCCCCATGACACCATTCCTCGGCCTCTGCTGACTGGATCGGAGGTGGGCATGTAGCTCCAGCTCAGCCCATAGAGCATCCCTGTGACAGTGCGGAAATGGGACAGAGAGCCCATTGTTTGCGCAGAACTGAGCTGAATACTCATGTGGCCTCAGGCTTCCGATCTGGGCTGTGGACACTGGGGTCATGGGAAAGTGCCGGCATGGTGGAGAAGGCAGTCTGCAGAGAGAAGTAAAGCAGACATGTAGAGACAAGGGAGGGTATTGCCAAAGGGCAGCCAGGCAGAGGTGAGTGGTGACCTCCTGTTCCCACAAGCCTTGCCGTGCTTCTCACCTGCTGTGTTCCGGGATGGTGTCTCGGATTCATACACCTAATCTGCTTAGTGTTTGAGTTCCTTAAGTGGGTTTCTGTTATGCACCCCAAAGCTACACAGCTATGCCAACTAAAGCGTGGGAGTCTGTGTGATTAAACTACAACCCTTGTCTCTCCTCCCATACAGAATCCACCTGCTCTTACATCCTTTGCAAAATGAGATGACTCAAGACCACCTAAAAACAGTGTGTGTCTGTGATTGGTAAATCTGCATCAGGAGAAAAAATTTGGTCTATAGAAAGAAGGGAACAAAATTAAGTCAGAGGCTAAATTTTATCAGGGCTGAGATCATATCCCCTGCAGCGAGAGTGGGAAAATCAGGGCCTTTTGCATGTTCAGAAGGAAGAAGGTTTTTGTAGTACTGCCTCTCAGGTTAGTCAGGTGTGGGAAGCCTGGGCTGGATACACAGAACACAAATCTCATCAAGGTACATCAACAACTCCGCAAAAGAGTGCTCCCAACACTACAGTTTCATAACAAGAAGACTCCTGTGTTTGAACTGAATCAGACTCCCCTTCTCCAGGGAAATTTAATGGAATTAAGTCTCCTCTGTTCCCACTTAGAAGTTAATACATAATCACAGCAAGTTATTACACAGACAGAAAATACAAGACTGCAAAGACAGAGCTGGTGTATGACGCAATTTATTTCTGCCAGTAATAGATTCCCTCTTGATTATGGAAGAAAGATATGACGATAGAGACCCAGGGGAACCAATGTCCTTTCTCAAAACAATGCAACAGCTGCACCTGCCTTGTGGGCTTCAGTTGAACGAACAGAATTGATGCTGTTTCATTTCTCCACATGGTGAGTTCACCAACCTCTGCTGACATAAAGATATCGTGGTGCCACTTGACCTCTGCCAAACTGGCCTGTGGACACACGTTTCTGGAAAGTTATTAACTTTTAATCAACCTAAGCAGGGTCTTACTCTAAAATTTATTTTTCACAATCATAAATGTGATAGAAAATATCAACCAAGATATTAAGCCAGTTCATAAACCTAAAAAAACTCAGGCAAAAGCTTTTGAACTTATTTAGTAAGCTCATTGTGATATATTGGGAAAGTTCTGGCTTGCAGTCAGAGTGGCCCACCCCAAGTCCTGGCTCTGTCACTCTGTGCCAGTGTGAGCTCCCATAGTTTGCTTAACATGACTGTATCTCAATTTCATGGGAAACCTACCATGTACATGGGAGAGTTTAGTGGAGCAGATTGAGGTCCTGCATGTGTCACACCCAGCTGGGCGCCAGACACGAAGCAAGTCCTGATGTGAGGTCCTCTCGCCACCCCTCTCCTTCCTGTGCTTTGCTTTCATGGGGCTGAACGTTGAATCTAGCTCTCTACAACACTGCTGTAAACAGACTCCCAGTGCCAGATGGTGGCTACACTCAAGTAATCCCATCCCCATGTTCAAAAAGATGATAATAATTTAGAGACATCAAAAAGACAAATGAATAGCACATAGCCGTGATGAGTGGAAGACTGGATACCAGAAAGACGTCAACTCTCCTCAAATGCAATTACAATCAAAACCCCAACAGGCTTTTTGTTGTGTATATGATTTTAGGCTTTTAAAGCTTAACGGATGAGTATAGCAAGACTGGACAAGATGTTTCTGAAGAAGGAAAAGAAAGTGGAGAGGGCCACTTTACCCGATATTATTAAGCTACAGTAATGAAGGCTGCCGAGGTATTCATGCAGGGTTGATGAATTGACGACAGAGCGGAAGGGAGCCCAGAAACAGGCCCACACAAACACGGGTACATTGTGGTCCCTGGGGAAGAACGGACTATTTAATGAGTGGGGATGCACATCGGTTATCTGTGTAGAAAATAAAATTGGACTAACATATCACCTCATACACAAAAATCATTTCAAGCTGGAAGGAAAAGGTATGCTAGGTTATTCTGTGATAAGAAACAACCCCCAAATCTCACTGACTTGACGCAACAAAGTTGATTTCTTGCTCACATCAGATTTGCTGTAGCCCCCAGAACTCTCTGAGGCTGTTCTCCATGTTGCGGGTGATCACTCCAGGGCGCTCTGATCTCGGGGCAGCTCCAGGTCGATACATGCTTCCCCAAGTGCAGCAGCAGCGGACGTGAGCTAGGGAAGCACACACTGCTCTTAAATGCTTCCACGAGAACTGACACGTCCCCCTCTGCTCTTGTGTCTTTGGCCAGAGCAACCTCAAGACTCTGCCTGTCTGAAAATGAACTACTGCTGCATACAGCAAGGGCAAACCATAGAAACAAAATATTAATGGAAGAAAAAAGCAGGTTTCTGAAGAAACATATATTTTGATAGAATTTTTATAAAGTTAAAAACCAATCGAAAATAAATACTATATTATTTCAACACATTTATAAAGGATAAAGTCATATATTTAAGAAGGGAATGTCTTAAATCAAAATTCAGAGTGGTGGCCACCTCTGTGGGTGCAGCAGAGTGAGGGAAGGGAGATGCACGAGGGCCAGCGCGAGTTGTTGGGGTTGTTTCCATCCCGAAGCGTTGACCTGGACCACTAGGCTGTGGAGGGAAGTTAGACATTCCAAGGGAAACAACCAAGGGCAACAAAAATAACTCATTCTGTCGGAAATTTAGGTAATTCAGAAGGGAGTATTTTCAAAATCCAAAATATCTTCAAGCATATTTGAAAAATTACATCCATCATACAAGGACAGGCTGCCCGGAAAGGATCAAAGAACAAGAAAAATTCTTGGTAGTTAAAATGATTATTTCTGAAATTAAAATAAAATCATTAGTAAGGCTGAAAGATAAAAACCTCCCAGACTAGAAATATGATGGAAAATGTCAGAGAAATGTTTGCAAATCTCAAGCCAAATATTCAAAAACCACACACTATAGGTACAGATACAGGGAACAGAAGTGTCCCGGCGTTGAGAAGGCCATTCGTTGTACTTTTTCCAGAGCGAGCACCTTTCCTGGAATGAGATGTCCCCTTGTAAGCTGCAGCACCAGCTCTTTATTTCAGGAACGTTTTGTTTTATCACATTTTGGAAAAATTTGTTTCCATTCTATGCACTTCTCATCTTCACGAATCTCAGTCAGTGCACGTTGGGATCTCTCTGATATCATATAGTGTCTTGCATGAATTCCTGTTTCTCTTGTAACTCTTGCTGAGCAATGATATATTGTTTGACACTTATTTGAGTCTCTGGAGAACTGTGTTCAGACTCACTCTCCTTTAGTTAACTTCTCTTCTGATATACGCTTTTTATTTCATTTTTTTCACTGCTTCTTTGTAATGTTTATGTACAGATCATTTCTGCGTGTTTCTCATTTTGAACCAGGACAGGTGAAGCATAGTAGGTGGGGAGAAAGGAGAAGGGTGAGCTGGGGACTCACTCCACTTGGCCTTTTTGGTTTAGGTATCAAAACACATGCAGGTATGCCTCCCTGTGATTTAGCAGCCCCATTAATAATTTACCCAAGCTGGTTCCCTTCTTTACCTGGCAGGTGCATCTCTCCTCAGTTTACCATTAGAGATATTCATAAGACCTCAAGCTCAGCAGATTCCAGTCTGGTCCTTTCATATTACATCCTTCTTTCCCCTCAAACATCTCCCTGGGCCAAGAGGTAAAGTCTAAACGAACAGCAGTGGCATGGATTCTACCTCAGTCATTTCTCTTTGCTGCTCTTCTGTGTAAAACTGAGTCTTTCAAAATTTATTCCCTGCCTTTTCCATGGCCCTCCAAACCCCTAGATCATGTCCCTGTAGTTAAAGAACCTCTGGACATGTCTTAGGACAGGAACTTACACATTTGGGGAAAAGTGGATCCTGATTGAGATTTAAGAAACAAAAGGCATTTAGAAACTCCAGGAAAAGCAAAAAGCCTTTTTAGAAAGGCATGGTTAAAATGTGAATCCAACTAAAATGTGGTCTGGTGAGCAGTGGAGAGATGTAACTTGTCTTCTACTCTAGAAATATTCTGCTCTGTGTGCCCTAGGGTCATAATATTGGGCTGGGAGAAAGGAATACAACTCAACCATGTGATTTGGCTCTGGAAAAATAACATTTACTTTATCATAATTTTGCTAAGAAACTATTGGTTTTAAACTCTTAAATCAACCTATAGTCAAATTAAAGATGGCCCCCAACTTGTGTTGGTTCCACTCACAATTTTTTGACTTTACAATGGTGTGAAAGCAATATACATTCAGTAGAAACCATACTTCAAATTTTGAATTTTGATCTTTTCCCAGGCTACTGACGTATGGTATGATCCTTTCTGGTTATGCTGGGCAGCAAACTGCAGCTCCCGGTGAGCCATGTGAGCACAAGAGTGAACAACAAATACACTTAAATCCGTTCTGTACCCACACAACCACTCCGTTTCTCACTTTCAGTACAGTATTCAATAAATTACATGAGATATTCAATGCTTACTATAAAGTAGGCTTTGTGTTAGATGATTTTGCCCAACTGTAGGCTAATATAAGTGTTCTGAGCATGTTTAAGTAGGTTAGGTGTATTAAAGGCATTTTTGACTTACGATATTTTCAACTTACGATGAGTTTATTGAGATGTAACCCAGTCGTAAGTTGAAGATCTGTACACAAAATTTAATTATAGTACAGAATATAAAATAAATGTTATCTCCCCTTGCAAAGGTCCAGTTAACAGGAAGTGGAGAGTGGGTGTAGAAACAGAGATGAAAAGAGATACAAATCTGATAAAAAATAAATATGCACTTAATTATATTACTTACATTTACACTGTAAGTAATAGAAGTACTATCTAATATTGGGAAGAGGCCAGAGAAAACAGAGGGAGGTGATCCAAGTGAGTTAAACTTTAAAATTTCAAATCAGAGAGTTAGTAAATAATATCTGAAAATTATTTTAAGGTGAATGAAATAGGAGAATAGCTATTAGCATTTTGGTTGTAACCACCAGAACTCACAACAGAAAGAGCTGAAAGACTTGGGCGGAGCAATCTGAGGTGTGCTGGGGACTATGCTTGCCATTGTATATTCCTGTACTTTTTAATTTTTCTTTACCATATGTATGTATTACTTTGATAAAGAGAAGAGCATTATAAATTTTTAAATTACCTCTTATGTAAAAAGAGTCATATTTCTACTCTACTCACATTTGAGCTCGCTGATCCCAAACATGATACAATCATGTTGCTGTCTGGCACCATGTGGGCTCATTCTGTGGCAATAATTCCAAATTCTCTTGGCCTCTAGCTGCTCTTTAGCTTAAAATAGGCATGCTGACTTCTCAGATCCTGGAAGGAAGGCGAAGGCACCATCATCTGAATTCCTGTGGGGAAACTACAGCAGTCTCTGCTCATGTGATGGTTCCCCAAAATGATTCATAAGGGGAAAGAGCCACTACACCTCTGTCCCTCTAAGAGTCAAGAGCTATCTCCACTGTTGGGTTAGTAGCCAGGTTATTTTCACTTTTGTGAGGACAAAGTCCCTGTGGCTGAACAATATTTTTTAAGTGATCATTAAAACCATTTATGCAAACCACACTTGTACCAAAAGTAATAAATTACAGCAGCATCGCTGATGTCGTGGCTGAGTGTTTATCTCTGCCCAAGCTCAGCCTGCATCAGAGCAGTTTCCAAGTATCGAGACAGGTGGAGCTCCCATAAGCTAACACATTCAAAACAGAGCTTGCCACCTCCGATTATTTAAACAGATACAAGAGGAGACAAAACATAACTCACTGACTGGATAATTTACACAATTAAAGAAGTCTGATCTTCCAAATGAAGAAACGGGTAAGAATCTAGATGTGTTTGGAAGCAGCATTATTTCTTTCAAATAAGTTGAGAGAAGTAGATGTGAAATAAAGAAGCCCAGCCCGGGGTAAACGGAATGACCATTCGTGGATGCCTGAGGGCGGATCTAGGAGACAGTAATTACCCTTCCTTCTCCATCCCCAATGGCAGAACTAGACCCAATGGAAGGCAGCCTGGGAGTCAACAGGAAGCTATATTTTCTAATAGTTAGAAGTATTCATAATCTTGGGGACTTCTGGAGAGTCAGGGTGGCCTTGAGGGTAAGAGCCAAGTTGAAGCAAGCAGAGTCAGGGAACCTGGACAGCTCTTCACCGCCCTCTCCTCACCTCTACTGGTAAGCTAACCAGGTGCTAAGACCGGGCTCTACTGGTGGAGGACCCTTTCTTGGAATAGTGGATGTGGTAGAACTTTGAAGAATTATTTAGAATATCCAAGCACCTCCCCTTTTCTACTCCCTTTGACTGCTCAGACCCACCCCTCGGCCTGGAACTGCCTTTTCACCAGCCCCTGTCCACCCCATCTCAACATACCAGACACACACAGAGACATATACTTACTTTATAGGACTAAGCTCAAATTTCACTTTCTCTAAGAATCCTTTCCTAAAACTTTCATTGCGGAAAATATCTCCAACTCTCGGCACACTTTCTGGTTTATAGTTTTGACTCTGTTCCCTGGGCCATGAGTCCCTTGAAGGCAGCATCTGTGCATTATTTGTCCATCTGTTCCCAGTGCTAGATCAGCACAGGCACACCTATGTGCAGTAATTTCCTTTAATGAAAAGGTGTATGAGAAATGTGCAGCTGGTTCTACAGAAGATGGCACATGTCAAATTGCAACAGCCTTGGTGCTCGTCAGGAGGGCTAAGGCAGGATGTAGAAGACCGTACCTGCACCACCGTCTGTGCCTGGTTCTCAGCAGGGGCCAGACACCAGTCATACAGCTTTTGTCTGAGATAAGCGTTTTCTTCCTAAGTTTCATGACAAGACAAATAAAAAGGCCATATTGATTTGCTCTGTGTTTAATGCTCACTTACTTCTATGCATGCAGATTCAGGAGGGTGACAGATCCCTTCCCCTCCCTTGCTCATCATTGTTCATCCTCTTCCTGCCATGTAACAGAAGATAAGTTGATTGGCAGTCAGTGGGGGGAGGGCACTTATATTTTAACCTACTTAATAACGCTGTACCCGAGGTCCCACGTCAGAGCGTCCCGTGTGTTTTATGCCTGGACACTCAAGAAGCATTTGCAGGGCAGAGAAGCAGTAAGATCCCTGGAACACTTCTGAGTACCTAAGATTCTAATCCTGAGACATGGTTCATCTGGGGCCATCTTCCTTCAGTCGCTTCATTGGGAAAGTCTCTTGTGGTGATTAAAAGTTTGGCCCCAAACTATTGATGCTTCTCCTCTCAGGAAGTTGGGCCTATGAGCCTTCCCCTTGAATCTGTAATGAACAGAATGCAATGGAAGGGACACTGTGTGACTTCCAATGGGAAGGGCATGCAGCCTCCACCTGGTTTTCTTGGGATGCCCCACAAGGAGTCCAGCTCCCTTGAGTCCCCCACGCTGGAGGGGCCATGAGATACATGAGCTGTTGAACCAGCCACCTTGGATGTGCAGTCCAGTCGAGCCCTCCGAGGACTGCAGTCCAGCCAAGGCCAACTGCACCAGCACGAAACCCAACCAAGAACTGCTTGACCGCACTCTTCCCGCACACCTGACCCACAAACCGTGAGCAAAAGTAGTGACGGTTTCTCCACTGAGTTTGGGGTAATTTATTGTGCATCGATAGTCACCAGACACCTCTCAGCCCCAAAAAGAGTTACCTGGGAGTGTTCTCATCTGTATTACAGTAGGCTGCACCCTTCATTTCTCACACAACCTTGACCTCCTCGGGGCCCATGATATGGCTCACAGAGGTAACCTATATGAAAGCATCCCGTAACAAAATTGTGACTATCATCACAAGTATGTCAGAGGAAACGAAACACTGTGCAAAGGCAGTTATCCTTGCTATTATAATTATTGAGTTTTCCAAATAGCAAATTTAGAAAAATATTCTTAATGTGATACCCAGTTAACAGTAAACCTGGTGGAGAGAGATGGAAAGTGCACCTGTTGTTGGCAGCATGACAAAGCATGAGCTGTCTCCTCCATCCTTCTCTCCTTTCTCCCTTCTCCCCTCCCCTCTGTATTTCTGCCTTTGTGTCTCTCAGTCAGTTCCCTTGTCTCTTCTTACTGTGGTCCTACCGCTTCCTCAGAGCGCCAGTCTTCACACCCCACTTCTTCTGACCCCTTCCACCCCTTGCCAGTGGAACCGACCTGTGCTGAGACAGGTGAGCAGAGAGGATCAGAGGACCCAGGTCCCACGTGGTAATATCATGAGCGGCTCTCCTCCCGAGGAAGCTTCTGTTGGGATCGTTATTTAAGTGATTAGGGGTTTCCACTCAATTTGCAGGTTCACTGCTTGCTCTGTTTGTCCCGAAGCATCAGGTAGTGGAGAAACTAATCAGGACTTAATTGTCAATGATGAAATCCGAAGAATAAGGAAGAAAGTGAAGAGAAAGACAGTTCCCTCATTCCAGCTTTCTCCGCACTGCTCCCAATTACACAGCAAGTCACCCCGTTTCCTAGCTGCTGCTGCGACACCCACGCAGGCCTTGGAGTCACTTAATTTCAAACTACCTCTAAAACCAGGTCCTCTGAGGAATAGATATTTGCTTTACGCTGATACAATTAAAGGAGCTAATTTCAATTTTGAAGCACACAAGATGTATGCAAGTTAATAGCTTTGAAGCGTTTGGCCTCCAAACAGAATGAGCAGCTTGTTGTTCAGCTTTAATAATCTTTGGAACAAATCTGAGCATTTATGTAAATCGGAAACCTCACTCTTGACTGATTTCTTTCACACAATTGCTTCCTGAGAAGAGGATGCCCATCTCGAATCCTGTAAATAGTCAGACGCCTTTTGTTTGTTCGCATCTGGCTGCCCCATTTATTTGGGAAGTCATAAAGAGAAAATGCAGCAGGAGAGAGGCCTCATGGGACAGCCTTACAAGACGGAAACTCAGTTCTCGCCAGCACTGTGGCTGTGACAAGCCTGGTCCCAGTGCTGTTCTCAGTGCCCTGTTGCTTTGCTTCCCCAATCAGAGTGTACTTTGTGCAGGTGACAGACATTAGAATTCCTCCGGAGCTTGCTAATTCAGTCTCTGGCCATGTGCAATTGGCTTTGCTCCTCTTGCAGGCCTCCTGCAAACACTCTGCAAGTGTGAGGCATGTTAATATGAGAGCCTGGGAGCCACAGGCAGAACGTGGCTCCCTGCAGTGGACATGCTCCCAAGGATGCCCAGGAGCACCACACTCCCCATGACAGCAACACTGCAACAGAAACAGCTTCAGCAGTGGTTCTGTGGCTGCTAGAAGGTGTCTACCTGCTCTCTGTCCTTTAACTGTTTGACCAGCATGCAGGCCAGGAGACTCTCCACAAAGAATCTAGAATCTCACCTAGGGTGAAAAACAGAATGAACTCGTGGGAGCAGTAAACACTGTTGTAACAGAAAACATCAACAGACCTGGATGGAAATCTCATACTCTCTCTTACCAGATGCATGGATTTGGGCAAGACGCTTCATCTCTATAAGGCTCAGTTCCTCATCCATGTAATGAGCATCTTAATGGCGTCTGCCTTTTAGGGACATGTGATTTCACAGTGAGCACCTAGAATCTACTCGATAAATCTTAGCTTAAAAATAAAGTTTGTTTTAGGCTCATCCCCCAGAAGCAGACCTTGAGAAAAGGATCTGAGAGCAAGAAGTTGGTTTCGGTGGTGACTGGAGGGAGCGCGGGGGTAGTGGTGTGAAGCATAGAACTACCCCCTGGCATCCCTTCAGGAAAGGACTTGCCCCTCTGCTGCAAGGAGGACGGGTGCCCGACAGTCTCCAACTACAGCCCGCACATCAGGATCTGCCTCTGCTTGGAAGCTTCAGTGCATTCTTCTGAGGCAGCTTCAGCCAATGGGCTGCTGGGGTCCTATCACTCCTGCCCAAGGGGACTCCTCCCTGGAGAATGTCACAGGGTTGGTCGAGACTGCCTCAGATTGTGCCACAGCCTGAGGTCTCCCTGCCCAATCCTGACCCCCCTTTTCCTTTCATAGGTATCATATCTGCATCACAGAGTCCTTCCCTTGCCCAATCTGCTTCTTCCCCCTTGTTCTCCTTCACAGGCATTACCCCCAAGAAACTGCTGGTATTCCTAATTCTCTCTCAATGTCTGCTTCCTAAGGACCCAAATGGCATGTGGGAAAGTGAGACAGGGAAGGAAGGAAGCCAGTGAGTGAGCAGGTCACTGCTATGGATAACTCGTGTGCAGTCTGGGGACATCTGGGAGATAACGTGGAACTTGTCTCAGACTTGCCCACAAGGGTGAAGGAAGGGGCATTTTCTTCTTAACCACCCCCCCATCCATCTTGTCTGGAGGCTGCTCCTGGGGCATCGAGTGCTGACTGTCCCCTGTGAGCATGGAGAGCAAGCTCTCAGCAGGAATCACAGGTGCACAGAGCAGGACTCCACAGGAGGGACTGAGAACAGTCAGTGTCCAGGGAGGATGGGTGGGCCTGTGAGAACCTCTGCTGCAAAGGACTATTCCTTGGCCACTCATTTCCCACTCAGTGTCAGAGTGGAAGAACAGCAAGAGGCGGGGAGCTCTGACGAGCACCAACTCTGAGGGACTGCCCGGCATTACCATATCAACCCCAGGGGCTGCCTCTAACCCTGAGTCCACCCAGTTTCTGCTCCTTTAAACTGAACCTCACCTCTGCCACCTGATTGTAATTTACTGAGCACTTTCACCTGTGTTATTACAGTCAGCACATAAAGGATATCATGGAAGGGCTCAGTATTTTCCAGTCCCTTTATTGAAGACATCTTGGAAAGAGCAGGCTTATTCGAAGAAGTCGTGATAAACACAGAATTTCACATCCTAACTAAGCGACCATCCAGAATAAATTATCAGTGCCCAGTGGAAAACCCCTAAGAATTGCAGGCCAATTGTACAATGGAAATACATACAACTGAATGTATACATACAAAAATTCCATACAATTATTCAGCCTTAAAAAGGATGGAAATTCTGACATGTGTTACAACATGGATGAATCTTGAGGACATTATGCTAAGTGAAATAGGCCAGTCACAAAAGGGCAAACACTGTATGATTCCACTTATGTGAAGTACTTAGATAGTTGAATTCATAGAGACAGAGAGTAGAACTGTGGGTGCCAAGGGTTGGGGGAGGGAGGGAATAAGGAGTTATTGTTCCATGGATGCAGAGTTTCAGTTTGGGGAGCTAAAAAATTCTTGAGATGGATGGTGGTGATGGCTGCACAACAATGTGAATGTACTTAATGCCACTGAACTGTACACTAAAACATGGCTGCAATGATTAATTTTATGTCATGTGTATTTTACCACATATAAAAAGTCAGTAGGAGATATATTGTTAAATAAAAGCTGATGACGATGGTGAACGACGGCCGGTCCAGAAGGAGGGAAGCGAGAGGACCAACTAGAGGGGTCGTGCTTCATGCACATAATAACAGGCATCAAAACAAAACAGAGGACTGAAAAGTAAGATGCTTTCTCACACTTTCTCCATCATAATTAGGCCACGTTAGCAGCCACACTGGGGAAGGGAATGGGTTTGATTTTAGTGGTTATGTTAATTTCTGTAAAATAAATCTGACACCTAAATCACAAGCTTTGCAGCCCTTTGCATGAGTTTAGAATATAAATGAAACCTATTTCTCTCTCACGATGGTCTGGGTTAAAAAGCAATAACCGACAGGAAATCTATGAGCCATTTCATGAAATGACATTCTGAGATCTCATATTCTAGGGTTATGAGTGGGGCAGCAGATCCACATTTTTAACCTCATTGTAATACGGTGATTGTGCCACAAGCAGGGCAAGTGGAAATGCCTGATGTGCCTTTGCAGAAGGAGCAACGAGGACAGTAGCTAAGAGACGAAGGAATTTGGAGTGTCGCAGAAAAGAGCTAAGAGGCCTTTGGTAAGTGAGGGGTGCTGGGGCCTTACCTGTCTCACCAAGCATCCTCATGATTGTAGAGGAGTTTGCAAAACGGAGAACATATAAAGCATAAGAAGGCTCCTTAGCTTTGGTTGCACGTGACCCTGGTAGCTTGCTATCTGTTGGAACCATAGAACAATCACAGGTGATGTTTTCCTTCTAAACCAACATCACAGGCCATCAAGGAAGGTTCAGAGAAGAAGCACAGACAGCCAAACCCCAGAAGGCCCGGTCTTCCGTTCCTCAAGTGACAAGGGACAAAATCACCTGTCTACTCTACCCAGAGCAGTTCTTGAGGAGTGAGTAGTGACTTCAATAAGGTTCTGTTTAAGGAATTTTTGTTTGATCGGACTGAAAGGCAATAGTAAATGAAGGTGAGATTCATTACTTGATATATTTTTGGATTCTCTATATACGTAGGTTTTATGAAGACAGGCTGATAGAAAATTTCAGCTGGAAGGGAAGGCAGTTTATTTAGTTCAAACTGCTCACAGTCTGCACCCCCAAACTATTTCTAAGTAGGAGGAGCAATTCCTAACATCCTTCCACTATTGTAGGAAGAAATCACAGTCCCAGGTCAGAGCAGTCCTTCATCGCTGTCATGAGAAGCTTGTAGGTGGACTGCCGAGTATCCTGCCTCCAGGACCCTCTCCCCACCTGTGCTGCTTCCTGACACAGCCCTTCAGGAGCCAGGCCTGGGATGGGTTATTAGTCTGCCCATGTGAGTCCCACAGGAAGAGGTAAGGTGCTACGATAAAAGCATTGGGGTTCACTCTTGTATCTGGGGTGGAAGTGAGGACAAGGGGCCAACTTGTTTTGTGGTTGTCATCACTAAAACATATTTTGTTGTAATGTGCAACCACAGACAAAAATGACCATGAAAAGGTGGGTGCATCACCAAAGCAAATACCAAAAGTAAACAGAAACAAACAGCCTGTCCTTGAACCACAGGTGAGCCTCATGTGAGCTTGGCACATTCAATACAGCTCTTTTTTTTTAGTTATCTTTCTTTTTAATTAATTAATTAATTTTTTAATTGTGGTAACATTGGTTTATAACATTATGTAAATTTTGGATGTAGATCATTATATTTCGATTTCTGTGTAGATTACATCATGTTCACCACACAAAGACTAATTACCATCCATCACCACAAACATGTGTGCAGTCACCCCTTTCACCCTTCTCCCTCCCCCCTTCCCCTCTGGTAACCTCCAATCCAACCTCTGTCTCTATGTTGTTGTTTTCATCTTCTATTTAAGAGTGAGATCATATGGTATTTGACTTTCTCCCTCTTACTTGTTTCGCTTAGCATAATACCCTGAAGGTCCATCCATGTTGTCACAAATGGCCAGATTTCATCCTTTCTTGTGGCTAAGTAGTATTCTCTGGTGTATATACACCACATTTTCTTTATCCATTCGTCCCTTGATAGGCACTTAGGTTGCTTCCAAGTCTTGGCTATTGTGAACAATGCTGCAATGAACGTAGGGGTGCATACATCTTTATGCATTCGTGTTTTCACCTTCTTTGGATAAATACTCAGCAGTGGAATAGCTGGATCATACGGTAGTTCTATTATTAATTTTTTGAGGACTCTCCATACTGTTTTCCATAGTGGCTGCACTAGGTTGCACTCCCACCAGCAGTGTATGAGAGTTCTCTTCTCACCACATCCTCTCCAACACTTGTTATTTCCTGTCTTGTTAATTACAGCCATTCTGACAGGCATGAGGTGATGTCTCATTGTAGTTTTGATTTGCATTTCCCTGATAATTAGTTATGCTGAATATCGTTTCATGCGCCTGTTGGCCATCTGTATATCTTCTTTGGAGAAATATCTGCTCAAATCTTTTGCCCATTTTTTAATTGGGTTCTTAGTTTTTTTGTTGTTGAGATGTATGAGTTCTTTACACATTTTGGAGATTAACCCCTTATCAGATATGTGGTTTGCAAATATATTCTCCCAATTGTTAGATTGTCTTTTCGTTTTGTTGATGGTTTCTTTTGCTGTGCAGAAGGTTTTTAGTTTGATGTAGTCCCATTTGTTGATTTTTTTCTATTGTTTCCCTTGCCCGGTCAGACTTGGGACTTGAAAATATGCTGCTAAGACCAATGTCGAAGAGCATACTGCCTATGTTTTCTTCTGGAAGTTTCACAGTTTCAGGTCTTACATTCAAGTCTTTAATCCATTTTGAGTTTATTTTTGTGTATGGTGTAAGATAATGGCCCACTTTCGTTCTTTTGCATGTGGCTGTCCAGTTTTCCCAACACCATTTATTGAAAAGACTTTCTCCATTGTATGTTCTTGGCTCCCTTGTTGAAAATTAGCTGTCCATAAATGTGTGGGTTTATTTCTGGGCTCTTGATTCTGTTCTATTGATCTGTGTGTCCGTTTTTGTGCTAGTACTATGCTGTTTTGATTACTATAGCTTTGTAGTATATTTTCAAATCAGGGAGTGTAACACCACCAGCTTTGTTCTATTTTCTCAGTAATCCTTTAGCTATTCAGGGTCTTTTGTTGTTCCATATAAATTTTAGGATTCTTTGTTCTATTTCTGTGAAAAATATTATTGAGACTTTGACAGGGATTGCATTGAATCTGTAGATTGCTTTAGGAAGTACAGACATTTTAACTACGTTAATTCTTCCAGTACAAGGACACAGAATATCTTTCTATCTCTTTGTGTGTTCTTCAATTTCTTTCAACAATATTATATAGTTTTCAGTGTACAGGTCTTTCACCTCTTTGGTTAAGTTTATTCCTAGATATTTTATTCTTTTTGTTGCAATTGTAAATGGGATTGTATTCTTAATTTCTCTTTCTGCTACTTCCTTGTTAGTATATAGAAACACAACTGATTTTTGTATGTTGATTTTGTATCCTGCAACTTTACCATATTCGTTTATTACTTCTTAAAGTTTTTAGGTGGATTCTTTAGGGTTTTCTAGATGTAAAATTGTGCCAACTACAAATAGTGACAGTTTCACTTCTTCCTTTCCAGTTTGGATCCCTTTTATTTCTTTTTCTTGCTTGACTGCTCTGGTCAGGACTTGCAATACTATGTTAAATAAGAGTGGTGAAAGTGGACATCCTTGTCTGGTTCCTGTTCTTAGAGGGAAAGCTTTCAGTTTTTCTCCATTGACAATGATATTAGCTGTGGGTTTGTCATATATGGCCTTTATTATGTTGAGGTTCTTTCCTTCTATACCCATTTTATTTGGGGTTTTTTAGTCATAAGTGGATGGTGTATCTTGTCAAATGCTTTCTCTTCATCTATTGAGATGATCATGTGATTTTTATCCTTCATTTTATTAATGTTGATTGACTTGCAGATGTTGAAACATCCCTGCATCCCTGGAATAAATCCCACTTGATCATGGTGTATAATCTTTTTAATGTATTGTTGTATTCAATTTGTTAGTATTTTGTTGAGGATTTTTGCATCAATGTTCATCAGTGATATTGACCTGTAATTTTCTTTTTTTCTGTTGTCCTTGTCTAGTTTTGGTATCAGGGTAATGGCTTTATAGAATGAATTAGGAAGCTTCCCCCTCTCTTCAAATTTTTGGAAGAGTTTGAGAAGGATAGGTATTAAGTATTCTTTGAATGTTTGGTAGAATTCACCAGGGAAGGCATCTGGTCCTGGACTTTTATTTTTGGGAAGGTTTTTTATTACAGTTTTGATCTCCTTACTGGTGACTGGTCTATTGAAATTCTCTATTTCTTCTTGATTCAGTTTTGGAAGGTTGTATAAGTCTAAGAATTTATCTGTTTCTTCTAGATTATCCAATTTGTTGGCATATAGCTTTTCATAGTGTTCTCTTGTAATCTATTGCATTTCTGAGGTGTCTGCTGTAATTTCTCCTCCTTCATCTCTGATTTTATTTATTTAAGCCTTCTCTCTTTTTTCTTGGTGAGTCTAGCTAAAGATTTGTCAATTTTTTCTATCTTTTCAAAGAACCAGCTCTTAGTCTCACTGATTTTTTTCTATTGTTTTTTTAATCTCTATTTCATTTTATTTCTGCTCTGATTTTTATTATTTCCTCCCTTCTGCTGATTTTGGGCTTTGTTTGTTCTTTTTCCAATTCCTCTAGGTGTACTGTTAGATTGTTTATTTGAGATTTTTCTTGTTTGTTGAGTTAGTTGTGTATTGCTATAAACTTCCCTCTTAGAATCGCTTTGGCCTTATCCCATAAATTTTGGCATGTCGTATTTTCATTTGTCTCCAGGTATTTTTTGATTTCTCCTTTGATTTCTTCTTTGACCCAATCTTTATTCAGTAGCGTTTTATTTAATCTCTACATATTTGTGGCTTTTCCAATTTTCTTCCTTTGGTTGATTTCTAGTTTCATACCATTGTGGTTACAAAAGATGGTTGGTATTATTTCAATCTTCTTAAATTTACTGAGACTTGTTTTGTGGCCTAATACGTGATCTATCCTGGAGAACGTTCCATGTGCATTTGAAAAGAATGTGTATTCTGCGGTTTTTGGATGGAAGGTTCTGTATATATCTACTACGTTCAACTGATCTCATGTGTGATTTAAGGCCAATGTTTCCTTATTGATCTTCTGTTTGGATGATCTATCCATTGGTATAAGTGGAGCGTTAAAGTCCCCTACTATTATTGTGTTGCAGTCTACTTCTCCTTTTATGTCTGTTAATAATTGATTTATATATTTAGGTGCTCCTATATTGGGTGCAATGATATTTACAAGTATTATATCCTCTTATTGGATTGTTCCCTTGATCATTATGTAGTGCCCTTCTTTGTCTCTTGTTGCAGTTTTTGCTTTAAAGTCAATTTTGTCTGATATAAGTATTGCTTTCTTTTCATTGCCATTTGCATGGAATATCTTTTTCCATCCCTTCACTTTCAGTTTGTGAGTGTCTTTAGGTCTGAAGTGTGTCTCTTGTATACAGCATATACATGGGTCTTGTTTTTTTATCCAATTGGCTACCCTATGCCTTTTGATTGGAGCACTTAGTCTGTTGACATTTAAAGTAGCTATTGAGAAGAATGTACTTATTGCCATTTTGTTACTGTTTTTTTGAGTGTTTTAGTAGTTCTCCGTTCTTTTCTTCTTCTCTTGCTCTCTTCCTTTTTGGTTTGATGGCTTTCTTTAGTATTATGTTTGGGTTCCTGTCTCTTAATTTTTTGTGTATTTATTATAGGTTTCTAGTTTGCGATTACCATGAGGTTCATATATAATAACCTACGCAATAGGAATCTATATTAAGTTGATAGTCTCTTTGGTTTCACCTCTTTCTAAAAGCTCTACTCTTTTATTCTCTTCCTTCCACATTTTATGTCTCTGATATCATATCTAACCTCTTTTTTCGTGCATGTGCATCCATTACCCTCTTAGCAAGAAAATAGATAATTTTAGTGCTTTTGTCTTTTGACCTTCATATTAACTCCATAGGTGGTTGATCTGCTACCTTTATTGTGTGTTTGCCTTTACCAGTGATTTTACTGCTTTTTATTTTGATAATTTTCTTATTCCTACTTGTGGTCTTCTCTTTTCCACTTAAATAAATCCCTTTTAGCAATTTTTGTAAAGCTGGTTTCTTGGTTATAAACTCCTTTAGTTTTTGCTTGTCTGGGAAACTGTTTATCTCTCCTTCCATTCTGAATGATAACCTTGCTGGGTAGAGTATTCTTGGCTGTAGGTTTTTTCCTTTCAGCACTTTAAATATATCATGCCACTCCCTTCTAGCCTGTAAGGTTTCTGCAGAGAAGTCAGCTGATAGCTTTATGAGGTTTCCTTTGTATGTAACTTGTCTTTCTCTTGAGGCTTTTAGGATTCTCTCTTTATCTTTAATTCTGGACATTTTAATTATAATGTGTCTTGGTGTGGGCCTCTTTGGGCTTATCTTGTTTGGTGCTCTCTGTGGTTCCTGTATCTGGATGTCTGTTTCCTTCCTTAGGAAAGTTTACAGCTATTATTTCTTCAGATAGATTCTATGCCTCTTTGTCTCTCTCTTCTCCTTCTGGGACTCCTATAACATGGATGTTAGTGTGCTAGACATTGTCCCAGGGGTCCCTTAGACTGTCCTCACTGTTTTTAATTCTTTTTTCTATCTGTTCAGCTTGGGTGATTTCCTCTAGTCTTTCATTCAGCTTGTTCATCTGTTCTTCTGTATCATCTACTCTGCTAATGAGTCCCTCTAGTGAATTTTTCATTTCCAGTTTTGTATTCTTCATTCCTTCTTTTTAAACAGCTTTATTGTGGTATAAATGACATACAATAAATTTTACATGTATGAATTGTCCATTTTGAGAAGTTTTGACATATGTATACACCTGTGAATCCATCAACAGGATCAAGATAATTAACATACCTTTCATTCCCTAAACTAATCTCATAACTGTACTTCATGTTTTCCACTCTCCCCACACTCCTCTCACTTTCCCCACCCCTGTCCCCAGGGGCTTTCTGATACTATAGGTTATCTTGCATTTTCTAGAATTTTATATAAATAGAATCATAGACTATGCATGCTTTTTATATGACTTCTTTCATTCATCATATTATTCTGAGATTCATCCATATTGTTGCATGTAAATAGTTCATTCCTGTCTTGTTGAGTAGTATTCTATTGTATGGAATTACCACAACTAATTTATTGATCTCTTGACAGACATTGGGTTGTTTCTAGTTTTGGGCTATTACAAATAAAGCTGCTATGAACATTTTTATTCAAGTCTTAGTACAGACATATGCTTTTGTTTCTTTTGGGTAAATACTGAAAGCAATATGGCTGAGCCATATAGTAATTATTTTAAGAAACTGCCAATCCATTTTCCAAAGTAGCTGTACCATTTTACCAGTAGCAATGTAGGAGAGTACCAGTTTCTCCACATTCACCCAGTACGTGGTATAGTCAGTCTTTTTAATTATCGCTACCCTAATAGATGTGGAGTGGTACCTAACTATATGCCTGTTATTCAGAATATATATAAAACATTCAAACTTCAGTAATAAAAAGACTAATAACCCAATGAAAATGTGGGAAACATTTGAATATAAACAAGTATTTATAGACTTCACTAAAGAAGATTTACTGATCGCAAATAAGCCCATGAAATGATGCTCAATATCATTAGTCACTAGAGAAATGCAAATTATTGTAGATATTTTGATTCACATAAGAATCGATTAACATGAGCTACAATTTACAAAGCTTCCTGTACTCTTCATTTCTGATTGGTTCTTTTTTATATTTTCCAATTCTTTGTTGAAGTCCTCACTGACTTCATCCTTTCTTCTCTCAAGAGCAATGAGCATCCTTATGACTATTAGTTTAAACTTTTTGTCAGGTAGATTGTTTGTTTCTGTTTTGGTTAGTTTTTTCTGGGGTTTTGTCCTGTTCCCTTACTTGGAATGTATTCCTTTGTCTCCTCATTTTGCCTCTTTCTCTGTGCTTATATCTATGTATTAAGTAGATCAGCTACATCTCCCAATCTTGGAGAGGTGGCCTTATGTAAGAGATGCCTTATGAGGCCCAGCAGTGTTCTTGTCTTTCATCACCAGTTCCAAATGTTCCAGGAGTGACCCCTGTGTGGGCTACATGTGTCCTTCTGTTGTGGCAGGGTTGCTCTTGCTGCAGGTACCTGGGGAGGCTAGGCTGTCCCCCTAGCTGTCTGGTTGTAATGCTCAGCTGCATGTTACTGCTATGGTTCTTTCAGTCACTTTATCAGGTGTGAGGAGCCCCAGCACAGTTGGCTGTAAGGTCTAACAGCGCATTCTTATTGCAGTTTTTCTGTTAAGTGAGTAAGCCCCCAGCGTGGCTGGTTGCTAGGCTCAGGGGCTTACAATTGCTGTAGGCCACCAGCCTGCAAGGCTGTTGTCAGCTCTCTGAGAATTGCAGCTGAGAGGGGCTGGCCCCAGGCACAGGAGCACCCAATTGTTTCAGGCTTTGGAAGGTGGGGCCAATCCCCTATGTGTGCACAATTCTGCTGAAGCTGACAGGCCCCACCATCTGCAGGGCCACACACCCCGTCAACACAGTCCTGCTCCATGTGTACACCCTGACCCACTGAAGTGGACCTAGTCACCCCACTGCAATGGCCCCACATACTCCACCAAAGCAGGCCCACCCCTCACACACGCCCTGCCCTGCAGAGGCAGACCCACTTGCCCAGATGCCCAGGCATTCCACCTCTGCTGGCCCACAAGTTGCCCAAGGGCTTGCTTTTGGGTGGGGCTGTCTCTATGGTGGGCTGCCTGCCCTGGCTGAGCTGGATTAAATCAGTGCTCTAATGGGCAGGGTAGACCCCTGTGGTAACAGGCCAGGGAAAGAACTCCAATGGTGTCTGCCAGTGTCTATGTCAGCACACCTATACTAGGTCACATTAATGGCTGCCATCAATGTCTTAGTCCCTGGAGAGGTCTCACCTCTCACTGAGATGCATCCAGAGCCTATCAAGTGAATCTCTTTTCACCAAAGGACTGTGCACCTCTCTTTCCGGAGATTTTAGGTTTCTTTCTGAAAGGAGTGAATTTATGCATGGGCCCTTTAAGAGCAGGATTTTTTTTCCCTTATGTCTGATAGCTTTTCTGGGAGTGTTCCCCATTGTGGTTAACAGTCAGCAAAGCCAGGTATCGTAATATTTGTCTCGGTTGTGGTGAGTCCAAAAGCTGCTTATTGTGGTAATGCTCCCCGACTCAGATCCCCCACCCTCCAGGGAAGCCTTTGTACCTGAAGATTGCCCCTAGCTGGCCACGAAGCACCATGGCTAGAATGTGGCTTTTTCCTCTCCAGAAAGGAATTTCTGCCTCTTTCACCTTAGTCAGCACCATCCCTTATTGTGGGGTTCTTTTTATCCAGTTTTCCATTCTCTCTCAGGGGTAATTGTTCCAAGAGTAGTCGTAAATACATTGTGTCTGTGCGAGGAGTTGAGTTCAGAGTCCGCCTACACCACCACCTTGACACCATCTGCCAACATAGATCTTGAAGCACAGAGGACGGCAGAGAGAGTAGAGAAAATAAAAGCAGCACAGGGCTCAGAACCAGAGGTCCAGAGGAGACTATGGTGTGCCCTCTGATGCAGAGGTCATGAGGGAGCTGGAGGGGCCAGGAGCCTTTCCAGGGAGGGCGCAGGGACAAGGCCCAGAGGGGTGCACCTGGGCCAGTGCTGGAGGGGAAGATAGCTGAGGCAAGAAGAAGGCAGGAGAGTGGTGGCACCACTGGGCCCTTGCAGCCAGGCCTGCCTCTCATGATAGGAAACAGGAGTGGAGGAAATCCATGGAAGGGGGCTGGGACAGGGGATCCGGAAACATTGGCGAGGATGTGGGCTTGCGTAGGGATGCTTTTGTCAAGGATAAAAGGAGCATGGGCTGGTTTCCCAGAAGCTATTATGCTAGTGAGCAAATGTACATAAAGTAAGATGTGAAAGTGAGCAAAGTAAACACACAACAGGGAAGAGGACATGCTGTCCACACAGCGAGGAATCAACTCGTGCTCTCCTTACCTTAGAGAAGCATCCCGAAAAGGGTTTGGACAAAATGATGAATGACAGAGTGGTAAGCTGTTAATAAGAGAAACTGAAATGCCCCAGATAATTAAGCCTGAGATCAGGGTGGCCTAGCCCCTTCCCTGCTCCTTCCCTGGGGCCACTGGCACCTCACCCAGGAAAGAATCTCCTAAGTCCTCGAAGATGAGGTTTTCATGAGACCACAGCACTAGCCCAAACCTCCCGGTTCTTCAGAAATTTTGCCTGAAAAGGCCTTCCTGCCTCTGTGAAAACCAGGGTAAAGCTGACTATGGAGACCACCACGCAGCTCCCCTCCTCCTATGTAGAGTCGACTCAAATTTATCTCCTTTATCAACTTGGGGTAGAGTTGTCAACTCTGCCATCACTGCCCCCAGGGCCCACTGCACTGGCCGGCCAGTGTCTCAGAGTGGCCACAGGAAGGAGGAATGCTCTGCCCCATCTGGTACCATGCCAGTGCTGGCCTTAAGACCACATCACGAGACCTGGGAGGCCTAAGGAAGCAGCAGTCTTCATGCTCAGAAGGTGAGCACAGAGCCCAGCCTCGACAGCAGCAGCCCACCCAGCCCTCCAGCTCCCGCTGGACTTCAACTTCTCTGAGTCTGGGGCAGGTCCATGTGCAGCTCTGTGGCTGAGGGCACCAGCTTCTTCTCCAGACAGCTTGTGTTGTCAAGGTTGGAGGCAGTGAGAGACAGACACAGGTTCCAGTTTCTCCTTGTTCTCTCCCACTTCACGCCCAGCTCTTCTGCCCCTGCTCCCAGTCTTCCATCACCAGACACAGAGGAACGTCTCCTCCAGCTCCATTGACTGCATGAGGCACAGTCCCTACAACAACCCCTGACTCAAGGTGACTCTGCCTCAGTTGTGACGACTATGACATAGGAGGGCCTTTGGCTCCACAGTTGTCAGTTCTGTTGTTGTTGTTTCTAATTGTCACGACGTGGAGTTTAATAAAAGGAAAAATGCAACCAACTCTCCAAGTGATCTGAAACATTCTCATTTGGCATTTCATAGACCACATTGATAGCATCTGACGAGAAGTGACAGCTCTCTGCAGCATGCTTGTGTCCTGTACGTTCAGCCCATTGAAGAGAAGAGTGATCCTGCAGGCAAAGAACCACATCAAAGAGCTGGACGCATTGCATGTCTATCCCAGCTCACCCCCCGTACCAACCCTCCACCTAGCCCGCCGACTGAGGCCCTGCTCACCCAACTCAGGGAGGCTCGCCCCATTCCAAGGCCCCACTGGTGGTTTCACGAGGTTAAAGTCTGACATCTTCCCTCTCACTCCTGGGTGTCAGTGTGGCACCAGGGCCCTCAGGATGCCCTGATCTGAGAGCACAGGGGTCCCCCAAGATTAACTTCTGAGTGTTCCCCTGATACCCAACCACCTGCGAAGGCAGCCAGAAATCATAAGCCTTGCTTATTTATTTATTGGTCTGTCAGTTAACTTTTACGGAATTCCAAGTTGTTCCAAAATTTAGTGGCTTAAGACAATAATCTTTTTCTATTTTGGCTCAAGATTCTGTGAATGGGCAATTTGGGCTGGGCTCAACGGAGTAGTTCTTCTTCCAGCCCTGACTGAGATCACTTATGCACCTGCTGTCAGCTGCCGGTCAGCTAGGCCACTCTGCCTCTGGAAGGTGGGTGGCTGCTAGTTATTGGGAATTATGAGGCCACATTATCCCTCTTTTTGTTCAATAGGCTGACCCAGCTTCTTCACTTGGTGGAAGTGACAGGGATCCAAAGAAGAGCAAGAGAGGGCAAGCCCCAATACACTTCACTCTTCAAGTTGTATCATATTTGCTATTGTCCCATTGGCCAAAGCAAGTCCATGGTCAAACCAGAGCCAGTGAGGACAGGACCACTCCAGGGTGCAGATACAAGGAGATATGACCAATCAAGAGCCATTACTGCATCAACCCGCAGTGAGTCACCACTACTTTCACGGCGTTAAACAGTCGCTGCAGTCCTCCTTCAGTCTCTGTCCCAAACTGCTCTCCAGCCTCCTAATCTCCATCAGACTCTTCCATTCATTCCCCATAATTCTGCTTGAGTGTCAAAAAGGTCAATCTGTTCCAGTTTCTGCCCTGCTTAAGATGTATGGAGTACTTTCTGCCCTTTTCTAGATAAAACCCAAATCCTTTAGCAAGGCATACAAAATCTTACATTATATCCCTAACCGAACTTTCTAGTACAAACCATAGCCTCCCCCACTATTGCCCCAACACAGACACATGCACACTCATACACACACACACCACATCACAGATGACACATGCACACGTGTCACACAGCACACAGGCTGCACATGCAGACACTTGCACTTATGTACCTCACACTGTGCATTCCAGCCCCCTGGCTGTTCCCCGTGTCCCACTCTGCCCTCAAGACACCTTGAGTCCTTACCTGACGGGTGACCTCCCGACAGCCAATCAACATGTAAACCAACGCCTGACTCAGCCCAAGCTTTAAATAGTACTAGAGCCCAGGTCCTTTGCTATGTTTAGATTTTTAAAAATAAAAATAAGATTACAATACATCCTCCCATAACCTTGATGGATTCTCTGACAAACCCACAGGACCACCAATCCGGACACAATGCCACTGAATGGAGCAGAAACTAAAACCCTTTCCTTTGAAAAACAGCATACAGTTGAATAAGAACTCTTTCCAAAATGTATACTTTCTGATGCAGACATGTAGAATGAAATGTGCATGTTCCACTTCACCCAGCCAGTGGGTGTGGGTCACCAACTGGGGATCAAGCATGCCTGACAGAGTCATCGGGGCGGAAGGCCAGAGGAATCCTGAAGATACAGCTTGCTGCCTTCATGGTTTGGTCCAGGTCTTACCTGAAAGGGTCAGAGATTCAGTAGGATCAAATCATCATTGACAAAAGTCAAACTATTTGTTCTTGAGTAATGAAAGTTCAGGTATGTCCTTGAGGGAGGTTAAGAATTCATTTTATGGATGAATCAAGACTGATGCCAAGGAAATTGATGCCATGCAAAGAAGTACCCAGAGGTGGTTCTCAAATAATATTGTAGAATAGAATGCAGGGACTCTGTGATTTACAGCATGAAACGGAAGGTTCAGGTTGAAAGCCCATTAGGCCACAGTAGATATGGCTGTGCAAATCCTCAAATACACTTCCCATGTAATTTTCTTATCTAGATTCAAGAACATGCAGTAATCTGAATGATATTATGTTGGCTCAGAAAACATTATCCTAAGTGTGGAAAACAAGAACTAATACAATAATAATATTAACAATTAACAGTAAACAGAGCAAAGAGATCATTTTTCCTGAGCTGAAATTGTATGTCCCCCTCTTCCCTGAGGCCACCGGCTGGAGCTAAGTGGCATTGCCAGCCGCCCCTTCGCCGAGGCCCTCCCTGAAAGCTTGTCTCCCCTTGACATCACAGGACAGGAATTAGTGAAGGCAGTGCGGTCAAGGGCAACCTTGTTTGGGGGACAATTGATGCCTTGGGTTGTCTATAAAGAGAGAAGAAAGAGTCCATTCAGAGGAGGTCACAGTGAAGGAGGAGAGTCACGAAAAGAGTTGAGTTAAAGTGCAGGGCTGAATTTGCCACGGTGATAGCATGTCATGGTAGAGAGGAGGGACTATGGATGTGCCAGTGTCCAAAGGAAAAGAAAATTATTTGCTGAACAGGAAAGGCTGTCAAGGAGGGCATGAGGGATGAGGGGCATGTGGAATGTTGCCCAGGCAGGAGGAAGAGTCTGAAAGACCCACCAGAGCCAAGTCTACCAGGGATGTGCCATGGGCGGGGCCTGGAGGCTGTCAGGTTGCCCTGTGCCCACCCTGAAACATCAGTTACTGGATCATAGAATTCCAAGCTGGTGCCATCATCACCTCCAAAACCTGTGAGTCCTACCCCCATGTCACTTTGACCCTGCCTTCTTGATCAAGACCACATCCACTCCTCTTCCCTCAAACTCCTCTGGCAGTGACTCCCCCTTCCACATCTGCCTTTATGAGTGACCTCCATCCCTCTGAGTGGGAGTGTGGAGGAGGAATCTGGCCTTCTTCCTCACTCTTTCTCCCCACACAACCAGCAGGGTGAATCTTCTTAGATTTCCACCTTGATGAGGACTCTTTCTTTCCTAAAATTCTCAAATGCTCCCAGCACCTTCTTACTTAGGCCTAAATCCTTATGTCTGGCATCCAAGGGCTGCCATGACTTTGGAATGGTTGATGTGCTGCCTTGTTCTTGCCTCTATCCACACCCCCAGAACTCCCGTCTCCATGGGCTTCTCTAATCCCTATCTCTGCAGCTTCACCCCTGCCTTCTTATTCCCACTCATCCAAACACCAGTGACTTGGCTCCCTGACTTCCCCCAGCCAAAAACAACACCTCACTTCTTAGTCCCCAAAATGCTTAGCTTGTACCATTATCATGCAGTTTTCTACCCAGTTTTTCAGTACACAGACAGTGTGTGCATATCATTTTTCCAGAATATGAACTTCCTGACAGCAAAGGCAAATGTGTGTAAATTGGTTTCCTGAAGTCAACCTTTCCCCCCAGAAGGATCCCCAGCTTTCTCAGACATCTGCGCCCATGGGGCAGGGCACCACAACTCACTGATACATTTTCTCTGGGAGAGTGCCCACCATCCAGCCTGGGTGACTCTTCCCTGTGGTGATGCATCATAGGGCAGACCAGTGGTGTGACCAGGGTACCACAGAGGAGCAGCTGCTCTGGTGGGTGGAGGAGATTCTGGACAGATGCAGGACTTGGTCTGTTTGGTGTGCCTGTCCTGGGGGTGGCTCCAGAGGCAGTTTACTCATGGGGAAGCCCTTCTCACCCAGGGTCACTATGTGGGTAGTTTTGAGGTGACACAGAAGGGCAAGCAAGCATATCTGTATCAAGTGGCCCAGGGAGGTGGGCTCATTTGGACTGGTTGGGCTGAGCATGTTTCTGAGTCCCTTAGAGCTTGAACAAGGGCTGTATTTAATTTACCATAAAGTTTGTTCACTCTATTGATGAAATTGTACAGAAGTTAGTGGATCTCAGCATATGGTGTCTAGGGGGTCAGTGAGGAGTGACAGAAAGTAATTTCCCCTTATTACAATTATCCTGTGCACTCAACATTTCCTATTCTAATTATTCTACTCACATGACATATTCATAAAGCATACTCATCTCCAGCCCTGCCTTAGGCCGCACTGCGTCCTCCACCAACAAAGCACCTCAACAGCATAGACATGGGCACAACACAGATGTGTTGTGCATGTCCAAGTCATGTCCTGAATGATTAAGGAAATGACAGCTCTCTATCCACCCACAGGCCACAGTTGATGCAATCCCTCTCCCCAAGTGTGTGGCCATGGAATCCCTGAGACAAGAAAGACGATTAAGGCTGAAGTTGATTTTGTTTTTGTTTTTCTTACTCACCTCTTAAAGCACTAGAGTACAAACCAGGACAAGTGATGGCAACTGGAGCTAAACCAGCAGCTTCAGGGGACTCTGGGCTGCAGTTAATGCTGCAGCAGCCCCCGCCAAATCGTGACACCCCCATTCCTGTTCCAGGGGGCTCCTTGTGGAATGTAGGGGTGTGCCCTCCTCTTTCAGCTCCACGTTGCTCTGAGCTTCAACAGAGGTGGGTCCTAAGAACCCAGACCCTGGCAAAGCTGTTCAAAACTTGCAGTACAGCACCATGGTTGTGCAATGATTTACCCCAACACTTTGGAATTAAAATCAAGAGGATGCCTTTTGGTCAATCCCAGAGCTGTCTGTGAGAGGGCAGGACAATTGGGTTTGAGTAAAAGGTCTCAGGTCCTTGGAGGAAGGGGCACCTTCGTTCCTGACGGATGTCCTCTGAGAAGCCACTGCACTGAGCATCACCGCGCAGGCCCGGTTATATCTACACACGCTGTTTCCCCAGCTGCTGCGGAATGTTTACCATTACACGTGACCGGAAGGAAGCAGAGACACGGAGTGACTGGGTTCCTACTAGAGTGTTGCTATTTGAAAGCAAATGAGATCTTGGGCAAAATGGCAGGGGAAAAAAATGCAGAAAAACCTCAGTGGGCTGACGTCCTTGGACAACGATGCCACAGTGCACAATGCTCTTCCCTTAGTCGAGGGAAAGGCCTACTTCACCTGGCAGTAAGAACAACTATTTTTAAAAGAAATATTGGCACAAAATAACAGGAAATAAAGGGCTTTGTTGATAAGTAGTAGTGTTGACCTGCACTGTCCAATATGGTAGCCACCAGCCACATTGGCTACTTAAATTTAAATTAATTAAAATGGAATCAAATTTAAAATTCAGTTCCTTGGCCACATGAGCCACATTTCAAGTCCTCTAGCCTTGTTCAGCATATAGAAGTCAGCCTTGTCCACTCACCAAAAAGAAGCCAATGTACACCCCAGACAGTCGTGAGGTCACTGATGGTGGGTTGGGATGAATGCAGATCTAAAATTAGCCTTTTGGAGGTGAGTCCTGGTTCTGCACTCACACACTGTTGACCATGGGCTGCCCTAGCCTCACATTCCTCACCAGCAAGTGGAGAATCTAAAAATAAAGTCCCAAGTATAGAGAGTGATTGTGGGATTAAATAAGATATGACATGCAAGATTGTGAGCATGACGCCTGGCACACTGCGAGAGCCCAATGAGCTGCTGTTTTCTATTTCAAGTAATCATACATTCATTATTAAGTGTCTACTGTGTGCAAAACATTGTTCTGGGTGCTGAAATGCAGCAGGGAATAAAGAACAAACCCCTGCATTCATTAAGCTTACATTCTACCAGGGAGAGACTGACAATGAACAAGATCAACAAGAACATGCAGTGCATTGTTAGGAAGTGACAATTGCTATGGAAAAAGGAAAGTAGGAGGAAGGATGGGTCACCTGGGAATGGGGCTGCCATGTGAAATAGGGAATCAAAGAAGCCCTCACTGAGAGGGTGATAACTGAGGGGAGACTGGAAGGAACTGAAAGAGAGCATGTGGGTATCTGGGGGAAGAGAGTTCCAGGCAGAGGGAACTGCCAGTGCAAAGGCCCTGAGGCTGGAAGCTGGCATGTTGGAGGGTCAGCAAGGAGGAGACAGTGTGGCTGGGAGGGAGGGAGAGAGAGGGAGGTGGTCAGAGACAAAAAGGGGAGGAGGAGACGTGAAACCCTGAAGGCCACTGTAGGAGTTTTCTGTTTTTGTTTTTTAATAAAAATTATGTGTAAGTTGTATAATATGATGATTTGATACATGTAAACATAGTGAAATGATTAGTACAGTCAAGCTTATTAACATAGCCATCTCCTGACATAGTTACCTTTGACTTTGGTGTGGTGAGAGCACCTGAGGTTTATCCTCTTAGCAAATTCCCAGCATACAATACAGTATTATTCATCATAGTCACCATGCTGTACATTAGATCTGTAGAATTTATTCATCCCTCATAACTGAGACTTCCTACCCTTTGACCAACAACTGCCTATTGTCTCCACCACCCCACCCCTGGTAACCACCATTCTATTCTCTGCTTCTATGAATTTAACTCTTTTAGATTCCACATATAAGTGAGATCATGAAGTATCTTTCTTTCTGTGTCTGGCTTATTTCACTTAGCAAAAGTCCTCTAGCTTCAACTATGTTGTAGCAAATTGCAGGATCTTCTTATTTTTTAGGGCTGAATAATATTACAACAGATAGATAGATAGATAGATAGATAGATAGATAGATAGATAGATAGATAGATAGATAGATAGAGATAGAGAAGATGTGATAGATAGATAGATATACACACATGTCACATGTTTACCCATTCATCTGTCGACCAGCACTTAGGTCGTATCCATATCTTGGCCATTGCACATAATGCTGCAATGAATGTGTAGTGGGAGAGAAAGGGGAATCAAGGATGACTCCAAATGTCTTAGCCTGTACAACCAGAAGGATAGATTGTCCTTCCTAAGAAGAAGGCCAGGGAAAGAGCAGGTTGGTGGGGAGGGAGGACCAGAGCTTTGTTTTGGACATGTCATACCGGAAATACTCCACCAGACATCCACATGGAAATGTTGAGTATGCAGTTAGATGTCTGTAGTTGAAGGAGAGGTCAAAACTCAAGATAAAGAAGTTGGAATCATCACTGCATAGATTTTTTTGAAGCTATGAGACTGGGTGAAGTAACCATGGGAGTGAGCGTATATAAAAAGGAAAAGAGGTCCAAGGTTCAGAAGTTGAGAATTGAGAAGGAACTAGTGAAACAGATGAAGAGGAAGCAAAGAGGTGGAAGAAAACCCAGCAGAATGTGGTGTGCTTGGAGCCAAGTGAGGATGGTATTGCAGAAATCAACCGTGTCTGATGAGGACCCAGAACTGATCCTTGGGTTTAGCAATGTGGAGGTCACAGTGACTTTGACAAGAACAGTCGCTGTGGGGCAGTGGACTCAAGCCTCACTGGAGTGAATTCAAGAAACAAACACGTCCCCTGTCATTGTCCAAGCCCTGGAGTCGGGCGGCAGAGAACAAGTCCCGACTCCACAACGTATTAGCTTGTAACTTTGGCAGTGTTTGCTCCGTCTGTGCCTGAATTTCCTCATCTGCAAAGTGGAGATAATAATAAAATTTATTGTTGTGAGGATTAAATAAGTTGATAAATGCCAAGTGCTTAGAGCAATGTCTGACTCACAGGCATTGCTCAATAAAGTCAGTATGATTTGTTGTTGTTGACATTATTAGTATTCATGACATAGATCACAGGATGTGACATGTTTTCCTAAGATTGTTTAATGCCTGATGAGAGCAGAAATCAGGTCAGTCTGGGCTATAATTTCAATCAAAGTTGTCCAAAGTAGACAAATAAGTAACAGTCCCTTCAAACCTTGCCTTTACCTTATTCACACTATGCCAGGTCACAGGGACATTTTTAAGTCTGGGCATCAGATGTCATCATTGAAGGTGTTAAGCCACATGCAGAGCCATTCTTAGCTGCCTGTGTCCTCAGCATGAGCAAAGGCGTAGGGACGTGTCAGGACAACATGCACCCCTGTGTGTGTCCATGGAGACATTGCTGGTGCATTGGCAACACTTGCTCTCAATTTTATTTTAAAAAAAAGATAATAGTTCATCACTGTGCTTCAGGAGGAATGGAAGCTGCTTTCCAAGTCACTGCAACCTGGTTGTTTTGCAGCAAATCTCTTCTGTGTCATCAACAATTGAGCACATAGACTGTGCTTTCTGCTTCAGTTCCTCCATTAGTCCTGCAAGCCTGGGGTGGGGTGATGCATGGAGAAGAAATAAACATGAAGAGGGACAAATCAAAGGAAAGATCAGGGTGGGAGTTATACCCATTCTCCAGGCTGGAGTTCTCCAGCATCAACGATTATTGCTTCTCACTCTTGCCTCTACCAGCCAGAAATATAGCCCTCAGGCCACTGGGAGCCCCTCGGATTGAAGAAAGCTCATCCCCAGGGACAGTGCACTGCAGGTGATGAAGCTGCTAATGACTTAATACAAGTTAGATAACAGCAGGGAAGGGATAAGAAGTTGCAGCAAGCATTTTAAATGTCACCTTAATTCACTGGAGTGACTGAGAGGCTCAGATAAGAGCAATGGCGTGTGGATCACTTAGTAACTGCCACAAAACCAGCTCTGCTTAGTTGACAAGCCTGTCTCTGCTGATGGAAAAGAAGCCAGGAGAACACAGGCTGCCTGCAAACGGGGCCCTTGGCACCTGTGCCCTACTTTCCTCACCAGCAACCAAACTCCAAATTCCACCAAATCCTTCACCAGTGATCAGTGTACATAACAAAATTCTGAGCTCTGAGTGGATCAATGAGAAGATGCTGGAACTGAAGCACCGGTTCAGATGATGGCTGGGCATGAGGAAGAAAGCTCTGTGGGACCTCCCTATCATTATCCAGGAGATGTGTTTTATCACAGCAGATTAAGGCACAAATTCTTCCTGTTTGGAGTGGAGAGATCCTGAATGCTGTAGTCCAATGCTCGGTTGAGGAAGCAGAGACGCACACCACATCTCTGCTCTAGCTGGTTACTCTTCTGAGGAGAACCCAAGCCTTCCGGCAGCCCAAGCATCATGCTTGCTGACTCCACCCTGTGTGAGGTGCTCCCAACACAATCCTTTGTACAACTTTGAGGGGGTCCAGAAGCCATTGGCCATGCAGTCGAACCACCAGAGCTTGGATCCTTTGTATTTTCTAAACACTTTAAATTTTCATACTGTATAAGCTACACATTCAAAGTTTTCTAAGCAGATTCTCTCACTTCTATGCCTAAGCACCAGTGAATGTCTTCTACCCCAGGATATCCTCTACCTAAAAAGCTTTGTGAACAATCAGCCTCTCCTAGAGGTGGCAGAGACACTAAAGTGGAGGCTGCAGACACCTACACACAGGAATACCTTGAAAACCATCCAGGCTGGACAAGGAGTAGGGCAGATTGCCCTGAAGGGAGAGTGGCAGAACCTCACAGCTGGGATAGCGCACACTGGGAATCATGCACGGACCATGATGTCTCAGCAGCCAGCTTCTGTGTATATGGTTTGGAAGGACCATATTAGAGGTCCTGCGTCAAAAGTAATATGGTACATTAAGCTGCCACTTGTCAGCTGATAACTTCACCCTGACAGAGCACAAGGCTGGCATGTCATGGGACAACAGCACATCCTCTTGCAATCTATGACTTCTAGGATATGAGTAAGTCTGAAGTTACAAACTTTTTTTTCCTCACACTTTCTTCTCCCATGAGATCCACCTGGACAGTCAACATAGAACTTAAATATCTTGAACATGGATGAGGAGAATACCTAGTGTGGGAAGACTAACAAGACTGAAGGTTCTTCCAGAAGGAATGCCAGCTCCCCCAGTTATCTCACTGAGTTCTAGCAGTTTACTTGTGGGGGGGACTCACAAATGTTCAACAGCCCAGAGAAACCCATGCAGCCACGGTAGAGAAGACACCCTCCAAACACGTGAAAGAGTAAGACCAATTCCTTGGCCATCACCCATGGGCTAGCAAAGAACACATTTAAGCTTCTCATGGCTTACACTAAGTCTTTAAGTATTACATTTCGTCTACTCATTCCCTTTTATTTTATGTTTTAGAATGTCTATTATTCACATATTGGTATCCTAAATTTGTCCTCCAAGTTTATCTTTTCCCTCATGACTTCCATATCTCCGAATGAGAGTGTGTGTGTGTTCATCGTGTTGTAGACTGTCTCCTCTGTTTGGTCTCCATCATCTCTAATTCAATTATCATCCATGACCATCTCTCTCACTTCATCTGTTAAATGTTTTAATTGAAAAATCAATTGTTTAGTCTACTTTTTAGTTCCTGAAAGTGATTTTGTCCTCTAACTACATCTCCTGATGCTTTTCACTAGTGTTTTTGTTAAATTCACTTGTGTTCCTTCCACTAGTTCAATAGGAGCCAAATGTTATAAGTTATTCACCTTGGGCTTCCTCGCTCACATCCTCTAGTGCCCTGGGTGAGTGGAAACATTTTTCTACTCATTCTAGTGTATCCCTTCATCATACAAACCCATCAGCTTTTAGAGCCTCTGGAGCAGGGATAAACTCCACAACAAGGGAAAATAAATCACTCTCGGTCCTTAAGGATGTGCAGGAAACAAGCTGGCGGATAGTTACCTCCCATGTTGGGGCATGGAAAATAAGTTTCCTGGCTCCCAAGTGCAAACCACAGTATTCATCCAACCAGAGGGACTGCACAAAATCCAGCTCAATCTCAAGTTCCCATCTTCTTCCATGGTCATCAACATCAGAAGGGCCTCCAAGTCACATCTGCAGCTCCTTTCTGGAGAGATTCACAGACTACTGCTACCCAAGTTATGTTGGGAAATGAGCAACATTCACAGCCCCACAGAATGACTGTGGTTTAAAGTTACATGGGTGGCTCCCACAGAACCACGACCTGAGTGTTCACACCCTCATGTTGGTTCTCTCTATTTGAATCTGGGCTGACCTTGTAAAAGCCTTAACCAGTAAAATTGGAGGAAGTGGCATTGTATCAGTTTTAGGCTTAAGCTTCAAGAAGACACAGCAGCTTCTGCTTTTGTGCTTTGGGGAGCCCTGAGCTGCCACATAAAATGCTTGGGTACCTTGATGGAGAGCCCACATGGACAGGGCAAGACTCTGAAACTAGTGGAGAGAGACAGAGGTCATCCCAGTAACCCAGATGAGCCCAGTCCCCAGCAGATCTGTCATCTTGACCAGTGGCAAGATCAGGAGAACTTCCTAGGTGACCAGCCCATGTTGCAGAATTATAAGAAAATCAAATGGTTATTGTTTTAAGTCACTAAGTTTTTAAGTGCTTTGTTACACAGCAATAGATAAGTTTTAATTTCTGCCACAGTCTGTGAGGCTTGCCTATATGTCGAGAACAAAACCCCCCACATAATTTCTCTCCACGAAATCTCAGAAGAGATGTAAATGAGAGACTGAGGAAGTCAAGGATGAGCTTCATATCACCATCTTTCCAGACCATCACTATTTTTTTAGTCAGTCATGTTAACTGATATTGTTCCACACAAAAAAATTCACTTAAGATTTTTTAGAATACAGATTTATTTAGAATACAGATTATGAATATTATTCTCTCAATGTAATCTTTTCTAATTTTTTTTCTGCATATTTTTTCTTTTTTCTTGATGAGATTTGACAATGGTTTCAGAACCAGATTGTGAAAACCTTATAAATTTTATTATTATTTATTTTGGTTTTGTTTTTGCTGTTGTTCTTGTTGGGGAAGATTGGCCCTGAGCTAACATCTGTGCTGGTCTTCCTCCATTTTGTATGTGGGTCGCCACCACAGCATGGCTGACGAGTGGTGCAGGTCCCTGCCCAGGATCCACACCCAGGCCCCTGAAGCAGAGCACACCAAACTTAACCACTACACCACGGGGCTGGCCCCATGTTATTCTTATTGTTTTCTTTCTCCTGCTTTCCCTAAAATTATTTATCTTTTTTATTTCTAACTTCTTTATTTACATACTTTGCTCATTATTTATTTTATCATTGAAATTATACTCAATACATGTTTAATTTGATTTCAAGATATGTAGTATTCTAAATGCTTATAATTGGAGTTTTATTTTTCCTTTGACCCAATAATTTTATATGAGTATTTTTAAATATCTGGTTAATTTTGCAAGTTTTATGATACTCATTTCTTGGTTTATTATAGTTTGATAAGGAATTTGTCTAGTGCTGCTGATTTAGAAAAAATGTGAAAAAATACTTGATATTTTTTGTAATATTTTATAAACACTTGAAAAAGTATGTTTCCTGCAACAAAATGTAATAATTACTTTTAAAATGTCTATTAAGTTCCTCTGCCCATTTTTAACTGGATTTTTTTTATTGAGTTGTATGAGTTCTTTATGTATTTTGGATATTAACCCCTTATCTGATATACGGTTTGCAAACATTTTCTCTCATTCTGTGTGTTGCCTTTTCATTTTGTTGTTTCTTTTGCTGTGTAGAAGCTTTTAAGTTTGATGTAGTCCCATTTGCTGATTTTTGCTTCTGTTCTTTGTGCTTTTGGTGTCATATCCAGAAAATCATTGCCAAGACCAGTGTCAAGGAGCTTCTTCCCTATGTTTTCTTCAAGGAGTTTTTTGGCATCAGGTCTTAAGTGTTTGGTTCATTTTGAGTTAATTTTTGTGAGTAAGGTAAGATAGGTGTCTAATTTCATTGTTATGCATGTGTTTATTCAGTTTTTCCAACATAATTGGTTGAAGAGACTATCCTTTCCCCATTGGGTGTTTTTGGCTCCCTTGCTGAACATTAATTGACTGTTTGCTTGCTATATAATTTAATTTTGTATGTTTTACTTGTCTGTTTTAGAATGTAATCAACCTATAGATAGATATTAATTTTAATGCAATTTGAGAATCTATGTCTTCTTTTAATGGCATCCAGCCCTCTTATAGTTATTGTAATCTCTGCTATGTATGTTCATACTTCTATTAAATTGAAATAAACGAGTGGTGCTCATGAAGAGTACCATATTTCATTTCCTTTTATCCCCGCTAATGATTTACTAGGTTTACATTCTGGTTCTAATGGTTCACCTATAATTCTTTACTCAAATCAAGAAAGAAAATGTGTCTTTTGACTCCGCTTCCTCATATGCACAAAATGTGGATTTTAGCATGGTTTGGCTTCCTCATATTCTACCCCACACTTTTGAGTCTTATTAAACACAAATTGGATCTTTGAATTTTCCATGTGATTAATTTTGCATTCTTTCTCTGTCATCAAATATTAATTTGATATATGCTTGTAGATTTGCAAGTATGTAACAACAATTTAGGTTAATTCAACCTTTCACTAGTTTCAGTGTTCATAACCAATCCTTTACTCTCACAACTTCCTCATTCTCCCATCCCCAAACTATTTCTGGAGTAGAACTTCTTCAATTTTTTTATCACAAGATAAAATTTAGGTATATGTCCTTGAGTATCTGACTATGTCATCTTTAGATAAGAATAAAATTTGTGTGTAATAATCTTTCCCCACTTCAAAAAAACTATATATGTTATTCAAACCCTAGTGCAGAAGTCTGATTTTGGTTCCTTTTTTTGGAACTTCTTTTTCTTTCTGAATGTTTGTGGGACAAAGACACTGTCCGTCAACTTCCTAATGGAAACATTTTTCCAAGACATCCAGGTGTCATTCCTTGGGGATGATTGTTTACAAAAAAAGAAGAACCCTTTCAATCTAGACACTCAGGTCCTGGGTCTAGACACTTTTCTGGAATTATACTAATTCAAGAAATAATTCTTTTGATTATGGCTAATGTTCTAGTTGTTCATGTTACCTCTTCAGGGCATCTATTTTCTTAGTTTGCATTTTATTCTCTTTATCCATCAACCTTTCTCTTGTAGATTACACTTATTTGTCCATGTTTCATGCATTCTACCAAGGCTTCTCAAAGGTCCTTTCCCCACATCAGTGATTTCACTACATGCGCTCTATCTCTGCAGAGGTCCTTCTTAGCTCTGCTATTAAATATTTATTCAACTAGTTCATTTTTAATCTCATTGCACTGTCTTTGCATCTTATCCTCTTGTCTTTTCATACCACCTGCTATCTTTTCATCTCCATATGTCTTGTCCTTGTCACTTTGTGCTCTAGGCTTACAGAGCCATGCCATTTACATGTTATTGGGGATGTTAGTTTTCTAAATAAGCAAAGCAAACAAACTCCCATATATGCTCTTAATCTGCATATCTTCTATGATATCTTCTTTCCCTGGATTTGAAGTGTGTTTTCTTGGGGGAAGGAGGATGTAGACATATTTTCTTTTTCTGTATTTACTCATCTTCTAAGGGATGTAGAGTTAACCTTGCATTTCTCCAAATGGTAAGCTCCGTGGTTTCTTTTTGGTTCTTCCTAGCAGGTCAGGTGGACAGCGTGTTGACAGACAGTTCATCCATGAGCTGGACTCCTGATGATGTGAAATCTTCATCCATGCCCACCTCATGTTTTGGCACTCTCAGTTCAAAGGAATGCAGGGCTATCTTGACTGCCCACACAGCCTGCTTCACGGGCATGTTCTTTTCCTTCCCTGACCCGGGATGATTTGCTTATGGACACAACACTTACAACATTTCATGTGCCACCACAAGGTTCTAATTTGCTCATTCCACCATGTTTTGTTTTGGAGTGGTCGTAGTTTCTGAGTGGATACACTGAGAAAAGTATTTATATGAGGAAGAGATTCTGTCCTGCTTTCTGCTGACTTGGCTCCATGGCCTGTGAGCTCAGGGCAGGCTATGGGACAGGGACACTGCACCTACGTGCCTCATTCTGGGTGGGCAAGGAGTAAGTCTAGTGAGGCAAAGCACAAACGGATCACCAAAGCTTCTCTTAATCCAATTCTATCTGACTTTACTGTTGGTAGAACTTCTTCCCGAATTTTGGAAATGAGCTCTTCACCACTTTGGTTTTTACATTTTTCAGTTTTAATCTGTCTCCTAGCAAGAATCTGAAGGAAAATGCCTTCAAGAGCTACAATTTAACATCCTGGGAAATACAATAACCGTGAAACTTTCCCACTTGTTATAACCTGAGGAAACTCCCCAGAACTTAAGTGGGATATCATAAGGACCCCATGTCTGTTGTTTTTCTTCCTGTATCTGCTCCATTCCAAATCAGAGTGTAGGGGTCTAATTTGGTACTTCTGTTGGAAACTTTCTTTTTCTCTCTGCATGCCCCCACAGAGGGGTTTCCCGCTGACTCTTGCCCAGGAAATGCACAGATATCCTTAACCACTCTTCCAAGATAACAACAATATTCCTGGTCTTTCCAGACTAGGGAAGTCAGCAATCATTTCATTTATCTCTTTTCTCTTCAAAAGGGCTTTATTGTCAGCTTTATCAGCTATAAATGGGCCCCAAGACTCAATAATATCAGCTCAAGTCATGAAATAGAATTCTTCAGTTTAGCAATATATATTTTGTGATGGCCCGAATCCCCTGCCTGGAATTGCTTGCTATTTGGAAAGAAGGATTCAAATTGTTACAACCTAAAGAAAATAGGACGTGTGCTATAAATTACAAGGCTCACACTCGGGAATTTCCAAAGAGGACTTCACTGTGCACTTCTGCCTATATATAATTCTGCTATGCTTCTTAATGTCTCTTTTGATGATTTTCTCACAGCCAGTTCTGATAAATTTTTATGTATGCTCAAGTGATATCATCTTTCCATATACAAAATCCAATTTGAACTTGGAAAGGAAAAATTGAAACACCTTAATTACAGAGATTTATTATTTTTTTAACCTGAGAAAGATTAGCTTTATCATTTATAATTTAACTCCCTTAGCAACCTCATTTACAAGCCAGATCCATGTTCCTTTATGAAACCTGCTCCACTTTACAACAGCATGAAAAATCGTCTGGGCAGAGAGTATTAGCTTAGACAGATATTTGTCTTCCATGCTGGAGTACAAACCGAATTCTGTGATAAAACATATTACCTTTGCTCTTCAATTTTTAAAAGTAGAAATGAGATAACTCTTTGCTGGAGAAGGGGGAGGGCCCCATTTAAACCCAGGGTTGGCAGCAACAACACAGAATTAATTCCCAACAGTCCCTGCCATAGATAAGAAAGGTCAATCAAGGTAAATATTTTAAAGAAAAATAACTGCCAAGAAGAGGCAAAAAATGAAAACACCAACAGCGCTGTACTAATGCCCTAATGTGGCTGCCGAGGGGCAGCATTGCCCACGTGAATAATCCAGGAGGGAAATTTCAGAACAATGTACAGTGACTATTTTTTAATTACATTATTTTTCCCTTTAATATTACAAACAGGGAATGAAGTTCATTTTTCAGTGCTCTTGCCAGCTGAAAGATCCAATTAAAATTAAAAGGGGAAATTGATTTTTCTTTGGGTTCAGTTAGATCTTTCATTTGGTTAGTCAGAGCTGAAGGCAGAAAAACGGGCTCGTTAAAATGCCATTGTCCAGGGGAATTACTGGAGTGGGCTTCCAGCTGCTTCTCTTTTAGGGGCACCACCGTGGATTTGATGTCTGGCTACAATATGATTCTAGAAACATTTCTGACGTCAGAAAGAGTCCGTCCTCAATCTGACATCTACCACCAGACGGTGTTTCTCAGACCAAAAGGCAACCAAAGTCCTTTTTATTTCATCTGGTCTATTTTTTGAAAAATATATTATTGAAAAAGATGTGTTAAAATATCTCAAAAGAGGAATGTGCGTTATGCCAAATATTCAAAACTGAGAGATTAACTGTGACAACCAGGGTTCCTGGTCCTCGAAGACCATGCGGGCCACCAGGCAAGAGAGATGCTCTGCATGCCCTTGTGTCTCCGTGACTGCCAGCACTGGCTCCTCCGCACTCTGCCTCGAACCACCCTTCACGCTGTTGCCAGAGCAGTTCATATTTTGAAAATGTGAATCTGATCACCCCTCATCTACTTAGAATCATTCACATCCCTCAATTGCCTTCAGGACAGTTGAGAATCCTAACACTCAGGGGGCCTCATCTCTCCACTCCCAAATCTCAGGGCTTCTGCCAGATGCAACACAGCATTCGGAAACACACTGGGCTCCCTCACACCCTCTCCGCCTCTTCTCCACCTGACTAACTGATCATCTGTCACTCTAGGGCAAGGTTCTCAACCTCAGCACTATGGACATGTTGGACCGGATAATTATTTGTCATGGGACTGTCGTGTAGCCTTGACCCACTAGCCACCATTTGTACCCCTTTAGTTGTAACAATCAAAATGTCTCCAGACATTTTCAAATGTCCCCTGGGAGATGAATTACCTGTAATTAGAACAACTGAGGTAAGCTTAGGTGATACCTCCTTTGAAAAGCTTTCTCATACCTCTCTACCTGTGCACCCTCCACCTACAGTGCTGTGTGGTAACTGTATCTCTACTCATCCACCTTCCCACAGGAACACCCCCAGCAGAGCATGTAGCATGCAGTAGATGCACAACTAATGTTGCTGGCTGGCTGGCTGCATGGCTGGCTGGCTGGATGGATAGATGGAAGGGTGGGTGGGTGGATGGGTGGGTAGATGAATGGAGGATGAAAGGGTGGGTGGATAGATGGGTGAGTGGATGGATGGATGAACTGACTGACTTCTGGAATTAAAGAACATCCCCATTTATGGATGACAATTCCAGACTTCAGGTCCAAGAAGTTCTCCCCAGGCACAAAGCAGAGGCCATTGGTCACTCAGGCAGAGAGCATGAAATGAGGGATGGAGAAAAAGCCCTCAGTGAATGGGGTCCTCCTCAGGGTAGAGAGTTGGGACCATTTCATCCTCCAAGCCAGGGAGTCACCACGCTCGAGACTGTGATTTTCCCTGACCTGGGGAAGAAAGCAAAGAATGGCCGCTGTAGCTACTACAGTTGAGAAGATTCGTGCTTTGAAATAATATCAAGCATTTTAAGGTTTTTTTTTTTTTACTTCAGCAAAAGTGTTATTTATACTTGAAATATGTAACAATTTTCCCCAGTATAGAGAACAATTTCACATACTATGGAAGAAAGTTTGAATTCTCTACATAATGTATACCTTTCAACCTTAACCCAGAGAACAGATCAACCCTTGCACTGCTGCTTTCTCAACGCCTGCAGCAAAGTTCTTCCTTAACAGCAGTGAACTAGGGTGTTGACTGGCGGTTGGATCCCCAGAGATGCTTCAGGGGAACCTGAGCTGGGAGGGCAGCATCTCTCCGCAACCATGGACAGTGACACCAGAGTGGAAGCTCCATAGAACTTCCAGGCTCCTGGACATTAAAGAAACACTATTTACTCATCCCAGTCAATAAAGTACTTCTGGGAATACTTAACATGAATCACTGCATTGCCTAATAACTTTTAAGTTCCTGGTAGCCCAAGCTTCAAGACCAACTTCAACTTCTTTCTAATCCACGCTCATTCTCATAGCCAACAATTTCCTCTCACCATCTATTATTTAGCTTAGACCTCTACATTTTGAAGTTTCTGGGGGCTCAGCCCTTGGTCTTCTCTCTTCTATGTCCTTCACCTACCTTGGGGATCTATTCCAGGCTCTTGGCTTTAAATACCATCTATTCACTGATGACTCTAAATTTGTACCTCTCATCCTCACCTCGGCCCTAAATTCCAGGCTCTTATCTCCCAAGTGCCTACTCAGTGTCTCTATTTTGATATCTAATAGAGATCTCAAACTGCCCAACCCAAAAGCAGTCCCCCAGATGTCCCCCAGAAAGCTGCTCCATCCACAGTCTTCCCCACCTCAGCAAGTGGCACTGAGTCCAGCATTCTGCCACTCACATTTTCCATATGAATGTCTGCACAGATAAGTTAAAGAGAACTTGTATTCCAAGTAAAGAAAAAATAAGCTATAACTGAATTCTTCCATGGACCCACAGTTTCTGCTTAGAGAGTTAATAAAAACATGTGGACATGCTCTCCCCTTGCTGTAAGGAAAGTCTAAGACTTAACTCCAGCCAGAGCTGATGAAAGAATCAGATTCCCCAAGAAAGCAGTCACCACTTTGGGGTACTTCCTGTGTGACAGACCCTGTTCTAAGTTCTTTACAGGCATTAGCTCATTCAATCTGCATAGACACCTGTATTATTATCACACCCCTTTTACAGATCTGGAAACTGAGGCACAGAGAGGGTAAGGAGCTATCCCAACAGCAGTATGTGGCAGAGCCAGCAATCTGGCTGCAGAACACATGCTCCTACTTACTCCACTTTGCTCTCTGGACCTCGCCGCATCTTCATAGGTGTGCCAACCCTTGCACATAGTTGGGAAAGCCTCTGAGCAGGAGTGGGACACTGACAGCACACAGCCCTCACCAGAGCTCAGTGAAATTAGGCAGCGTTCCCTGACCCCTAGGGCCATGGGTGCCTGATAGCCGCTACCTGATTCAGAGGCCTTGCTCCAATAAGCTTAGGGGACATAGGGTTAAGGAAAGGGAGCCTGGGATCTTGAGGCAGGACTTCTGGGACGATGAAAATGCTAATGTGCACACAAGGGACATGAAGGACAGGAATGGAGTATGCGGTGCTTCCCTTGGCAATTTGGGGACAGAGCCCTCTTTAGAGGCACAACTTGAGGTGAATTTTCTGTGAATCAACTTTGAGGAATCTTTCTTTAAAAGGACAGGCTCCTGGCCTAAGACAGCTTCTTAAGGAGACAGGAGGGCTGTGCCTCTTCTCTCTTCTCCATCCCAGGACTCCAAAGAAGCAAAGAAGGTTATGAGGCAAGGCAAAGCTGTGGGCTTCCAGAAACAATTAGGTGAAACTCTGTTTTCAATCCCCCTCCTTCACCTTTCCCCAAATTAGACAGTCTGTTTTCCCACCCTGTCAGGGGCCATCTTCACCCAACCTTGAGTACGGGTTCTAAAATGGACCAGAAAGATTGTTAACTGCTTCAGTCCAGGATCAAGGGTTGTGGGTAGTCTTTATTATGTAGCCACAGTTGGGACTATATATTTTTAATTTTTCAAATGGACTATCTTCATCTTCCATTTTGCCTGATTTGTTTTAATCTGAGTCATTCATTTCATGCACGACATTTTTCATTATCAAGAAACGGAGTGTATGTAATCACCTGCAAACAACAGAATAAGCGTCACTTGCGACTACCTTAAAAGAACCCTTTCCATCCATCTCTGGTGTGCTAGAAAGCAAACTCAAGATGAGATTGTGTCTATTTCACCTTCTTATTCTGCCTCACAAGTAAACTTAATCCCAGAGAAAATTTTACACATACTTTACAGCGTTATTTCACAGCTGTAGGTAGTCAACATGTTCCCCTCCCCACTGTGGAAAAAAAGTCTTTCTCTGCTAAATCCAATTGTTTGAAATTCTTATAACAATGATTTTTATCTCATAATAATCTATAAATTTGAAAATGCAAATATCCAAAGGCATCACTTTTACCAAATTTGTCTTTCTCAGGAGTGCCTTTGGATAAAGGAATAAAGATTGGATCCTTAAGGGTAGGGGGTCATGACCTAAAGTGGACATACAGTGATCTAAGCAGGGGGAGCATCATCAACTTTGTAATGTTTCTAGCTAGGATCGTTCAACATAACTGAAAAAATTGTTGTATTCATGCCCAAAGCTGCTTTCTGTCATCTCCTGTCTGTGCTTGTCATTTTCTAAGATGTTAAGAATGGACTAGGCAAACTCTCCCTGAGAGTATTGGTCTGTAATGATTGCCTTAATTTCCTTCAAGTAGTGTGCTAAAAACAAATACACGAATAAACTCTCTTTATAAGGAAAGAGGGAAGAAATGGAGGAGGGTTCACACCTCCAGGAGAGGGAGGGAAGGAAAGAGAGATGGAAAAGAGAAGGAAGGAAGAGGGAAGACATACCCTTCCAGCCAAGCCTTTGTTACTTTGTAGGACCTGTGATTGCTGCAGCCTCATTCTCATAAAACAGAGGAGCAGATGTTGTGCCAGAAAGCCCCATGGACCATCCCCTTTGCACCAGGAGAGATGAGATGCTGTGAGGTAAATTTTATGTATCAACTTGACTGGACCACTGGGTGCTCAGACACTTGGTCAAACATTATTCTGATTGTGTCTGTCAGGTTGATCATGGATAAGATTAACATTTGCATTGTTAGACTGAGTAAAGCAGATTGCCCGCTGTGGGTGGGCCTCGCTCAATCAGATGAAGGTCTTAATAGAACAAAAAGGCTGAACCTCCCATGGGTAAGGAGAAACTCCTCCTGCCTGACTGCCTTAGAGCTAGGATATAGGTCTTTTCCTGCTTTCAGACTCAAACTGAAACATCATCTCTTCTTGGGTCATGAGCCTCTCAGCTTTCAGGCTGGAAATTACACCATTGGTTCTCCTGGGTCTCTAGCTTGCAAACTGCAGACCTAGAGACTTGTCAGCCTCCATAATCATGTGAGCCAATTCCTTAAAATTAATTAATATTATTTAGATATTATGTATATATATGTATGTATGTATATATCTCCTGTTGGTTCTGCTTCTCCGGAGAACCTTGGCTAATATGGATACCTCTTTGCCAGGACTGTCATGACTCACTGGACATCAGAAAACCATGACTCACAAAGAATGATCCAAGGGGCAGCTAAGAAGGAGAGCCTTTCAGGGTTTTAGAGACAGAGCTTATGCGACTGTTTACAGACAACTAGATGCAAATGTGTTTATGCCTCAAACAGTGTCTCTCTAATGCTATCTCTTGACTAGCTGGTCACCTGACGTGAAGATTTTCATACCATTTCTCACAAAAGTCCCATGGCACAGAATCTATATCTTGTTGTTTTAACTGTACCAAGAATCCAAGGGCCTGAGGGTATAATTCAAGGTGTTTATACAGTTCTTTATAGGCTACTAACCCCACCAGGAGCCTAGTCAGAAACTATTGTTTTGCTCCCAAGCGAAAATAAATTGGAACCAGAACATCTTGTTGTGCCATGAAGTAAAGCAGTTCTCAAAGAATCATGGGGATGTGTCAAAGGATACAGGATCCAGCTTAAAGGGACTCCCAATGAGCAAATCTGGGAGAATTTGAGCATCAAAATGAATTATAATAGTCAGGAATTATAACACGTTGAATAAAATAAGCATCCATAGAATCCATGCTGTTAAAAATGAATATATAAACATACAAACAAACAAATGAAAAGAAAGACCTTTGTCTTACAGGAAAGTGAACAAATAAATGTAGAAATAATGATGAAGTTAGAACATCATCAAAGGATACTAAAATTTATTAAGTTAAAGCTTGATGAGGAGATATTTACATAGTGTCAAAATATCTCCCCACTAATTATTTACTAATTACAAAGATGGAAAGAGTAACATCATTGGAGAAACATGGCAGGACCATCTTAACCCACTCGGCAAGGCTTTACATCCTCAATGTGGGGACAAACCCTCATTGTGCATCTCCTGATGAATTGCTCTAAGGGTGCATCACCTCTGTGACATTTCTGCCGAACATGCATGATCTGAATCTAATCGTGAAGTTAAAAAAAACATGTCAGGGACATTCTACAAAATAACTGGCTTTATACTCTTAACAAATATCAAGGTCAAGAAGCCCAAAGAAAGGCTGTGAAACTGGTTCAGTTTAAGAGAGACTAATGAGATACATCAATTAAGCGAAATGTGTAGGAAAAAGATATGCTTAAAAGGAAACTTTTGAGACAATTGATAAAATTTGAATATGGACTATGGTTTAGATAATGGTATTATAGCAATATTAAATTATTGATTTTGATAACTGTACTGTGGTTGTGTAATACAATATCTTTTTTCTTAGGAAATACACACTGAATTATTTAAAGATGAAGGGGCACAACGTCTCAAATTTACTCTGAAATGGATACACAGAAAGACATTACAAAGGGACAAATTGTAAATAACAGGTGAATAGGGATAAAAATATATGGGGCTTCCTAGTACTATTCTTTCCACTTTTCTATAAGCTTAAAATTATAACCAAAAAAGCTAAAAATGTACATTAGGACACCTCTCTAGCATCCCATACATGTCAAGAGTGCATCCTATAAGAGGGTGAATTTGAAAACCTGAAAGCCGTCTATGTAATTGCCTGCCATGGAGAATACAGGTGTAAACCAGTGAAGTCCCTGCCACATGGAAGTCAGCAAGTCTGGCCTGCAGGCGGTCCTCTGGCTGCTCCCAGGGCCACTCTTGCCTCCAGGTGCTCTCAGCGCTCTTCCTTCTGAGCAGATGCTCTCAGCAGCTGCAGCTCCCATCAGCTGGGCACAGCACTTGACTCTCATCACTGCTCCCTGGAGAAGGCCCTCCCTGGTGGTCCTCTCCTGATCGTAGTGTCAATACAGCATGGACTCCTACCTTTGCAGCTGGTACTGAGGGAGTCACCACCTTCTCAGGTAGTGCTCAGCCTCCTCCACAGCTGGACTGCTTCAGCACCCTAGAATATAGGTCAAGGCCCTTATTATACCTTCTAGAGTCAGTTTTAGGCCAGCACAAGGTTGCCTTGTATAGTAGTTATCTACTGCTGTGTAACAAATTATCCTAAAACATGGTGACTTAAACATAATGATCTCAAAGTTCTATTGGTCAGGAATCCAAGAACAACTTATCTGGGTGGTTCTGGCTCAGGGTCTCTTGCAAAGCTGTGATCAAGTATCATTCAGGGCTGCAGTCATCTGAGGTTTGACTGGAGCCGGAGGATCTGCTCCTAAGTGCTCTCACATGACTGTTGGCAGGAGGCCTCAGTCCTTCACCAAGTGGGCTTTTCCATGGGACAACTCATAACATAGCAGCTGGCTTCCCCCAGAGAGAATGATTCAAGAGAGAAACCAAAATGGAAGCCACGGTGTCTCTTAGAACCTAATATCAGAACTGATATGCCATCACTTCTACCATCCCAACCCTGGGACAGTATGGGAGGAAACTATTCAAGGATGTTTACTCAAGGACGTACACTAAGAAGCATAGGCCATTGGGGGCCATCTTGGAGGCTGGATACCACGGTCTGACCTCTGGCCCCCAATGATTCATGTCCCTCAGACTTGCAAAATAACTCACCCTCTCCAAGACCCCCATAAGACTGATCCCCTCCCATCAGCTCAAATCCACCATCTTGTCACTTAAATCAGGCCCAGGTGCAGATGAGGCTCCTCAAGTAGAGTTTCTCTTACCCTGTGAACTGAAGAGATGAATTATCTGCCCCCACATGCCCCAACATACAATGGGGGACAGGAGTAGGGTAACCACCATCAGCACTCTTATTCAAAAAAGGGGGAACTAGGAGGCACACAGGAACCAGTGGTCATAGCAGTTCTGAAATCCAGCCCAATGTCGGAAGTTCCTTGACTGGGACTCATTCCTCCTCCTGCCGGAATGTCATTCTCCGTGGGTCCTGGTTCTCTGAGTCGTTCTTCATTTTCCAGGAAAGGTATCATGCGTTTGCAGCTGAGTAGTTTTCTCAGCTGACCTCCTGCTAGTAGAATTTGGGGAGCAAACAGCCTATTTTATTTTGTATCATCTCTGTCTCTTTCAGTTCAAGCTGACAGTGTTTCACCTAATATAACTCTTTTAAATTGTATGAATCTTATAGGGTTCCATTCCATGAGACAAAACCAGACCCAAAAATCTGTTTGAAGTAAGCCCTCCTTTACTTTAGGCTTCTTCTAGGAGACAATATCCTTAAACTTCTTAGAGCCCTATCGTTTGATTGAGAGAAGCTGTGAGTGAGTCACACACTCACTCTTACTATAGGGCCTCTTCTCTGACTGAATAGTATTCTGAGGAACCGACTTTAGTCATCTGGAGGCTTTAATAAAGAATTTTACAGTCCCAGCCTTGGACTCATCTTAGATCGTGCTTTCCTGAAAGTGTCCTAGATGAGATCTTTGCTTAGAAGACATGTCTTAATCTTAACATCATTTGCCACCTGAGGAGGCTGCAAATCTTCCAACCAGCAAACCTTGGCTTCTTTTTGTTCTTCCTAAAGCTTTTATCTTTCCTCTTGCATGTTATTATAAGCAACATGAAAAAAAAACAGATGGCACCTTCAGCACTCTGGCTGGAAATCCTCTTACTAAATCCCCCAGTTCATTATATACACTAGAATTTCCACATCACTGCCGGCTATTTCTGCCACTGCAGGGCAAGGGTTCCCTTCCTCCAGTTTCCAATAAGATTTCCCTCACTTTATTTTTTGCCCTCATTGGCAGCCTCCTCAAAGTCTAAAATTCTACTAGCAGTAAAGCAATTTAGCCTTTCACTAAATGCTCTCTGGAAAATTCTTAAAGCTTCCTCTTACTTCCCCATTCCGGAGCCACTTCCACATTTTAGATATTCTGTTATGGCAGTATTCCTCTTCCAGGTACCAAAGTCGGTGTTAGTTACCTATTGCTGTATTTAAAAATTAGCCTCAGCCTTAGCAGCTTAAAGCAACAAATAGTTTCAGAGTAAGAGAAACCCATAAATGGCTTAAGTGGGTGGTTCTAGCACAGGATTTTTCATGAGGCTGCAATCAAAGATATTTTAGTAGCACACAAGCGGCATTTGACAATTCCTTATGGTTTAGTCAGCACTACATACCACAGATTTGGAATATCCTCAGTTTTTCTGATAATTGAAGGAGTTTGCCTAATAAATCAACTCAGAAATACTTTTGGATATTTAAGTAAAGGTATTTGTAGATTAGGGAGAAAGAGTGCTTCTGGAACAGACTGGAAAAATTCTTTCTTTCTTCCCAATGGAAAACCAACTTGAGCTGCATAAGGAAAAATATAACAGTAAAATAAATATACTTTATAACTGGCAAGTCCATGTAGCATATCTGACTACAAGTCTCTTAAAGTAAATAAAATTCCTGGACGATGAAAAATAGAACAGAACAGTGACCTCTTATCAGGGGTGATATTTCCATTTACTTCATCAGTTTCATTAGTCATTCCACTTTCACTCCTCAGTGCCTCATTGTGAACTTGGAGTCTATTTGTTGAGGTGTCATATGAAGTAAAATAACTTCAGCAAACAAGATGAGCATCAAAGGGAAACACGCATCAGGGGAAGGACTTTTAAACCTGATTGTCAAAAATGCCACCATGCTGATCTCCAACAAACTGGATTTTCTGAACATTGATAGGATAAAGCTCCCAAGGGCTTGGGAAGCTTCTCTTGGCCTTTGATATAGCTGGCACAATCCTGTCCAGATTTCAGGATGAAAAGCAAGAATTTTTCAGCACAGTTTATTCTGACTCCATCTTTCTTCTTTTCTTAATGAAGCTTAAGTCTTCTTCCATTGCTAATCACTCTATCTAAAACCTACTGTGAATTTCCTCTCCCTTGGAGCATGGAAAATGTAAGACAGAGGAAATGGTAGAGGTGCTCACCCTTGTGATGACAAACACCGCCTAACCTCTGCAGGCAAGTCCCACAGGATTGCACAGTAGGTGGAGAATTATGGCCAGAGATTCTACATATCATTCAGGATAATTAGCATGATCTACTGCAATCATAGTAAGCCAGCACTACTTGATTCCCATTTCTTAGATGGACAAACTGAGGCTGGATGAGGTAAACAATTCTGACTGAGCACACAGGTAGAAATCTGGTCATTCTAAGTGTAAGATTCCTACTCTTCTGCTATGTCACGGCTGCCTAACTAGGAGAGAACATAAATCATGGCATCTGAACCCAAAGAGTATAGAATCCAAAGAATCTCAGTGGATGAATTGGAGGACATTGAGAGCAGAAGATTTCATGATTGTCATGAAGGTCATTTCTAGAGCCATCCTTGGAGTCCTGGGACTAGTGTGGCTACCACAGGGAGGACTTGGCCATTCTGATGCCACCTTCAGCTCCCACTGCTGCCCTGTGATTTAGGTCTTTATTTAGTGACTTAAAGATTCCCTGGACAGGACAAGTGTCCCGAGGAAAAAATGGGGCAAGCAAAGGGAGAAAACAAAAAGATCATGACTCAAAATAAGACCATCCATCCTCTGTCTAAGCTACTGACTGAAGGACACATCAGAAGGAAGACATATGAGGACAGAGGACCCTCTGGCCCTCAGATTTGAGACCTTGCATGGAGGATCAGGCCTGAACATCACTGGTTGGTTAAAGCCATGACCATGGCCCATCTGCAGGTTTCACATGTCATTTGATAAGAACTATTCCCTGCAGAGCACGAAGATTAGCTGCCTTGGGACTGTGCTTATAAGAGTGAGCCAAGTAGTGAGGGCTGAGACTTCAACAGGGCCTCTGCCACTGTCTCCTAGGAAAAAGAGGATCTAGAGCTTCCGAAGCCATGGGGCCTTGGGGAGAAACACTCTACTCTTAGAAGCTTTTCAAGTGCAGCCTCAAGTTTATAGTAAACCTCTGGAGGGGAGAATGAGCTTTCTGATTCACACATGGTATTCCAGTAAATTGTATCCAAAGAGAAGTGAGGGGTAAAATTAGGCAGTTAAGCAATACTTAAGTGCTTACTATGAGCAGAATCATGCATTGGACAGAATGTTAAAGCATAATAAAACACAAATAGGAAATACCTAGAACACTTTAGAACCTAGGATCTTTCTTTCTCTTTTTTCTTGCTTTTGATCTCAACACACATGTAATGTATACACACACATAGCACTGAATATTTTTTAAAATGTAAATCTGGAAGTAAACCTATTGTAATCTACCCCTTTGTTCTCTGAATAGATACTTCTGAAACCATAATCTAAATAAATAATCTTTATGGATCTCAACTGTCTCCATTATAAAATGAATAGGTTAATCTAGATAATTTACATTAAAGATGTCTTATTTATCTATTTAATAAACATATAGTAGATACCTCTTATTATTTATTATGTATATATTAAAATATAATCAATCCACCAGCAAGACATAACAATCCTAAATATGCATGCACCAAATAACAGAGCCTCAAAATACACAACACAAAACAGAAACTGAGAGCTGAAAGGAGAAATACACAAACCTACATATATAATTGAAGACTAAAACAATTCCCTCTTAACAACTGATAGAAATAGTAGACAGAAAATCAACAAAGATATAGAACAACTAAACAGCACAATCAATGAATAGGATCTAATTTGTATAGAACACTCTATGAAACAACTAGAACATACAAGTTTTTAAGTACCTATGGAATATTCGCTAAGATAGAGCATATACTGGGTCAAAAACTAACCTCAACAAATTTGAGAAAATTAAAGTTATATATTCAGCATGAGTATGTATATTTTCAGGTCCTAATAGAATGGAACTAGAAATCAATAACAGAAAGAAAACAAGAAAATCTCCAAACACTTGAACATTAAACAACATACTTGGCAATAATCCATGAGTCAGAGAGAAAATCTTAAATGAAATTTAAAAGTACAGACAACTGAATAAAATAAAAATACAACATATCAAAATATGTAGGGTATAGTTAAGTCAGTACTGAGAGGAAAATTTATAACACTAAATGTTTATATTAGAAAAGAAATAATATCTTAAATTAATAAGTTCTTACCTCAAGAAACTAGTAAAATAAGAGCAAAATCAATCACATACTAGTAAGGAGCATGTGCAAACCAAAATTAAAAACAACGCCATTTATAATCACTTCAAAGAAAATGAAATACTTAGGTATAAACTTAACAAAACATATCCAAGATCTGTATTCTGAAAATTACAGAATTATTATGAAAGAGATTAATAATAGGAAGACCTAAATAAATGGAGAAATATGCCATATTAATGAATTGAAAGACTTGACATAGTAAAGATGTCAATTCTCACCAAATCAATCTATAGTTTTAATGCAGTTCCTATCAAAATCCTAGCAAGTTTTTTTAACAGCCTTATTTATATATAATTCAATTACCACACAATTTTCCCATTCAGAGTGCACAGGTTAATGGTTTGTGGTACATGCAGAAAGTTGGCAACTAACACAACAATCTAATTTTAGGACATTTTCCATCACCTCAGAAAGAAACCTGGAACCCGTTAGCAGTTACTCTTCATTCCCCCATTCCACTCCCCAGCCCCAGGTAACCACTAATCTACTTTCAATCTCCATGAATTTGCCTATTCTGGACATTTCGTATGTATGGAATTATATAAAATGTGTTCTTCTGTGACTGGTTTATGTTAACTTAGCATAATGTTTTGGTTTATTCAAATTGTAGCATATATCAGAACTTCATTCTTTTTTTACTGCTGAAAAATATCCTGTTGTACGGAAATATATTTTATTTATGCATTCATCAGTTGATGGACAGTTGGGTTGTTTCTAATTTTTGTCTGTTATGAATAAAGCTGTTATGAACATTCTTGTACAAGTTTTTGTGTTAACATATTCTTTCGTTTCTCTTGGATATATGCCTAGGAGTGGAATTGCTGGGTCGTATGGTAGCTTTATGTTTAACATTTTGAGGAACTGTCAAATTTGTTTCCAAAGCAGCTGCACCATTTTGCATTCCCACCAGCCATATACAAAGGTTCCAATTACTGTACACCCTTGCCAACACTTGATATTTTCTGTGGTTTTTTAAATAACTGACCTAGTTAGTGTGAATGGGATACCTAGTGGCATTTCATTGTGGTTTTTATTTGCATTTCCCTAATGGCTAATGATGTTGAACATCTTTTCATGATGTTATTGACCATTTGTATATCTCTTTGGAGAAATGTCTATTCAGATCCTTTGCCCATTTTCAGTTGGATTATTTATATTTTTATTATTGGATTTTAAAAGTTCTTTATATAGTCTGGATACAGTCTCTTTAATTCTGTGGGTTGTCTTTTCACTTTCTTGTTGGTTTTGTTTGCAGCACAAACATTTTTAATTTGATGAAGTCCAGTTTATCTGTTTTGCCTTTTGTTGCTTGTGCTTTTGGTGTCGTATTTAAAAAATAAGAAACACTGCCTAACCCCAGACCATGAAGATTTACTGCTACATTTTCTTCTAAGAGTTTCATAGTTTTAGCTCTTACATTTAGGTTTATGATCCATTTTGAGTTATTTTCATATACAGTGTAAGGAAGGAGCTCAGCATCATTCTTTTGCATGTGTTTATGCAAGTTGTTCTGCCAACATTTGTTGAAAACATTGTTCTTTCCCCTTTGAATCATCTTAGCACCCTTGTCAAAAAACAATTGACCATAAACGTAAGGGACTGTAATATTTCTAGACTGAAGTCTATTCTGTGGTCCTACGTGTCTACTTCTGCCAGTACCACCCTGTCTTGATTTTGTAGTTTTATAGAGAGTTTTGAAACTGGGAAGTGTTAGTCCTCCAGTTTTGCTCTTCTTTTTCAAAGACTGTTGTGGCTATTCTGGTTTCAGTAAGGTTTTTTGTAGACATAGACAAGCTAATTCTAAAATTTACATGGAACAGCACAGGCCCTAGAATAACTAAAACAATCTTGAAAAAGAATGGGAAAGTGAGAGGAATCACTCTACCCAATACCAAGGCCTAATTTACACCTGAGGTATTCAAGACAGAGATTGTCTGAGTGATAGACTCATAGATCAGTGGACATGATAGAGAACCCAGAAAGAGACCCACCAAATATCCCCAACTCATTTCTGACAAAGGTGCAAAAGCAACTCAGTGGTGGAAAGAGAGCCTTTTCAACAAGTGGTACTGGAATTGACATCTGAGTCAAAAAAACACCTTGATCTGAACCTAATAGCTTATACAAAAAGGATGGCATGTTGTACCAAATTTCCATCTCACTTTACACAACTTGCCTCCAGTTCTCATAGTAAATCAGAATTTATGCTGGAATATTTTCATCAAGGGTCGTGAAATATTAATGGGTTGGTTTGATCAGAGTTTTGCAGATCTATGGCTACTTGTGAGGTCATTAGTGGCCACCTGCTGGCTTACACTCTGCCGTGGGAAGGTTTGTTTTTCTGTCATCTTGTTCTTATTACAAACGAACTTTTCGGTAGTGGGCACAGGCTTGACAGACCAAGTTGTTGAAGTTCCTGCTCTGCAGGGTGGACAGTATTTCTTCTTTCCTGAGCGTTGGCCACAGGAGCGCTGCTGTGCAGAGCCCTCTCATTGGCCAATTAAGTCCATACTCCGTCCCTCGTTGGTACGGTTCCTCCACCTTCCCCTCTGCCTTGGGGTTGCTACCTTGAGCAATGCAGTGCTTCCTTCTGTGGGCCAGCTTGCTTGCTATAAAACGAGGATAGTGACCTGAGAGCACTGTCAGGAGGGTGGAGAGATCCGATGCCTGCCTGGTTCGAGAACAGGCCCAGAGAGGCATGTAGGAATGCAGGCTGTGTCGTCATCATGGTTGGTGTTGTTATTTGACACTCAATCATGTCAAGCCTCCCCCTTCCGCTTCATTTGTCCCTAGTCTATGTCTGGAACCACACTTAAAACTCATGGAGGTTGGAACTGGTTTAAATTGTGCATCTTCTCATGCCACCTCTGTGGATGTCTCTCACTTGTAGAAGGGGCTCATTAAATAGTTGGTGATGCAATTTTGTTCTAATTCCCACAGTTCAGGAAAACAATGAATTTCAATGAGGCTGTAGTTTTGGGCTTCATGTTTTATGACCAATGTGTAATTTGTTTGATGGAAAAATGCTATAATTTTTTAAGTAAAACTTAATGCTGCCTTCTGCTTTATTCAAATACATATTTTAAGTTGTTCAAGTGGAAAATGAACTGATGAGAAGGCCCAGTGCAGAACTTGATATATTACAGGCACTCAATAAATGTGAGTGGATTTGGGGGGAAAAAACACAGAACATAGTGAGGCCAGCTCTGGTGTCCTAGTGGTTAAGTTCAGTGCGCTCCGCTTCGGCAGCCCAGGTTCGGTTCCCAGACATGGACCTACACCACTCATCAGCCATGCTGTGGCAGCAACTCACATACACAACAAAGGAAGACTGGCACAGATGTTAGCTCAGGGAGAAGCTTCCTCAGCAAAAAAGAGAAGAACATTGTAAACGCTCCTGCCTTCTAAAGCACAACAGCGATATGCATCCATGATGTAGGGTGTTCACCACTGAGAAAGGAGAGGTGAGTGAGATGCTCAGAAAGGCTTATTTTCCTGATGGGAAGAAAGGAGTCACGTAGTCCCACACAGAAAGCCCGATGTGTTGTGTTTGCCTTTTTTTCTGTTGCTTTTTTTCCTAATAAAATCCAATGGCAACTGCGTCTCTTGGCAAGAGATTGAAAGGGGTAGAGTAACAATGACGGCGACAAAAATACAGAAGGGGTGAAGCAGGAGTGCTCGGGAAGCTCATGATGCATGAAGGCGCTCTCACAATGTGGGGGGCTGGTTTAATCCCAAGGGGTGCTGGTCCTCAAACCTCAGAGGACACAGACCACCCTGAGAGCTTGGAAAACACCCACGTGCACACACATACATGCACACACACACACCCCTGAGGTTAGGATTCAGTAGGTGTGGAATACGGCTCAGGAATCTGTGTTTTACGTAGCACTCAGGTGATTTTCAGGCAGAGAATCTGTGTAGCACACTTTGAAGAAAGCTGGATATGGTCACATTTATACATTCAAAGCACGGTGGGAGAATGATACACAAAATGATAAAGGCAAGAGTCAAATTAGGTGTGACCACTGGTAATTGAAGTTAGGAAGATAAAGCTGCTATGGGGGGCCTGGATGTTTGCACCTCTCAATGCTGTTCTCCAAGTGTGTATTACAAGTCTCGTGAGGAAAAAGCTGTGTTCGTGTTATTATTATAGTAATAGTTATGCACATGTATATAAAAAGCAAAATTGACCCAGTTTGTGCAGTCATCTATAGCTTTTCCTTACGCACACCAGTCCACCTGATGGGTCCAAATATCCAGAAAGCAAAAATCACAATTTGTCTGACATAGACCACCTAATTATAGGCCCACAATCTAGGAAGAAATGATCTACCCGTTTAGGACTGACCCAGAAAATCAAAACCCAAAGATTAATCACAGACATCACAAGACCCAGTTAGTAAATTGCTGCTCTGAATCCTAAATCTTCCAACCAGAAACACCCATTTATGCCACTTCTTGACTCTGTCCCTGGAGAAGTCACTCTCTCGGAGGGATGCAGAACCAAGTTAAAAGATAATTTCTCCGGTTCTCACATGTCACACTATTTTTCCAGTGTATGAAAAAGAGTGGAATAATTTTCAGAATTCATTGTCATTTGACTTATGTCATCACCCCTATTGGTTCTAATTGGAATCATTCATTATGTGAAACAACTAGAGTAAACATCCTCCTGCTTCATCTAAAGAAACACAGTTGCTGATACTTTCCTCAGCGAGCCTTCAGAATGAATTCTCAAGGTCTGTACTGCACACTGATTCTTTCTCATTCACACACCATCACAGAAGGGGAGCCACCAGTTACAACACTGTACATGAACTCTAACAAGATGGAAAAATGCATATTCCTAACCACGATTCACGAACTTGGTGGCCTGACGTGAAACTGGAATAAGGATTCTTATAGGTATGTAAAAACTCCTTTGAAGTCTGTTTATTTCTCTGGGAGAAGAGAAAAAACTGCCAAAGTACAACATACCTCCCTTGAACAAATTAGATGTTGACATTCAAGTCGAGGTAACCCTGGATTGGGCCAGAATGCAAATAAGATACCATATTGTTCAGCCGTGATACTTGTAAGAGTGCCAGTTTTTAATCAGATCCTACTGGGTTGGAAATGAAAACCTCAAACATCTAAACATGACACTTTGCTGGGAAAGACAAAAGCAGTGAAAGCAGCGCCTCCTCCAAAACCCTCCAGCTCAGAGCCACCCTCAGACCCTGGAAATTGGGACCATTCCCTGGACCCGACCCACAATTAATCCCTTGACATCTTCGCCCCTGTCCAGGCACTTGGTTACCCTGTCCTGGTGACCTTCTCAATTAATTGATTCATTATCATTTAACCTCAACTAATTAATCCTACCATGGCTCAAGAT